>CM065737.1:31460430-31565430 GCA_033310375.1 Conus canariensis | reverse complement strand
TTTTGCAAATGACACAAAAATTTTACACAATTGTAGTTTCAATTCAAATGACAAATTAAAGGATTGTGTTGCGCAGTTTAATCAATGAGATGTAACTGAAAGCAGACTAGTCCATAATTGTCACACCTGATCTGTCAAGCAACAAGACCACAGTGCACAGGATTTTCAGCTAACGAATGAACTAATAATTGAAATGAATGGATTTAAGATAAGGTGGTTGTGGATACAACCTAGTGGATGTCTGACCTGGGTGTCAGCCCAGAGCGCTGATTAGAGCTTGGATACCAGCCTAACATTTGCTTTGCCACTTCTGTATGTGCGCGTTTGTGTGTGTATGCATGAGCATGTGTGTGTGCGTGAGTGGTTACGTAGGCCTCCATGTTTGTTGAAGGGCATGAGGTCTGTTTATGCATGAACGTCCGCGCACTCATGCATGTGTGTGATTTGTGGGCTTGTATGAATGTTCACGCTCCTGCACATAGGTATGTGCATGCATACATACATGTGTGTATGTCTGTTTATATGGGCGTTCACGCATGTGTGACTGTGTGTGTATGTTAATTTGTGAAATGGCTGTTCAAAAGATTACAAAATTATTACTGATCAATAATGATAATCATTTTGATGATAATGACTGTAAAAATGAGGATGATAGTAATGAACATTAATAGTGATGAACTGGGATAGAAAAAAATGACAATAATAATGGTAATGGAAAAAGAAACGAATGAGTGAACATAGAAAACATTACATGAAAAAAGTTGTAAAGATTTACAACAGCAACAACAACAACAGCAACAACAACAACAACAACAACAACAAAAAAGGGGGGGGGGGAGACTTAGAATTTAGTCAATCAGTGGACCAAACACCACTCTTAACCCTGTTCCCCTTCCCTCCACCTCAGCACATGGAACATATGACATGCTTAACCACACATTCTGTCTATCATCACCACTTTTATCACAATGGGATTTTATTCCAAATGACCATGTTCTATCTATCATCACCACTTTCATCACAATGGGATTTTTATTCCAAATGGCCACATGTTCCATCTATCATCACCACTTTTATCACAATGGGATTTTTGTTCCAAATGGCCACATGTTCCATCTATCATCACCACTTTTATCACAATGGGATTTTTGTTCCAAATGGCCACATGTTCCATCTATCATCACCACTTTCATCACAATGGGATTTTTATTCCAAATGGCCACATGTTCCATCTATCATCACCACTTTTATCACAATGGGATTTTTGTTCCAAATGAATTTGTCAGAACCGAAAACCCAACAGTATTGGCCCGAAAGGAAGGTGGACATACCTAGGGCAGACTGAAGAAGGACTGGTCATAATCACCTCTTAACTGTTGTGCATGTCTGACGACAAAGGTGTGGAGATCCTTGACTGGTCAAACATCTGTCACAGAATTTTTTTTTTTTAAACTACGGTCACAGTATTGTGAAAATGAATCATGGCAGAGATGGGTAACACTCAGAAATTTTCGTTATATTACTAACAATATTGACTTTCTGTTGTTCAGGATTAGACCAAGAACCAGGACGCGAAGGGGGCACATGGTTTGGCGCCAGTCGTCATGGACGCATAGCATGTCTGGTGAACATATCCCAGCAACAGGACTTGACCAAGAAGGGCAGAGGTATGGCAGGGAGATCTTTTTAAAAATGGATCCTAGAAGTGCTTTTATCTTCAGTAGGGAGTTATAATTAGGAACAAAACTAACTCGTGTACTTCAAGAAAACCAGTGTTTAACAATGCTCTGTAAACGCTGGGAGTCTTGTGAGTGGAATTATAAGGGTGTTTTACTACATCCGGTTTACTTAAAATGAAATAAAGTGGATCACATTTAAGTTATTGTTGTTAATGGATGAGTTTGAACACATTTTGCTTTTAATTCATACATTTTTTTCATGTTTTTTTTTTATAATCTTTTCCTTAATTTTGTCATGTTTCAGTATATACTGTGTAGATTTATAATGTTTGCATATTTTTCTACAGGTTTTCTGGTCACAGATTTCCTGACGAAGGCAGACTCCATAGAGTCGTATACTGATTCACTAGCTTCAGAGAAAGACAACTACAATGGTTTCATTCTCACCTTGATAGAGCTTGGGTATGTTTCTTGAGGTTGATGTGTTTTTATGATTTCTTTCATGCATGAAAAAAAAAAAGATAGGCAGATTTACACGAGGCCAAACATTTCTTTTTTTTTTTTTAATCTTAGTCTCTGTCATCATAAATATCACATTACATTGTAAATTTCCTGAATGCCCATCTTCATTGAACAAATTTTAAGATCTCTTTTCGTCATCTTGACAATTCTTGCCTTTCATCTTACTTTTACTGTCGTTTAATTCACAATCCAAGTTAAATAAATTATGCATAGATTGGTGACTCCAGGTTCCCAGAGGAAAGTGGATTGCTTAGAATGCTCTGGAAACCTGTTTGGTACAACGGGAAGTATCCACTTTAAAAGCTTCCCTGTAATAGAAGTCGGTTTCTGGTAGGCTTACAAGCTCTCCAGGTGTGGATTCATTTGTGAGTTAGTCAACTTAAATCTGCTCTTGCGCCTTGTAGAAAACATTTTATTTGGCACAGCCAAAACATTCAAATTCTCACTGGTTTGGAAATGAATATCTGAAATTTTGGGTAACAAAAATTGGCTAAAATCAATTTCACAGCCTAATCAAAAACTGTTTCAAGTTCAGTAGACCCAGCAGTCTGTCTCTGTCAGGGAACAGAAAACAGTACTTTGCAGGCTATATTCTTTGAGAAAAGATAATTCAGAATTCAATTTACTTAGCTACCTGTGTGGAGGCAAAATGTGGTTTACTAAAATAAGTCAGAATGTAATTTACAAAACTGTCTTTGTGTGGACAAGAACATGGTTTACTGAGTTAATGAAAAAGGAAATTTAGGACTGCTGCAAAGTCCATGGTCTAGTGACACAAACTTATTCTTCATTTTATCAAGATTCTTCATTTTATCAAGAACAGCTTTTAACTCACTCCCTACTGGCCAGTTTGAAATTCAGCATTCCTCTGTATACTGGGCATTTGTACACATTTTTTCTAAAAATCATTTTAAAATATCAAACGACAACAAAAGTAGTTGAAATTTGGACACGTGATTGTTGTGTGTTAAACAGCATCAGTGCAAAGTTTCAAGGCTGTAGCATATACCTTACTTATACCTTACTCGTTTTTGTAGCTGCATGAAGAAGAGTTTATTCAGGCATATAAATAAAATTTTCTGTTGTTGAAAAAAGACCCATTTTCATCATAATCACTTTGAAAAACCCAGTAGAGTGTAAATAGCTCCTTTGACAGTGTCTTTACTAAGCAAAAGAACTAAAATCAATGAAATATGACAGAGCACTTTGTTGTTTGTCATTCAGCATTCTTCGTGAGACTGGGTAATTGTTTAGTATTGGAAAAAATCACAAAAAGATAATGGCTACACACACACTCTTGAAATTTTGACACATAATAACTGTGTAACTGTTTTTAAAAAGGGCATAATTTCAAAGCTCTTGCCTATTCAGTACTCTGTTGGTCACAGGAAGAAGATGGGGTATCTTTCATGAGGTTGGTTAGAAATATAAACGGGTGTGAACCTGCTGCTTTTGAAAAAAAGGGCTTTGTCTATACAAATCTCATTTAGAATACTGGCAGTATGTACACAATGACTACTTGAAAGTTTCTGCGGTATTAAAAATGCACAAACACCAATCATACACTGTTGGCCATAAGCTGGTCACTACGGTCCACTCCTGCTGCATTGACTATATAGGCCTGGACAGCTTTAGGCTTCATCTTCCTGCCTGTCCTTGTGGTGACCTCTCTCATTTCAGCTGGATGATTTTGGTGGTGATCAATCAGACAGCTTTCCTGTCCATCCATTCAGGACACCCACAACATCTAAAACAGACAGCTTTCTTGTCCATCCATTCAGGACACCCACAGCACCTAAAACAGACAGCTTTCTAGTCCATCCATTCAGGACACCCACAACACCTAAAACAGACAGCTTTCTTGTCCATCCATTCAGGACACCCACAACACCTAAAACAGACAGCTTTCTTGTCCATCCATTCAGGACACCCACAACACCTAAAACAGACAGCTTTCTTGTCCATCCACTTCAGGACACCCACAGCACCTAAAACAGACAGCTTTCTTGTCCATCCACTTCAGGACACCCACGACTCCTGAAACAGACAGCTTTCTTGTCCATCCATTCAGGACACCCACAACACCTAAAACAGACAGCTTTCTTGTCCATCCATTCAGGACACCCACAGCACCTAAAACAGACAGCTTTCTTGTCCATCCACTTCAGGACACCCACGACTCCTAAAACAGACAGCTTTCTTGTCCATCCACTTCAGGACACCCACAACACCTAAAACAGACAGCTTTCTTGTCCATCCACTTCAGGACACCCACAACACCTAAAACAGACAGCTTTCTTGTCCATCCACTTCAGAACACCCACAACACCTAAAACAGACAGCTTTCTTGTCCATCCATTCAGGACACCCACAACACCTAAAACAGACAGCTTTCTTGTCCATCCATTCAGGACACCCACAACACCTAAAACAGACAGCTTTCTTGTCCATCCATTCAGGACACCCACAGCACCTAAAACAGACAGCTTTCTTGTCCATCCACTTCAGGACACCCACGACTCCTAAAACAGACAGCTTTCTTGTCCATCCACTTCAGGACACCCACAACACCTAAAACAGACAGCTTTCTTGTCCATCCACTTCAGGACACCCACAACACCTAAAACAGACAGCTTTCTTGTCCATCCACTTCAGAATACCCACAACACCTAAAACAGACAGCTTTCTTGTCCATCCATTCAGGACACCCACAACACCTAAAACAGACAGCTTTCTTGTCCATCCATTCAGGACACCCACAACACCTAAAACAGACAGCTTTCTTGTCCATCCACTTCAGGACACCCACAACACCTAAAACAGACAGCTTTCTTGTCCATCCACTTCAGGACACCCACAACACCTAAAACAGACAGCTTTCTTGTCCATCCATTCAGGACACCCACAACACCTAAAACAGACAAACAACAGGATCATAATCTCGGTCTCAGTAAACAACTGTCATAATCAAAATCTGAACTTCACTCAGTCTTCTTGTCAATCAAAAAAAAAGTGAATTTGTCAAGTTAACATATTTTTGCATAGGTACATGCACAGAGTTGAAAAAGAAACACACACACACACACACACACACACACACACACACACACACACACACACATACACATATACACACACTCACACACACACACACCACACACACACACACAACACACACACACACACACACACACACACACATACACACAAGTACACACACACACACACACACACACACACACACACATTCAAGTACACTTACACACACACACACACACACACACACACACACACACACACACACACACACCACACACACACACACACACACACACACACACACACACACACACACACACACACACACACACATTGACAGAGTAAATAATAATGACTAAATATGGTGGCGCAAAGCTTGGACCTGATCTGGTTGAAGAAAACCGAGGGGGCGTGGTCAGTCATGCCTTGCAACTTCAGTCCATGTGTTTGCTGGCCTGTGTATGGAGGCATTGATGGAAAAAAGAAAAATCTCTATGCCAGTTTCTCATCATGAACCGGAGAAAATCTTTCCCACTCTGATTTGTCAGTGGTTTGCATATGCATCGCCATGAGGTTCACCCCCCTCACTACATTGTCACTTACCCCACCCACTCCTCACTCTCTCTCTGAACATTGCCATGTTCACTTACCAACGCACTTTCACGCTCTGCAGACGGGCTAAATTCGCTGTCACCATCGTGTTCAGTATCTTCAAGGTCTGATCCTTCTGTTTGAACAAGTTCAGCAACCTCACGTAAGCTGAAAACACATGTTCCTTGTTTGCTTCTCACACCTCTAGTCAAAGGCTGAGATGCCATTGTGATCCAGTTCTAAACAAAGGACACATCATGACGTCGCACACACAGCGGTGAAAGGTTACTCTATGATAATGAGACTGTTACATGGTACGCTTCAGTTTTCAACACTCAGCATGTCATTGGCTCTTAAAAAAAATGCTAATGCGCGATCCACTATAGTGGATGTCAGAGAGAAAGTGTTGTGTGCAGGACGTCCGCTATAGCGGACCGCAGAGTGGAGCGTGTTACTCTTACTAGTTCAAGCATTTGGGTGCTTTTGTTTTTTTTAAACAATAGGGTCATGACAGTTAGTTAATCATAAAAAAGTTGCATAAGATTTTTTTCAAAATGTAGATACATGTCTTTAGTTTTAAATTTTGAGTTGATCAAGAAATCTGAGCACAGGTGTTTATGATTGCTGAAGTGGTTACAAAAAGAAATATTGTGAGGGTGTAAAGAATTTGAGACCTTTTTTTCCTGTCACAATAATCGGTGAAAATAGGAATGATGAAGATGGTGTGTGTGCATGTATGTGTGTGTGTGTATGTGTGTGTGAGTTCCATTCAATGCTGAGTCTGCAAGTTTGTTTTCATAACAAATACCAGCCTCAGCAAAGCCAAAGAAATACAGACAGCTACAGTGTTGGTCAGGAAATTTGTGTGACACACTTAGAAACATATCTATTAAATGGATGAAATTCAACTGCACAGTGTCAGAAACATGTCTAACTGTTTACTACATGTCCTGAAGTTGGAAGACCAGGTTGGGAAAAAAACCTCATGATGATTTAGTGATAAGTGGCAAGTTATGCGACTGTTTTCTGTTTCTCACCTATGGCAAGTGAAATTTTCTTTGAACTGGACAAGTGTTTTTGTTCTCACCAGAGAGGAGAATAATTGCCACTTCAGGGCTGGAGTTAATGAATCTTTCATTGTGATGGCTTACATGTCTTAAATAATGAAAACAGATTCCTCCTCCCCGCCCCCCCCCCCCACCCCACCCCCCACCTCCCACTTCCCCTCCCCACATAAGATGACCACTCTTTCTATCTCCACTCAGACAGGCTCTGGACTTAGTTTCTCACAGGCCTCTGTGCTAAAATAGGTCAGTGGTTTGTTTATGCAGTCTACCCGCCATGTGTGTCTTGGGCAGTCCAGCAGAAAGAGCCAAGAGGGAAACCTTTGCCATTGCAAAACATGCAGTGTTTTGGCTCAACAGAATTGTGATCTGTGTGCTGTGGTGTGGATACATTTCTAATCATCACTTTGGTGTAACAGATTATCCAAGGTGTTAACCTTGTGAACAAATGAGCAGGAAATCGTTCGAAGTTTTAACCAATTACTTTGCAGTCAAGAAAATCTTATGGAAATCTTGCCCTTATTTGAAATCCTTAAAAATCTAGTAATTTTTCATATTCTTGACCACATAATGTAAATGTGTTGGGCTCTAGTAGACACATAACTGTTGGGCAACCAGGGTAGTTGAACTCCTTGGTGTTTGGAGTTACTAGATACCCAGTATTCTATTCTTGTGAAGCAGATCAAGGCAAAATTTTTGTTTGGAATCTGAAAAATCATGCACATACCCAACCAGTGCCGGGCAGGTTTAACACATGTAGTGTGTGCGCCAACAAAGTCCGGGGTTTCATAACTGACTTTCTGTACAGGTCAGCTAACCTGTTTGGTCACAGTGTGTGTGAGTGAGTGAGTGTGTGTGTTGTGTGTGTGTGTGTGTGGTGTGTGTGTGTGTGTGTGTGTTTGATCAAATGCATGTGTGTGCTTGCTTACATTGTTGTTTCTCTGTCTGTCCCTCTCTCTCTCTCTTTCTCTCTCTCTCTCTCTCTCTCTCTCTCTCTCTCTCTATCTCTTTCTTTCTCTGAATCTCTTTCTCTCTCTCTCTCTGTGTTTGCATGTCTGTCTGTCTGTCTCTCTCTATCTCTATCTCTCTCCTTCCTTCCCTCATTCTCTCTCACTGTTCCTCTGAGCATGTGTGTGTGTGTGTGTGTGTGTGAGAGAGAGAGAGAGAGAAAGAATGCTAAATGTTGGCCACATGCTCAGCTTGAATGGAGTGTGTAATGCATGCAACAATTTCTGTTTGTGTGCTTTGGGGGAAGGGGTGAGATGGGAGGGTGGGAAGAACTGCTAACAGATACTGTACTAGTTTTGATATGATTTTCTGTTGCAGTGCACATTTATGCATGCCTCTGTTGTGTCTGCGCATACATGTGTGTGTTTGTGAGAGGGAGAGAAAAAGAGAGAGAGAGAGAGAGTGTATGAGACTGAGAGAGAGAGGGCTGTAAGACTAGCCTTGCACTTTGGTTTAAGCTGTCGGGTAAAGCCAAAAAAATGTAACCATTATATTTTATTCAGTGTTTTCTGTATAAGCAGGCAGCTGTCGTATTGAGACTCAGGCTTTTTCTATGTTAGTCGATGCCTACACACTTCAGCCACAGTCATGCACAGCATGAGTCTGGGAGGGAAAAGGGTGAGAGGAGGTGGGAATGTGGGGGCTTGGAAGAGGGAAGGGAGGTTCTGAACTCTGTAGGTACCTGTTAGAGGAGGGAAGGGGGGCCATTGAAATGGTCCACTGTGAGTAGTGTGGTCAGTGAACTTGTGCACAGAGAGGCTGTGACTTCAACACTTAAGTGAAACATTGTTACATACCATGTTGAACTCTGGGAGTGATGGTTGAGAGTGGGGGCAGGTGGAATGGGGGTAGGGGGGAGCGTCCATGTATTTGGAGGGTAAATAGACTGTGATGTGTCATGATGTGGTGCACTATGATGAGAATGTGATGCGGTAGAATGATGTATTGTGAGTTGTGCATTATTATGAGAATGTTATGCAGTAGAATGATGTGATCATGCGTTATGATGAAAATGTGATGTGGTAGAATAACATATTGTGGTGTGTGTATGACGATGAGAGAGTGATGTGGTAGAATTGCACATCATGATGCAGTGCATTTGTGATGAGGATGCAGTTATGTGCATTATGATGAGGATGTGATGTGGTAAAATGAGATGACATGATGGATTATGATGAGGACATGATACGGAAGGACAACATACAACACAAGGCATTATTTGGAGAACGTGATCCGGTTAAATGACCACCTTAAGGCGTACATTACAATGAGAAAATGATGTGGTAGTATAAGTATCGCTGTGTGTGCATTATGATGAGAAAGTGATGTGGCAGAAAGACACATCACGACACAGTGCATTATGATGAGGTTGTCATGTGGAGGGATGACACACGACACAAGGCATGCTGACAAGAATGCGATTTGGTAGAATGACATATCTTAACGACTGTATTTTGATAAGAAAGTGATGTGGTAGAATGAGGCATAGTGAGGTACATTATGAGTATGATGAGAATGTGACGAGGTCGAATGAGGTACCGTGATGTGGTGCAATATGATGAGAATGTGCTTAGGCAGAATGAGATATCATGGTGCAGAGGATGTCATATGGAAATACTACTTGGCCTGATCTGGTGTATTGTGGTAGGGTTGTGATGTGAATAATTTGGTGCAGTGTGCTCTCACAGCATGTGAATGTGGTATGATGTGGATGTGGTGATGTCAGACAGGCCCACACACAGCAAGCTGGCCCGAGTGACCAATGACAAACTGACCGACTCCCCTGTCCTCCTCACCACTCCATCACCAAATGGTGAGCTTCCTTTTGCAACATTTTGATGAGTCACTGCTTTTTATATGGTGATAAGTCACTGCTCTTTATCTTAGTGTGTGTTTGAATGTGTGTCCCTTCTTATCTCGCTTATTTGTTTGTTGGAGAGAAGGAGAGGATAGAGTGAGGAGGGAGCTAAACATGCTTGGACAGTTGTGCGTGTATGCATCAGTGTGTGTTACTGTGTGTGTACATATTCTTAAAGTCATGTGTCTGAATCCCTTGATATTCCTTGCAATGATTTTACGGTATCAAAACATTGTGTTTTCAACCCACAGATCCCTCAGTAGAGAAAAAAACAAAGAAGAGAATCAGTTGCCTTGGACCCGTTTTAGCAATGCAAAGAAGGCTTTCTTTAGCTGAAGAGTGTTGCCTCTTTCAGCAAGATTTTGCCTTGAACATCTCCGCTTTTCTGTTTCTGTCATTGTTTTTATGCTTATTCTTGCTGTCATTTATTTACTAACTCTTGTGCTTTGTAGTCCCACTGCATTCCCAATGTTTTAGAAGAAAAAAAAATGTTATGATCTTTTTCTCGATATATTATCAATGCAACTGGTCAAATGTCAGAAATTATAGTTAGTTTTTATGCGTATTCCTGCTGTCAGGTATTTACTTGTTCATTTTTTTTGTCTTCCCAGTCCATTCATCAAAGTTTTAGTAAAAGAAAATGTTATCAACTTTTTCTCAATATTTTATCATTGCAACTGGTTAAATGTCAGAAATTACAGTGATATAAATGCTGTAAATATTTTGTTCCAGTTGAGAGTCGGCATATGTGTGGAGCTGTCATGCCCCTTTTTGATCAGAGAGAATCATACTGACATTGCCTAGTGTTTTTCTCAAAACAGATTACTTTTCTGTGGGCAACTCACCTGTGGGCTTCCCATGGCGCAAGGTGGAGGAAGGTGAGAAACGGTTCCAGAAGATCGTTCAGACCTACAGCGCCATATCCACCAGGGACAGACTGACGGAGGAGTTGTTCGAGATGCTGGGAGACAGGACCAGGTAGGCTCTAAGAGCCCAAGAGCTCTTCTTGTCATCTGTGCCTTGTGCGTGTGTTTGATGTATGTTGTTTTGTTCGTTGGTTGGTTTGGGACTTCTCTACTGTCACTGTGTGGCATTACAATGCTCATTCCGGCACTCCTACACGCATCCACTTCCAGGTGCCTCCATCACAGTTGCCAGAAGTCCACTGAGAGGCATCTCTGTGTGTCAGGGCATTGTGAATCATCAGTGTGTTTCAGGTCATTGCGAGATCGCCCACTGGAAAAGATGCTGCTCTGTTACTTTGTCACCAGTGGTGCGCAGAGTCTGTTTTGAGATAAGCAGGACATGATGCGCTAAGCCCTCAACAGATGACTGTAATTGCATGCAGCAAAGCCAGAGTGTGTAAGCATCGTGCTCTGGAGTGGAAACCGCCTCCATGTCCTTGTGAAGATGGTCCAGAAACTGAAGTGTCTCAGCAGTATTGCTGTTGGTGAATCCTTGAAAGTGGATGGGAGATTTGAAACTGAAAATCAGGGCACCACCCCCACCCTTCCCACATTTCCCCCCTTGAAATGGTCTATGGTATGGTTGCTTTGCTTTTTTCTTTGTTTGCCTTAGTGATTCTTCAGATTTCTTACCACATCAGATCGGCCAAGATGTAATCCAGTTCTTATCGTTGCCTTGCCAGCCAGTGTGTTTGCTCTCTCATTTCCTTTAACTCCAGCATGTCCAGGGCAGTATATCCATATGAGTCTCTCCAATGGAAGGCTGCGCATTAGTTTATTCCAAGCAGGGCTTCCCATTCCACTTTCCACTTTCTGAAGTAGGTTCATGGAGTCAGTCAGTATCATGGCTTGTTGAGTGTGAAACTGGCTTGTGGATGAAAGCCAGTGGAGTGCTTGTGTCACTGCTTCTACTTTCTACCACATGCTTAGCTCCTGTATGTGAAAAGATCATCTCAGAGGTCTACTTCTGTCAGACAGTCTTAATTCCTTTTTTCTTTTTAAAGACAGGTCACTTACATGTCCAATACGTACATCATCAGCCAACTTGCCCACAATACAAAGGCAGTGACACTTAACTGTGTTCAATGCACCAGATTCAGATTTTCCAATGAAAAGCGGTTGGGTGTTGTTTTTGTTTGTTTGTTTTTTTAAAATTATTTTTATTGTTTTGCTGACAATAATATAATAGAACCATGCTTTCCTGTAGTTTTTGTGAAAATCGGTTACTATTAAGACGAGAAAGACTGTTTTACTTGTGCCTATGATTTTGCTTCACTGACTTGATTCACTATCTTTATTAACTAACATAATCTCGTTTACATATATCTAGCAAAATATATTCATATTTGGTCTATCTTAGTTCTATATTTGATAACACATTTATTTATAACTCCACTTTCATTAGGTAGAAAAGACATTAAATGATCTGATCTTGACAGAATGTAGCTTGACAGAATTGATACATGATATGCGTTTAATGTCATTAAACATGTCTTTTACCAAAGTATGACCTGATTATCAAAATTTTCTGATCAACATTTTTTTTCAAAAAGCTGTCAGCTTTGCAAGTTTTAACAACATTCTGAAAGTGTTAATCCCAGGTTTACAGCTGTTATGATTTGGTGACATCTTTTCACAAGGATTGGTATAAAAAGCCATAATAACTTTGTTCTGCTAAGTTTTGTTACGATAGTTTCCGTACATGCAGAGAAAATGCACAATGGTAAAGTTTTCTTTACCATGGACATGAGAACAGACATGAGCACAAATGCACACACAGACAATGTAAGCTAAGTGACTACACAGCTTGTCTTTTTTTCAACGTATCCAAGTCAACAAGAAAAACAAAGAGAGAAAACATTTATGCATGTTTTATCATTATTCAGTTATAACAGAATATTTTCATTTTCACACTTCTTCATACCAATTGAAAACATTTGAAGAAAACAGGGATTGTCAGCTGAGCTGATCGCCGAGAAAGCTGAGTAGTGACAGGGGATTCGGAAACACCCTTCATGGGTTGCAGGGATTTCAAGGCCCATCATTTGTTTTGGGCTTCCTCTTCAGTGAAAATTCATCCAGTATAACCTTTTTGTCTGTGACTGCATCACATTTGAGGAACTGCTACTAATTGAATAGAAACAGTGGGTGACAAGTGTTGACATGCCAGTCTGGGTATGCTATGGAAAATCAACAAAACTCCTGAATAGAGATCATTGGCATGTTGGATTTTTCTTTTGGAGATTGAGGGTTGGAGCTGAAACTGTACAAAATTAGTCATCTCTGCTCAGTGAAGTCCACCCTCAATGAAAGTGCAGGAAAAGTTTTTAAAACTGTTCTGTCAAAAGTCCAAATAACTAAAGATGAAATCAGACTACTCATTCCACATTTCATTCCAGACATGCTGCTGAATAACTATGTGATGTACTTTGTGTAGGATTCACAGGCCTGTACAATGATTGCCTTGTCGTGTTTCAAGAGTATGAAATATTTGATTTTCCTTTGAAGAGGAGAGAGATGGAGAGAGGGAGAGCATGTGGTGTGTGAATAATAGACAGGAAGACTAACTCATGCTCCTGTTGTTCTGGCATTGTGGTGGTGTTCAAAATTTTGGGAAAGCTTCAATGAAAGCAATGTATGAAAAATGTGCTATGTGTCTAATTTACGAATTACAGAACCACTGGATATTCTTGGTTCTGATAAAGATATAAGCATTGATCAGATCTTTTACTTCATTTTGATATCTGCTAAAGAATACTTGTACCACTGTAAATCAAATGGAAACATGCCTACTGTACAAGCCTTTGTTAAGAAGTTAAAATACAGATACAATATTGAAGAGTATATAGCGCTTAAAAATATGGTACAATAATCATTTTGTTGCCAAGCAGACTCCTTATAAGATTTTTTTTAGTTGAAAAACACCAAATTCACATGTATTTGATAAATTATTTTTTTTTAAGTTGTTTTTTTATGTGGACAGTATGTTTCAGGCCCAAAGTAGACGTCTACAAGCCATTTATCCCCTCTAATTGTAATGTAATCCCACCTTCATTTGCTTCTATCTGATGTAACTGAGTAGACCAGAAAAAAAAATTGTCTTCATATATCTGTGTATTTAATTGAATGGTTATTTGATTGTTTACCATTTGCATAGTAAATCAGCTGTTTTTCATTTACTTTTTTTTATCTTCTTCTTCTGTTTTCACTTATATTGTTGTAACTTATAATGAATACTATGTATATGTATTTGTGTATCCTACAGGTGTGTGTCCCTTATGAGTTGAAATCTCTGCGCACTGTCTTCTTTTGGTGCATCTGTAATTTTTCAACTTTTCTGATTAAAATTTGATTAAAAAAAAAAAAAATCTTGCTCCTGCGGTAAGACAATCACATGCCCATAACTCCAAACAAATACTGTGTACAGCATCAATTCACCGAACACAAATTTAGATTCGTAGCAGATTGAGGATGTTACCTTTTTTGTTCTGTGTGCTTTAAGTCCTCATTTGTGCTAGACAGATTGGTACTGGATTTACATAGAGTTATGGGAGTGTAATTGTCTTATTTTGGAGCAGAAAGTACTCTTGTGTTTGTTGTAAAGAGGATTTACTTCGAGTAATGAGAGTGTGATTGTCTGATCTTTGGAGCAGAAAGTACACTTGTTTGTTGTAAATAAAATTTATTTTTAGTAATGGGAGTGGTATTGTCTAATCTTTGGGCAGAAAGTACCCTTGTTTGTTGCTAATAGGATTTATTTCTAGCAATGGGAGTGTAATTGTCTTATCTTTGGAGCCGAAAATACCCTTGTTTGTTGTAAATAGAATTTATTTTCAGTAATGGGAGTGGTATTGTCTAATCTTTGGAGCAGAAAGTACCCTTGTTTGTTGCTAATAGGATTTATTTCTAGCAGTGGGAGTGTGATTGTCTTATCTTTGGAGCAGAAAGTACCCTTGTTTGTTGCAAATAGGATTTATTTCTAGCAGTGGGAGTGTGATTGCCTTATCTTTGGAGCAGAAAGTACCCTTCTTGTTATTTACTGTTGTCTGCCACATCTAAGCTCTCCATCCCCATGGTGTGTGCTTCTGCCAGATACCTACCAGATGCCCAGTTGCAGAAAGATGGCCAGCAGTGCAAGTGGGATCAAGAACGCATCAACAGCAAGTCCGCTATGTTTGTCTGGGATCCCAAGAGTGGCTATGGCACAAGGTGACTATGTGTGCGTATGTATGTGTGTGCATGTGCGTACGCATGTGTGTGTGTGCGTGTGTGTGTGTGTGTGTGTGCGCGCGCACATCTGTGTGGGTGTCCTTGTATCTGGATGTATGTAACGGCAAGCTAATATGTTCTCTTTTTTAGATCGTAACTGTGGTAGCAGATGACTGAGTATGAGTATGTGATGGGATCAGGACAGCCTCAACAGCAAGTCAGCAGTTTCTGTCCGATTTCAACCGCCACTATGGTACAGAGTCACTGTGTGAGTGTGTCTGTGTCTGTGTGCACGCATGCATGCCTACGGGGTGTGTGTGTGTGCGTGTGTGTGTGTGTGTGTGTGTGTGTGTGTGTGTGTGTGTGTACATGAGTACGGGCGTGAGGACACCAGCAACATCAAGTCTGCTTTATTTTGGATCCTGCCTCTATGGTACAAGGTGACTGTGTGAATGGCGCAATACGACTGCGTGCGTGTTCAGGCATCAGGTCACACACAAGTCACAGACAGCTGGCTCCATCTGGGTTCCCATCAGCCTGGGCACAAAGCGACTGCATTTGAGGGATACCAACCAGGAAGAGTGCATCTCAAAAGGATATCACTTTCATTTACTTCAGGTACTGACCAGGAAGAGTGCATCTCAAAAGGATATCACTTTCAGTTACTTCAGTTACTGACTAGGATGGTGCATCCCAAAAGGATGTTATTGTCATTCATTTCAGTGTCTTCTATTATTTCCCATGTCCCATTTTGCTGCTGCCTTGTCTTCCATGGCCCCTGTGTGGCTGTACACCCTGCCGATCATTCTGGTCCCCCTCCCCATCCCCCCCCCCCCCCTCCCCAATACACAGCCACACCCTGGTTTGTCCTGTGGCAGCCCCAGCACCCCACCGCACAGGGAGCCGTCGGTATAAAGTCAGTATGAGGCAGCCTCAGCACCACACCACACAGGGATCTGTCGGTGTAAAGTCAGTATGAGGCAGCCGCAGCACCACACCGCACAGGGAGCCGTCGGTATGAAGTCAGTATGAGGCAGCCATCAGTATAAAGTCAATATGAGGCAACCAGAGCACCACACCACACAGGGAGCCGTCGGTATAAAGTCAGTATGAGGCAGCCGCAGCACCACACCACACAGGGAGCTGTCGGTATAAGGTCAGTATGAGGCAGCTGCAGCACCACACCGCACAGGGAGCCATCGGTATGAAGTCAGTATGAGGCAGCCATCGGTATAAAGTCAATATGAGGCAGCCAGAGCACCACACCGCACAGGGAGCCGTCGGTATAAAGTCAGTATGAGGCAGCCGCAGCACCACACTGCACAGGGAGCTGTCAGTATAAAGTCAGTATGAGACAGCCATCGGTATAAAGTCAACATGAGGCAGCCTCAGCACCACTGCTCAGGGAGCCATCAGTATAAAGTCGATAAGAGGCAGCCATAGCATCACACCGCACAGGCAGCCATCAGTATAAAGTCAATAAGAGGCAGCATCAGCACCACACCGCACAGGGAACAGTCGGTATAAAGTCAGTATGAGGCAACCTCAGCACCACACCACATAGGGAGATGTCGGTATGAAGTCAGTATGAGGCAGCCTCAGCACCACACCGCACAGGGAGCCGTCGGTATAAAGTCAGTATGAGGCAGCCTCAGCACCACACCGCACAGCGAGCTGTCGGTATAAAGTCAGTATGAGGCAGCCTCAGCACCACACTGCACAGCGAGCTGTCGGTATAAAGTCAGTATGAGGCAACCTCAGCACCACACCACATAGGGAGATGTCGGTATGAAGTCAGTATGAGGCAGCCTCAGCACCACACCGCACAGGGAGCCGTCGGTATAAAGTCAGTATGAGGCAGCCTCAGCACCACACCGCACAGCGAGCTGTCGGTATAAAGTCAGTATGAGGCAGCCTCAGCACCACACTGCACAGCGAGCTGTCGGTATAAAGTCAGTATGTGGCAGCCTCAGCACCACACCGCACAGCGAGCTGTCGGTATAAAGTCAGTATAAGGCAGCCTCAGCACCACACCGCACAGCGAGCTGTCGGTATAAAGTCAGTATGAGGCAGCCTCAGCACCACACTGCACAGCGAGCCGTCGGTATAAAGTCAGTATGAGGCAGCCTCAGCACCACACCGCACAGCGAGCCGTCGGTATAAAGTCAGTATGAGGCAGCCTCAGCACCACACCACACAGGGAGCTGTCGGTATAAAGTCAGTATGAGGCAGCCTCAGCACCACACTGCACAGGGAGCCAGCCTCAGCACCACACCGCACAGCGAGCTGTCGGTATAAAGTCAGTATGAGGCAGCCTCAGCACCACACTGCACAGCGAGCTGTCGGTATAAAGTCAGTATGAGGCAGCCTCGGCACCACACTGCACAGCGAGCTGTCGGTATAAAGTCAGTATGAGGCAGCCTCAGCACCACACCGCACAGCGAGCCGTCGGTATAAAGTCAGTATGAGGCAGCCTCAGCACCACACCGCACAGGGAGCTGTCGGTATAAAGTCAGTATGAGGCAGCCTCAGCACCACACTGCACAGGGAGCCAGCCTCAGCACCACACCGCACAGCGAGCTGTTGGTATGAAGTCAGTATGTGGCAGCCTCAGCACCACACTGCACAGCGAGCTGTCGGTATGAAGTCAGTATGAGACAGCCTCAGCACCACACCGCACAGCGAGCTGTCGGTATGAAGTCAGTATGTGGCAGCCTCAGCACCACACCGCACAGGGAGCTGTCGGTATAAAGTCAGTATGAGGCAGCCGCAGCGCCACACCGCACAGGGAGCTGTCGGTATAAAGTCAGTATGAGGCAGCTGCAGCGCCACACCGCACAGGGAGCTGTCGGTATAAAGTCAGTATGAGGCAGCCGCAGCGCCACACCGCACAGGGAGCTGTCGGTATAAAGTCAGTATGAGGCAGCCGCAGCGCCACACCGCACAGGGAGCTGTCGGTATAAAGTCAGTATGAGGCAGCCGCAGCGCCACACCGCACAGGGAGCTGTCGGTATAAAGTCAGTATGAGGCAGCCGCAGCGCCACACCGCACAGGGAGCTGTCAGTATAAAGCAGCCGCAGCACCACACCGCACAGGGAGCTGTCGGTATAAAGTCTGTATGAGGCAGCCCACCAGAGGAGACACTACACTGCTGCAGAGTCCTTTTGGTGGTATCCTGTGGTGTCTATTCTGATCCAACACATGGGGGACATTACCTGCTAAGACTTAACAATAGTTACTTTAATCATAAAGCCGGCAGGGCTGAGCATTTCCATCAGGATGGCAGCACCATGTGCATCCGGTGATAAGTCTTCATTAAACTTGCTGATCCCTGCAACTTTAACCCAAACTCATCCTGGGTATTGAAGTGCAGGAAAAAAAAAAAAACCTAGGTTACCACAAGAACAGGACATGGAGCACATAATTTGCGGTGGGTTTTTGTTTGTTTGGTTGTTGTTTTTTATCATTATCAGTAAGGATGAGGAATGGTTTGTTTAGTTGTTTTTTTTTTTAAAATCATCATCAGTAAGGATGAGGATAATAAAGATGGAATGGCATTACTGATCAGTCTGAGACTGCACAACTCATCCCTTTTTCATTCCATGTCTGTGGGCAGGACGATGACCGTGCTGACAGTGGACGGAGAAGGAAAGTGCGACTACGTGGAGAAGACCTTGCAACTGCCTGGCACAGGGGGTGTGGAGGCCCTCCAGTGGTCAACAGCGCACCACCGTTTCACTTGGCAGCCTGCTTCGACGTCCAGCTGACAAATTTCCCGAGTCCATGTTCAGAGGATGTAAGGGGATGTTCGGTTTGATAATCAGATGACAGCATTTCTGGCTTGTTTGCCACAGCTGCAAGGATTTTTTCTCAGTAAGTGATTTCACTGCATGTTGATGTGCTGCGATGATACTGGTGGCAGGTGATCTGTCTGACACGGTGTGTGAGAATGACAGCAACAGTCCTAAATTTAGCAGTCACTGGATTTTTCCAAAAGTTTGTCACAGCAACAGTCCTAAATTTAGCAGTCACTGGATTTTTCCAAAAGTTTGTCAATCTGCTGTTACAGAGTGCAGACTCGGTCTTTCCTTGGTCGTATCACGTGAATAGAAGATCTGTAAGAGTCGATTTCATTGGACAGTTTGCATTGAAATCGGCCAGCCCATGGCTGTCTTGGGGTGCAGGTGACAAAAGATGAAGTGATTAATTTTTGTTGTAAACTATTTGCAGCTTCATCAGACAAAAAGCATAATTTGTTTTTCAGTTTTGAAACATGCGTCATCAAAATGATCAAAAGATTAGACCATTGTGCAAAAAAAAAGTCGCTGTCAGCTTTAGGTTTTGTGAGAAAGTGAAAGAAAATGTGGCTGCAGTGGATGTCCCTTGGGAATTTCTCCACTGTGACTCTAGTTTGAGCAGTGTACAATGGATGGCATGAGGGCCTGTGTTGACTGCGTTAAATCCCCGACTTCTGAACTGCTCAGTCAAGGTCCACAATGCTACATTGTCAGTAACCAACAAAAACCACATAAATCAGGTACCGGGAAAGATATTCTTTCCTAGGTTTCCTACTCCCCCTCCCCCCAGCCTTCCCATTCCCTTGCGTCCCACATTCCTTCCATCTCCACACCAGAACTGTCAGATTTCATGGTCTGTGAAAATAACAAGAAAGTTCTAAAATAACAAGGTAACATGCATTGCCATTAGATTTAATTCACTAAACCAGTTTTATACTGGGGGGGAAAAAGCTCTTGTGCTTGAGAACAGGAAAACTGTTTTATCCAGTCTAGAATACACAAGTCCAGTGTGGGATACCTTATTTATTTATCTACCCTTCAGAAAAGTGTTGATGCTTCATGTTAATGCATCATAGGTAAATATGGCACTTCATGCCACCTTAAGTAAATCTGGCACTTTATGACAAGACAAGTATTGAAAACAGGTAGTTACTTCAGACATGCTTTAAGGGGCAACTACTTCGTAGGAAAAGCACACAAGTTAAAGTATGATGGGCACAGAAGCAGGTCACTTTGTAATTGAAGCAAAAGACATATCTGACTTGATATATTTTTCAGTCATGTACAGTGACTCTTTGGCTTTACTGGCCTAGATGTACTAAGGATTTGTATTAGGGAGAATAGCCAGCTGCAGCAAGTATGCTTCAGTGGACTTTTTGTGACCAGACAGACAGGGTCATTTGAACAGCTGTAGGGAAACTTCTGACCATGAAATTCACTGTATGGTGTGTCAATCATCTGGCCGAGGCAAGCTGGATATTTGCAAATCAAAGTAAACAAGCAATCTTTCTTTCCTTCTTTCAAACAAGCCTATTGATAAAATATTGATAAAGTGTCCTTCCAAATGTTTAATTTTTCTGTGTGAATTGCATTGGTAAGTAAAATTATGGCAAGACCAAAAATGGACTGTAGCACCGCAGAAACTAAGTCAAAATTCATGTATACACAAAACACAGTAGAAACAATCGCTTTTTCTTTAACACACAGTACAAAACAGGCAAGTGCATTTTCAGATGTCAGAAATAATAAACTGAAAAAGTCTTCAAGGTGATGTTCCCCAGCTGGCCGTTGTCAGTAGGTCAAAATAATGATGGCGGGATGATGCCAGTACTGAAGTATTTGCCTAACTTCTGGGAATGTTGAATGGAACACAACCCTCTCCATATATATTAATAAAACAACAGAGCGGTTATCAAGATGGCGATTCAAGTTGTCAGAGGATTAAGATATTAAAAGCTAATAGAAGTGCATAGACACAAGTATATACACATGAGCATGTGGAAAGATTATTGCTTATCGACAAATCTTGATTTGGGAAGTTAGTGGGATCATGCACTCTTATTTATGATAATTACCTGAACTGTGAATTTAAAATGTGAACCATTTTGCGCATGCATGTGTAGCAAAGCGAGTCTAAAATCAGCAGTGTCTCTGGGTATGTATGTGTGTCCATGTTCTTTGGTAAACTTTAATGTACTCGTTTCCTAGCCATTTCAAGTGGAAGCACAATCTTGGCAAAAGTATCAAACAACAAAAGAAAAAAGTATTCAAATCTTGGAACAAATACTTTACATCAAAAACAGCACTCAACTCCTTTGGCCTTTTCCAACATGATGAACGGTTCTATTCGGTCATTGTTGACAGTAAATTTGTAGCCCATAGAAGGCTAATAGGAGTGATGATGATCAGGGAAAGAAGAATGTAAATCCTTCCAGTGAGTATTTTAACAGACTGAAAATACATTTTATTCTTCTGATTGTCTGTAAAGTAATGGCTGTACTAGCTGTGTGAAATGATCTGAGCAAATCATTGCTGTCTAGACCAGCAAATCATTGCTCTGTCAAGACTGACAGGTTGTGAACATGATTGATCTCTGGGATTGGCCGAACATGTATGAAATCTACATTAAGCACATTAGAAGGGAGAGTAAGCAAGTGATCCACTTCGTAACCTGAATGAGGACTTTGAATGTGATTGGTTGAATTCTGAATGATGTGACTTTCAGTAGTTCTGTTGTCTTTGTATTATGTTTCATTTTCCATATTCAGTTGAACATCAATTATACCAGAGTGTGTTTGTATTATGTACATTTTATCCACATTCAGTTGACTTACATGTATTACAGTAACTGGATGCGTGTTATTGATATTTATGTTTATCATTTGTCCTTTTGCATGAAATAAGGTTAGCACATGTCAGTCTTATGATCATGAATGTTAATCACTTGTCCTATTGCAGTGATATGTATTTGCACTGTTCACTGTCCTTATTGATATTTATGAATGTTAATCAAGGCTTTGTCCCTTTGGCAGTGAAATGAAGTATGATAGCACTGTCCATGTCTTATGATATTTATGTTAATTAGCTTTGTCCTTTGGCAGTGAAATGAAGTATAGCACGTCACGGTCTTCTTGATATTTATGTTAGTCATCTTTGTCCTTTTGCAATGAAATAAGGTATAGCACATGTCACTTAGCAATCATGTACAAAGTTGACTTGTTATAGTCAGGATATGAGCACTGATATAATGGGAAGGTATTATAACCGTCAGCCTTCTGGGGTCAAGTCTTGGAGCTAAAGTTTGACTTGGAATGGACAGAATTTTTAATTTCTCTGCTGCTTCAAGTGATATAGCGTAACCTTGAATCTTCCAAGTGCACATGCACCAATGTGCTAAGGAATAGATGGCTATAGTTCATGTTCACTACACCGTTATCTTGTAAACTACTGGTAGTGTAACATTGTCATTTGATATTTAGCCCACTTACTTGATAACCACTGTACTCTTGTAGACTGCTTCCAAACATTTTTCAAAGTATTTGTCATCAAATTTCCTTCCAAAACTGATTAATAAACTGCTGAAATACGGCTTTCTTCTTCATGACCGTCGTTATGAATACTCCCCCATCATTGGCAAAATGTTGATGGTTTCTCCCTTATCGGGAATTAAACATGGTGAAATTCTAGAGGACTGACAGATATGATACCAGTATTCTCAAAAGGTGATGAATGATAACCCATTCATTTTTTAGGGACAACAGCGTTTTGTTTTTGTTTTTTTTGCAGCAGGTATTACTTCTGAACCAAAGAGAATGGGTTTAAAAGATACTTAACAAGAAATCAGCAGCATATTCTTAGGAAGTTGTGTCACAAAAGATGATTTCATTGTTTGGATGCAATTTTTTGTGAAGTAAAAATGGGGCTGTAAACGCTCAAGGTACCATTCAAAAATATATGCCAATACTTTTTGAGCTTTGCTTCTTTCATTTAGACTTTGTGAGTATTTATCCTAAAAGTAGTTAGTTAATTGAAATAGTTCCTGGAAGTACAGAAAAAATGGAGCTTTGTGACTTTAACTTTTTGTCAGTGTTATTAAATGATGACAAGTCATGTTCCACATTTACAGGAAGTGACTGCAACCAAGCGAAGATTTCAGTTCAAATACTGTTGGTGGTTTAATTTTTTTTTTCTCCAAAAAAGAGGGTTGGGGGATGTGTGTACACAATAGCATTTTAACCCATCTTCACCTGGGTACCTCCACACCAAGCTGTCTCCTCACCTTCTTCCTAATGACCCTCCCTTCCCCCACCACCTCATCTCCTGTGTCATTGAAAACACTGCTGCAGCATCAGTATTGCTTCCCTAGCTGTGTCCAGGAAGTGCATGCTCTTCGTGTTGTCTGTATGCATGTGCGTCAGAAATGTCAAAGGGCATATTTATTTTTGGACCAAGAAGCTCTCGCTCAAAAATTCAAAAAGAAGTATGCCTGTGTCTTAAAAGAACACGATGTAAATTGTGAGTTATACTTGTTAGGCATCATGATAATTATTTCAAACAAAAATTAAAGGGTCAGACTCGATGCGGAAAACTTGTTTCCAAATTTTCAGGGGGTCATGAAAATATGTAGGGGGTCACACTTTATAACTGCCTCCGAATGTACTGAAAACCACACACACACACACGCGCGTACACACACACACATGAGCGTGTTCCGACTCGCTCACACACATAAAAACACAGAGAAATAATTAGACAGAAATGGATAGGAGGTGTTATCAACAAAAGTTGATAAAAATGTCTCATATTATGCTAAACATTATTTATTTAGATTCATGTTCCAATGTCAACAAAGTGTAAACTAAAGTGAACAAGTGTGAACACCTTCACTATCAGAATTTTAACGTGAAACTTGATATGTGGGAAGTCCTCTGTGATTATCATCACAAAATCTACACAAAGTGAACCAATTCCATCAGTACTGGAACATTTCATTATTTGACCATTATTCCAGTTGCCTTTCAATGATCATCGGGAGCCTGGTGACAAACAAGAGATAAGTGACGAATATTTTGTGGAACGTTTCATGAAAGTATGTAGGTTGGCCACTCTTGCACTGTGCGCTTCACATTCCTATGTCCATACCGGAGCCATTTTCATTATCTGAACTGGTTGTGTTGCATAGATCGCTTGACGTTTGTTCCATTCGCTGGATGATCACTCTAAAGCCATGGTTGAACCGTAGATTTTGTCTCTGAAAAGCCGAATTACATATGATTGTCCATGCTGTTCGCGCACGGACAAATCATGTAATCTTGTGGTCCAATCAAAGACGGGTTGTCTAATTTGATGACTCTTGTTGGTTTTCAGCAGAGGAGTTTTAAAACGGAAGTTGTTAATCGATTCAGAACATTCTAAAACGTTGAGGAAAGTTACATTTTTATTGGCTTCAATCAAGGCAGATGGGACGAAAGAGCTGTTACGTGACGCGCTACTCGGAGGTGCCATGCGTACAGGAGAAGATCATCGTGGTAAATTTTGGTACGTTTAAGTGACGCACCGTACTGAATTCCAGTGCATCAGACTGGATTTGTATGCGTCAGAGATGCACATTTGTGCATAAGGATTATCACTGGGCATGCTAGTTTTCAGGAAGATTAATGAAGTAAATTTGCTCTCGCTCTCTCTTTTTCTGGCCTATGATGATCAGAAATTTTGTTTGCAGTCACTGATTACGTACACATCTTCTTGGATCTCTTCCTATCACACATACTCGGAGTACATTTATTTTTCCTTTAAATGCAGTAAGCAAACAGAGTGAAACCCCCCCCCCCCCCCCCCCTCCAGGTTAAAGTTCACTTTCTTCCCCTTCTCCTCCTTCCAAACACACAAAAGTAAATGTACTTGTGGTCAACTGGACACCTTTTTCCCACTGTCAAGAATTTTGATGCAAGCTTTCTCCTCTTCATCTTTGGGAGGACATTTTGAAAACTGTAATTATGTTGACAAATTTATACACTTTTACAAACCCAAGACGTTTTTATAGACAATGCGTTTCAAGGCCTCAAAAAGACCTCTAAACTTTTTCAAACCTTTGATGACCAGCAAACCCTGATAACTTTGGTATGTTTCCAGATAAATCTGCTACTCAAATTTCTTTGAAATAATGCCAATGCCATCATCATTTCACAAAAACTGTATCCACCACTTGTAATCGTTCATTTGTTTTCTGTGTAAAAAAAACAAACAAAAAAAACATCCTATAAAATTCATTTTCACACTTGACCTGGGCAGATTCCAGTCAAAATGATGTCACCTCAAATGGCTATAGTTTACAAGTACATGACTTGTGCTTCTCGATTGAATAGTGGCACTAGTGAGTACTTGATCCATACCTGGTTTCTTGAGCTCCCTGTATACTTGAGCTTATTCCACCATTTGCAGTCCCAATAAGCATTAATTACATCCTGTTAACAATGGGATGAATTTCTTCGCAGAACCTCAGTTGCAAAGATGAGACTGTCACTCATCTTTCTTGCAAGCTGTTGACCGATACTTAAAAGTTCAGTATCTTTGAATCCAAGTTTCTTCTGCTCACTACACCAGTTCCAAGATCTGTATCACATTCACAAACCAACCAACACGCAATTCACTATTACATATTCCTCAATCTTTATTTGTTTTAAAGCTGTTCTTATTGCATGCACACCTGACCCAAATTGTTTGAAAACATTTGCTTTATTCCTTACAAGAAAAAAAAGGGTACCCATGATTCAAAATTCACTCTTTCACCAAAACAGTCACTCTGTTTTCTCATCATCCAACTGCAGGGGCGAATTTGAAGCTTCAGTTCATACACCACAAAGCTGTGGCTGCGCTTTGAATATTACCATGGCCAGTCAAAGGGATCAGCAATGTGAAAGTTGACATTCCACTCGTCCAAGACGGGGGGGGAAAAACTCACACACATCCACATTGGTTGATAATTAAAAGAAAACTCAATGTCTGTTTTTTGAAAATGGCCTTTTTTTAAAGTTCCATCTTAATCTGTTCCAAAGTAGCAGGGGAGGGGGAAGCAATCTCAGCAAATCAATCCGATAAAAGTGGGCAAGGTGCATCTGGCGCCACGGATCAAAGGTTCGATACATACATACAATCACAACACTTTGGGAGCCAAATTCAATGCCTTGTTTCGCTGCCACAGACACCACCAGAGCAACGCATCAGCTAACCTCTTTTAACACACTTCTTTGTTTTATTTCAATTGCCGCACAGCATTTTTCAAACTTCTCCGATACCTAAGTTTCAACTTTGTACCACATACTAATTTGCTCTGATTACCCACTGAGCAGAGCATTTCAGTTTTAACTGTTACAGTGAATTCTTCAATTCTAGTTACTTCAGGACATTAATCATCTGCAGCAGTTTCCTGTGGGGGATCTTTCAGAATGTTCACAAACAAAAGTACATGCACACAAACATCCAGAGGCGGAAAAATTGGGCTTCAGTCAACTTGACACTTCCCTCTTCACTAAGCAGGCCAGCAGCCACACACACACACACTCTCTCAAAATCAAGCAAAAAGATTACCTCTATTTTTTGCAGCCTCCAACAAAAAGGACAAAACATGGAGGGGGGGGGGGGGGGGGGTGAGGAGGGAGGGCTCTTCACTAGAAGGAAGAAATGGAGGGCATTGCAAAGGGGACCTGCGGTCCTGTTAAGGCCAAATAAAAAAAAAAAGAAAATGGGGTGGGGGTTAGAGAACAAGGCAGGCAGACTGATGCCTGCCCACACAACACTCAAAAGGACACTACAGACTTTCTGGAGGGGGCACTAAAACGTCCCAGCAGGAATTCACCGACAGCCTCAATGGGAAAGCCGTCCTACAGGATCATACACTGGACACCACAGGGAATCAAGGCTCCAGACACACACACAGATAACGGGGACACTCCAGGATACGACCTGGAGTCTCCCAACCATGGCGAGACGAGAGGACGTCCGAGTGCCTCTGCCTCGACCCAATGGTTTTCGCTGCCTGTCCCAGGATGCACTGCGCTCCACCCGGCGGCAGCCATCTCAGGGAAGAGAGAAAAGAAAGGTCACACCGGCCAAAAAAGGGCCGATGGCCATATCACAGCCATGTGAACACTGATGGCGACCACGTGCCATCAGGTGGTGGGAATGGGGGTGGGAGGCAAAAAAAAAAAAAAAGGGGGGGGGGGGGGAGGTAAGGAGACCATGACAGCCAGTCTCCCGCCCACTCCCCTCCAGTACACAGCAACAGCAGACTTCCAGGAACACAGGCCTGGTGACTGCCAAACAACCCAAAAAAAAACACACCCTCCTCCCTGTCCCCTCCCAAAAGGAGGAGGATGGCAGGGAGGGATGGAGGGAAGCAAGCTGTGCAACTGGTCGCCAGCGACCAGCCACACAAACAGCAGTAGTTTGATGAATGGGAACCCTCAGCCCCGGGACCCAAGCCGGGACTGGGGGGAAAGAACCAGACAACAACGTTTCAGCAAACAGCCCACAATCCCCACTGGCTGTGGACCAAGCAGGTACAGGCATCACAACACACCTGACCTGCAAAAAAAACCTCCCTCAAATGGGAGCAAAGACATGGCTGTAGTTGACTCTTGAGCAAAAACAGACTTGCCCATGGCCTCAAAATACACAACGCTCACCCTGCAACACCAAAAGCAGGGCTCGCCACATGCCAGCAAGACCGGCACGCCAACACCGTCACATTAGTCACCGACCCCCATGCCTCCCTTGAGGGAGGTGAGGAGGGGGGATCATCTGGAGGGACCCATCAGCAGTTTGGCCCTTCCTAGCACCGAAATCATCACCCCAAACTTCAGAGAGAGGTGAACTGGAGGGAAATGGATTCCAACAAGATTAACACGTACTGCTGCACTCTTTGCAACAAACTTTGCTGCGGGATTCGACATGTTTAAAGAAAATAATAACAGTAATCGTATACAAAATACCCCTACAAGAACAGGTTGGGAAAATCAAAAAGAGGTGAGAAGAGGAGCAATATTCAGCAAAAGCAAAAGTGCAAGTGTAGCGTGTGTCCCATCCCATCCACCCCACAAAAAATGCCCCTAGTTCACTTCAATTAAATTACACAGGACTATGAAATCACCTTGGTGTGCTTGCGTCAATTCATTCACATGTGGGATGGAGAAAGTGAAAAAAAAGAAAGCATAGGAATCTTGTCAATATATCTGACAAGATTCCCCACCCAGGCAACTCCCCCCGCCGCCCCCCCCCCCCCCCCCCCACAACCCCTCATTCCTAGCTTAGAGATTTTCTGTCCCTTTCAGACTCCCTAAAACCACCACGTAGTTACAACCCTTGACCTCAATAGCACAATGGTAATTTAAAAGATAAAGCCATAGGAAATCGGAGATGGGGAAAAAAGATATAATTGAAGCAAACCACACAGCATGTTAACTCTTGGAAAAAAGGAAAGGCGGAAGGCCAAGGAGAGGAGTGAAGTCACTGGTTGCTAATGTTTCCAAACACAAGACAGGAGGAGGTCAGACTGGACGCAATCCCATGCTGGGGCTCCATCCTTGTGACGACCTAACTGCCAAAGTTGAAGGTGGAGGGCACGGTGCGCTGGGTGAAGTGGTAGCCTCCCCCTTGCTCGATTCTCTTGGACTCTGCAACATACAAGAAAACTGCATAACACACTGCATTAGTGGACAGTTCAGGACAAAGATACCAACACTGAAAAAAATAAACCAAGCCAGGACATTCACTGACAAATCACATTTTCATCAAGGGTCTTATAAACCATTATGCCGGGGTGCAAAAACAGAAGAAAGCCCTTTCCTGAAACAGAGTAATGACCAACCTAGTGATCCTGAAAAATATTTATCAAAACCATTTTGTGGTACCTCTTTCTTATGCAAAAGAAAATGGAAGAAAACACTAAGAACTACCCCTCAAAAACAGAGACAGGTAGAAATATGATTTTGCCACAAATGTAAACATTCTGTAATACACAAAATATGACAAAGTGGTAGCTATAGTCACAGCTTACTTAAAAATAATATCCACTGAGACACTACGATGAAATGTGTTAGCAGGACAGCGAGACTGATACAGTTCATTCAATATTGGTGAATCATTGCTTATTCTAGCGACATAATGGCTAAAGTGACCGATGTGTGCGTAAGTTATGCTTCTTGTTTGAAATACAGTACCCACGAGGTACTTGTATGCACATTTTTATATCAAAACTCTCTTCACGTTCATGCATATCCAGTCAGTTGCAATCCATACATGTACACGCCTACCCCATCAGAAATATGTTATCAGGTATTCCTCTGACAATACAAAGACAAACACACAGGTATCCTGCATTTTTAAGCTTCCATTCCTTTCCACGAGTCAACTGGCACATGTGAACAAATCCATCTACCGAGATTGAAAGAGAACATTTGCCATCTGATGTGAGATTTTACAGTAAAAAGATTTTCAACAAAATTTCTGGCGTGTTTTTACAAGGTGTATTTCAAAGGGATGTGTGAATGAATGACCTGGCGAGTCGACTTCAACATGGCAACAGCCCTGATATGGCCCTGGGCCCTTTGAGGTTGGCTGGGCTGTAAGCAATATTACCTTACCTATCTACCGAGATCCATCATCACAGGGATAGGATGTGGGAAGGAAAGCTAGGCAGAGAGAGAAGTTCAGAGCAGTGCAGCACATCATCTGACCTGAGGCGGCCTTGCGCTGGTCAGCAAGTTTGAAGATCTCCTCCACCTGGGTCTTTTGCTGAGGGGTCAGCACAGAGGTCAAGGCCGTGTACCAGCCACTGTCCACTGCACTCAAATCTGCATGACACACGCACACACACACATCACACACACAGAGTCCATTATCATTGCTGGACAAACTTATCTTTCAACATTCAGTTCTTCTGTCCTTACCTTTCACTCATGCCACGTGTATTTTCACATCAGGCAGATAAATATTTCTCGGTCACTTTAACTAATGTAACTCATTCCAAGCATTCCCTAATGAAATGAACTATGACTGAATAAAAATGACATGCTGTGTTCTTGGCATTTACAAACTTGCCTCTTGAGCAAATCAACCTCTCATGAGTCTCACACACATAACTAACAAACAACAACAAAAAATGAAAATCACAAAAACAAATAAAAAGAAAGAGATAGACGCATATCATCTTTTAAAAAGATTTCAAAACAACTTTATCGTACGGACAGTGTACACCCACTGTATTGGTGAAGGGAAGGGGGAGAGGATGGAAATACAATCATAATCGCTAAAGAGTGGGACGGATGGACCATGCAAATATGACCATTTGAGTGTAAATATTCTCTTAAAACATACAAAAAGAGAATGTGAGGATGCAGCAAGCAGCCACCACTCACTGCTAAGGATTTCCCTGAATGCGACATATTCATCCACAGGACAGCGCTCATCATCCAGAGGGGTGTTGTAACTCTCCAGCTGCGTTTCCTCTGCTCCGTCATCGCTGAATTCAGCATCACTGTCGTCGTCGTTATTGCCCGCCTGTGGACCACAGTAACACAACATACTGCACTAGCGTATGGACATCAACACACAAAGTTCTCACAAAAAATGTCCAGGATACTTACACGTAAAATGATGTGCTGTACAACATCAGCCATTTTACACAGAACTGCATCAAAATGAAGAAAATATGTTCGGGGGAGTAACTACAGGCAAGTTAACAGTAAATAAAAGAATTAAGATTTTCAGTGGGATGGGGCGGTGGGAGGGCATCATTTTAAAGAAATTGCTGCCCACCAAACCCATCCCCACCCCAACCTAAATTTCTCTTAGTTTCAAAGACAATACCATCTGAAGATTGCTATCTATGAGATACAGCTACAAATACTCTAAAGGGCACTTTTTCAGCACCATTTTCACCATAAAGAGGCAAGTTAGAAATCCCAAACTGGTCAAGTTCTCCATGACATTCAAATCATGCATACAAAATTTTTGACACATTTGCTAAGTTAACGAGAAAAATACTAAGGCTCAAAGATGTACATCTAACCATACTAGTTTTATGTGATGATCCATACCAGTCTTTACAGTTGTACACCAAAATGGGGAGTTTGTGTTATACTCCCTGTTTGGCTAGTATACTTACCATGTCAGACCATAGCATTCAACGGCAGTTAGCCAGCTCTGTCAGGCCGAATTTTTTCCGTGGCCAATGCAGTCATAAGACAGTCACGTGATGTCACCCCACTTCCGGCCCCGGAAGAAGCCAGTGTCAACTTCCTATAAGTCATTCAGCGAGGCCTGGTGTATGGTGACCCCGAGAACCTTGGCGCCAGAGGGGAAGGTAGGGAGGGAATTAGAGTCTGACATGGTAAGTATACTAGCCAAACAGGGAGTATAACACAAACTCCCCATTTTGGCGTCATATACTTTACCATGTCAGACCATAGCAGAATTTAAAGGAATCGGAGGAGGGCGAGCGCCCTAGTGGTTCTTGGGGTTGACCGATATGGCTGCATTGGCCGCCACAAAGGAAATCCCCTTAGACCCATCAGCTCTGGTCATGCGGATATCCCTCAGGTAAAAATTAATGAAGGGATTTTCCGAACGCCAGTAGGCTGCCTCCAGCAGGTGGCGCACGGGGACAGAGTACTGGAACGCTGTGGAAGTGGCCAGTGCTCTGACCTCGTGGGCCCTGGGTGATAGGACAGGGAGATCCTTGTACGCCTGAGCGTAGGTAGATCTCACCGTCTTGGAGAGCCACCTGGAGATAGTTCCCGCCGAGATATCTCTAGTATTGTTGGGGTTGAGGGAGATAAGGAGTCGTCTCTGGGAGGAGCGCCTGGGGCGTGTGCGTTCCCAGTAGTACCTGAGACACCTGGAGGGGCAAAGGTCCATGTCTCCATCTTTTTCTCCCTTTCCCAAGATGTCAGAACTCCGGAAGGAACTTGAGAGAGACTGAGCCGTCCCTGTGGAAGGCGATATCTGTGGGGTCACCGCTGAGGGCGTGAATCTCACTTCGTCTTCTGGCCGAGGCCAGGGCGAGGAGAAAGGTGGTCTTAAAGGAGAGGAGGTCAAAAGGAATAGAAGCAATGGGTTCAAAAGGGGTTTTTCTGAGGGCATCGAGGACCGTAAAAAGGTCCCAGAGGGGAATGCGCCTAGGGGACTGAGCTTCCCGTAGAGCAACTCCTCTAGACACCTCTCTGAGGAGAAAGTCATTGTCAAAAGAAGGGCCCCCCAGTTGACGAATGGTAGTGCAGATAGCTGATCTGTAGCCCCGAATGGAGCCAGCCGACAGCTTAAGGGAAGAGGATAGGTGGGAGAGGAAATTTCCTATTTGGATGTTGGAGGGGCAGTAATGGGGAACAGAGTTATCTGAGCACCAGGTTATCCATCTCTCCCAACGGTAGTTGTAGAGGGATTCGGTGCTGGCTCTGCGAGATGCCGAGGCGAAGTCCCGTAATCCCTGAGAGGCCCCTGCCCCGGCTAGTGTGTCTAGGACGGACTGGGGTCTCTCCGAGTGGGGGGTAGATGCAGATGTTCGCAGTTGGGCTGGCATAGAAGCCACGCGTGTAGGCGAAGCATCTTGGGATTGGAGTGAGGAAGACCTGACCGGGGTTGTCTCAGCATGTCCCAGCGAGGGCTGAGCCGGAGGGGGGGAACGTGGGTGAGGGACTTGGGGTCCGGGAACCAAGACTGGGTCGGCCACCATGGCGTTACGAGGATCAGCCTGGGTCTTTCCAGCCTTGCCTTCCTGATCACCTTGTGTAGGATGGGGAAGGGGGGAAAGGCATACGCCAGTAGGCCCGTCCCGGGGAGGGATAGTGCGTCGACTGCATCCGCCTGGGGATCTGGAACGGGAGAGACGTACAGGGGCAGGTGATGGTTGAAGCTGGTGGCAAACAGGTCGATCATGGGCACAAACCAATGGTTGCGCGACACCAGCGAAGGAGGGCCTCTGTTCTGAGGGAGAGGCCTATGGAGCGGGCCTCTCCCCCTTTGTTGACATAGCAAGCTACCGACGTATTGTCCGTGAGGAGGAGAACAAGTCGGTGCGCGACCTTGTGCTGGAGTTGGAGAAGGGCTAGCCTGACCGCTTCCAGCTCCCACTCCCCGAGGCGTGACTGTCCTCCACGTGGGCCCCCCAGCCCAAGTTGGAGGCGTCTGTATAAAGTTCCAGTGGTTGGGTTGGGTTGGGAGGGAGATGGGGACCCCGGTGGAGAGAGTGGCTGGAGTGAGCCGCTCCTCCGTCGCCGAAATGAACCAGTGTCCGAGGGGAATGACCTGGTCCCAGCGGTCGGAGGTCTGTGACAAACGTCTGCGGAACTCCCTCTGAAGTTGGCGTCTGGGGACCCGCCGCAGGGGAATGAGGGGAGACAGGGACTCCATCATTCCTAGGAGGGAGGACAGGGTTCTGGCCGAGGTGTGGGGTGCCTGTGACAGGCAGGAGATGAGGTCCACTATGCGTGCAGGCCTCTCCGGGGTCTGCCAGACGAACCGTAGGAATCGTCTGTGGGCCGGGTGAATCAGGATCTGAAAAATAGGCGTCCTTCAGGTCTACGGATGTGGCCCAGTCGCGATGATGGATGGAGTCTCGGATCTGGGTGGGGGTCTCCATCTTGAACTTGGTGGGCCTGAGGAACTTGTTGAGGGGCGAAAGATCTAGAATGGGCCTCCATCCTCCCGAGGCTTTTGGGATCACAAAGAGTAGAAGCCGGGGTTTGGGTGGGAAATCTCCGAGATGGCCCCTCTTTTGAGGAGGTCTTGGACTTCCGTGCGAAGAGCTTCTGCTTTGGCGGGGGAGGGTTCGTTGGGGGAGGGAGGGGGAGATAGCATGAGGGGGGGGACGCTCGTGGGCCCAAGGAAGGCGAAACCCTTCCTGTAGCACCGCCACTATCCAGGGGTGAGGCGTATGCGTCTCCACTGGTGGGCATGCCGGGAGAGGCTGCCCGCCAGGGGGGGCGAGGGTCTGGGCTGGTGGGTGGGGGATAGGGCGAGGGGGGGTGCTACCTGATCTAAGTCCCCCTCGGGCTGTCTCCCTAGTCAGCTCCGGGAGCGTGACTGTTGGCCTAACCGAAAATTTTGCTGATGGGGTTTTGGCTTAGGCCTTGGGAGAAGATTAGGTCGCTTGGCGGGCCGTGCGGTGCGGGAAGGCGATTGTCTGGGATAGGGTCTGTGCCTGGGGAAGGAACGAAGTGGGGGTCTAGCAGGGCGTGGCGGTGGCCTGGGCGCAAAGGACACAGCCTGCTTGCGTTCCTCAACTGCTTGTGCTATGACGTCAGCCGAGTAGTCGCCAAAGAGCGACTGGACCTGGCCCGGGATGCATCGCAGGGCTGCCTTAAGCGTCGGGGAGAGAGGTCCGCGCCAGCACGGCCTCTCTCGCGACCAACAAGCAGTTGAAGTGGCTTCTGGCTGCGCTGTCCGCCGCAGCCGAAAGGTGATGCGAAATCCTGTTAACTAGGTGTCGCATGAAAGGATCGCTGAACAAGCGAGGGTCAGGCTCTTGGTGCGCCTCAGAGCCCGGGTCCCCCGGTACTGGGATGGCACCATCGTCCTCCGGCCATAGAGCCTCCGCTCGCTGAAGGGGCATGTCCAAGTAGGTGTGTCCCGCCGTGGTGTGGAGGATGCCCATCCTGGCTACTCGGACCCATTCCTTTAGGTTCTTAAAGGAGATGGCGCCGGAAGTAGGGGGGGGCAGGTGGGGGATCAACCGACGGTCCGACTGGGAAATGCCCATCTCCCTGGTCACGGGATTGTCCGTAAACAAGGAGGCGACTGAGGGGTTCTTGGGTAGATTGGTCTAAATCTCTGGGCCGGGGGAGAGGGAGAGAAATTCGTCAGCGGGTGCGGCCTCCCTCCTAACGAGGTCTGGTCGCCACCGTTCTATCGTGCGGACATCGTACAATGAGGTGGGGGCTAGCTCCTCGTCATCGTCCGCCTCAGGGAGGTACTGGTCCTGAGAGGGTTCATAGCACCCGTCTTCAGGAGGTAAGTCGAGGGGTGCCTGTAGTGTGTCCCCGGTGGCCCTATAATCGGCGGCCGGGACATCGTCCTGCCGATAGGACAGCGCCCGAGGAGGGAGACCAAGGTCGACCCAGGTAAGTGAGGCCGGGTGCCACATTCGACCATGTAGCTGGTCGTGCTGGGTGTTGGCGTTAAGCCACTGGTCTCTCTCGGGGGCATAGAGCCACCGGTCCCCGGGGAGGTAAACGGGCTGTGGCGGCCCTGGGGAAAAACCATGGTAGGTAGGCCGCACTCAAGGTCTGACCAGCGCGTTGGGCGAATGCGTAGGTCAGACATCCGCCGAGTCGTAGCCACGAGACCCTCTTCTTCTTGTAGGCAGAAAGTCCCCGGGGACCCGGGTAACCTGAATCACTGTTGGGGGGGGGCTTGAGAGGCCGTGGCCTGTCGTCCCCGTCCAGGTCCGTGCACTGCACCATACACGTCCTTGGAATGGGCCTGGGAGGGCCATAATGGTATGGAGGAGGATGCGGAAGTCGAGCCCCCAACCCGCGAAAGTGCGGATTGGTCAGGATGCGGTCCCGTGTTCCTCCCCCTGGAGGAATATGTCAGGTTACCCTTGGTCCCGCTGGTAGATCCTCCCCCCGGAGGAGCGGGACCGCGGACGTTGCCCAAATGGGGATCCGAAAGGTCGGTTCCCCAACGTCCAATACCCCTAGGGAAGAAGGTGACGTTCGATCGGGGTAGGTCGACCGTCCTTGTGCATGGGCACGGCCGGGCCCATGGCGCGGCGTGCCCGCACGCCCAGGATTATGGACACCACCGAGGTCGTGCGTCGGGGTGACCATAAGGCTGCTTCCGGAGTCGAAGCGCTCCTCGAGCTCAGGTGTTGGCTGCACCTGTGCCCGGTGGGGCCGAGCGCTATGAGTGCACGTATCAATTTGGGGGGAAAAAGAGATACGTGACTCATCAAGGCGAGTGACGGATGGTGATTCCATCCCAGATCCGTCACCCGTGCTGGTCCGCGGCTCGGCAAGGTGCCCCGGGGGCCGAGATTCGCGTGACTCAGCATGATAGTTAGAAGTCTCCGAGCGAGTCCGTAGGCTAGAGGGCAAGCTGGCCGATGGAGAAGGGGTGGGGGAGGGCGAATTCCGTTGGCTAGTCTTTGCTCGGCCGGGCCCCTTGAGGGGAGCCTTGCCATTAGACTTTCTGGGCAGCACCTTGAGGGGAGCTTTGCCCTTAGACTAGCAGGCAGATCAAATGAAAGGCATTTTGAAATGGTGGCCGCTTGCCTATCAGCCTTGGGACGCCGCGGTCGTGCGTCCGTCGGTTTGGTAGACGAGGAAGATCACGCGTCCCTTCCGCGGAGAAGTCGTCTCTGTCTACCCGAACCGTACGTTCATCAGTGCGAACGGATTGCTCCGAGATGGAATCGACCCGCGGGTTCTCCGGGAAATTGAGCGAACTCCGAGCAGTGGAGTGGCTCGACCCGGCGGTGTCCTTCACCATGTTGGGCACAGGTGGATAGAGCAAACCCGGAACACACGACCGCAAAGAGGAGACAAGGTGGCCGATCGAGAAAATCAATTAATCTCGATCGTCCGTGTGGTGTCGTGCAAAGTGCTCGAGAGATCGACTGAAAACTCGAACTACCCGTACACGCCACCGGTCGTGTGACTGGTATGGCTATTAATAGCAATCTCTACACGTGGAGTATCACTGTGTATAGGTGTGATAGTTCTTGGGCACTAAATCTTAATAAGCAGATCAGTGTCACACACCCTTACTCGAACACGTTCTACCTGTGAAGGGTAAAGAGTACAGGTGTGATAGTTATTGAGCCCTAAACCTTAATAAGCGGAACCAGCACAAAATGCGTGCTGAACCCGAGGCTCGGCAATATGGTGGGGGAACACGACCGGCGAGCGGTGCCGACGATCGCGAGTAACAAAGTCGCGAGAGTGCCGGTAAAAGAGACAAATCTTTAATAAATACGCTCCCGAGAGTGCCGGTAAAAGAGACAAATCTTTTAATAAATACGCTCCCACCAAGAGCCTCACACGGCAAAAATACTCAGGGTCTAGTGCAAGCCGGAACCAGCACAAAATGCGTGCTGAACCCGAGGCTCGGCAATATGGTGGGGGAACACGACCGGCGAGCGGTGCCGACGATCGCGAGTAACAAAGTCGCGGGAGTGCCGGTAAAAGAGACAAATCTTTTAATAAATACGCTCCCGAGAGTGCCGGTAAAAGAGACAAATCTTTTGATAAATACGCTCCCACCAAGAGCCTCACATTTGCAAGCCACAACTGAATCAAGTATAGAACAAAACACAGCAAAGTTAACACAAAGGCAAGTATAGGCGAGACAGAGCACAAGACTTATCTTGCTTTGACGGCAGGCCGAAGATGAATGACTTATAGGAAGTTGACACTGGCTTCTTCCGGGGCCGGAAGTGGGGTGACATCACGTGACTGTCTTATGACTGCATTGGCCACGGAAAAAATTCGGCCTGACAGAGCTGGCTAACTGCCGTTGAATGCTATGGTCTGACATGGTAAAGTATATGACGCCAAATGACAAACATGGACGCCAAAATCAACCTAGACATCTACTGAATGCATGTTATGAGTATGTTCCACACACCCCAAGACTGGGTGCAACTATGCTCTTTTGGCTTGTCTATCTGAGCGGAACAACTCTTGAAATCAGAGCTGCCAAGATCTCAAAAGTTCAAACAGTAGCATTAGTGTGGCATTCCAAATTCAGGCATAGCACGCCTATGCAAAGCGACAAGTCAGACACAACAGCGCTTCCGTTGCACTTCGCTTCACACATGACATGGTAGTGGATCAAAAAGATGGTCCTTGCTAGTTATCGTCTGCTTTTGACCTGACCCACAAAAAAAATCAAAATGGCTGACACCGCAACCAACTGACAAGGCTGCAAAATTGCGAACGTCTGTAACTATTTCTCTTCTACTTTTGATTCTATCCTTTCTTAACTTGGCCATTTTTTTTTTTGACAAACAAGTCTAAAATGATCTGCATTATCTCGGTTCTGTTTAACTCTCTTGACAAGCGAGCGCCCGCTAGCGCCCAACCGGAAATCACACAGCCAAAAGGCTGAGCGCCTGCCAGCACCTGGTAAAACACGTGGCAACAATGGGCGCCGCCATGTTTCTCGTAGAAAAGGAAGTCTCGCGAGAACGTGACTTCCTTCTTCCTGTGGCCATTTACTTCCGTTTGCAAAAAAACACGAGTCGATACGTGCCGTGGTTCTCGAGTTATGAATTTTTTAAGTTTTGTGGTCGAAACGCTGTTTTTTACCATGGCTAACCTTGATTTCTGCCGTTCTATAATGAGATTTAGTGATGAAGATACTGTGATTTGTAGGATTTACGGCAAAAGACTTAGTGAAAGTGCTGGGTAATGAAGCTTAGAGTGACCTAGATTTCGACTGGGATGAGGTTCCAGGTATGATAAACAACAATTCGGAAGAACGTTCTGAAGAAGATTTTTTTCCCCCCAAGTAAATGGCTCATGTGACATTCTTCAAACTTATGATATAGCAACATATATATTCGCAGGAATTTTAAAAATTTTTTTCATTTCACTATTTCCTTTCCTCTTAAATTAATTTTTAAATTGGGTAACCATGTTCTAATTACGGAGTTACTTATCTTGCCGATGGTTTTCGGCGTAACTAAGCTCAGGTAAGTGCATACTGAAGAGGGTTAAGCTGTCATCAAGTCCATGATCAGTGAGGGATTTTTTTTTTTTTATAATTTTTTTTTTTTAGGGTATTATTTTATTACAAAGCGTAGCACTGTCAGGAAAATCATAAAACATGGCAGCTCTGTGACAGACGCATCTTGTGTGAAGCATACTTATAGGAAAGAATGCCACTCACTGCCTTGGCCAGCTTCTCCAGGTACTCTTGTCCTTCTTCATCAATGTCGTCTTCATCACTGGCCAGGAGCTCTGCAACATCATCATACAGATTTCCTGACAGAAACAAAAAATTAAGGACTTTTAAGGACATCTTCAAGCACTTAAAAAAATTCTAGGATAATTTTAAGAAAAATAATCAAGAAATACTTACACCAATTAAATTATCCACTGTCTAGAACTTTTTGTGTATGCAACAAAAGGCCTTGTTTTCGTCTCCACCTGGATGTGCCTGCAACCATTCTTTGTACTCTTCTTTTTCCAGCCAAACGATGATAAACGGACACTTCCCTGGCATGTTGGCTTCTTAATTTCAAGACAGCGGATCATTCTATCACATACGCAGGCTTCATGAAGGCCGGTAACTCTGGTGTTTTTACCAGTAGTAGACGACTTATCAGCGAGATCGTCGGTCAACTTCCACTCGGACTTTTACTTTTCTAAAAATTCAATTTTAGATTTTTCTTCATTAGACTTATGATTTTACACAGATTTTATCCAAAATCATTGGCAGTGACAAAATTTCAGATTTTTTTAAGGACCTATTGAGCAACACCCTGATTTTTAAGGGATCTCAGGGCCTTGAAAAGAGGACCCCCAAAATTAAGGACTTTTAAGGACTGTAGGAACCTTTATCGTAACTCTACACTCTCCAGACATGCACTCTAACGTGTGGATCCTATTTTGACCAGTTTGTACAGTGCTGAATTGAACTGTATACTTCTTGGCCATAGTAGATTTCCCTGCTTGTAATACACACTTCTTTTCCTTGAGAGAGCCTGTCAGTGCCAACCTCATATGGTGCCCATCCACTTTTTCATTTTCTTTTTTACTGTTTATCGAAAGTATTCCGCTGTGGATTTTTCCAAATTTCATCAGGCGTTAACTCCTTTTTCGTTGCTGCAAGTTCTATTTGTTGGCACATTACTTTTGTACTGTTCTCTGCTCTAAGAGAGCAGAGTCTAGAGCTCTCTTTTCTTTTAGTGACTTGGATTTTGTGGTAGTTCTGTCAGCTAATTACCGAGTTGGCACCTCATATGCAAGAGAGGAGAAATACCTAGCTAACCCATTTGTGAGTGCATGCCAGTGTCAGCTCCCACCAAACCTTCCTGTTGGTTTCTGAGTTGGCTATGAGACCAGCAGACGAGAGGTTCAGAGATTCAAGTAAGCTTTTGTTTCAAGGAAGTGAGGAAAATGACAACAGTGGAGTGAATCTGACCACGGAAATCGTAGCATTCCATTTTCGCTTTTCGGCCTGATGAAGCCCCGACTGTACAGGTGTGGCTGGAGGGCAGCTGGATACAAGCAGCATGACACATGACACACAAAAGAGACGTCAAATGTCTTTCTACTCATACAATGTGTACTGCAGGCATGCCAAGCGAAAGAATGATTGTGTCACCGTACCAGACCAGGACTTGTGATGTTTAATGTGATTCATGTGTAAATGTGTTTCAGTCCTCTCTTTCATGTTTTGGCATTAAAATATTGTTATAACCATGAAAATTTCTCATGTTTTAGCATTAAAACATTGTTATAACTATAAAAAAAAAATGTGTTCTATCGTGGAAGACATAATTTCACCACTTAAAGTTTCCAATTCAATGATAGACAAAACATCCACTAAAGTGAACATCAGCTAGAGGATACGGTTAAGATTACTACATACTCATAACTTGCCTCTATCAAAAGTAAAAATGCTCTAAAGTGCAAGGTCCTTAGCAAGCTAATACGTTGATACGATTACCAACCCTGTTCGAGTCTGCAAGCATTTCATTTATTCTGCTAAAATCTACCAACATTCCCCCTGAGGAAAAAAAAAAAAAAAAAAGGCAGGAAATCACCCATCCAACCACAGCTAAGTGCAACATTTTTTGTGCAGCTACACCACATGCTCCAAGTAATACACTGCACTCTACGAATCTAATTCATTTTTTCCCCTTAATTATTGAAAGTTTGTCTGTTAAATCTGACCTGTTGGTAAAATTTGAAGCAGAAACGTCTAATAATTCACTCAGCACACATTCAATTATTCACTCACTCACTTGTTACACACACATGCATGCGCGCACACACTCTCACACACACACACTCTCACCTGCATCAGCATCCACTTCCTCCTCTTCCTCATCATCATCAGAATCGTTCTCATTTTCTGCACGACCTGCAAAGAGGAAATCTCCACACTGCAGAATGTGTAACAGGACCCCTGTTTGCACAGTCCTGGTTAGTAATGTCAACATTCACAGGTATTACCCACAAATGAAAGAGGTAAGGGGACTGAACCAACTAAAATATTTTCAGCCAAGGACTAATACTTAAAGGCATTGCCTATTCTTCAAACCTGTCCTTGACAAACAAAACCATCGAGTATGAAACAAGCAAAAACACTCCCACACAGAACAAAACAAAATCCAAAAAGAAAAAGCCCTTAAAGTCCCACTCCCTCCCAAAACAAACAAACAAAACTACATACAGATGTAAATACACAATACAGGCAACATATGACAAAAGACATATACAAATACATTCTAGGGTGCAAAGTGGGGAAGAGGCCCCGGTCCTCACCATCCTTGCAATCCTGAACCTAAACTGTGGCTATCTCTGTCATCCTATATTGAAATCATGGCCATCCTAGCAATCCTGAACTGAAATTCTGGCCATCCTAGCAATCCTGAACTGAAATCATGGCCATCCTAGCAATCCTGAACTGAAATTCTGGCCATCCTAGCAATCCTGAACTGAAATCATGGCCATCCTAGCAATCCTGAACTGAAATTCTGGCCATCCTAGCAATCCTGAACTGAAATCATGGCCATCCTAGCAATCCTGAACTGAAATTCTGGCCATCCTAGCAATCCTGAACTGAAATCATGGCCATCCTAGCAATCCTGAACTGAAATTCTGGCCATCCTAGCAATCCTGAACTGAAATCATGGCCATCCTAGCAATCCTGAACTGAAATTCTGGCCATCCTAGCAATCCTGAACTGAAATCATGGCCATCCTAGCAATCCTGAACTGAAATTCTGGCCATCCTAGCAATCCTGAACTGAAATTTTGGCCATCCTAGCAATCCTGAACTGAAATTCTGGCCATCCTAGCAATCCTGAACTGAAATTCATGGCCATCCTAGCAATCCTGAACTGAAATCATGGCCATCCTAGCAATCCTGAACTGAAATTCTGGCCATCCTAGCAATCCTGAACTGAAATTCTGGCATCCAAGCAATCCTGAACTGAATTTCTGGCCACCTAGCAATCTGATAATTACGATACCAAGACAGGATCTGTATTTACTACAACTCATTAACAGACATCAAGTTACATTTACACACCTTTAAGCAATAAAGATTCTGAGGCAGCTGAATAAACCCACTGCTGCAGAGCTTAATCTAGGATTTTTGAAAAAGGGGGCAGTCCCCCCCCCCCCCCCCTATCAAAAAAAGGGGGGAACACTCCCCCCCCCCCCCCCCCCCCCAACCCCAGATACTTCAATGTGGCCAGATACTTGAATGTGGCGCTCGATGGTGTTAGTGCGGAAGTTCGTACAACCTTGGGGCGACCTAAATACATTTTGTTTCTTGTGTTTCAAACACAATTCACATCGCATCCCACCGATCTTCAGCTTTTACATCCAGGGCCACTTCTTCAGCCAATCGTCTTAAAACCGGTGTTCCCTTGCACTGGCACTCTTTTTGGGCTGCTTCTCCGAGCTTTTGGATGTAGTCACAGTTTCTTCATGATCTTCTCCACCCTCGCATAGCACAGAATCTTTTTTTTTTTCACTTTTCCTCCACAAAAGTCGAAGTCGAATAGGATGGGTGCACGCCTCATTTTGGAAAATATCCAATACGGCACCTTAAACTCTCGCAACTTCTCGCCGGTGATCGAGATGGTGGAGATGAACGCCGCCAACTGGTTGATTTCCACTAACAGCCAATGAAATATCAACAAATCGTTCGCTCCTGCTCAGTCCTAGTTTCAGTTTTTCAAGCAGACGACAAACGCGCGCCCACAATGATCAGTGAACAGGGCGGGCAGTTCTGCAAACGTGCGGGTGTCTGCCCGCGTTAAGACTTGATAATTGCGGGAAGGAACAGATTTTCGGGGGATTGTACCAATCCCGCACTCTCAATTAAGCTCTGCTGCTGTGACATAAAAAAAAAAAAAATTCTGACTGCCCTACACACAAATTTCTGGCATTGCCTGTTCTAAGCTCCTAGCGTCAAAAATTCTCTCTCTACTTGTTAAAAAAAAAACAACAAACAAATGTCCATTAGCTGACACTTTAAATATAAAATGTGATTGCATTCATAACCTGGCATAAGGAAAAACGTGAAAATTTTGTGTAAGCCTGCCGTCACCTGCGCATGGCAAAGCCGATTACAAACGGCACATTGCAAAAATGTTCAAGTCAAAAACTACTCCACCCTAATTTAAATATTCAAATCGCATAGCAAGCACCAGTAATGGTGATCTTCTGGTATCAACATTTGTGTACCATTCCATCTAACAAGATCAAGCCATTCCCACCTTCAGCCATCTTGTACATGGTTTTCACCTATTTCAGAGTAAACACAATTTTTTTCAAGACCCTCTCTCTCTCTCTCTCTCTCATATTGTTGCTTAAACAGCAGACATTTGGTTTGACAGACAGTAATCTTTTTCAATTCTTCTGTTTTCTTTTTTTCTTCTTTTTTCTTTTTTTTTTCAAACTCTGTAAAAATTCTCAAGGAATTAAATTTTTAATCTCTACAAATTTCGGCTTGTCTTGACAGGATGTCTTTCTTTACACTCCTGCTGGTAATTCAACATATTTTTCAAACTATTCTGCACGAAAAAGAAAAATTGCTGACTGACTGGGAAAGCCACACTAAGTTACATAAATAAGAGAAAAAAAAAAGAAAACACCAGAGTATTACTCCTGCCTAAATGTCAAGGAACCAGAAAGTACCCCCAACAAAATCTTTACAATCCTACAAATACCTAACACAGTTCCCGCAATTTTAAGCCTACCTTTATACTTCATATGTTCAGGTAATCTGCTTGATTCCAAAAGATCGATTTTTAGTGCTGCAGAATACCAACAATGGCAGAATGCCAACAACAAAAAGAAAAATAAAAGCACTTTTGCATAGAATGAGACAGCATTACAGTCATGAAAATGGCTTCCAGTAAAGTTACTTCAAAACACACACACAAATCACGACTCCCAGAAGTCTGGATCTTAAATATTTGGTCTCCAACATATTTCCCACAGTACCAAAAGCAATGGGGGACCTTCCATGACAAATTACTCACAACAGTGATAAATAACAACCCACCCACCCTACCTTCACCTTCTCCCTTCCACAGTGACCACCAACAACTCACTGGCATAGGCCCGTTTGAGGCCCTGGAAGAGGATAAGCATGGCGGGCAAAATGTCAGGGGCAGCGGCAGTCACCTCTTGGGGTCGTGTGTTGGTCATGCTGAGCAGGGAACACAGCCCCAACACGCTCAGCTTGCGGTCATGAAGTCTGCACACACCATGTGAGAACACAACTTAAATCATTGAAAAGGGTTAGGGAGATGGGGATGGAAAGAGGGGGGGGGGGGGGGGTGGAGAGAAAAAAAAAAGAGGGATGTGACATGACTCGTAAAACACTAAATAAGATGTAGAAAGGCTTGAGGGCATGCACACTTGCATTTGTTGTGACCTCCTTCCTACTTGCCTGGATTTGTTACATCACACTGTGGGAACGTAGTTATTGGAAAGGCATGCTTGATACAAACATTTGAAAGGAAATCTTACATAAGGCAGGAGACAGTAAACAGTAAATAACAAGCAAGTAGAGTAACTCTTGCTTCCATGATGAAATGAATACACACCCATAACTCCGAACGAATGCTGCTTACCACACCCAATCGCCTAGCAGTTATGACAATACATAGCACACAGAACAAGGAAACATCCCTAAAAAAGGATGTTCCAAGCTTGCCTATATACTCTGTACTGGACACGTCTACACAGCAACAACTGGAGAAATGAACAAATACAAACTAACACTTACTCAAGATGGAAACCTCAATTTGATCTACGTGTGCATTGCCAGGAGATTGACATTCTAAGGAGGGTGGGATCAGAGCCAATGGATCCATCTTTAGTGAGAGAACAACAGAGAAAGGGGGGAGAGGCCCACAGACAGGGGAACAGTGAAGAAAACCTTCACCCTCCTTCTGTCTGCTCCAGGCCACCCTCCCTCTGCCTCCTGCTCACCCTCAGAGAATGGATTGTTTCTCTCATCATCTCCACACACACACACACACACACCACACACACACACACACACACACACTGGATCTCAAGACTTCCATCTACTAAGTATTACCGTTCTAATCCCAAACCCTTTTTCCCTTTTTAACCTAGCTCTCGAGATTCTTTCTAGCCAATTCAGAAAATTTATCGGTATCAGACAAAAGCACGAAAGAGGCATTCATCGAGCATTTTTGTAAGTTTCCTATCCCCAACTCTCTGATTCATTCAAACACAGGTTTTCAAAGAGCTTACTCAAATGCACGTGCACCCTATATGCCGGAGAACAGACTGCTGTACAATCATTTGCTATGTTTACTTCACTGTACCTTATGCCAGAGAACAGATTGCTGTACCGTTATTTGCTATGTTTACTTCACTGTACCTTATGCCAGAGAACAGATTGCTGTACCGTTATTTGCTATGTTGACTTCACTGTACCTTATGCCAGAGAACAGACTGCTGTACAATCATTTGCTACGTTTATTTCACTGTACTGTATGCCATGGAACAGATTGCTGTACAGTCACTTTCCATGTTTACTTCTCTATACCTTATGCCATGGAACAGATTGCTGTACAAACACTTGCTGTTTACGTCACTGTATCTTATAAACCACATGGAATACAACCTTGATTTTTGGTCCACTGACTTGATCAGATGTTGTACACTGCTTTCAAGCAACCTCAAAGTATTCATTTATTCCCCTTCACTTGTTATAAGGGAAGCTGGTTTGTTTACATCATGTCATCACCCTGAAAATTCTACAGGCTACAGGCATACAGAAAGCACATTTCAGCTCAGAAAATTTCCAAGTTGGGGCAGTAAATGCTGATATCCAAAACGAGTGTTCCGGAGGAATACAGCACTGATCTGCCTGAGAATGCAGTTGTTTGACAGATGTATTCATGAAGCAGACTTGTTTACACTAAAACCACTAAATAAGGGGGAGGGAAGGGGAGGGAGCGGAGGGGGAGGGGAGAAACTCCCTCAGCAACACATTTTCATTTTTCATAGGTCTGCATGCAAAAGAATGGTGGAAAACTGGCATGTACATGCACATATAAGCATAGTGCAAGAATGCAGTCATAAACACCTAAAACACGTTATACGTCAATATACTGGCATGAGACTGAAGAGTAAAGTGGGATCAGAGCCAATGGATCCATCTTTAGTGAGAGAACAACAGAGAAAGGGGGGAGAGGCCCACAGACAGGGGAACAGTGAAGAAAACCTTCACCCTCCTTCTGTCTGCTCCAGGCCACCCTCCCTCTGCCTCCTGCTCACCTTCAGAGAATGGATTGTTTCTCTCATCATCTCCACACAAACACACACACACTGTATCTCATGACTTCCATGTGCTGTGTATTACTATTCTAATCCCAAACTCTTTTTCCCTTCCGAATCAAGCACTCAGATTCTTTCTAGCCAATTCAGAACATACACTACAAAGAAGCGAGAAAGAAGCATTCATCAAGCATTTTCTAAGCTCCTCTTCCCTCATCCCCCACATTCCGACTCATTCAAACACAGGTTTTCAATCACCTTAACCCCTTCACTGCCGAATGCCAGCGCACCCTATATGCCATGAAATAGATTGCTGTACAGTCACTTGCAGAGTTTACTTCACAGAATCTTATAAACTACTTGGAATACAACCTTGAAATTTGGTCCACTCATGTGATAGATATTGCAGACTGCTTTCAAGCAATCTCAAAGTATTCATCGTCTTTCACTTCTAACCAGGGATGTTAGTTTGTTTACACTGTTTCATCACCCTGAAAATTCTACAGGCTACAGGCGTACAGAAAACATGTTTCAGCCTGGAAAATTTCCAGGCTGGGCCAATAAACATCAATATCCAGAAATAGTGATTCAAGAGGAACACAGCACTGATCACACTGAGAATGCAGCTGTTCCAAAGATGCATTCATGAGGCAGACCTGTTTATTCTTAAACAATTAGTGGGGGGGTGGGGGGGTGGAGGAGCTCCCTCAGCCAACACTTTTTCATCGTTTGTGGATGTGCATGGAAAAGAAAGGTGGAAAACTGGCATACACATGCACAAGTAAGCATAGTGTAAGAATGCAGTCATAAACACCTAAAACACATTATACGTCAATATACTGGCATGAGACTGAAGAGTAAAGCGGGATCAGAGCCAATGGATCCATCTTTAGTGAGAGAACAACAGAGAAAGGGGGGAGAGGCCCACAGACAGGGGAACAGTGAAGAAAACCTTCACCCTCCTTCTGTCTGCTCCAGGCCACCCTCCCTCTGCCTCCCGCTCACCCTCAGAGAATGGATTGTTTTTCTCATCATCTCCCCTTGTCCATTCTGTATCCTATCAGGCTCTCTCCTCCTCCCCCCTGTAGGCAGAAGTTCCAGCTTCCATGCTTCTATCTTTGGATCCGTGCATGCCACAAAGACAAAAGGATGCTGGGGAGTGGTGTGAGCGACAGAGAGACACACTGGGAGAGGGAGGGACAGCAAGAGAGAGACTGGGGGACAGTGAGACAGAGGGAGGAGAGACTTGGAGGGGGGAGACAGAGGTAAGGTAAGTAAGGTAATGTTGCTTATAGCCCAGCCGACCGCAAAGGGCCATATCAGGGCTGTCACCACGCTGAAGTCAACTCACAAGTCATTCATTCACATAACTCTTTAAAATACATCTTTAGACAGAGAGAGAGACAGACAGAGAGAAAGAGAGACTGGGAGAGAGAGAGAAAGGGAGAGAGAAAGAGAGACTGGGGGGGGGGGGGAGAGAGAGAGAGAGAGAGAGAGAGAAAGAGAGAGAGAGGCACAACTTTAATATCCTCCCTCTTTCCAGACATATGTTATGTACTGTTATTTATGTTTTGTTTTGTTTTTCCCCTTCTTCCTTCCTCCCCTCCCTTCAAAATACTGCAGGAGACCTGAACCCTTCAGGCCTTTTCCACCCCAACCTTCTCTATAAAGCACACACACACAGAGCAGATCAGCCACTGACCCGAGGAAGCAGTCGGCATCGTGGAGCCACTGCTTGAGGAACTGCTGGAGGATGGAGCCCTGCACGTTGGGCATGACCAGGGCGGCCAGGGTGTCCAGGAGCAGCTGGGGCCGGCTGTACAGCGCCGCAATCACCACCTGCAGGCACATGGTGCGCAGCTCCGAGGTCTGCACCTCCCGCGTCAGCCGCTGCAACACCAGTTCCACGAGCGTCGGCAGCACCTGCACACAGCAAAGCTGTACAGTGCTAAAATTCTGCGCATGGAAAAATATCTCCTTCATGCCTAATACACAAGGTGAGGTTGCCTTATTACAGACGAAAATGCTTGGGTATTCTGGACAGGCTGGGGGTGGACTGGAGAGGGTAAGAGCATGTGAAAAGGATGGTCAGCATATGATTTTTGATCTTCTGACTTGTACTTATGTAGCGGTTTAACAAACTCTTTAAGTAGTTAGGTAAGGTAATGTTGCTTATAGCCCAGCCGACCGCAAAGGGCCATATTAAGGCTGTCACTGCGTTGAATTCAGCTCACAAGTCATCATTTACAAAAATTAAGAAAAAAATATATCATTCACACAACCCTTTAAATCACAACTTCTAAAAACGTGCCGGAAATTTTGTTCAAAATCCTTCCTCCGTAAAATCGTAGATCAGATGAAAAATGTGCGTTTGCTGGAAAGCAGTGTGCAGACTGGCAAGTAATGTGAGGTGGAACTCATTCTTCACTTCGGCAGTTCATTCCATGTTCATCATTTAATGCAGATCAGGTTGAGGCACTCTGACTTTGTTATCTTGGTGAAGAAATGACATGTAGGATTTTAAAGAGAGGATGAATTCTCAAACATGGTGAAGAACAACAACAAAAACAATTGAAAAATCATGCTCGGACAAAATAGTGGGTGTGGAGCATATGGCCTTCACCTTGGCTCTGATTGGCCAATCACCTTAACTGTCTCTCTCACTTGAGAAGCTGAGCACGTAAAACTCCCCCAACAGAGCAAGCATTGCCTCTTGAGCTCACTTACACTGGTGGTCACACTTGTCAAGTGTCAAACAGCGAGCACACTTGAGTGAAAAGACTTGACTTCTGCAATATAGGCTTTAAGTGGTTGGCTTTCCCTTCGTTTTACTATTGTTCAGAACCTAATATTTCATGCAGATATCTGAATTATTTCAAGTGATGCCTGACAGATTTCTCTATCCTTTCTTCTTTTAGTCCAGTCAACTATACGATGCCTTTTCAGGATTACCGCTTGGGGAAAAGAAATCCTGTCCAGCAAAAAAGCAGCAAAATAAAACATCAATGTATACATTTACACCAAACAAAATATGACTATTGCAGCAGCCTACTTACAGGATCCACCTTGCCACTGCACTGCAGCAGGATCACCTCCATCAGCTTGGCAGCATGCACCTCCGCATCCTCGCCCACATCCCCTGTGAGCACCTGAAACCCCACCAACACAAACTCATACACTAAAACCCTTCTAATCACGATTCCTTTGATTCACGTTTTGTTTTTCTGGTAAATTCTCTCTGTGTACATTCGAGATTTTCCTCCCTACAAGGACTCCACTCCTTTAACCTTCATTGTCCTGTATTTCGTATGACAGAAGTCGCCTAGACTACTAAGTTTATATTGGAATTCGCTGCCCGAATTGGGGTACTGACTTTAAAAAATTGTAAAAAATAAACTAATGGATATAAAGACTTCAAATTTTCAGCAAAAATCTATGGAAAGCTGAACTTTGGTTTGCACTTGTTATTTCAGGGGATGTGAAAATATTTTTATGACTCAACACTCGCACACCTGATTTTACCTGGGAAACACACCTACGTCAGTGAAATAGGTGATAGACAGGCAATACAACACCCATCAACTTTATAACACCTACCTTTTTGGTGGCAAGTGGTCAGGTTCACCATCTGAAAAGAACTGATGGGTGTTGTGAGGTGTTAGTAGTTACACAGGTAGCTAGGAATATACGTGAAATTTTTGTGACGCTTTTAAGTCACCTAGCAGTTACATAGCAGGAAAAAAATAATTAAAAAAAAATAACAGGTCAAAATCATACCATACTTACTGAAAATGTATTGGAGTGCATGCTTTTTGATCTGCATGAGTTAGTTTGTGTTTGTGAGAAAAAGAATTCCTATGACTGATAATATTTCTAACTATATGCAGGTGTTAGTAGGAAGGAAGAGAGGCAGGCATCACAACACAAAACAACACTCAAATATTTTTGTTGTACTCACCATATGGTTCCAGATGTAATGAATTATATAATCCAAATGTGATCACACACAAACAACACAGTCACTGGAAATGTTCTTGCTTTTGATCACTTTTGTCACACACAGATCACTGACATGAAATTTTCTTTCCGTTGTGCACTTTTCTTACATGCACAAACTCCAGTACTTTTGTATGTGGCACTTTCAATATTTAGTCAACCCCAAAACAGTCTGTACAAAACAAAAATGACAAAGTTCAGTCCTTGATTTAGTCAAGTATCAGGTGTACTGCTAAGAATGAGTGTGTAGGAACCTACTCACTGCTGGTGAAAAGAAAAAAAGCAGCCACGATCCTTGCACAAAGCCACCTTACACATCACACACTCATGTGTTGACTGGATGGCATTGCCTGCTGGGGTTTTCCTGCCTTCCTTCTTGCAACAGACACAGTCCTTCTTGCCTCTGGCAGACTGGATTTTGGAAGGAGTGTGTTTGTGCTTGTCTGGATTGTCGTGAACGACGGGACGGCCGATCCGTTTTCGACCCTTGAAACCATTCACCATGCCCATGACAATCTCAGTGTGAAAATCCACATGCAGTTTCAGTGGGGCATCTGCAGAGTTTTTGTAGATTACAAAGGCATTTACTGCAGCAGTGTCCAGGCAGAAGAAGAACACATATTTCCACCACTTCATGAATTTCTGCTTGGAACAATAATATGATCGCAACTGATCATGCTTGTCAACACCGTTGTAGTTCTTGGTGTAATCAGCCACAGCCAGGGGCCTAGAATACCTGGCTTTTTCAACACCCCCTGCACCTTTTCTGACAAGCTCTCCATCGGTTCCATCATGGACAGAAGTAAGAAGGGTGACCTTACGACGGTCAAACCAAGCAACAGCCTGAAGCTTGCCCTTCAAATCATCATAGCCAATCTCACGAAACCAGCGCTTTGTGTCCCCAGACTTTTTGACACATTTTGCTGGCTTCATATCCTGTGGCAGACCCTTCCTGTTGTTTCGCACAGTCCCACATGCCAAGGTTTTCTTCTGAAACAGATATTGAATGAGGGGGACTGACGTGAAATAATTATCAAAGTAGACGGTGTGCCACTTGAAATAATGGGGTTCTGCCAAGTGTTTGACGACACGATCCCCTAGGGCATCACCTGTCCCAGCAGGCACATCATTGGTCTTCCCAGTATATACTGAATAATTCAGCATATAAAAAGAATCAGCATCACACAAAGCCCACACCTTGAGGCCCCACTTTGTTGGTTTTGCAGGCAAGTACTGCAGAAAACCACAACGACCCTTGAACTTGATCATTGCCTCATCTACTGTGATGTTTTGCCCAGGTAGAAACTGCATAGCAAAACATTCTTGAGTCATGGAAATGAGAGGTCTGACTTTGAACAGGGGGTCATACCCAGCCTGACCTCTGGGAACAAACTGAGTGGTATCAGCGAGGTGAAAATACTGGTTCAGCTGTTCAAACCTGTTCTTCGACATGACACTCGACACCCAGGGATTGAAGAAAGGAGAAGAGTCTTTCCAATAAAAATCACGATGAGGAACAGGGGCCATGTTCATAAACATGAGAAGACCAACAAAAGCTCTGACTTCATCCACAGTGGTTGGCTGAAACTTATCCTCAGGAAGACCAGCAGCCATGAGCGTTTGTCTTGCATACAGGTTGGTTTCCCTGACCATGAGATGGAATGCGTCCGAAGGAAAAACAAGTGAAAAATAATCAAAAGGTGTTCGAAGATTCACTTGTGGACGTGGGGGGCCCCTGTATGCATCAAACACACGAACTTCAGTCCGAAAGTCGTCGTTTGACCACTGCGATGACTGTGCACATCCACCGACATCAGTAGCACCTGCGTCACCTGCGTCGCCTATGTCCGAGTCACTGTCACTACTCGCATTCACTCCTTCTGCAACTTCATAGTCACTGTCGCTGTCTACAGAGTCGAGATCAATGTCCGATTGATTCCAGTCGTCATTTTCGGTCGGCAACACATTCATATTGAACATTTGGTCCACAGTCAAGCTCATGTCACTGTCACTGTCAGAGTGCGACATTTTGATCGTAGTCGGAAGTCGATGGGATGACAAAAAAAATCGATTAAAAATCAAAAAAGCCACAAACCGCTTTCACAAATGGCGCTGAGAAAGGTAGGAAAGACCCGGATAACGACCGGTTTGTCTTATTACTGTGGTCAACCCAAATAAGGGAGGCACACCGAGACAATCAGCCTACTGAGGAACGGGCGGTACAGGGCGGATCAGGAGCCTGACGGGTCGGGCGGAATAGGGCGGAACGGGGATAGAAAGGTTAAGCATCTGTATTCTATTAATCTTAGGTAACAGGCAGAGGTGCCCCTATTGTTTCATTACAAAACAGACTTTTCAGGTCGCACCGAGCCAGCTATTTGTAGTAAAGATCAAGCTCATCATCCTGAGACACCCCTCCTGGCCCATCCCCTTTCCCCGTCTTTTAACATGCATTCATTGCTTTCTTTTCAATTTCCCTGTCACATGATGTCCTTTGAATTCCCATTATGTGTCTCAGCAATGAAAAATGAACTTCATAAGGGAAACAGGACTGAAAAGGAAAGCAACTCTCAACTCATTGCCTCTAATTCCCTTACTGACTGCTGGCACCATTAGCGACGGTCTTAACAAGTAACTTTTCTCTGGCAGTGAAATGGATAAAAAAAAAAAAAAAAGAACAAAAAGCCTTTCAATCCTGGTTTGACCCAGGATGGGAGAAGGACATATTCCCATTCCTACTTGCCATTTGCAAGAGTCGCATCTTCAGGAAAACACTTGAAAAATATACTTCCATTTCATCTGATCTAACTGGGAGCTGGTTCCAGTACATGAAAGCTATGCGCTGGTAGTGTATCCATGCCTGTGCGGTTTATGTGTGTGCTTTTATGCATGCATAATAGAGCGTGCAGGCTTGTGCATTTTGTCTGGCTGATATTTAGATATTCATATTTTAGGAATTAGGAAATAGTAACGCGCTCAGTTTAAAACAAATTGTGCAGCACATTATAAATCTCCATTTCTGTCAATCACGTTTTCTCCAAATTCATTAGAGGGAATTTTTTGTTTTGTTTTGTTCCTTTTTTGTTTCAGTTGGTGGTGAGGAATGGTTTTAGCCAATTTGCGTGCAGAAGAGCAAAAATCAAAGCACTGGTCGTTAAGAGGACTAAAGCTGATGACTGACCGATTTGCACATGTCGAAGATCATCTCCATGTGGTGAGGGTTGGCCAGGAAGGCGTCTGTGTCCACTGTCACATAGTTGTGCAGGGCCGGCATCATATCTGAAACACACCACATCATCAGCTGTTTACCTCTAGCAAGCGCGATCATTATTGCTGTTTGGGAGAATACTGGCATGAAGCATAACGAGTATTATAATGACCATGGTAAGCATGTCCAACCAAATGAAGCTGAACCATCCCCCCCTCGCCTAACCCAAGTGCTGAATACAGGATTCATATTACAACACAAGTGGAACGTGAACACTTATAACTCTCATTTCCAGACATTAACAATTTCATGACAGTCTAGTTTCAGTTTCATGAAGGTGTCACTGCCTGAGAACTAGCCCATACAAGCTACACCACATCCTTTAAGTTTTGAGACCACACTGCACATGATTTAACACTGATGGATAAGTGAATGAACGACCAAGATAAGAGGCTTTAACCCTCTGCCTACCACATGACTTTGTGCTACATGACCATGCCAAGTGAGGTAAGTCTGCAACACATACACACTCACCATAAAGAAACCTCTATAAAAAAAATTTGCTTTTTACTCATCTATTCTATGAAATTAATGAAAAAAATTCAAACACATCACTCCATCCAAAACAGCCCTTTTTCCCATATGTAGTGAACTGGTACACAAGGAGAAAAAAAAAAGACAGACTAACTCTACTTCAGTGTTCTCGGTGCTGAAACAATTCTCCCTAAATTAACTGAACTCGCAGAATGTCATGGATTAAGAGCACATAGTGATTTTCCAAGTCTAAACAAAGTACTGAAACCTTCAGGAAAAAAAATTAAGTCATTCTATATGCTCTGCACACTAAATAATTAACTTTTGTTGTTAAGGGAAAAAAAAAACAAACTTCAACAATTTTGTTAGACTGAAGGTATCAGATACAATAATATTTGTCTTCAACTACTGAGTGGAAAAAATGAAAACACATTACTGAATACTGGACTTTCAATTGTGATGGAATTCAGCAAAAATGTGCTTGTGCACAAGTGCACTGAGTAATCCCCCCCCCCCCCCCTCCCCCAGACACATACACACACACTATGGTGATGATGTACCTCTTGTCTATCTCCTCTCTGCTTTTTGATAAACGAGGCAGTTTTTAACTTAGGCCAGAGTTTTATCTTCATCCTTTTCTGCTTGCTTTTGTGTAGCAAATAAATTTGTTTCTTGCTCAAAGTCTGCCAAAATTCCTCTGAAATCAAAAGGCTAAAGATGTCACTCCCACAGACAAATCATGGGACACACCCACTGACTGACCCGATTTCCTGGCTGTCAAAATAAGTGAAAGTTTTTTGAGGCTTCCACTTCTTGTAGCCTATCACTCCAGTCAACAGTTAAAGAATCTCTAGCAGCTTTCATTTTCCAAATTTTCTTTTTTGGGGCAGCTGGGCCCAGCAGCAAAGGGCAATTCAACTTCATCATTATCATCGCCCGAATCATTATCGATTCCGGCTTCAAAATCAGTCAGCAGTCGATCTTTATTTATAACTAGGTCAAGATTGACGTCCGATTGTCTCACGTCAAAAACTTCAAGAGTGTAGACCTCAAATACGCTCTCTTCATCACTATCGCATCAAAAAATGGATTCTACAAGTTGCATATTCACGTCATCTGCCATTTTCCCAGAAAATCTTTGCGAAAAAAAAAAAGCCAAACTTTGAAAATTCACAGCAGCAAAACTACTCCACCAAAACTCTTGCAACAAAAAACAAAATGGCATCCAGAAACTTCTGTACCGGAAGACTCTTCTGTCGCGACTGCATTCTGGGATATGCGATATTCAAAGTGAAAGTCAGTGACCTAGTATTCAGCAGTCGATCTCAGTCGATCCAGTATTCAGACAGAGGAAATCTCGCGGTAAATCTCAGTCAATGCGGTAGGCAGTGGGTTAAGAAGAGAGTCTAGTGGCTAGAACTTAGCAGATGTCTGACCTACTCATTAACCCAACACGCTGGTCAAATCTTGAGAAAGTCAGTCTAAATATTTGTGATCACACCTTGTACCCTTCCTTAAAACAACCCTTACAACAGTTAGCAACCAGTATGTCTCTGATATACCCACAATTCACCTTTGAATAAGGACAGAGAGACAGAGAAACAGACAGCATAGAATAGAGGCTGACCAGTGAAGTAGTCGATGCCGTCCTTCTTGAACATGTGGTAGATCATGGGGAACACCTCCCACATGTGGCATGACACCTGGCCACTGGTCAGGCTGTAGATAAGTGATAACACCTCCTCATAGAAGTCTGCACACAAACATGGCAACTGATTCTCAACTCATTTAATTCATTAAAAGGTGAAAACACACAAACAAAACTAAATTAAACCAATGCACAAACTCTAAGGAAGCAAAAAACTTTTCTATGTTCATACAGTTCAGACTCATCTATCAAAGGAATGGACTTCTTACCAACCAACTTTAGGTTCCATCGATATGATTCGGTACATTCCACAGAGATGAGACAGCTACCAAAGCAACGCAACAAAAACACCCAAAGAAAAGAAAAGAAGCATACACTGGGGTAATTACATAGAAGACAGATACAAGAGAGAGAGAGAGGGAGAGTTCAAAAGGACATACCCATGATATTCTGTTGCAGTATGATACCAATCACCTTAAGCACAATGCCCTCCAACTGCAGAATGATCTGAAAAAAGAACAGAACTTTCTGTAGTTGACAGAAGCAAAATGTACCTATAAAGACAACAAAAGAACACAAGGAGATAATGACATAAACAAGGATCCCAGTGGGAAGGGTTCCCAATCCTGAAAGTGAACTGGGGCCATCCTAGCAATCCTGAAATTTGGATTGTGACCATCCAATCCATCCCACTAATCCCGATATTCATCACAATTTGCAAAGAGGTCCTGAAACTCCATCCCCTCCCCCACCCCTATTCCTACCCGAAAAAGCTGTGCATTACACTAACAGATAGCAGCACATACTTGAATGAGTAAACAGACTTTTCATGAATAGTAGCAAATGATTTCTCCTCAGTGACTGGAGCCATACATCCGAGTCCAACCATACATCATACTGTTGAACATGCACTATCGCAAAGTTAATCTTCCAACACTAACTCACGGTCTCTGCACCAGACCAGTCCATCTTTGTCCAGTACGTTTTCAGCAACTTTCAGAAATTTTTGCCAATTTGCTGGAGTTACTGAAATCTTCATTCTTTTAGTACATTCCCTTCACCCCACCCTCCACCCCAACCCACACTATCTTTTCTGTGTCTCAATTGCCAGGAATTCTCTTTACTAATTACTCTTCCATCTGAAGAATTTCGACTGAAAATTTCGAAAATCACGACAGGATTTTAATGATTTTACAACCAAAATTACCTAGAAGATGGTTCAACTCACACATAATTTTCTTGTCTAAACATTTATTCAATATAACATGCCTCCCAAAATTAAGCACATACAAAATGAACCAATGAGAAAATATCACTTCCCTAAAATATCTTGGCACTGGAAAGAACCCAAACAAAATCCTGTTGTACCAGAGACTGCTCAAACACAATCTATCCAATCCTCAGTCTACACAAAATTCTCTGACCCACATTTCCAGTTTCACTGAGAATAGTTGCACCTCTGCATAAATCCCTGAAACCTTTTTGCACAAACAATTTGATGCACATTGATGCTGTCGCTATGCATAAAGACATAAGTTTTGAGTACTGTTTTTAAAAAAAATGGATATTATTTCCGCAATACAGACAAACAGATTACTGGACAAAACACGATGCATTTCGACCTCTTGGATCTTCTTCAGGCGTGAAAAAACAACATTTAGGACAATGAAAACGAGGAATGAGCAATCTATTGAGTATTGTACAAAGTAACTTTTTCCCACGTTAAAAAAAAAACCAACTTGCGAAGACTGTCCTTGAGAAGAACAGCGCCAGCACCAACCTCTTTCTGATCTTCCATGACGTTGAGGATGGTCTCCATGGTGTTCAAGATGCCCAGGGCTGTGATGGCCTTCTCCTCCGAACCATCGGAGTCTGTCTCCAGCACCTGGGCGAAGGTGTCGGCTAGGTGGGAGGTCATGCTCACAGCCAGTGGGGTCACTTCCTCTACGTAGGTGCACACCAAGCGCTGCATCACGCCTGTCAGGTCATCGTTCTCTGTCTCCCGAATCACCTTCAGCAGCTCTGAGGGTGGAGAAATGCAATGGATTAGACCTCACGATTGTCTGAAGTATATCGGAAAATTACTTCCACCCTTTTTTTTTCACTCACATTAATAAAATTGAAAGCATTATTTGAGTAAGAGTAATTAAAAGCAAACAGCCATTCTGTTTTTGTCAACATAAAGCACACACATGCATGTGCAAAAGCACGCTTACACACAAACACACACACAGATGCAGGTCACACACACACACGCACACGCACACAGATGCATGCAACACGCACACATACAATAACATACTTAACTCAATAATAAAGTCCAAAGGTACTCACCAAACATCACCTCTTTCACGAAAGGCTGGAGATAGGCCTTGGCTGAAAAAAAAAAAAAACCCATTACATATGTTATGTTGGATCATCATTCCTCTTTTAAGCAAAGTAATACATATCATACACTCCAGAAATCAAACTCTACATAACCATTCCTTCCACTTTCTGTAGTTCTCATCATTCCCCAAATACACAAGCTTACCCTTCCTATTACCCATGTAACACTCAATATACTCAATTGCACTCTTAAAAGTTCAGTTCACTTACCCAAAGTCCCTCTGATCATCACATTTATACACAACCAACTAACCCTTTGCCATCCCATGCATTTCTGATATTATCTCTGTAGTACCCACCCTCTAATCAACACCCAAAATTACCTTATGATCTTCACAGCAGAGCTAGCTCCCCATCAACACACACAACACACATTTACAATATGATTCTGAATAAAGCAATCAAATTTCAGAAGCTCACCCAGCCAGCACACACTTCCACCCCAAAGCAACTCTTGACTTTCTTCTACAGTTTTGTCTGACACTTTGGAGTCTCTTTTATCTCCGTCACTTTCATGGACAAATTCTGAAACAGGACTAACCTCATTTTTTTTCCCACTCTGTCCAAGAGCAACTTAGGTATTTTTAAACAGCGGAGCTGATTAACCTGACAACCACAGAGTCGCCTTAGAGTACAGGAGTTAAAGCACGCACTATCAAGCCACAGTTCTCTTATGTCGCTGACCTTTCTCCTGTTCTGTGATGAGCATCTGGATGGCCAGAGCAGCCTCCACGCGGACAGGCAGATCCTTGTCACCCAGCAGACACTGCTTGATGGCCTCCATGGCGTTCAGTAGATTGCTTTCTGTGCGGAACTTCAGCTCACAGAAATAGCGCAGCACCCAACAGGCCTGCACACAGCATCCACACACACAGGGTTCAGCATTACAAGCGTTAAGAGTTAGCCAGTGGCTGCTCATGCTGGCTGCAAAACTGGTTCTGTCTGAAAATGGAACCTTTTCCACTTGTGACCTCTGTACCAAAATGTTCACCGTTTATATTCAAACAAAATTCTTCAATAGCAATACATATAAATGGAGTTTCTTTTTAACCCCTTACCTATTATGGCCAGTTTATAATACACTGTGTTAAAAATTCAATTAAAAAAAATCTGAAGCAGCTGCTAGAACCCAGTCACTTAGAACACTTTTCTGGTTATATCTGACACAGAAACTGGGAAAGGGGTATGCACAATGTTCCAATGGGGGTGATGGGTGCCTCTTCTACATACAGCACCCACCAACGCCTGGTAAAAAGTCACAATAGCTGTGTATGCAACGCCCGCAAACACCCACTAAACCACTTGTCAACAATGGGCGCCACCATTTTTCTCGTAAAAACGAAAGTCTCGCGAGAACATGACATTGTTTTTCTTTTTCAATCCACTTCCATTTGCAAAAAAATGTGAATCGATACGTGCTGTAGTTCTTGAGTTATGATCTTTTTTAAGTTGTGTGACTGAAGTGCTGTTTTTCAGGTTCAAATGTTGCAAAGAGTTTTCTTTTCCCAGTTTATGGGTCAACAAGTTGATCTAAAAAAGAGTCAAAATATATGATCCAAAGTGCACACCAGGGTAACGATCGGGACATCAGCTGTCTGCATTAGAGGCACACCATTTCACACCCATGTTTTGGCATTCTCTCTCTGTGACTCAACTGTTCAGCTGACTGATAAGGCTAAATTGCTTTGTGCATAGCCACTAGCAAATTCGTTGCCACAGAAGTGGGAGGCAATCTCAGTTAACGCCAGTTCTGCTTCAAATTATCTCCCTTGTAGATTTTTCAACGCTGGTTTGGCCGCAGATAACCCCCTTTGAAGATTTCTGAAAATTGTCTGTTAATTGATAAAACGCCCAAATTACAACTTTGTGAGCAGAATTTCCACAACAGGTCAGCAAAGATCAATCACTCATCAACGATCAATTGAGGAGACTGCCAACTGACTGACCCTTGCTCTGAGGAAGCCGTGAGGACTGTTGAACTCTTTGAAGACATGCTCCGTCAGCATCAGTTCTGCCTGGTCCTTGTAGATCTTCCTCTGCACACCAGAGAACGAAGATACGTATATCAACAACGGACAACTCTTGTCTTTCCTGTACATCAAATCACTCTGATCAGTATTCAACTTTCATTGTTATGTCATCCACACACTAAGCACCTGCTTCACCTCCTTCTCTGAATCTCACACATCAACAACACATACCATTTACAGTTCTCAGACACCGTAACTTCTTATATCTCCCTGGATCATATGACTTCCTCCATTCGCCATACTGGAGTTGGCCTTGGAGGGAATGAGTGGTGGACGGGTGGCTTTTTCTTTAGTGTGTGCGTGAGCGCATGCATGCATGTGTGTGCAAACAATTATGGGCATTCGCCCTTTTCACCATACCAAGCCTTTTCTCTCAAATATTAGGTTTTACCCACTCTTCTTTTGTTTCTTAAAAACTATACAATTTCAATAAGCTCCATTTTATGCTAACTTATTTTGCTAGCATCCAGATGGAGAAAATAAATGCACCCAGCCCCCCACCACCCCTCAAAAGGCAGAAAATATTACTTAAAACATATCTTCAAAGCAGAAATAAACATTACCAGCCTGACCCAAAGCCTGTCTCCACCATCTACTGACCTTCAGCAGAACCTCAGCCACAGCTCCAATCATGTGGAGGGCCCCGTCCTTCTCCCGGGGCCCGGCGCTGGCGTTGGTGAGCACAGACATGCAGAAGCCCATGGCCTTGTTCAGCACTTCTTTGCGCTTGGCCGTGGCTGTGTGGAATACAGTCTGGGCCGCCATCACCGGCGACAGGAAGTCCTCAAAGACATCGTACTTGACCCGGATGTACTCGATGGGGTCACTGTTCCACATCTCCTCGTCCTCATCGCTGTGGCACATAAGGGGGAAGACCACGTCCTGGATCAGTGACTGCATGTTCCCCTTGATGTACTTCCAGGAGAAGGCGTGGCTGATCCCCTGGTTGATGTAGTTCAGAGCCTGCTGCATGACGCGAGGCGCCACATACTGCTTCTGACGGTACTGGTCCATGGTCTTGAACAACGCTTGGAGGATCCCCGCTGTATGCACACAGTCACAAAACACTATAGCAGACCTGTCTACCTCAAAATCAAACCATTAGTATTCCATGGAGTAAATTCTAGTATTCCATGACAAAAAAAAAAAGAGTATTTTTGTTACCTTGAACTTTAATATGGATCTTACATCACGCAACTGTTGCAGCCAACTCACTGCACTGTACTCACACTAAAACACTCACACCAACTAGCACAAGAGCACTACACACACTGCATGTATCTAGCTGACCATCTCATTTTAAAAATTAAAAAAAAAAAATATTATAATGCCCTCCTCCCTTTCACACTCCCCTCCCCCGCAGGCGCGCCTGCGCACGCACACACACACACAGTGACAGACAGTCATACACATGTATATCCTTCATACAGTTTTCATTTTCCATCTTTTTCTTCTTTTTGTACTGCAACTCCAGCTCACACATGATCATCATCTCAGCGTTTGCCGCCTGCTGCTCCAGGTCCCCCACTAGACTTCGCCTCGGCCTTTTGCAATGCATGTACAATTGAAGGTGTTCCTTTCACCATTTAGGATAGTTTTTATTTTAATGCAATTTTGACGAAACATGTTTTATGCAGTCGTTGCACCCTCCATGAGCACAACTAAAACCCGTTTTACACAAAGTGCACGGCACCACACCAAAGCTTGGGACTAAGCACTTCCAAGTTTGCGTGGTATGCATTCAGGAAAGCTTGCTCCCTCGTTTTGGCAACCTTCTTTTCAACATCTAGCTCTTCATCACTTTCATGAACACGTAATCTCGCTGGTGGCGGCATTCTCTTAGTAAATATCTGTGTCAGTCGCTCACTATGAAAGATGGCCGACCATGGTGTAAGCGAGCACACACAAACTGGAACTAGGGTCAATAACTCGCGTCTTCAAACAGAAAAATAGTACTTTTATTCGTTTTCTTTTTTTTGTTGTTTTTTGTAGCCAATGTTGCCGATTTTTGTCGTATTCTGCGTATTACCATATTTTCCATTCAAATTTCATAAAATTAGCAAAAAAATCGTAGGGTAGGCAGGTCTGCTATAGTAACAAATCAATCTAGGTTTAAAGCAACAACACTATGCACAACAAATGTTGCAAAGTAGTGCTGGAGATGGTCATTTTGCTTCAGATATCTCTGTATTGAAATTAAAGAAAGAAGAGGAAATCTACACAAAAAGAACAATCACACTGCTAAAACATTCATCAAGAAACATACTTCCAAGACCCAACAACCCTTTATTAACAGACTTGTGACGAATACCTGGCTAGTGAGAGATCTAAATCAGGTATTACAGGTATACTGGACACAAAACCTAAAATAACAAAACTTTATACTGTGTATTTGCACACATGTTACTGTTAATTGTCAACAAAACTAGAGCTGATCTGTATAATTACACTCACTTCACAATAATCTGCGTCACTCATCTGTTGCAGTCCACAAGTAATACGGAAAATAGTTTCTATTCTTATCTTCCATGTACCATCAGAAACTTGGAAAATATTTCCAGTCTTGTATTAAATGAAATAAGTTCGCTAAATACCGACTGTCAAAGAAGAGCAGTCAAAAAACAAGACTCACAAGGATTGTAAAACCGAGTAAACAGAGAAAGGGGAAGGGGGAGGGGGGAATGGATATAGAGGTTAGGGGAACGATAATAAAAGACACAAAAAAGCAGCAGAAAAAAAACACACAAAAGATGGCCACAGAAAGAGGGAAGGAGCCACAGGAACGGTATGCCTTCGTCTCCAGATGAGAGAGGCGAGTGATGGCGGCCAGTTCACATAACTGTCTTAAGATGATAGAGGCGAGTGATGGTGGCCAGTTCACAGTTTTAAGACAACAGAGGCGAGTGATGGTGGCCAGTTCACACAACTGTCTTAAGATGATAGAGGCGAGTGATGGCGGCCAGTTCACATAACTGTCTTAAGATGATAGAGGCGAGTGATGGTAGCCAGTTCACAGTCTTAAGACAACAGAGGCGAGTGATGGTGGCCAGTTCACATAACTGTCTTAAGATGATAGAGGCGAGTGATGGTGGCCAGTTCACATAACTGTCTTAAGATGATAGAGGCGAGTGATGGTGGCCAGTTCACAGTCTTAAGACAACAGAGGCGAGTGATGGTGGTGGCCAGTTCACAGAACTGTCTTAAGACAATAGAGGCGAGTGATGATGGCCAGTCCACAGAACCACCTTTCATTAAACAAAAATAACCAAGTAAGCCAGTAAAGAAAACACTGTAATTGTGGGTATACTAATATCAGAAAATAATTCAGTTATCAAGAAATCACATGAAAATAATAATACAAAAAAAAAAAAAAAAAAAAAAAAAAGGTTATAGCTGGCAGCTATCAAAAGACAAATATAACCAAGACTTCCCAGGATGGTATGACGTTACTCACCAGAGAAACTCTTGAGGTACCACTCAGAAAAGGGGGCGTAGTCCTTGGTCACATTGCCAGGGCTGCCATAGCGCTCAAACACCCGAGCAAGGATGTGCACTGCCCACTTCTTCACCTTCCACCATGCCAGCTGTGCCCGCTCTTCCTCCTCAATCTGATTGGTCTCCTGGGGTTAAAAAAAAAAAAAAAAAGACAAGATGTAACAAACCACCTTCCCAAGCCACTTGATTGTTCTGGTGCCATGTATCAATTACATGCAAAATTTTGTCTAAAAGCACAACCTGACACATTCCTGTGGAATCAGTTTTGTTTTCATTTATCGAAAGTGTCGGCAAAAATTGGCTGCACAAACTCATTCTGTACTCCTCCGCCCTTGACTTATTCGGTGTCTAAACTGATCATATAGATTTTTTATTTTTAGATTTCAACATAAAACTTCAGCGCTAAACATCATGAAAACTGATTTTTTAAAGATATTCAAAAACAGAAAAAGAAATGCTGCAATTTAAATATGGTTCACCTTCACACAATGAAACAGTAAAAAAAAAAGAAAACGGTAGACTCCCAGACACACACATACACTAGACAAGCCAACATTATTGGCTCAAATGAAACAACCAACTGATTCTTTGTCGTTATTGAAGTCGTCTTATAAGGTCATGTCCAGACTTCCAGACTGCAAAGTTACTGAACTGTAATCTGCTGGTAAGATGCCCAAGTTACAATCCAAATGTCATCTACACAAACCACCACTGTTGCTGAACTTCACACTTTGGCCTATTCACGACTTTAATGAATGCTTTAGAGGACCACAGCTAGTACTTGTCTGAAGGCTGTTCTAAATAATTTGGACTTAAAATGAAAATGAAAAAAAAGAGGATACTTAAGATTTTACAAATAGAATAACAATGGTTCCTGAGGGGGGAGGCGGACTCACCGGCGGCACATCTCTGTCCACCACCTGACGTAGGATCTCCATCCACTGGGTGAAGATTTCCTTGGTCATTACTTCCTGGGGCAGGTAGTTCTGCAACACACATCACACCAGACCATGTCACATCATCACCAATGCAAAACGTCACTTTTATCCTTGGTTATTACTTCCTGGGGCGGGTCGTTCTACAACACACACACCACACCACATCATCACCAATGCAAAATGTCACTTTCATATCCTTCTGGGATCAGAAAAGCAGCCAAAGATTTCATCCGGTTCGATGTTGCACCGTTTATCCCCTCAACTCCACCTCCCCCCCCCCCCCCCCCCCCCCCCCGTATGTTTGACCGAGCAGAAATATGAAGAGCTCACAAACCAGTATAATGCCCAGGTTCAAGCTGTTCTTGACAAGGCTCCTTTGGCTGTCCCTTGAATCAGGACAAGGAATCATGAGAAGCCTCACAAAAGAAAAGTAACCCACAAAAAGATGAAGGGCACCCCAAGCTAGTCAAAGTGTTCAAAATGAAGTCAAACCACTGACCTGAGTGAATGCGTAGATGATCTTGAGGATCTGTTTCTGCAGGAGGACGGAGAGCTCTGAGGGGTCAGGCATCATCTGCACCATGCGTTGGTACAGCACTGGCAGGATGACCTTCATGGCCGCATCCATCACACCACGCTCTTCGGAACGCTTGTACCTGACAAACCAGCTTTCCCACTTCACATTGATGTACAGAGGCAACACACACACATCGCAGTCCTACTTTACATCAATACATATGCAACACACACACCACACATAGCACTCCGACTTTACGTCAATACAGAGGCAACACACACACACACACACACACACACACACACACACACACACACACACACAAACACACACACACACTCACACAAAATCAATGTCACACCCTGCCATGTTGTACACACTGTCCTGCACCTCAATTTGTACCTATCTGCCGTCATTCTAACGTCATGATGATACCCCCGGCATTATACCCAAACACATATGCTCATATCACATCTGCACCTGCCCGCATGCCACTTCAACATATCATCACATGGTTTACTGTACCATGTCATATCACATACCAGATGTTAGTTGTGACATGCTCCCATTTCAAGCTTTCTGTTCAAGACCCCTGGTGAGACTTCAACAAATCAGAATACAAGACCTCCACACATCTGACGTTGCATTTCCTTTTGTCACACCGAATCATAGTTATCAACTTTCTGGAGCTGAAGGATGCAAAGGGCAGTTCCGCTTTGACAAAGGCATCATAGCTCTCTGCTGCTTCAAGTGATCACTGTGTTGATCACCAAGAAAATTATCTTTCATTCCACGTAGTGACTGGTATTTGCAGAACACTAGTACTAGAGCATCTCCGTTTAGCAAGGTCTTCAACCTTTAAAACTGCCTATCCACCCCTTACTAATGACCAGTTAAAAACCAATCCATCTCAAAAAAGGTGACCTTACATTTGCTCCCATACCTTTTATGTGGGAAGGCTTGAATGTTAAGATGCCGTGTTTACTAAAGTGAAAGTGGCCGCCACTTTCAAAATATTTTGGAGCAAGCCTCATTTTTGTTTTCTTAATTTGCAGTTCATGTTGAACACGAAAATGAGGTCATTTAACAGGACTGTGAACAAATTACAAGCAGCATGGGTCTGACACCACTGAATTGACTAGAGGGGTACAGAAGTCAGTATAGCTGGACTGGTGTCTGCAATAACTTCACACTTCAATGGCATGGTGTAGGATGACCAACAAATGGGAGCTAAGACCATGTTACAGATGCTTTTCCGATTTTGGGAAAGAAGGTTGAAAGACAAAGCTTAGTTACAAACACTCGTGCTCAGCAAAGTCTACAGACTCACATTAGATCTTTATACCTTAGAAAAAAAAAATGCAATTTGAGCTTGCAAGGTTTTTGCTGCAATGAAAAAAAAAATTAAAAAATTAAAAAAAGCAGCTCTCAGAAAACCTACAAGAATCCATGTACCCAGTCCGCAATGAAAACCAACAATCTCTCCACAGAAAAAAAAAGGAACAAGGCAAAATAAAAATGATACATACTCGTAGACCTTGACCAGCTGATAGATGGACAGGAGAGACCCCATCCAGGTGGCGTGGTTCTCCGACTGGATGTACATGGCCATTTTCTCCGGGCATCCGGCCAGCGACCAGGGTAATCACACTTGATGATATGGCTGATGCACACACACAGCTGCACTCTGCAATGGAACACAGCTAGGATGATCAACAATTATTTACTATTTGGGACAGGGTTCATACAGATTTCCTGACCCAAAAAAAATCAAGCACTTTTTTAAAAAATTCAAGGACTTTCAATGAAAATTTTACCAAAAATAATCATGAAATGCTGACACAAATTAAATCATTCACTGTCTAGGACCTTTTTGCATATATGGCAAAAGGCCTAGTTTTAGTCTCCACCTGTGTCCACCTGCAACTATTCTGTGTGCTCTTCTTTTTCCAGCCAAACAACATTAACTCAATCAAGTCACAGCCAAAATGGACCAGTTTGTCCCTAAGATCACACGATTTTGGGCAATTAAAAAAAAAAAAATCATAAAAAATCAACTTCACCTAGGAGCATGAAACATACACCACTGGATAGAATAAACAATATATATATATATATATATAATGCTCACCTTCTGTGAGGAATCCACACAGTTCACATGATGCAAGTAATCCAAAATGACACACTTTTGCAGAAAAACGAACTTTTTGTGCACACTGTAATCTACTTCTTCATGCTCTCTATCCTCCCACACACTTCTGAGTACTTGGTATGACCTATGGCGAATAGTATATTTATGACAACTGCATAAAACACAAGAATTTAACCATAAAATGCTTGATCCACTCAAAATCGTGTGATCGTGTTCAAAATCGTGTGATTGTGAGAACTGAGAGTAGGACAATTCAAATCCATATAAAACTACTACAGAATACACGAAGAACGGTCTAAGGCAGGCATGTCTACCCCAAAATTTGCTTTCAGGGACAATACAGACAGAAATCAGGGACAAATCCGTAAAATCAGGGACAGAACAGTATCAAGACAGAATTCTTTTTTGAAGACACAACCTCGCTTCACGGTCGTTTTCTTCTTCTTTTCACTCCTTTCTGACCTATTCAAAGAATCAGAATCCGATTCTGTGTCAGCATCATGTCTCCTCTTCGACGCCATGTTCTGACTTTAAAGTGAAAGCGAGGTTTTTCTTTTTTCGCGCCCATGCGTATTACGTCTACTCACGCTAGCAGACGATATTCTTGGCTCAGTTCTGTGCAGCACGATAAGAATGGCTTTTTAACTCCCGATTGTTTTTTTCCGGGACACCCAATTTTTTTTTCCAGGACATGTTGCAAATCCGGGATTTCCTGGACAGTGGCTTCCAAAATCAACTTTCCGGGACAAAACCCGGATGGTCAGGGACAGTAGGCATGCCTGCTAAGGGAAGCAACTGCAAAAAAAGGCCCTGTCCCTGAAACAAGATTTATTGCCATTTAATAAAAGGCGGTATTATTTAAGAATCATCAAACACTGTCGGAAGTATGCATCCGACACGCCTTCAAGCGATGTGAACAGTGTCGGAAACCCCCTTCCGACAAGGCTCGATTGAGTTAAACAAACACTCCCCCGGCATGTTGGCTTATTAATTTCAATACGGCGGATCATTCTATCACTTGCGCAGGCTCCATGAAGGCTGATAATGCTGGTGTTTTCACCTCAAGAAGATGACTTATCAGAGAGATTGTCGGTCAACTCAAACTTGGACTTCTTTCATTTTCATACTTTTTTTTTTAAATTCAATTTCAGATTTTCTTTCTCAATAGACTCAAGATTTCACACAGACTTTATTCAAAATCATTGGCAATGACAAAATTTAGCACTTTCAAAGGACCTATGAGCAAAAAGCCTGATTTTCAAGGACTTTCAAGGCCTTGAAAAAGGGGCCCCCAAATTCAGGACTTTTAAAGACTTTAAAGGACTCTGCGAATCATGTGGAACACACATGAAGCAGAGCTTAATCTAGGATTTTTTAAAAAGGGGGGCAGTCCCCCCCTCATATCATAAAAGGGGGGCACCCCCCCCCCCCCCCAAACCCCATGTTACATACTTCCTCCACCTTTGTATACAGACTTCAACACACCTTGATCAAATCATCTAGATTAAACAACATGGGGAGTTTGTGTTATACTCCCTGTTTGGCTAGTATACTTACCATGTCAGACCATAGCATTCAACGGCAGTTAGCCAGCTCTGTCAGGCCGAATTTTTTCCGTGGCCAATGCAGTCATAAGACAGTCACGTGATGTCACCCCACTTCCGGCCCCGGAAGAAGCCAGTGTCAACTTCCTATAAGTCATTCAGCGAGGCCTGGTGTATGGTGACCCCGAGAACCTTGGCGCCAGAGGGGAAGGTAGGGAGGGAATTAGAGTCTGACATGGTAAGTATACTAGCCAAACAGGGAGTATAACACAAACTCCCCATTTTGGCGTCATATACTTTACCATGTCAGACCATAGCAGAATTTAAAGGAATCGGAGGAGGGCGAGCGCCCTAGTGGTTCTTGGGGTTGACCGATATGGCTGCATTGGCCGCCACAAAGGAAATCCCCTTAGACCCATCAGCTCTGGTCATGCGGATATCCCTCAGGTAAAAATTAATGAAGGGATTTTCCGAACGCCAGTAGGCTGCCTCCAGCAGGTGGCGCACGGGGACAGAGTACTGGAACGCTGTGGAAGTGGCCAGTGCTCTGACCTCGTGGGCCCTGGGTGATAGGACAGGGAGATCCTTGTACGCCTGAGCGTAGGTAGATCTCACCGTCTTGGAGAGCCACCTGGAGATAGTTCCCGCCGAGATATCTCTAGTATTGTTGGGGTTGAGGGAGATAAGGAGTCGTCTCTGGGAGGAGCGCCTGGGGCGTGTGCGTTCCCAGTAGTACCTGAGACACCTGGAGGGGCAAAGGTCCATGTCTCCATCTTTTTCTCCCTTTCCCAAGATGTCAGAACTCCGGAAGGAACTTGAGAGAGACTGAGCCGTCCCTGTGGAAGGCGATATCTGTGGGGTCACCGCTGAGGGCGTGAATCTCACTTCGTCTTCTGGCCGAGGCCAGGGCGAGGAGAAAGGTGGTCTTAAAGGAGAGGAGGTCAAAAGGAATAGAAGCAATGGGTTCAAAAGGGGTTTTTCTGAGGGCATCGAGGACCGTAAAAAGGTCCCAGAGGGGAATGCGCCTAGGGGACTGAGCTTCCCGTAGAGCAACTCCTCTAGACACCTCTCTGAGGAGAAAGTCATTGTCAAAAGAAGGGCCCCCCAGTTGACGAATGGTAGTGCAGATAGCTGATCTGTAGCCCCGAATGGAGCCAGCCGACACTTAAGGGAAGAGGATAGGTGGGAGAGGAAATTTCCTATTTGGATGTTGGAGGGGCAGTCATGGGGAACAGAGTTATCTGAGCACCAGGTTATCCATCTCTCCCAACGGTAGTTGTAGAGGGATTCGGTGCTGGCTCTGCGAGATGCCGAGGCGAAGTCCCGTAATCCCTGAGAGGCCCCTGCCCCGGCTAGTGTGTCTAGGACGGACTGGGGTCTCTCCGAGTGGGGGGTAGATGCAGATGTTCGCAGTTGGGCTGGCATAGAAGCCACGCGTGTAGGCGAAGCATCTTGGGATTGGAGTGAGGAAGACCTGACCGGGGTTGTCTCAGCATGTCCCAGCGAGGGCTGAGCCGGAGGGGGGGAACGTGGGTGAGGGACTTGGGGTCCGGGAACCAAGACTGGGTCGGCCACCATGGCGTTACGAGGATCAGCCTGGGTCTTTCCAGCCTTGCCTTCCTGATCACCTTGTGTAGGATGGGGAAGGGGGGAAAGGCATACGCCAGTAGGCCCGTCCCGGGGAGGGATAGTGCGTCGACTGCATCCGCCTGGGGATCTGGAACGGGAGAGACGTACAGGGGCAGGTGATGGTTGAAGCTGGTGGCAAACAGGTCGATCATGGGCACAAACCAATGGTTGCGCGACACCAGCGAAGGAGGGCCTCTGTTCTGAGGGAGAGGCCTATGGAGCGGGCCTCTCCCCCTTTGTTGACATAGCAAGCTACCGACGTATTGTCCGTGAGGAGGAGAACAAGTCGGTGCGCGACCTTGTGCTGGAGTTGGAGAAGGGCTAGCCTGACCGCTTCCAGCTCCCACTCCCCGAGGCGTGACTGTCCTCCACGTGGGCCCCCCAGCCCAAGTTGGAGGCGTCTGTATAAAGTTCCAGTGGTTGGGTTGGGTTGGGAGGGAGATGGGGACCCCGGTGGAGAGAGTGGCTGGAGTGAGCCGCTCCTCCGTCGCCGAAATGAACCAGTGTCCGAGGGGAATGACCTGGTCCCAGCGGTCGGAGGTCTGTGACAAACGTCGGCGGAACTCCCTCTGAAGTTGGCGTTTGGGGACCCGCCGCAGGGGAATGAGGGGAGACAGGGACTCCATCATTCCTAGGAGGGAGGACAGGGTTCTGGCCGAGGTGTGGGGTGCCTGTGACAGGCAGGAGATGAGGTCCACTATGCGTGCAGGCCTCTCCGGGGTCTGCCAGACGAACCGTAGGAATCGTCTGTGGGCCGGGTGAATCAGGATCTGAAAAATAGGCGTCCTTCAGGTCTACGGATGTGGCCCAGTCGCGATGATGGATGGAGTCTCGGATCTGGGTGGGGGTCTCCATCTTGAACTTGGTGGGCCTGAGGAACTTGTTGAGGGGCGAAAGATCTAGAATGGGCCTCCATCCTCCCGAGGCTTTTGGGATCACAAAGAGTAGAAGCCGGGGTTTGGGTGGGAAATCTCCGAGATGGCCCCTCTTTTGAGGAGGTCTTGGACTTCCGTGCGAAGAGCTTCTGCTTTGGCGGGGGAGGGTTCGTTGGGGGAGGGAGGGGGAGATAGCATGAGGGGGGGGACGCTCGTGGGCCCAAGGAAGGCGAAACCCTTCCTGTAGCACCGCCACTATCCAGGGGTGAGGCGTATGCGTCTCCACTGGTGGGCATGCCGGGAGAGGCTGCCCGCCAGGGGGGCGAGGGTCTGGGCTGGTGGGTGGGGGATAGGGCGAGGGGGGGTGCTACCTGATCTAAGTCCCCCTCGGGCTGTCTCCCTAGTCAGCTCCGGGAGCGTGACTGTTGGCCTAACCGAAAATTTTGCTGATGGGGTTTTGGCTTAGGCCTTGGGAGAAGATTAGGTCGCTTGGCGGGCCGTGCGGTGCGGGAAGGCGATTGTCTGGGATAGGGTCTGTGCCTGGGGAAGGAACGAAGTGGGGGTCTAGCAGGGCGTGGCGGTGGCCTGGGCGCAAAGGACACAGCCTGCTTGCGTTCCTCAACTGCTTGTGCTATGACGTCAGCCGAGTAGTCGCCAAAGAGCGACTGGACCTGGCCCGGGATGCATCGCAGGGCTGCCTTAAGCGTCGGGGAGAGAGAGGTCCGCGCCAGCACGGCCTCTCTCGCGACCAACAAGCAGTTGAAGTGGCTTCTGGCTGCGCTGTCCGCCGCAGCCGAAAGGTGATGCGAAATCCTGTTAACTAGGTGTCGCATGAAAGGATCGCTGAACAAGCGAGGGTCAGGCTCTTGGTGCGCCTCAGAGCCCGGGTCCCCCGGTACTGGGATGGCACCATCGTCCTCCGGCCATAGAGCCTCCGCTCGCTGAAGGGGCATGTCCAAGTAGGTGTGTCCCGCCGTGGTGTGGAGGATGCCCATCCTGGCTACTCGGACCCATTCCTTTAGGTTCTTAAAGGAGATGGCGCCGGAAGTAGGGGGGGGCAGGTGGGGGATCAACCGACGGTCCGACTGGGAAATGCCCATCTCCCTGGTCACGGGATTGTCCGTAAACAAGGAGGCGACTGAGGGGTTCTTGGGTAGATTGGTCTAGATCTCTGGGCCGGGGGAGAGGGAGAGAAATTCGTCAGCGGGTGCGGCCTCCCTCCTAACGAGGTCTGGTCGCCACCGTTCTATCGTGCGGACATCGTACAATGAGGTGGGGGCTAGCTCCTCGTCATCGTCCGCCTCAGGGAGGTACTGGTCCTGAGAGGGTTCATAGCACCCGTCTTCAGGAGGTAAGTCGAGGGGTGCCTGTAGTGTGTCCCCGGTGGCCCTATAATCGGCGGCCGGGACATCGTCCTGCCGATAGGACAGCGCCCGAGGAGGGAGACCAAGGTCGACCCAGGTAAGTGAGGCCGGGTGCCACATTCGACCATGTAGCTGGTCGTGCTGGGTGTTGGCGTTAAGCCACTGGTCTCTCTCGGGGGCATAGAGCCACCGGTCCCCGGGGAGGTAAACGGGCTGTGGCGGCCCTGGGGAAAAACCATGGTAGGTAGGCCGCACTCAAGGTCTGACCAGCGCGTTGGGCGAATGCGTAGGTCAGACATCCGCCGAGTCGTAGCCACGAGACCCTCTTCTTCTTGTAGGCAGAAAGTCCCCGGGGACCCGGGTAACCTGAATCACTGTTGGGGGGGGGCTTGAGAGGCCGTGGCCTGTCGTCCCCGTCCAGGTCCGTGCACTGCACCATACACGTCCTTGGAATGGGCCTGGGAGGGCCATAATGGTATGGAGGAGGATGCGGAAGTCGAGCCCCCAACCCGCGAAAGTGCGGATTGGTCAGGATGCGGTCCCGTGTTCCTCCCCCTGGAGGAATATGTCAGGTTACCCTTGGTCCCGCTGGTAGATCCTCCCCCCGGAGGAGCGGGACCGCGGACGTTGCCCAAATGGGGATCCGAAAGGTCGGTTCCCCAACGTCCAATACCCCTAGGGAAGAAGGTGACGTTCGATCGGGGTAGGTCGACCGTCCTTGTGCATGGGCACGGCCGGGCCCATGGCGCGGCGTGCCCGCACGCCCAGGATTATGGACACCACCGAGGTCGTGCGTCGGGGTGACCATAAGGCTGCTTCCGGAGTCGAAGCGCTCCTCGAGCTCAGGTGTTGGCTGCACCTGTGCCCGGTGGGGCCGAGCGCTATGAGTGCACGTATCAATTTGGGGGGAAAAAGAGATACGTGACTCATCAAGGCGAGTGACGGATGGTGATTCCATCCCAGATCCGTCACCCGTGCTGGTCCGCGGCTCGGCAAGGTGCCCCGGGGGCCGAGATTCGCGTGACTCAGCATGATAGTTAGAAGTCTCCGAGCGAGTCCGTAGGCTAGAGGGCAAGCTGGCCGATGGAGAAGGGGTGGGGGAGGGCGAATTCCGTTGGCTAGTCTTTGCTCGGCCGGGCCCCTTGAGGGGAGCCTTGCCATTAGACTTTCTGGGCAGCACCTTGAGGGGAGCTTTGCCCTTAGACTAGCAGGCAGATCAAATGAAAGGCATTTTGAAATGGTGGCCGCTTGCCTATCAGCCTTGGGACGCCGCGGTCGTGCGTCCGTCGGTTTGGTAGACGAGGAAGATCACGCGTCCCTTCCGCGGAGAAGTCGTCTCTGTCTACCCGAACCGTACGTTCATCAGTGCGAACGGATTGCTCCGAGATGGAATCGACCCGCGGGTTCTCCAGGAAATTGAGCGAACTCCGAGCAGTGGAGTGGCTCGACCCGGCGGTGTCCTTCACCATGTTGGGCACAGGTGGATAGAGCAAACCCGGAACACACGACCGCAAAGAGGAGACAAGGTGGCCGATCGAGAAAATCAATTAATCTCGATCGTCCGTGTGGTGTCGTGCAAAGTGCTCGAGAGATCGACTGAAAACTCGAACTACCCGTACACGCCACCGGTCGTGTGACTGGTATGGCTATTAATAGCAATCTCTACACGTGGAGTATCACTGTGTATAGGTGTGATAGTTCTTGGGCACTAAATCTTAATAAGCAGATCAGTGTCACACACCCTTACTCGAACACGTTCTACCTGTGAAGGGTAAAGAGTACAGGTGTGATAGTTATTGAGCCCTAAACCTTAATAAGCGGAACCAGCACAAAATGCGTGCTGAACCCGAGGCTCGGCAATATGGTGGGGGAACACGACCGGCGAGCGGTGCCGACGATCGCGAGTAACAAAGTCGCGAGAGTGCCGGTAAAAGAGACAAATCTTTAATAAATACGCTCCCGAGAGTGCCGGTAAAAGAGACAAATCTTTTAATAAATACGCTCCCACCAAGAGCCTCACACGGCAAAAATACTCAGGGTCTAGTGCAAGCCGGAACCAGCACAAAATGCGTGCTGAACCCGAGGCTCGGCAATATGGTGGGGGAACACGACCGGCGAGCGGTGCCGACGATCGCGAGTAACAAAGTCGCGGGAGTGCCGGTAAAAGAGACAAATCTTTTAATAAATACGCTCCCGAGAGTGCCGGTAAAAGAGACAAATCTTTTGATAAATACGCTCCCACCAAGAGCCTCACATTTGCAAGCCACAACTGAATCAAGTATAGAACAAAACACAGCAAAGTTAACACAAAGGCAAGTATAGGCGAGACAGAGCACAAGACTTATCTTGCTTTGACGGCAGGCCGAAGATGAATGACTTATAGGAAGTTGACACTGGCTTCTTCCGGGGCCGGAAGTGGGGTGACATCACGTGACTGTCTTATGACTGCATTGGCCACGGAAAAAATTCGGCCTGACAGAGCTGGCTAACTGCCGTTGAATGCTATGGTCTGACATGGTAAAGTATATGACGCCAAATGCTGTTTCATCATGATCTTCTCCACCCTCGCATTGCACAGAATCTTTTTTTTTTCACTTTTCCTCCACAAAAGTCGAAGTCGAATAGGGTGGGTGCATGCTTCATTTTGGAAAATATCCAATACGGCGCCTTAAACTCTCGCAACTTCTCGTCATTGATTGAGATGGAGGAGATGAACGCCGCTGATTGGTTGATTTACACTAACAGCCAATGAAATATCAACAAATCATTCGCTCCTGCTCAGTCCTAGTTTCAGTTTTTCAAGCAGACGACAAACGAGCGCCCGCAATGATCAGTGAACAGGGCGGGCAGTCCTGCAACTGTGCGGGAGTCTGCCCGCGTTAAGACTCGATAACTGCGGGAAGGAACAGATTTTCGGGGGATTGTACCAATCCCGCGCTCTAGATTAAGCTCTGATGAAGAAACGAAAACAGCGCAAATGTAGCCGCCATGATCAACTGGGCTATGAACATGACTGATAAAACCAAACCAATGTAATAACCTGGTTCTGTCAGATTTTCTTTCGTCACACAAAGCCCTACATTCATTGAAGTTAGCCTCCCCCCCCCCCCCCCCCCCCCCCCCCCCTGTTTACAATGAAGGATTTATTGCTATTTCAGACATTATAACATTTGATCTATATACACAGCATACTGCAATTACATTCATTTTATGCATTTGTATGATAACAAAACATCATCTACCACTACTTGTTATGGCCCATAACAATTAGAACCTTACAATGGAACTTTTTTTTCTAACCAGGACGCACTAAAACAAACAACAACAAAAGCAGTTCTTCTGATCGATCACCACTATAGTGGTTATCAATCTTAAGCTCCCGAAACATGACAACACACAAGATGGAGATGACTCATGATAACCAACAAAATGCAATGTCCAGGACTCCCCACTGTGGAAAAGCAAAAGTCACTGATAAACAAAAAGCCCAGCAGACATGCTCCCCTTCTCTCTAAACTTGCTGTAAATAAAATGTGAGGGTTCTGATGCAGATCTGAGCACTGAGGGGTGTACTGTCCAATTTTTTTTTTTAATCGAAACATGACTAGGGTCATTTCTTCATACAGCTTCTGTCAACCCTTTACATTCGCAGCATGTTGCCAACCCACTAGGTCAGACTCTAATATAATTTTAAACGGCCACTGCCTGCTTTTGTGACAAAGTTTATTTCCTGACATGAAGTGTCATCTGCTAAGAAATCAAAAACATAACCACAGCACTTAAATTCCACTGAAACTTATGGTCTTGTCCCCTGATTTTTCTTTTCCAGCTGAATTTTTTTTTCTTTTGCCTATTCTCATTCATACAGGTCACTGAAATATGCTTTCTATAGAGAAATAAGTGCCCTAGACATCATACTTATAAACACACACATGCTGCTGCTTCCAAACTATGCATCATCACACACAAAAATACAGACCGTAATACTGTACCTGATTGGGTCAGGGGCGTGAATGATGGCCACTATGATGTGATCACGGATGTGTTTACGATCCTGCTCATGAACACTGAAGGGAACAGGATCTGCTGGGTTCTCCACCTCCCGTTCCACCCAAAATTGGGTCAGCATGTTCTTGAGGTAAATCACACCTAATTTTGAAAACAAAACAATTTCAATTAAAAATGTTGCAAGAAAATGAAAATCGAAAAACTAATTTTCTTTCAGTACAAGCTAATTTTCAAAAAAAAAAAAAAAAAAGAAAAGAAAAAACTTATTTTCAAATGGAATTTGTATCTCAAAACATCATGATTTGAACATGCTATTGCTTACATAATGTGGAAAAAACTAATGTTTAAGAAAAAAAATGTGAGGCCATGTCATCAAAACTTGCCACATTATTGGCTAAACTGATGAACTAGAAATGGAGAAAAAAAAAAACTCTTCATAGAGGACCATAATTTCGAAAGGGCATCAACATATCCTGACACTGCTGTCCAAAACATGACCTATCTTATAACTGTGACATCATTCTAGTAATACTCAACCACTTTCCAGAACGTGAAGACCGGGGCATCAAAGCTCGTCTTTTTCTTTAATGTTATGCCATACAATTTTACTTTTGGATCTTAGTTCTGACCATTTCATAGCAGTTTCTGCTTTAACCATAAAGAATCCATGAACACTGATGCTACAAGCCTGAAAACCAGGTGTAAGGCAACAGGCTTATTGTGCGACTTTCATTTTTTTTGTATTATACAATGTTGTGACATCATCCTTGGTAATCTCACCGCATCCAAACATGACTGCAAGTTGCTCAAAGATGCCCACCTCCACACTGTATGTAATTACGTCATTAGAATACTGCTATACTCATGTAACACAAAACAAAAGACAAGCTGCCATAATTTGAAATACTTCTATTTGAAAATAGAAGCTAAAACTGGTTTTTATTCATTGCCTTGTTTGTAATTTGACAAGAGAAGCTAAAACCGGTTTTTATTCATTGCCTTGTTGTACAATGTCAGAACTAGCTGCAGCTTAACAGAAAACAAAAAAAATTGGAAATAATAGACCAAACAGCCCTGCCCTCCATCAACTCACCTGCTTGTCGTACAGGCATGTCAATCTGGTCGGCCATCACCACTTGCAGAAGAACAGGGCCAAAGCCAATAATCTTGTGAATCTGCAAGACCCAAGAGCACAGGAAGCATTAATACCTCCATTCCAATCATACAATCAGGGTTCCTACCAGTTTAACAAGTAAACAACACAAAATTCCATATCTTTTCCATATTTTTTCCAGGCTTCTAGATGCCAATTTCCAAAACCACACCAAAAAGCAAGTAACTGGCACAAAACACTGGAAGCATGTGCATGCTTAAAAATGACCTTTCTTATGTCTGTCTATACTTTTGAGCATACACATGAAGAAGGTCTTGATTTTTTTTGTACACTCCACTGGAAAGAAGAGTATTTTTCAAGACTTTTCCAGCCCTGGAAAACTTTTCATTTTTCCACAGCTTTTCCGGACTTCCAATCTTGAGTCAGTTTGAATCCTGATACATCTTACTGGGTGGTCCTCTAACTTTCACATACCATCAGCACATTCTCTTCACATCCAGAGCTGTTAAAACTCCACTGTGAGAAAGAAAGTACTTACGATTTTTCCAATATGGTCAAAGGCAAGCCACATCTCTGACTCTGCAAACTTTAAGTATCCCATTTACCACAGACAGACCTAATTACTGAGTCTGGTTTGACATGCACTTATACAGTGGCAGAAACTGTTCTTTCAAACAAAACAACAAAGCTGTGATATCATTTTCTCCCTTTAATACTACACGTACATTTACTTATTTTTGCTTTTATTCACAAATTTCAAATCAAACAGTCAAGTTTTATGATAAAGCCCAAACTCTCATGTTTTCCTGACCACCACTGTCTCAGTATCACCTAACTGCCTGTAATGGTGGCGCGTTAGTTAAAATAGCAGTGATGTTAAACAAGGAGTGCAGAATGTGAAAACATTTTGGGATATCATTATTTCCTCACATACATCTTGTATTTCAACTTCTCATCTATTTTCCCTCTAGAAATACCAAATTATTTCAAATCAACAGATTTAAGTCTGTACAGCCTCTTTTTTTTTTGTTTTTTTTGCTGACACTGGCAAAAAAAGTAAAGTCAGTAACTACAATCTGGATTGTTCATTTTGCTCTCATGATTACATGTTTTATTTTCTTAAGTTCATTTGATTTTTCATTTTGCTCTTATGATTACCTGTTTATTTTCTGAAGTTCTTTGTTGTGTAATTTCTAAGTCAATGCCAGTAATGTTGAAATTTTACAATGCCCTTATTGCTGTCTTTTTTTTTTTTTTTCTGTTTCTGTCCTAAACTTAGGTGAGTTCAGCAAGTGATCTACTGATGAGTAGTTGACTATTTTTCCATATTTTTCCCAGTTCAATATCATGTATAACAGTAACATATACACAAAAGTTTAATACATATCCAGAATTTAGCACAATTTTGTCGGATCTGAAAATCAAGACACATCCAAGTCCAGAACTATTTAAGCTAGACTTTTTATCTCATCTATCTATCCCAGTGTTTAGGCAATGTCATCTCATTTGACTGTTCTTCAGTTTCATTCAGGTTTCTAGCCTGAGGCCTGCCATCTCCAAAAAACGCTCGATCAATTCAATATTTGAATCTGGATTAAGGGTAACAACCCAGAACGCCAGACACACATCTCTGCAGTTTGCCCAAACATTGTAACTAATGCAAGGCATAACTTTGGGAGACCTTGGTCCTTCTGTCACAGATTTTGTGTTTGAATCATGGTATTATCAGAGATCAAAACACACAATATTTAATGAATCTCTCTCTCTCTCTCTTCTACTGACTCACATTCAAAAACAAAGTGAATGTGACAGAAATTGATATGAAAAGAGAACTTAATGACAAAGCTCATAAAACACTCTAGATTCTGTTAAACATAATACATTATCAATTCAAGTTAATAAATGTGAGCACAGAATTTTAACAGTGAAAGTCAATTATGTGGGTTGTCCTCTTCAGTCATCATCACAGCTGTGTCTATCAGAATTTCAACTTCGTGAGCCATTTCCATCAGTGAAATATTTGATTGCTTGACCAAATTCTACTAGCCATGCAATGATGACCGTAAGCCTGGTAACAAGCAAAAGGTGAGCAATTACAATTCATGGAACCTTTGATGAACTAAATAGGTTCACCACTCTTCCAACACATTTGTATGCCCATGTAACAAGAGTTATGTGTATAATATCTGAGCCCGTCATGTTACATAGATTGCTCAATAAAGTCAATTTTTATTCCAGTCGCTGGATAATCACCTGCAAGCCTGTGGCTGAGCTGTCAATTTTGATTCTGAAAAGCCCAATTCCATAAGGTTTCCCATGCTTTTCACGTTTGAATCACATATCTTGTTGTCCAGTCATAGACTGGGTCATATATTTTGAAGACTCCTGTTGGTTCTCAGCAGAACAAGAAGAGTTCTCACGAGGACGTAATTCGTCAATTCAAAACATGAAACATTGAGAAAAATCATGATTTTATTGACTTAGATGGTGACAGATCAGACAAAAGTGCTTTCAGGTGATGCACTGCTTGTAGTTGTAATGCGTACAGGAGAAAACCACTGCATCGTGGCAAGTTTTGATACATTTTAAACTCATCATAAATTTTCCTTCTAGAACAATTCTCCTGTATTCAAATATACATCACAAATTAAAGCAGATGCAAGATGAATCAAAGTTAAACTATAATCTTCCCAAAATGTTATGGCATTAAAAAGCACACCAACAAAAGCTCGCAAAACTGGAGACTGCACAACGACAATCTTCCTGATACAGAGGCAAACTTTTCACAATTTTTTTTATCTGGATTTACAGTTTGTAAAACCTACATCCTGCTTTGGGATTTCTTCATAGGTCACTTCTTCCACAACGATCAGCAATTCATTTTCAAAATCATTTGAAATTCAAACTTCTTTAGTTCTTTCTTTGAACTGTTTACCAATAGGGACAGCAGAGGACACTTCTTGAAACTATCCAAAGTTCATCACAGACTGAATATCAGAGGAAACTACTTCTCTCTTCGTGTGATTGATGTTTGGAATGGTCTTCCTGACTCCGTAGTAACAGCCCCTACAGTCAACATCTTCAAATCACAGTTAGACACTCATTGGCAGGAACTTCCGACAAAATATAATCCGGAATGCTATCAACATAGATAGTCTCTGTCGTGACTCTCTTCCTTCCACGCATGCGGTGTTTTTCATCTCAATGTTATACTTAGAATGGTGAACTGGCCTCTTAAGGCCTCTAGCACCTTCAAGTTCAAGTTTTCGCAATTGCAGATAATGCTCTTCAAGAGTCTGGCACACAAAATTTACAAAGTAACACACTCCCCTGAACCACAGCATTTCACAATCACTCGACATGCTACTTAAAATGATCAGCTCTCTTCGCAACAGGTGTCAAAAACTTCAGTTCGTTCAGTTATCACACCATAAGCTAAACTGGTGATTCATCATTCATCATCCACGTAGATATAATCCAAAAAGAATGATCCACCATGTGACGATCTTTTTCAGCTTTTTCAGCTTTTTCGGTCACGCGTGACCGATTTTGTTTCCAGAGTTCAATGGAATAGTTATCAAACCATTACGTATCATGTTCTACTTATGCTCCAAATCTGTTTCATGCCCATGAGCTTCACAATCTAAAGTTCATTTTCAATGAAACTAAAAAGTGATCAACGTGGACCATAGTCGGCGAAGAAAAGAAAAAAATGCCTCCACCATGCTTTTCCACGATAGCATGAGGTCGACTTCTTTTCAACACATTTTCCATGGGAAAACTCACCTCGGTAAGCTGTTTCTCTGCTTCTTCTCGGTTATTGGGGTCAAGCGTAGCTCGCAGAATTTCAACAAGCTTGGCGACATCCATGATTACTGGTAATCGAAAAATATTTTGTCCTTCTGTTCAACGGCTAGACCGCGTGCGAGATGGGATACGCGCGAAGAGAAAGAGGCTCTTTACGTCATCCAAGAGGCTGAAAACGCATGACCGGAACCATCACCTTCATTCTATCCAAACATCAAAATCTACACAAATAATGCGAGAGAGTTCAAAAAAATTTCAGTTTCAGTTTCATCAAGGAGGCGTCACTGCGTGCGGACTAGTCCACATACACTGCACCACATCCGCTAAGTTTTGAGACCACACTACGCATGATTTTAAGCTGATGGATAAATGAAGTAACAACTAAGATGAGAGAATTGAAGGAGAGGGTCTCGTTGCTACGACTTAGCAGATCCTTCTTCTTCTTCCTAAAATACTGGTTCACTCAAAAACGAGTAGGTCACCAGCGCGCATGTTAAAAAGTAAAATAAAATAACATAAAATAAAGTGCGACTCAGTCTGTTGGCCCCTGGAGCAAAATTTGGCAACAAGGGGTCGCACACAATATTCAAAAAGTTAAAAGCAATGGCCAGATTCAGGCCCAGGTAACCATAAAAAATATCTGGGAAGTTAAAATAGAAAATCGTCAATATGCAGATCTCAAAGCTGTCGTATCAATTTGCTTTTTAAATGAAACTGCATTTGTGGCAATCTTGATGGCACCCGGCAGTGAGTTCCACAGCCGTACAGAACTAGGATAAAATGAATGTAAGTGACTGTCAATATTTGATGCAGGTATGGTATAACATTGACCGCCACTCCTGGTGCTACTTTTATTCAATACTAGTTGTTCCATTGGAATATCAATTAGTTTAGCTCTGCCTTTGAAGAAGAGATTGAGTTTGATAAAAGCTCTTCTCTCTTCTAAGGGTTTCCATTCTAATTTCCTCATGTTCTTCCTAGTATTCCCCTTCTCTCTGATATGGTTCCCTGTTACGAACCGTGCTGCTCTCTTCTGAATCTTTTCGAGGTTATCAATGTCCTTTAGATGGTAAGGATCCCAGACTGAGCAACCATATTCCAGTACTGGTCTAACCAGTGTTTTGTAGCAGTCGTCTTTAACCTTTTTGGGGCAGTCGTTGATATTCCTGTATAAGAAAGCTAAGATGTTATTTGCTTTCTTACATACTAAATTGTAATGTTCTTTCCATTTGAGACGACTATCTATAATCACGCCTAAATATTTTGCAGCATTGGTTTCTTTAAGAATAGTATTATGAATAGAATATTCTGATCTAGTTGGTGAGCGTTTATTACATACACGCAACACTTGGCACTTCTGGGGATGAAATTCCATTTTCCAAGTTCTTTCCCACTCTTGTAAACCGTTTAGATCTTCTTGTAGAATGCGTGTATCATTCTTGCTTCTGATTGTTCTATATACTAAGCTGTCATCTGCAAAAAGCCTTATAGTAGTTCCAGGAGAGAGATTTCTATATACTAAGCTGTCATCTGCAAAAAGCCTTATAGTAGTTCCAGGAGATGCCAGAATCATCAGCTTGTTGAAGGCGGGCAGATACTAAAGAAGAAGAAGAAGAGACCAGCCGCCGTGGCGAAGTGGTTATCGTCGCGGACTCCCGGCTGGGAGGTCGTGGGTTCGAATCCCATCAGAGTCACGTGGGTTTTTCTGCCCCGACCGGCTCCTACCCAGAGTTGAGTTTGCTGCGGACTCAGATGGGAAGACTGGGACCACACAGTCGAGTTTCATCCACTTAATGGATGCGTCTCTGAGAGTGTTGCTCAAATTTCCTGACCAACACTGCAGGTGCCTGTATTTCTCGGGCCTGGTTGACGCCGGGATATATTATGAAAGGAAGCGTAGAGTACAGCCCTGTCATGTAGTCTCAGACCGAAATGGAAATCCGTAGCATCATCTTAATCATACTCATTCTCATCAATCAGCATAAAATTTAAAAAAAAAATGTCTCAAATTCTGTGGCCCTTCATGCCCTGCTCTCATGGTGACCTCAATTTCGATGTCCTCTCCACGTCTGTGGCCTTGGTTTGGTTCCTTCGGGTCACCGGTATCGGCAAGTCCATGGGGGCTGTCGCTGGACGGACGTGGTGGCGCCCTCCGGAGGGAGAGCTCACTCACGCCGGCTCCGCGACTAAGCAATTATTGTCGTCAGTAGGGGGCTTAGTAGATGGTGTCCTGCGTATGTTAGATCAGAACAGGCGCCACTGAACACCACCGAAGTGACTCGGCGGCAGTGCAGTGTCTCCTCCGGTGGGTTGCCTCTTGACGACTTGACATTGACTGCTCCCTGTGGACTGCCGGTGCCGGGGCTGCGGCTGGGCGGACCGGTCTGTGGCTGTGGACGGGGTGTCGGAATGAGCGGCGTGGGTGCACTGCCTCTGAGGTGGCGCAGAGGTTGGGACAGCAAAAAAAAAAAAAAAAAAAAAAAAAAAAAAAAAAAGAAGAAGAAGAAGAAGAAGAAGGAGAGAGATTTCTACTTATGTCATTTATATAAATTAAGAAAAACAAGCGCCCCACAACAGTTCCCTGTGGTACACCCGACAAGACTGGTTTACAATGGGATGACGACCCTTCCACAACAAACTTTCTGCGTTCTCCCAACGAGGAATGATCTAGCCCATTTTAGCAAAGAACCGCCAATGCCGATGTGTTCTAATTTAAGCAGCAGGCCCTCATGGTCAACCTTATCAAAGGCTTTAGAAAAGTCTAATAAAATTGCATCTATTTGCTGTCTGTTGTTAAGACAGTTATTAAAATTATTAAGAGTTGTTTTTTCCCCCACTATTAGATTGTTCGTCTATGTATTTGTCTGACTTTATTCAAGTTTAAAAGGCTGTGCCAGTCTTGAATAAAAGTTACTCTGTGTTAGGTTTTCTTATGGGAGCAAAAAATACCCAACTTGTTTACTGTTTATCGTTTACTGTTCCCTGCCTCATTTCATTTCCGATTTTTGTTTTGATTAAATTGAGGTTATTTGTATTTGTTTCTGTCCGTCTGTGTGTTTGTCTTTTGATCTCCCTTGCATCTTTGGGTGGATCCTCAAGCGTAGGCTCAAAGATTGTCCCCTTTATTTTATACTGTTTGCATAATGTCTTTAGTTTTTCAGCAACTTTTTTCCTCCCCACACTTTCGTTTGGTTTCATTTACTACTCTTCGCTGGCTGCTTTGGGAGTGCTATTGGATTCTTTTTTGCACTCTTGGTGGTGAGAACACCGCAGTATTATGGACTGTGGTGTGTCTCTATTTGACGCCAGGAGCGCAGACACAACCAGCCGTGTCTCCCTGATGAGTCCGACCCAGCGGACGAAAGGCCTCGGAGCAGGCAATACAAATATATCTGCCTTCAAAAGAGATTGCGATGGTTCCCTTATGCAGCTAGTGAAGAGTTTTCATATCTGTAACATATTTTCTTAATTTCATGTTCCCAGTTTCTCCATCTTCAAATTACCCCCCCCCCCCCCCCCCCCCCCCCTCCTTAAGTCCAAATCTTTGCCAAGTCATTACTATGAAGATAGTTCAGTTGTTGGCCTGCGCTTGTTTTTTCCCCCACTATTAGATTGTTCGTCTATGTATTTGTCTGACTTTATTCAAGTTTAAAAGGCTGTGCCAGTCTTGAATAAAAGTTACTCTGTGTTAGGTTTTCTTATGGGAGCAAAAAATACCCAACTTGTTTACTGTTTATCGTTTACTGTTCCCTGCCTCATTTCATTTCCGATTTCTGAAGTAGGTTCATGGAGTCAGTCAGTATCATGGTTGCTGAGTTTGAAACTGGCTTGTGGATGAAAGCCAGTAAAGTGCTTGTGTCACTGCTTCTACCTCCATTATTAGACTTGAAGTTGTTAAACTGTACGCGCCATTGTCTTCCTGGATAGTTCGGCCATTTTGCTTCACTGTGTATCCCCAGCCTGACTTACCTTTGGTGACAGAACCGTCAGTATATATTACAGTATCATCTTTTGTGCAAATGTCTTCTACCTGCATCTGAATTTCTGCTTTGGTTTTGCCTTCTGGCCATTCTCGACAATGTCTTCCAAGTTCTGGAGCAATGGCAATTTGGTAGAGGTGTTTCAAGTGGTCTGGATACTACTTCCACTCCTTGGTTTCTTTGAGTTCTGCTAACTGGCACACAAGCTGTACACTGTCTTCTGCCTGTCCCGTCCATGATTGAAGAAAGGGAAAGGGCAAATGGCCGGGATGGTGGAGGGGGGGGGGGGGGGGGGGGGGGGAAGCGGGAAGCGAGTGAAGAAATGAGAAGGCAACCTTCTTTTAATTCATATGACTTGAGTAGCTGTGGAGGTGGGGAACGAAGTTGTCTTCCAGTATGTAATTCTGTTGGATAAAATGTCATGGACACACAATCTTCAACTGGTTGAAGGTGGACAGCTAAGAAAGAAAGACACTCGCCCACATTGATTATCACTGCGAGGAAGTTGACGAATCAACAACCAGCTGTCACCAACGTTATTTTTTTTCCTTATCGACAGTTGATTTGGGGGAAATCTGGAACACTCGTCTGTCAGCGTGATGTTTACAATCGCACAAGACTGTGGGCAGAAAATAAACGTAACGACTGTATCAAGCTTCAGTCTCAACAAGGAGGTGTCACTGCGTGTGGACCAGTCCATAATACGCAACACCACATCTGCCGCAACTGTTTCTTCGCAGGAGGAAACTTAAATTTTTTTTTTTTTTTTTTCTTTTTTCGTTTGTAGACACAAGTCAGTGAAAATGAATTAGAAATGAATCAAAGTGCTAACTGAAATAAAGTGAAAAACAAATGAATGTAAAACTTCTTCGGTGATAAAAATTATTATGAATCAAAGAGCTAAATGAAAGAAAAATAAATGGAAGTGAATACAAACCTTCTAAAGTAAAATCAAGTGAACGACTGAAACAAAAACTTAGGGAAATTACATCGACATGCTCGTATTTTCAACAATAATGACTGCGCTGATTGCGTTGTTTGTCTTTGAACTCATTCCTGGCCAGTCTGTGGATATCCTCATCATGACAGAGTCTATCGTTCACTTAGTCTTGACATTAGAACCCTGTGAATCGGCATCTCTCCAGGCAACAGGGTTTTAGACTTGTGTGAAGTCTTCAGGGTGAAACTGTTAAGATCCTCTTCAGCAGGCGTTGTATTTGGACTTGATGTTTTCGTGTGGTTATAGGGTTGATCGAGGGTTTCCAGGTGTAAATAGAGGTGTTCAGAAGTCTCCACCTGGAAATGAAAAGTCTGTCGAGGGTTGGAAAGCTTGATCTGTCTGGTGTCGAGAAGATTCTAGTTAGTGATGGGAAGTCTCTGCCTGGCGGTAAAGAGGTCTCTGTCTTGTGTTAAGTTTTTGCCTGGTGCTGAGAAGTCTTTCTCTAGCACAGAGAAGTTTTTTTTTGCCTTGTGCTGTCAAGTTTTTGCCTGTTGCTGAGAAGTCTTTCTCTAGCACAGAGAATTTTTTTTTGCCTGGTGCTATGAAGTTTTCGCCTGGAGTGAGAAGATTTTGCCCAGTGCTATGAAGCTTTCGCCTGGAGTGAGAAGATTTTGCCCAGTGCTATGAAGTTTTTGCCTGGAGTGAGAAGATTTTACCCAGTGTTGTGAAGTTTTTGCCTGGAGTGAGAAGATTTTGCCCAGTGCTGTGAAGTTTTTGCCTGGTGCTGCGAAGTTTTTGCCTGGAGTGAAAAGATTTTGCCTAGTGCTGTGAAGCTTTTGCCTGGAGCTGTGGTGTTTTTGCCTTGTGCTGTGAAGTTTTTGCCTGGGGTGAAAAGATTTTGCCTGAACTGGAGAAGTTTTTGCCTGGCTGTGAGATTTTTGCCTGGCGCTGAGAAATCTTTACTCAGTTCTGAGAAGTTTTGTCGGTGCGGAGTTTTTGCCTGGCGCTAAGAAGTTTTTGCCTGCGTGGTGCTAAGAAGTTTCTGCCTGAGTGGTACTGAGAAGTTTTTGTCTGGTTCTGTGAAGTCTGTGCCTGGTGATGTTAATTTTACCAGATGCTGAGAAGTTTCTGCCTGGTGTTGAGACGTCACGGCATGTCTACTGTACCAAAGATTTTCACCTACCCTGCTCTCCTTCCTCTTCACTTTTTTTCTTGTCTCGGACATGATGGTATTTACACTTCGTAATGATGGTGGGATAACAGTGTTTAGCTTTGATTTTTTTTTTTTTCACGAAAGGAGACAGACAACTACTCTTACGTGTAATTGATAGTAACACAACAACGGCAATCCTGTTATCGATAAAAGTTTGCAGGCCAGTCCCAGGGTCATATGTTCAAGTTCTGCTTTATTCAAAGAAGAATCGCGACCATCAAGAATCTATATTTTGTATATTTTTGTTGCCATTGTTGTTTGTTTGTTTATACCTTTGATAATTGTGTGTGTGTGTGTGTGTGTGTGTGTGTGTGTGTGTGTGTGTGTGTGTGTGTGTGTGTGCGCGTGCATGCGTGTCGTGCGTGCGTGCGTGCGTGCGTGCGTGGTGTGTGTGTGTGTGTGTGTGTGTGTGTGTGTGTGTGTGTGTGTGTGTGTGTGATCGATTCAGGGATTAATTTCCACTGTGTAGAGGCCGAAGATAATCAGCTAAGAGATTTCAACAGCTCATTTCAAGGACAAGGAGAGTCCACGCTGCATGGAGGATCTTGAGGATTATCTGTTGTCATTTGTTTCGGAGTGTGCGTTTCCTGTCATTACCTTATACACGATGTGCTCCACACGTCAAATTCTAGTCTGCGACTCAAAAGAAGAGTATGATTTTTTTTTTTTTTTTTTAAATGTAGTTTCAGGCAACGAAGCGAGGGTTTATTTTCATTTGTTTTACAAAGCACCGATTTGAGCGTTCGTGTATGTGTGTTTGATGGCTTCCTTGTCTTCGTGTTGGCAGAGTTCCGAACTTAGACGCATTGGCAGATGAATCTATGTATAATTGAACATGATTCTGGAAGAAAAAAAAATGAAATAAAAACCCAGCTTGCATGAGTGGAGGTCAAGGAAGTACTTAATTAAGGCGACTGGATAGACTCTCTGAGGGAGTTTCTTGCACAAAGAAATAATACGAGGATTCCAATTGATCTTGTTTTCAACATTTACTCCTAGTTTTATGATATACTGGTTCTTTTACCTGTAAACCCCCCCCCCCCCCCCCTCACACACACACACACACACACACACACACACACACACACACACACACACACACACACACACACACACACACCTCCTCCTCCTCCCCCACTTCCTTCCCTTCATCTCCCTCTCTTTTATTCCACCATCTTATCTCTCAACTCGTCCCCCTTCCCCTCCCTCCCCCCCCCCCCCCCCCTCTCACTCTCCATCTTTTCCCCGTCCGTCTGTCTCCAGCGGTTATCTCGATCTGTCCTCCTCCGTGTCTGTCCTCTGTTTATTCCTATGTCAACGGATAAAAAGTCAGGGGAGAGAGACTGTCTTTGTTACGGCTTTGATCAAAGTGATTTCATCAGACTCGCTTTGAATCTTAACATTGCTTTGCTTCACAATTGTGTCATGTTAAAAGTGCAACTTTCTAGAACAAAAGTGCTTTACTGTTGATCTGCCCGGTATGATAATGAGTCGCCGGGTCAAATTTTGAGAAAATCAGATGAAAATTGTAGATTTGTATAGGGAGCTGGAATACGGAAATAGAGAACCTGCTGCACATATAGAATCTGTTGAGCAGATTCTTTTTTCCTCTCTCTCTCTCTCTCTCTCTCTCTCTCTCTCTCTCTCTCTCTCTCTTCTCTTTTCTTTGTATTGTGAACGGAGCTTGTTTGTGTGGTGATGGTGGTGGTGGTGGTGGTGGTAGTGTGGTGGTGGTGTGTGTGTATGTGTGTGTGTGTGTGTGTGTGTGTGTGTGTGTGTGTGTGTGTGTGTGTGCGTGTGTGTGTGTGTGTGTGTGATATAAGATTTTTTAAAGGTTGTTTGAAGTGACATTTTGATCAAATTCATTCCGTTTTGCGAGATCATCAGCATTTTCGTGTTAAGTTTTATCATGATTGTTGTTATTATTGTGGCCAGAAGGGGTGGACCTCAAGACAAAACTCTGGGGGGCTGCCAGCGATCTCCGCCGGACAGCCGAGTTTGCCGCCACCCTTGGAGTCCGGCTGTAGCTGCGTAGCTGTCGAACGCAGAAGTTATTATTGTGGATACTTATAGAACACCTATCTTCAGTCAGAGAGCAAGCTGTCAGCGCTTTACAATCCACACTCTCGTTCACACAACGGGCTGCCTACCTGGGTTGAGCTGACTTTGAAGTGCTGCCTGCTGGCACTACATTTATTCGTTTCCCATGTTACTCGGTCAAAATTAACAGTAGTCACTTATTTTCTCACGCATTCTTTCGAATTTCAAAGAGGGTGCGTGCTATGTGTATATATGTTAACGAAAGTGGTGCCTTCACTATACTCCCATTAACCATACACAAAACTGCTTGTAATATCAGTCTGAGTAGATAATTGTGTTGACAGATGGAGAGACTCTTTTGTCATTTTTTTTTTTTTTTAACTTTAACTTGAGGGTGATTCCAAGAATTTCAGTGTTTCAAACTGATTTATCTTCATGAAAACTCTTCTTCCCCTTTTTTTTCTTTTTTAAGAAATGAAGCTGAGCAATAGCACATAAATATATATATATATTTCAGAGATTAAAAAAAGTCCGCTAGTGTACTACGTTTTTATCATTTTTTTTTTATTTTTTAAGAAATTAAGATAGCTTCTGGCATCTTGATACACACAGCACTACTGTTCAGGAGTGCAGCCACCATCTTCATACACACAGCACTACTATGTAGGAGAACAACCACCATCTTCAGTTCCAAGAGTGGAACATGGATTATCATAAACGTGAAATGCATCACTGTTGGATGTTTAACGTTATCTGCATGCTAAAGATGATCGACTTCCTTATTTCAAAAGTCAGACCCCAAACTTCCAAACTCAGTCTTTAGAAAATTCAACTTGACATGGCACTGCTGAGGACAACTAACATTGTTAGCAGATAATGAATCGGACTCAAAAGTGCCAAACACTTCTTTGCTTTTTTTTTCATTATCATTATATTATATATATTATATTATATTATATTATATTATATATTATATTTCATATCATATCATATCATATCATATCATATCATATCATATCATATCATATCCTATCATACCATATCCTATCGTATCGTATCGTATGATATGATATGATATGATATGATATGATATGATATGATATATATGATATTATATTATATTATATTATATTATATTATATTATATTATATTGGGTATTTATATAGCGCCTATCCTGGGTAACAGACCAAGCTCTAAGCGCTTTACAATAAACATCGTCTTCTTCTCTGCTTTTTTTTTTCTTTAACTATTTATGGTCATTAAATGGCGTAATCAATTATTTGAATATGTCTATTGCAAGTGGACTTGGTGTTTGATAACACATCAGTTATGCCATTCCAACAACAAAAAAAGTTTGGATATGATGGTATTCTAGGTAACCATTTAAAGAAAGTAAATCAGTTTAAAAAATATATGTAGCCTATCAGATATGTTAGTATATACTTGTTATCGACCACCCACAGTGAAGACATTTTGACATCTTTCTACCTCACAGGAAAATAAGAGTTCCAAGGCTTTCACCAAACCAAAATATGAGGACTGACTGGGGTTTCTGATCAAAATGCACAAAGGAAGGAAAACAGATAGCGTTGCATTTTCCCAGATGTTCTCGAACTATTTCTAGACAAGCCCATAAATGAAAAAAACAACAACAATCTCAAAATTATTTATATCTGATTTTTTTTTTAAACTTTACATTGGGTAAGTGATTATTGTACTCAAGACTGTGCCCGAATGCATGCGAACATTTTTCTTCGACTAGATGCTGCTGCATAATCTTTGGTAAGACCGATTGTTCAGACGCTATGACTCAGAAAGTGTCATTCAAGAGTTTTCACGTCGTGCAAGGCAAAAAGTGCATGAAACTAACTCTACTTTTCTCTGATTTCATTTTATTCTTTTTAATTGAAAAAGAACATCAGTTCTGAACCCTACGGAAAACATCTTGTTTTTTTAAATGTCTGAAAATTAAAGACAGGATGCCAGTTCCCATTCCCGATTATATGTATTTCATTTAGTGAATTTAGAAGTTAGCTATCATCATTTCAGAATGGATACACTGAACACAGCACTGACTTTGCTCTATGGCCTCTGTTGATTTGAAAGATGCCCATGATAGTGTGTGTAGCAATTCATGAAGCGTGCAGGAAGCTGCTCAGATTTCTTCAGAGGGGCAAGCTCTAAATTCATTGCTTTACCTAATAGCTTACTGTTAGCTGCTCGTTTCTTGAGATTTGCCTATGCTTCCCCCAGAATGAACAGTTATGTACCTACAGGTAAGTTTTGATGACTCGTTGAGTGGGTGCACAAAAAAACAACCGCATGAGAAATATCACTGATGCTACTGATTTCTGTCAACAGCTTAAACGTGTTATTCACCCGGACAGGCCTGTTCTTTAGCCAACTACAACACACAGAATCTCGGGGTCATCGTAGACCCCATCACAATGAAAGTCACACGCATTGTTGAAAAGGCTGTCAGTTAAAAAAAAAAAAAAAAAAAAGCAACTCAGTGAAGAACAATAAGTGACAGTGAGGTTGGCCACGTCATAGGGAGAAATTGTGGCCAGTTTAGCAGCTGTCAAACATGGACAACTGTCAAACAGACAGCTTGAAGAAGGAAGCAAATTGCTGGAAAGGAGCAGAAGTGCCAGATAACCCATAAAAAAGTCAGAGGAAAATGAGGAGGAGCGAAAACAGACTTCCAATGAGACCTGAGCACAGAATGACATTTGCCATACTGTGGTAAGGTAAGGTAATGTTGCTTATAGCCCAGCCGACCGCAAAGGGCCATATCAGTGTTGTCACCATATTGAAGTCAACTCACAAATATTCATTCACACAACCCTTTGAAATACACCCTCTAAAAACACACCGGAAATTTTGTTAAAAATCTTTCTAACTGTAAAAGAGCCAGATCCAACACTCGGCACTAAGACCAGAGGCACAGACTGGGATGTGGATGCCAAGGTACAAGTCCGTGTTATTTTGCTCTGCAGTGTTTTCAGGAAGAGGTGAAGAACAGGCAGTCAGGGTGATGACAGACAATAGCATGACAGTCAGTTGCATAAATCGCATGGGGTCAAGCCATTCAGCTGCCTGTAATGACGTCACCTTTGAAATGTGGTCATGCTGCATTTCTCAGAGCGTTTGGATCGGTGCAGCACATAATCCTGGGAGGCAGACCATCACAGCTGACTGGAAACTTGATAAGCAGACACTTCAGACTGAAAACCTGATAAGCAGACACTTCAGACTGGAAACTTGATAAGTGGACACTTCAGACTGGAAACGTGATAAGTGGACACTTCAGACTGGAAACTTGATAAGTGGACACTTCAGACTGGAAACGTGATAAGTGGACACTTCAGACTGAAAACCTGATAAGGAAATTCTTAAGCCAGGAAACTTGATAAGCAGACACTTCAGACTGAAAACCTGATAAGTGGACACTTCAGACTGAAAACCTGATAAGTGGACACTTCAGACTGGAAACGTGATAAGTGGACACTTCAGACTGAAAATCTGATAAGGAGATTCTTAAGCCAGGAAACTTGATAAGCAGACACTTCAGACTGGAAACTTAATAAGCAGACACTTCAGACTGGAAACGTGATAAGTGGACACTTCAGACTGGAAAATTAGTAAGCAGAATCTTCAGACTGGAAATTTGATAAGGAGACTCTTCAGTCCGCCTTGTGGCAGCTTGAGGTGTCTCCTGACATTGACTTGTCCCATTCCAGGTTGAGCGGATCAGTGCTGCGTTCCACACATACGGGCCACATCCGGAGGCTGAAGTACTCAGTGCTTTTTACATGTCTCAAGAACATGTACAGTTCCATGCAGTTACACCCTTCAGTGTCACTGAACAGAAGATTCGGAGGGACCCTGTGGTAAGCATAATCATCATATCAAACTCAGCTTATGATTCACCGTTCTTCACCGTCTTCTTTGCGGCCCCCCCCCCCCTCCTCACCCCCTCCACCACCCATCCCCATACACACATTAGAACTGAAGCGCAGATGTTGACCACTTCATCCATCCAGCAACCGAAAGGCTGTGCAACCTCTCATCCAGAGACTTCGACTGAATCTACTTGTCTGAAAAGTTTTTGCAAAAATGTCTGAACTTTGATGGAAAGATTCCGTTGCCTTCGTCTAATCCTGGAGACCTAACACCAGAAGTCGTACATTTACATTAAAAAGAAAAAAGGCAAGAATGTCTGCAAAAACAAAATCAGCTCTCCAGCCTGTCGCCACGGTGAAACTGGTTAGCATCGCAGACTCTCGGCTGGGAGGTTGTGGGCTCGATTCCCTCAGAACCAATTAGTTGTGGGATTTTTTTTTTGCCCTAGCCAGCACCTACTCAATGTTGAGTTTGCTATGGGTTCAACTGGGAAGGCTGGGACCACACAGCTGAATTTCATCCACTTAGTAGATGCGTCTCCGAGAGTGCTGCTCAAATTTCCTGACCAACACTGCATTCGTCTGCATCTCTGGCTTGGTTGACGCCAGGATATATTGTGAAAGTAAGCATAGAGTACCACCCTGTTATGCTGTCTCAGATCGGAATGGAAATCCGAAGCAGTAATTTTATAATCCTCATCGATCAGCATTAAAAAAAAGTCTCAGATTCTGTCGCCCTCATGCCCTGCTCTTATGGTGAGCTGTTTCAACTGCTGTACCACGACTATGGCCTTGTTTTGGTCAGTTGGGGTCACCAGTATTGACAAATTCATGGGGACTGTTGTTGGATGGACGTGGTGGCGCCATCTGGAGGAGAGCGCACTCATGCGACTCAGCAATTATTGTCGTCATTAGGTGTGTTAGTGGGTGGTGTCCCGATTATGTTGGATCAGAACAAGCACCACTAAAGAATACCGAAGTGACTTTGCAGCAGTGCAGTGTCTCCTTTGGTGGGTTGCCTCATGACGACTTGACTTTGCCATAACATTGCAATGAGGAAACCGTATCACGGAAAGAGTTGTCCAACTGAACACTGATGTCACTATCAACATGATCAGCAACAAGTTCATCCACAGTCATCAAGATTCTGTTGTTGACAGCTATGCTGTTGGAAGTCAGTTTCGTATGTCCCCAATCAGTATAGGAAGGACTGTTCATGTTTCTTCTCATGTCCTGCAAATATGCCACTACGTCGCTTTTTGTCACGTTATCTGAAGGATTACTCTGTGGATCATTCACTTGAGAAATATCCTCGGGACCATTTCTTCCTTGTAATTCATGATTAGTTCCACTTGCTTCATCTTCGGTCCTGCACTATCGCGCACTGTATACTTGCCTTTTCAGTCAGTGGTGGTCTGTCCTCTTCAGAGATAACTGCACTCGACTTGTCAACACAGCCTTGAGTAATAACACTCGGTTTGGAAAAAAAAAACCCGCATGGTTTGACTGACACCGGAGGCTTTATCGAAAGCGACTGTCACAGACTGTTTGTCACACTGCCCTATGTCAATTTTCCTGCTGATTATCATTGTGCTGTGTATCTCGTGCAGGCTGGTATAGCGAGGGAGAGGAATGGTTATCACACAGCAACATGTCACCACAAGCTGCTTGGCTGTTGTCAGCACTGTCATTATAGAACAGGCTTGGTGGCGTCGGCAAAAATAAATTCGACAGAGAAGATGAAAGTTCACTTGCCTGTATCTGTTCTCTCTTTCTACGGCTATCTGCTCTGTTTCTGTCTCTGTTCACCTGCGATGGACATTTCCGTCGGTAAACAGCACGGAGGCTTTCGTTTCGAGTGGCAGGGGGCTGGTCGGTAGTCGTTGACAGCAGAATGATAACCGTTTGTTTGCCTCTGCCCTCGATTTTAAATGAAGAAAGTGTCATTTCCTGCAGAACGGCGTGGTTTCTAGAACATGTGGAAGAACTTCGACGGTCATACTGAAAGGATTACAGGTGATACTGGTTCAAATGTATCAGAGCCGCTCAAGACACGTATTGCCAGTAGCCACGAGAGAGAGAGAGAGAGAGTGAGAGAGAGAGAGAGAGAGAGAGGAGGGGGGGGGGGGGCAAATTATCAGACAGAACTCTAGAACAGTCAACCTTGCCAGGAGTGTTACTACAGCCTACCTAAGCGCTGGGGACACAGAAACGACGGATCAGCATTCCTTAGTTTGCAGACTTGATAAAGACGTATTCAAAAACAGGCCACCAGTCTCGAAGTATTATGCCAAATGAGATGTTGATACAGTCATCGACATGCTAGCATGATGACCAGATGTAGAACAGCACAGGTTGCTGAAAACAGTCCCAAGACCTCTTACGTTGTTGGCTTTACTTTTGGGCCAGAGAAGACCGACTCTGCTAAAAATTACTATTGGTTCACGAAATGTTATGATTCAAGGTGTGTACTTGTGCATAGTTCCATTTTAAAAAATGAACTAAATCTGTGGAGTTAATTAACCCCCCCCCCTCCCTCCCGCGATGTCCGAACACCTACGTACTTTTCTTGAAAACACGAGACTGTGTGGTTCACATTTTTCTTACTATCTATGTAAGACTGTCAGTCTTAGGACTGGGAAAGCACTGTTTACTGGCTGCATGTGAAAAGCAAGACTAATTCTTGCTGGTTAAAAGATGTATTGTTTATGGTGTGTGTAGATATTGCAAAATACTCAGCGCACAGCTATCGGGCTGCCAGCACTACGACAGCTGTGTATGTTTTGTGTGTGTGTGTATATGTTTTGTGTGTGTGTGTGTGTGTTTCTCTCTCACTCTGTGGTGTGTGTGTGTGTATGTTTTGTGTGTGCGTGTGTGTGTATGTGTGTGTGTGTGTGTGTGTTGTGTGTCTTTCTCTCTCTCTGGTGTGTGTGTGTGTGTGTGTGTGTGTGTGTGTGTGTGTGTGTGTGCACGCGAGTGTGTATGTTTTGTGTGTGTGTGTGTGTGTGTGTCTTTCTCTCTCTCTGTGGTGTGTGTGAGTGTGTGTGTGCATGCGTGCGTGTGTGTGTGTGTGTGTGTGTGCGTGCGTGCGTGCTGGTAGATACCACCCCTCAGTGTGTTGTGTGTGTGCGAGTGTGTGTGTTTTGTGTGTGTGTGTGTGTGTGTGTGTGTGTGTGTTTCTCTCTCTCTCTCTGTGGTGTGTGTGTGTGTGTGTGTGTGTGTGTGTGTGCACACGCGCGTGTGTGTGCACATGCGTGTGTGCGTGTGTGTGTGTGTGCGCATGCTGGTAGATACCACCCCTCAAGTATGAGGATGTTCCAACATGAACACTTCTTCCAAAATCTCCCACAGTGAAGCTGATGTTGTTTTTTTTCTGGGAAGGGGAGTAACTTTGCTCGATTATTGCGAGACAAGTCTGTAGACCTCAAGGGGAATTATTCACTTTAAGACCTGATTGTTTCCCTGTGACAAATTGATTAACTTGGAAGTCGCCTAAAAAATCTCCACATGAACATGTATGACCCATCAGCAGGCCAGAAATAATTGAAACGTTAAAAAACTAAGTTGAAGTATATGGAGATCAGTACATGGATGCTGTTGGGAGGAGGTATACACTTGAATATTCATAAGCAGCTTGAAGCATTTCCATTGGACAGATTCTGAAGTCTGTGCGCATGGGGATCCACAGGTATACTGCTATTCAACAGTATCCTCGTAATCATCGTCATTAATTAAACTTCAGCTTACAGGTATGTCTCATTTGATTTTTCAATTATTCTTTCAGTGCACAGATAGTATCAACAACAAAATTTATGTTCTAAACTATAGAAAGTAACTCTGTGGACAGAGGACCTAACACACACAACAATACACACGCACGTACACACACACACACACACAACCATACACACATGCAATCACACACACAACCATACACGCACAAATTGTTACCTTCTTCCACAGAGCCAGGGAAACCCTCAAAACAAAACTGTCTTGATCAAAGAGATTCAAACAAGCAAATTGTATAATCTTTGTCATCATGACATTCGACAACTTTAAAAACTGCTTGACTTAAACGTTACGATTAAGATGGACCACAGACCTAAAAACTAACAACAGAAGTTCATATACAATGCACACGTCAAACACAGGAGCTAAGGTCCACTTCGTTGTCACACATTTTCTCTCAGATGCTGGCAAATTCAAGAGACTTGCACACCAATTTCAAGACTTTATTCTGAAGACAAAGGGTACTAGCCATGGAAACTACAAGGACATGATGTAAATGTGTCTGATTTTCGACACTGCGGCATGAAACACCATAGCATTTACACAGTTTGCCATTTCTTACATATGTGTGTTGAGACATGAAAAAGACGCTAAAGTACAGTACTCATACATGGTCTAGTGTATCCATATCAAGCAGAAGCATTTCTTTCTTGCACTTTCATTTCTCCCAAGTGACTCTTTTCATTCAACCATTCATGACTCCATATCCAAGAAAACACAAACCCAAAGTTCAAAGGATGTAAAATGTAACACACACACACACACACACACACACACACACACAAAAACAGGTCGTGATAATGAATTATGAATGACACCCACCCACCATTCCAGAAACAGCTTAAAGTGATGAATCATGAAAGGAACTTGAATGTAAGAAATTTTAGCACCTATTTTTTGCTGACAACAAAAAATAATATAATTTCACGCATCACAATCATTCAGAATTGTTCAACCTGTGAAACTCCTGACAGACAGAGTGGCAAAGTCACGGCAGCAGACTAGAGCATTACTTGAACATGAGTTTGATTATCATAGCGTGGGTTATGTTACGGACTGCAGTGACTTTACAATGACTGAACTCCCGCTGAGGAACAGTAAAATTCCCTGAAAATCCCAGGGGCTCCATAGACATACCCCCCCCCCCCCCATCTGAAAATATTTGAAAACTGCATTTAAAACGGTGCAATCTGATGCAGATCTGTGTTCTGAGTGAAGTAATGTCCACTTCTCTATCCGATGATCTGGACCATCATTTTGTACTGCTTTAGTCAATTTCACTCATTTTTGTTATGTCTTCCAGTGTGCGACATCCCTGAGTGTAATTATTTTCCTTTCATTTCCAACAGACAGACCAAACAGTGGCTGCTCGCTCTCTTGAGAAGTGTGCATAAAATTACAAAATGTCATATTGTCATCCGCTAATGTACTGAAAACACCAGCACCCACCACCCTGTACTTTTTTTTTCTGAAGTATTTCTTTCAAAAGTTTCTTACTTTTACTTTTTCTAAACTCCACTAAATTAGTAGGAAAGTGGGAGCTGTGATTGACATGTGATAAAGCAATTGCAACACATTTTGTTCACAAAATAACGATCATTTGTCAAAAGATTCAGCACACTGCTAGCCAGTTATCCAGGCTCCAACGTTCCACAGAAGGTTCTGCGCTTACTGACGACACACACTTACCTCTATACACCGAGTTTGCATATACATGCAAGTTCATATCCAGAAAAAATTACAGACACTTTTGATCCCACGTAAGGAAACATGAATTCGCTAGATTTCTTGCTTTGATTTTGACGTTCATGTGTGTGTATGTGTGTGTGTGTGTGTGTGTGTGTGTGTGTGTGTGTGTGCGTGTGTGTGTGTGTGTGTGTGTGATTTCTTTCTCCAATTTTGACATACTTGTGTGTGTGTGTGTGTGTGTGTGTGTGTTGTGTGTGTGTGTGTGTGTGTGTGTGTGTGTGTATGCATGAGTGTGTAGGGTGTGAGAGAGAGAGAGAGAGAGAGAGAGAGAGAGAGAGAGAGAGAGAGAGATAACGATAACGAAAATTTATTCAGAAAGGCCACAGCCCCATTTGAAGGGGGTGAGTAATAAAGAACATAGTTAAACAAGGTATTTCATCACAAAAAATTTAAACATTCTCAACATATGCAAATTACCTATGTCAAATCACTCCTTCTTTTAAATGATTTGTACAGATATAAAGCAAGGTTTCTTGCAACGTTGTAATTTTTTGACGACAAAAGACAGACTAACTTAAATAGTGCTGGACGTCGATAATATTTTAACGGAATAAGTTTTTGTCGTAGGTCTGCCAGAACAGGACATAAGAATACAAAATGAAGTTCATCTTCCCTACCAGATTTACACAATGGACACAACAAATCATTTTCTGTATGGATATTATATCGTTGACGATGTACAGCAATATCCGATACACCAAACCTGAATTTTGTTAATTCAGACCTGATAAATCTATTTAAGTTCAGAGACAAATAAGCTTCTGCTTCTACTAAATAATTACTTTTCAGCAGTCTAAATAATGAAAATCGTTCACTGTTTTGAATATGGCTATCCCAGTCTTGCCATCTGCAATCTATTGTTCGTTGCTTGAAACAAGCCAAGAAACAGCTGACACAGCCAACCCCTTGTTCTAACCATACAAACGAAAAACCATAATTACATAAACATTTACGAATGCCTGAGAGAGAGAGAGAGAGAGAGAGAGAGAGAGAGAGAGAGAGCATACAGGCTGAAAAAAAAAGAAAACATACACACACACACACACATGAAGAAACTTTTTAAGTATGTAAAGAAGAACAAAAAATATCTCTGAAGACATCCATTTCACAACCTTTCATTCATTCAGCCTTTGCCAATGAACATACAATATATCAGTCGTCTGTATCACACGTAACACTCTCTGTTCATTTCCTTTTAAATAAAACACACTGCACACAGTAAGCCAAACCACACACAGAAACACACTCACACAGACTCAGACACACACATGCACAACACTCAAAAATGAATGCACATCAACTGACCATAAAATCTTTTTCCAGTACAATTTCTTAAGCATGAAAGCGTTCTCGAAGCAAATGCCATCCACAACTGCGTAGAAAGTTGCATTATATGAACACACAGAATTTTACGTAACAGTTTAAAATCTTGGTTCCTCATGATGTTAAAAAATTCTGTCATAAACCATAGCAGAAAAGCCTGTTTTTTCCCCCTAAAAATTGAAGACAAAAAGCATGCAAGCAAAACAGCTGCCACATTTTCAGAAGAAAAAAACAACAACACTTTGTAGTAAAAAAAAAAAAAAAAAAAAAAAAAAGAGATATTATGCTGTAGTATTCGATACCATTTCAACCATTCCCGTATGTCACCTAAAAATTTTGCGCGCCGTACGTCATGGGTCTCCAGAGACCCAAGCTTTTTGTGAAGGAATAAACCTTTGCCATACATCATGGGTCTGCTCAGCCCTGTCGCATACTGGGTCGGTTTTGTTTTTGTTCACTCTTTGTCTTTAGAATACACGGGTCTGGCCAGACCCACAATGTATGGCACTCAGGTTTTCTTCTCTGAGAGTATGGGTCTACTCAGACCCATGATATACAGAGACTTGTTGTTTTTGTTTACTCCTTTATTAACCAACAAAAGCAAACAAGTTTTGGTACAGATGTGGAGCCATGGTTTGTGACAGTGTAAAAAAAAAACTGGTGGAGAGAGCTTAAAAATGTACCCAGTTATCAAGTGAAAATCATGAGTGTGGGTCGTTTCAGACCCACGACATATCAGAAAGGTTTAAAATCAGCACTGTACAGTATCTATTTATTACGCTCCCATATTCAAATGTTTTGAGTGTTCAGCTGTAGTAAAAAAAAACAAAACCATTGTGATTTCCAACCAGTCCATGGGGAAGATTTTTATGGTTTGAAACCCATTTCTATCCACCCAAAAGCACATGGGTACCTAATCTGGTTCTTGGAGGGTTACAGCGCCAGGAACAGAGAGGTTAGCTAGCTCCATCTCCCATGATGCTGTGCACCACATGATGAACTTGAACCGTTCACTACTGCCAGACTATGACATGTACAACCTTTAACCCTTCGCTTTATTGTATTTCACTACACTGCTTGTCAAAGACTTCTCTGGGTGAAATCTGGGCTCCTCCTCCTCCGTGGGGCCGCACACAGCCAAAGTTCAGTGCCACCTAGTTTTCTTCTTCAGCCTATGTATCTCTTTGTGGACCTATCAAAGTGGAATTGCCGACAGAAGTTTCCCCCCAAGAACCATTTCCTTGTTGCATTGCACATCATGCACACGGGCACCATGGTTCCTTTCCCATCCAAAATGCAAGTAGGGGGGTCAGGTGTGTGTTCAACCCTCATTTAGCTCGTCACTTCACTCATGATGGCCTGTTTGTGTGCATGACTTCAATGCTGCTGCTGGTGTCTTTCTGTGTTCACCACTTCGCTAACATAATGTAATTAGAACAGACAATTTTGCTGGCTTTGGTCGTTCAACTGCACTGTGAATCGCTGTTTGATGATTGCTCTGCTGAATAAAATGAAGAAGACTCACAAAAAAGAATGGTGCAAAAATATCTAAATCCCTGCCCTTCTCTGTATTATCTGCATCTGCACTGTGAACGACTCGTTAAGATGCATTTCATTCCCACATGAAAGCAATTTACTAATTTTAAATCGACTGAAAGACAAACAAGTCAACAACTGATACAACAATAAAAGAAAAAAAGTTGAGTGGTTAAAAAAAAGTCTTGTCACTGTTTTCGATGCATCTAATCTCAAAGTACAATGGGACATTTTTTACCCCCCCCCCCCCCCCCCCTCCCGGCCCCCCCCCAAAAACAACCAACAAACAAACTAGGTGTTCATTTCAATTCATCAAATTCAAAGCACGATATGACGTACCATTCAAAATTGAAGCAGACCGACACCAAAGTTCGTTTGACGCCAAGTGATTGCAGTGATCTTTTTGCTTTATACACACAGTATGTACAGGTCTATGGGGGGGGAGGGGGCGTCTTTTCAGTGACCCAACACAGTTCGTTTGATGTCAACTGACCACACTGATCTTTTTCTGCTATGTACACAAAGTATGTACAAGTCTGGGGGGAGAGGGTGGGGGGGACCGTCCTGTCACAACACCACAGTAATCACAACACTGACAGGCATACAACACTGGCAATTCAAGTCTGGGGAGGCAAGACAGGTCAGCTACTTCAGGATGAGCACTAATACTCATCCCAGAGAACATGGGTGACGAGTGTCACTGACAGAAAACTGACATCCTCATCAGGACAGGCTCTGATGGACAGTGCACAAGGCCATCACCTTGTGGTGGATGCCCACAGCATCAAACTCACAACCTTCAGAATGGAAGTCCCACACCTAACACTAACCTGATCCTAAGGCTCTTGGGCAAAAAACATTCCAGAGTTCCTTACCACATAATTCCATTCATGTGTCTCCATCTGACATGTCATCTACTGACCTGAACTTTCTGATCACTTTTCTATTGAAAAAAAAAGGGCGGGGGGAAGGGGGGGGCACACAACATGTGATATCCAAAATCAAATGCGTCAGATCTGAGGATGGAGAGAGAGAGGAGTGTGGAGATGGGTGGGGATTGGAGGTGGGGTTGCAGTATGTTCTCAACCCATGTTACATCCCTCAAAATTCCTTGCTGAAATTGCTGGACACTTACCAGCCTCAAACTCCCTCCTGAATGCCATACGATTTCCACACAGAAAAAAAAAGCAGCTCCTCACACACACCTTGCTGCAGACCATGAGACGTAATCCCTGCACTTTATGGTGCCTACACTTCTGCGCTCCCTAAAATTTCATGATTCTCACGCTGCCATGATTCCCCAACTTCCACTATACCTACTCTTTTATAATGCCTATACTTCCACAATACCTACTCTTCCATAATGCCTGCAGTTTCATGATACCTATTCTTCCATAATGCCTGCACTTCCACGATACCTACTCTTCCATGATGCCTGCACTTCCACAATACCTACCCTTCCATAATGCCTGCACTTCCACAATACCTACCCTTCCATAATGCCTACACTTCCACAATACCTACCCTCCTATAATGCCTGCACTTCCACAATACCTACCCTTCCATAATGCCTGCACTTCCATGACACCCACACTTCCAATCCTGTTTCACTCAGGTAAAAATGGTCCCTGAAAATGGCACACATCGGGCGCATTTCTTGTTGAAACACAGAACATTCACAGTCATTAAAAAATCCATTTCTGTTCCAGATCTTGAAAAATTCTCTCTCTCTCTCTCTGTGGCAACCTTCTTGTTCAAATTTAAGAATTCTGAGCCTCCCACACCCTGATTTTTTTTTTCTCCAGATGTCAGAAGAGACTGATACCATCTCCAAGCATCTTGGTGGAGATACCATTTCTGCAAAAAGACGTCTGGATTCTAAGCGTCATTCCTGACTTACACCAGGCTGCAATGGACGACATGACAGTGATGTTGGTGGTCACCATCTGGCAGATTACACGAAGAACTTGTGGTTGCGAATGTAGCTGAACAGGACCAGGGAAGCCACCATGCCCAGAATCTGAAAGAATACACCACTGATAAACTCACTGTGTGTGTGTGTGTGTGTGTGTGTGTGTGTGTGTGAGTGTGTGTGTGGTATGTGTGCCTGTAAGAGCGTGCATGCATGCCTCTGTGTGTGTGTGTATGTGTGTGTGCATGTGTGCATGCACTCGTGCGTGCGTGCATGCATGCATGTGATAGTGCATGTACATGCATATGCCTGTGTGTGCATGCTCATGCAGTCATGCGTTTGCAATAGTGCATGTCTCTGTCTACAGATAAGTGTACACAAAAACAATGGCCAATCTGCTACACACCAGATTTCCGGTGGGGCAGATGAAGTACTGGTGGCCAGAAAGCATTCCTAGGGCTGGTTGTCACACAATACATGCCTAATTCACGCTCAGATCATCTCTGAAATCTGCTAATGCCAGGGAAAAGGATGCTTCTATAACTGGAGCAATCCAGCGCCTCATTTATACTGGGCTGACTCCTTCAATACTGTGGTGTCATTGTGGGCACTCCTGCAGCCATGGACTGCTCTGGGTGTTTACTATGAACTTTTCTTCACAGCGGAGAACAGGCTGAAGCTTGAAGCTTCATGCCATCTGCTGGTAAGAGGGTGAAGTCTGCTTTCAAAGGTATCAGAAGTATCACTAAGAAAGCAAGTAAGTAAGTAATGTTGCTTATAGCCCAGCCAGCTGCAAAGGGCCATAAATCAGGGCTGTCACTGCGTTCAAGTCAGCTCACAAGCCATAAAAAAAAAATTAACACAACCCTTTAAAATACACCTTCTAAAAGCACACTGGAACCTTCGTTAAAAATCTTTCTTCCGTAAAATCTTACATCAGATAAAAAATGTTGATCTCTTTCAGAAATTCAAAGATCATATCAGGGGGGACATCTCTGAACAAGGTTTTCATGAAGTCTGCTGTAAAACGTTTACGTCTCACTTCATGAAAATCCCAACACTCTAAAAGAACATGTTTCACTGTGAGTGGTACATGACACAGAATGCACCATGGAACTTCTT
>CM065737.1:31445430-31455430 GCA_033310375.1 Conus canariensis | reverse complement strand
GTTTTACTTCGGTCTGGTTTCCTTTCCTTAAATTAATTTTGTATCCACAATGACACATAATGAATCAATTTAGAAAAAAAAAAGCAACAGAACATTCAACCCCCACCTAAACTGCCAAGCATACAACATGTGCTCTATGTGAGCACAGACCTGTTAGGAAACCCATTCCCCTTTAACTCGCGCCAGCATTTGGCACAACAGACAGCAACATGAACACACTGACGCCAAGTCAGTCTACCACAGTTTTGTGGTCCACTCACACGAAAGTGGGACTCAAAGTTAGGCAAATGCACATACTCAAAAAATAAGATAAAGAAAAAAAAAGGAAAACCGATGAAAATGCTACTTCTGAGCTTGTATTCAAGAGCCAGTGAAAGGAGAAATATGGCAGTGACTACAGGCATGCCCTGAAAAACAGATGGCATGTACCTGATACAAAGTGATGAATCTGAGTTTGTTTGCTGTGAGATTAGCGTGTCCTACAATCTGAAGTGCCTTTAATTCTGTGGATGAAACAGGACATATGTTGAGAAAGAGTGCAGCGATCAGACCTGGAGTACCAACACGACTAGGGGAGACAACTCACATCATCTTTGTGCATGAAGGCCAACACCCCAGCTGCTATCTCCAACGTGAAGATCAGCATTCCTAAGATGAAGTACTGCAACACGCAATGGAGCATGCAATCACCTGTTTGGAGCCAACACTTCCTCATCAATAACATCTGTGTATGAGAGTGAGTGCGTGTGCCTACATAGTGAGAGAGAGAGAGAGAGAGAGTGTGTGTGTGTGTGTGTGTGTGTGTGTGTGTGCTTGTGTGTGTGTGTGTGTGTGTGTGTGTGTGTGTGTGTGTGTGTGTGTGTGTGTGTGTGTGTGTTTGTTTATGTTCAGGAGAATAACGATCTGACGTATTAAAAAGTTCTATGATCTCAAATGTGCTCAACAGTGGTAGAGCCATGTAGTAGCAGCAGCAATAATTGGTGAAATTTGCAATTTGCAACACACGAGAAAACTTCTGATACATTAACATGATTTTGTTATTTTCTTCTGCAGTTCTTATCAAAGGAAACAAATGTTGAAAAGGAAGATTTCAATTCTACTTACTACTTAAAAAGCAAGAAATAATTCCAATCAATTAACATTTTCAAAAGAAAAATTACTATTCTGCCCGATGAAAGAGACAAACTGCAAGGCAAAACAGGACACGTTTCGACCTTTTTGGTCTTCTTCAGGCAAGACAAACAACATTCACAACAATGAAAATGAAGAACGAATAATCACTTCTCTCCTCAAATAGGCGCAATATGGATGTGAAATTGGATTTTGCGCCAAAGTTGTGGAGATACATTAAGTGACTGGGAAACACCTGCAATAATTCACCTGTTTCAGGTTGTATTCTTTCAATCCTGATTTTTTTTTTCTTTTCGAATGAAAATTTTTCAATGACAAATCATTTTTCAAACACATACATTACAAACTAATTATATATATGGCAATCGATGAAAAAAAACCAACCAAAATAGCCAACCAAACAAGCATACATGCAAAACAAAAAAAAGGGGGACTGGGGGCTTGAGGAGGGAGGCAGGAGGTGGGAGGCAGGGGATGGGGTGGGGTCCACTAACATTCTCATGCGGAACATAAAAATCATACATATACAAGCATTCAACCATTTTCAAAACCACACAGCCGGAGTAGATCATGAATGTGGTAGATTACAGATGAAATATGTACGATCTATTTTGAACTCTACAGTTCAAATTAATCGAGAATTCTAATTCTATGAAAGCATCTTTTTTTTTTCTCTAATACTGACCCCAACCAGCATGCACTGGTTTTCGTAAAAGGACCCACAGAATCCCATGAAGCCAATGAAGAGGATGACGGCACCGGCGATGATGCAGATGACAGAGGCGCTGAGGAAGGAGTGGGAGGCCATGATGGTCGTCTGGGCGCTGCGGTTCACGTGAAGCCATACCCCTAGCGACAGTATCATGCATCCAAGCAACTGGACACACGCACGCACACATACACACAAGCATGCATATACCACACCATACACACACAGGCACAGACACATCCGTGCGCATGCGCACACACACACACACACACACCACACCACACACAAATGTGCATGCACACGCAGGCATGCCACACACACACACACACACCGAACACACACACACACACACACACCACACCACACACAAACCACACCTCACACACACAGAGAAAAATCCACTGTTAACCATGCCCGTTTGGTTTATGCTGGGGAAAAATTGTATTGCAATATTATAATACATTTTCAAAATTTTAAACTGAGAACTCTTTTATGGGGAAAAATTGTATTGCAATATTATAATACATTTTCAAAATTTTAAACTGAGAACTCTTTTAGACTTTTTTCTCCTGTGTGCGTGTGTGTGTGTGTGTGTGTGTGTGTGTGTGTGTGTGTGTGTGTGTGTGTGTGTGTGTGTGTGTGTGCGCGCGTGCGTCTGTGTGTGCATGCTTGCATGTGCCATGCCAGTTTGGTTAATGCAGACAAAAATTATTTTGCAGTATCTTATACATTTTCAGAACTTCAAACTGTGAACTCTTTCAAGCTTTCTCCCCTGTGTGTGTGTGTGTGTGTGTGTGTGTGTGTGTGTGTGTGTGTGTGTGTGTGTGTGTGTGTGTGTCCGGCGCGCGCGCGTATGTGCTTGCAAGCGCATGCATGTATGCATGCGTGTACGCATGCACGCTTGCGTGCATTTGCATGTGTGTGTATTGCGTGTGTATGTGTGTGAGTGTGTGTGTGTGTGTGTGTGTGTGTGTGTGTGTGTGTGTGTGTGTGTGTGTGTGTGTGTGTGCGTGTGTGTGTGCATGTGTGTTTACGAGAGAGTGAGAGTGAGAGAGAGAGGCAGAGAGACTGAGCGCAGGTGAAAGAGAGACAGAGAGACAGAGAGAGAGAGAGAGAGAGAGAGAGAGAGAATGGTTGGAAACGATCTGCCCTGGGAACTTTGCCCTTCACTGAATCAAGACTTCACCCAGGCATCATTATTTATCATACAGTAATGAGGGGGGTGGAGGGGAACTAATGACGTAAAAAACACACATTACGTCAACTAGTTTTGACGTCGACTTCCATGGTCAGCTGAGGAAGGTTTGCAAAAACCGAAAGCGCTTCTGTAACATGCTTTGGGTGTTTGTTGTTTTTTTTATTTGAAAGAATGGTTGTAGGAGTGTTGTGTGTGTGTGTGTGTGTGTGTGTGTGTGTGTGTGTGTGTGAGTGAGAGAGAGAGAGAGAGAAATGTGTGTGTGTGTGTGTGTGTGTGTGTGTGTGTGTGTGTGTGTGTGTGTGTGTGTGTGTGCGTGTGTACCAGAATGTACCATGTACAATGTAATTACCCATCACTTATTAACTTATGGCAGTTATGCACAGGATAAGATAATGTTGCTTATAGCCCAGCCGACCGCAAGGGGCCACATCAGGGCTGTTTATGCACAGGAAGGTATGTATGTGGAAAGAAGGGGTGTGGAGTGCAGACAGGGATGGAATGGTTAGTGGGGATAAATACAGCTTTTGAATGAACCCGCTTGGAATTGAGATGTTGATAAAAGCTTAGAAACTGAGTAATTTGAGTTGAAGTCAACAAACTTAAGTCACAGAGAGAAGGGGGAGGGGGTTGAGGGAGGTCAAGAGAGAGAGAGAGAGAGAGAGGGAGAAAGGGAGGGACAAAGACAGAAAGTAACTGAAAGAGACAGACAGACAGACAGACAAAGAGCTTTGAGGAGATTTACCCAGATTAGGACATTGAAGGTAAAAAAGACATATTTGACACAGTTGAAGCTCTTCTTCTCCCCCATCTCTTCTGTCTTGTTAGGTTGTCGTTGGCACCTGTGCACAGACCAAAACAAAAAAAAAGTCTTTGCGTAAGAAGCCAAACAATGTTTGAGTACCTGCAATGTACATGAGCGCAGACGTGTGAAACTGGACAGGTAAGACAGCCCAATGTAGCGTCAGTGTGCCAAACAGCCAGTTCCCACAGCCTGCCTGTCAGTTTCCACAGCCTAATGTTCAGAGTTCCCAAAGCCTCACGCGTGGCTTCAGTTCCCTAACCCTAACCACCACATTTCCTGAAGCTTCAGGGCCACAGTTCCCACAGCCTAACATTCACAGTTCCCACAGCCCAACAGCCACAGTTCCCACAGCCTAACAGCCACAGTTCCCACAGCCTAACAGTCACATTTCCCACAGCCTAACAGTCACATTTCCCACAGCCTAACAGTCACAGTTCCCACAGCCTAACAGCCACAGTTCCCACACCCTAATGGCCACAATTCCCACAGCCTAATGGCCACATTTTCCAGTTTAATGTCTACACTTCCCACAGCCTAATGGCCACAATTCCCACAGCCTAATGGCCACATCTTCCAGTTTAATGTCTACAGTTCCCACAGCCTAATGGCCACAATTCCCACAGCCTAACAGAGTGCCAATACCTGGGCTTGAAATACCTACTGTCTGACTGAAGGGGGGCATTTTATTCTTTTGACACACAGACGCACATGTTCTCCACACTCATCCAGTGGGCAACTTTTTTTTTATGGCATCAGTGACAAGGTGACAGGACATTCAGCTCCACAGCAGACTACTAGCTCACTTACCTCAGTTCTCAGTACGGATCTCCAACTGAGTACTGTCTCACTGAGAAAATGCATATTCCATAAATAAACCAAATCTGCAACACACATGCGATGTGCTTTGTCAGCGTGGAAATAAGATGAAGAGGCTGACATATTTTTGTGTGTGTTTGAACTATTACTATTAGACAGTACAGCAAGAGGTCATGTGACAGGGCACACATGCAGGGCCAGGTGGAGTAAAAGGGAGGAGTGAGGGAGAAAAACTGCAGCCATCAGCACAAATGTGTTCATTTCCTTAGTCATTGTCTGCCTTTTCAGCACCAGAAAGAGGCAGACCAGGACTGCACGATTATGAGAGGGGTCTTTCTTTACTTGTAACTTGCCAAGGAGACAAAGGCATACCACAGGCCCGTATGAATTAGCCGGTACATGGCACCAGTGCTCCTTTTCTTTTTCTATTGGTACAGGGCAAAAATTTAGCAGTTAAATCCAACGTATGCCAGCCTAGCCGAATCCCTGGTAGTGCAAAGTTAGTCATTCCCAAACATGACAGAAGTCCCATGGCCTAATGGTTGTAGAGTCAGTGAACCATCCGACGGCCACCATGTGTACAGCATGGTATTATAGAAGGCAGCACCTTTCCCTTCTCCTACACCTCCCTCACCTGTTTCAGGTCCCCCCATTTACTGCTCTGTGGACAGAAAGGACATTCAAGCCATAAAAACGAGGCCTACATACTCCTCACCACTCCACAGGCAAATGCTCTACCCATTTAATTGTGGGCCCACCTGGTATACATGTATGCACCATACCCAGCATATGAGGCTGAACATTTGGCTATTTGGCAAATCCACTTTGCAGACTGGAAGAACACACACACACACACACACACACACACACACACACACACAACACACACACACACACATGACCGTGCATATACAATGCAGTGCTCTCACACATGCATGCATGAACACACATACACACAAACAATGCACACATACACACACACACACACACAGAGATGCACACATGATGTATACACTGCTTGCGCTCATGCACACACAACACACACATACGAACACACAACACACATATGGAGAAAGTACCACAAAACAAGTGGATAGAAAGATGCTATTCACTTAAGTAGCAACTGATTTTTAAAATATTTTCTTCTGTACACCTAGCCTGCGTGCAATTAAAAAAAAATTTTTTTTAATACAGACTGTTTACAAACAACCAAGACAATCATTTGAGAGAGAGAGAGAGAGAGAGAGAGAGAGAGAGAGACAGACAGACAGACAGACAGACAGACAGACAGACAGACAGACAGACAGACAGACAGACAGAGACAGAGACAGAGAGACAGAGACAGAGACAGACAAACAGAGAAAGAGAGAGAGAGAGAGAGAGAAAGAATCACACACACACACACACACACACACACACACACACACACACTGCCACAGAGACAGACAGAGACAGAGAGACAGAAAGACGGAGTAAGACAGAGAGAAAAACTTGCTTGCTGAATTGCTGAAAATATTCCAAAGGAACAGGCACTTGATAACAACTCCTCACATGTTCACTGCCAACAGCATTCATAATCACTCTGACTCCAGCAAAACTACTGTAAACTATTTGATGAACACTAACACTGTAATACTGGTATATACAATTACTGTATCACCACTATGTTCTTATCCCATGTGTAAACCTGTCAAGTGCTGGAACAAAATACTGGTGGATCAAGTAGCCACAACAGTAAATTCCAGTACAGAAATTATACTGAAAGAAAACTTGAAGCACTGACTACTTCTGTCACTTGATCAATAACTCAAGTGATTCCACACAATCAGTATTTTAAGCTCATGAAGTATAATGTTCAAAATCAATATTATTCAACACTGTGGACGTTTCGGAACATCACATCACTGATATTCTCCATATAAGCAAACTGCTGAATACAGCTGAAGAAAGCAACAACTGACTGGCTGAGTGAGAAGGAATGTTAGTCACTTTATTTCCAAGATACTCACCTTCATAAGGTGTGGGATTGGCCACAGGTTCAGAGAGTGCTGGGAACCACGACTGACACAAGACATTAGTCAACAGATGACTGGCATTGTTACAAGAGAGAGTATTTCCTACAGTTTCACTAGTTTCAGTCTTTGTTTTCTTGTTTATGAAACTGAAAGGCAGCAACAAAAAGCCTTTCATATGATGTAGGGATGAACGCAGAAACAATTAATCAGGTGCAAACGAAAAATGTTCTTGTCAGTGGCGAATCATGCCCAAGGCTGGGTTCCAGATAGTTCAGATCATGATCAGCCTGGTTGGCCTCAGCTATGGACATTTTTGGAAGAATGCATTCTAAAAACTGTGTCCAAATACTCAGAGAGTTTATGTTACAATGCATACTTACACTGAAAACCAGAGCACAATTCGTTTCTGGTGAAAAACTTACCAAATACAGGACGAAAACTGTATAAATTATGCTTGTTTTATGTCCTGGCTGCCATCTTGAATGTTCAGAAAACCTGTGGTTAAAGGGGAACAACGATCTGAAATCGATATATTACAGCAGTTGTCTCCCATTTTGTTGCTTTGCTCATTTGCTTTTCTCTTTGTTCCCAATCAACTTCTTATCAGCACAACTTCCATTATTATTACCTTATAATTATTATTATCATTTTCATTATAATCAATACCATACCAGGAAGAAACTCTAGGGAAAGCTTGACAGCATGAGGTTTTCAGAGTGCCTGAATCCCCTCAGACAAGTGCTTTGGCCATGAACTCCTTCGCACTCTGAGGGGGCTGGACCGCATCCAGATAATGAGTCTTAAATTCCTTTCTGCCGTCAGATTTTTTTTCCCTCTTCTTTTTGTTTGTGTTTTGTCATGGCATTGCTAGATTTGAACCAGCAACTTCTGGAAGTGTGGGCATCTCAAGATACTGCCATCTTACATGGATTTCTTGCCCACACTGCTGTGTGAAACCTGTTCTAAGTTGGGAAACTAAATCCCTATGAAGTTCACTTTTGTTCTTCCTTGACCAGACCCAGATGGATCTTTTTTCTTTTTTCAGCTGCCTCTGCCATTGCCTTAGTTCCTCTTCTAACCAGAAATAGCAATGTATTTCATGTGACCATGTGCCCTCAGCGAAAAGGTTGCTGGTATTAGCGAGTTCATAGGGACTGTGATGGATGGATATGATGGCCCCCCACTGAAGGGGGATGCTAATTCACACTGGCTCCATAACTAAGCAATTATCGACATCAGTAGGGAGGTTCAGTAGGTGGTGTCCTGCCTATGCTGGGTCAGAACAGGCGTCACTGAACACCACCGAAGTGACTTCAGCAGCAGTGCAGTGTCTTCTCCGGTGAGATGCCCTGTGATGACTTGACACTGACTTTCTAGAGGACTTCTGGTACTGGGGCTGCGACATGATAAGTCAGAGAGTGAATGTGGACAGGCAGCCATAACGAGTGATGTGGGGGCGAGGGGGCGGAAGGGGGGGGGGGGGGGAGGGGAGGGGGGCTCAATGATTCTGGAGTGGCACAGAAGATAAGGTGGCGAAACCAACCGAAATCACAAACACAAACACACACACACACATGTGAGACACACACACACACACACACACACACACACACACACACACACACACACACACACAACACACACACACACACACACACACACACTCATATACACACACACAACCTCTGAAGACGTCAGAATTTCAGTTTCATGCTGGATGTATCACTGCAGAAATTGGCTGGACTACAAACATACTACACCGCATCAGTTCTGAAAAGTCGACAGGCCAAAATGTGCCATGATGGCAGTTCCACAAGTCCGGTAAATAAATAACTAGAGAGGGAATTGGGAAGAAGAACTTTAGATAAGGTTAAGCAAGTACATGACATGTGTTAACTTGATTACTTTGTCAGGCCTTGACTGCCTTGCTTACATGGTCTTCTATTGGTGCAGGTGTGTGTGTGTGTGTGTGTGTGTGTGTGTGTGTGGTGTGTGACATGTGTGTGTGTATGTGTGTCGTGCTGTCCTGGTCTGCCTCTTCTTTCTGGTGCTGAAAAGGCAGACAGTGACTTAGAAAACAAACAAATCTGTGCTGATGGCTGCAGTGTGTGTGTGTGTGTGTGTGTGTGTGTGTGTGTGTGTGTGTGTGTGCGCGCGCGCGCGCACGCGCGCACGCGTGCACTATATGCAGAATGCCAATAACTATGAGCACCTGCACCAGCACATACAGTATGATTACATTGACTTTTAAACACCAAATATACAGGACTGTTTCTCTGTTCAAAAATCAGCTCATATCCTCAGCAACAGGTTTTGTGAGGAAAGTTAAAAAAAAAAAAAAAAAAAAAACAAATCAGGTATCCTGCAGCAATTTCTGTGTTGTAACTAGGGTTGTGGAAAAGTTATTAAAAAAAAATAAAAAAAAATAAAAAAAATGCCAAAATCAGGTGTCCAGCAACAAGTTCTGTGCTGTAACTAGGGTTGTGAGGGGTCCTCTGTCAAATGGGAAGAGTGTAAGGCTGTGACACTCATAGTTGTGATTTTGAACCATTCTCTGAGGTCAGATTTTTTTTACTGCTTGAAAACCATCCCTGCCTAACCAGCAGAAATAGGTACCTGATTTAGTTCAGGGAGAGTTCATGCGATGAAAGAAAAGGGTCAGTCTCTGCCTACCCCCATCATGTCATGCCCTGGACACAGAGAACTTCATTACACTTAACTGCCTCTAGGACTTTTAGACTGTCAGACTGTAATCTTTCAGCCCTCATCCTTCCCTCTACCCTTCCTTTCTCATTAACAAAAAAAGATAAATAAATAAAATAATAAAATAAATAAAATAAACAACAGAAAAACAAACAAAAATAGCACCAACTTAACAGGCAATCTTGACAGGGCAGGTAACTCTGCCAACATTGACTGGACGTTGGATACACCCTAAGATCCTGGTCGGCACTAAAATGTTAAAAAACAAAAAACAAAACAAAACAAACAAAAGAAAAAAGGATAGTCTGTAACACGAAAGGAAATATCGGGTCAGTATGTAGGGATTTCATTATTGTTCTTTAAACTTCTGTCAGCAAGTCAGTACCTGAATGAAAACAAACTTACTTCCCATCATGGAAGTAGTATAGACTGAAAGAATTACTCCTAATAATTTCTGCAAGGGGAAATTATAATAGGTATGGACTGATAGAGTTATTCCCCGTTTACTTTTGGTAACATGACACAGAAAGTATAAAATGTCAAAGTTTATATCACTAGAAAATTTAAGTATGTCTTAAACATGAATTACTTCACAGATAATCATCAACTTTTAAACAATGACTTCA
>CM065737.1:31397930-31440430 GCA_033310375.1 Conus canariensis | reverse complement strand
GGCCTGTCTCAGCGTGATCCATCTCTTCACTTCTGCCATCTTCGAAGCCACTGACAGAAAGACAGAAAGAAAGCTCAACAAAACCTCGTTCGTGATTCGAAGGCGGGGTTGGGTCACGCACACACACACACACACACACAGACCAACACAACACACCAGACACAACCACAGAGAGAGAGAGAGAGAGAGAGAGAGAGAGAGAGAGAGAGAGAGAATGGGGCGGGGGAACGCAAAAAGGCGCTACGCGGGTTTACGAATTCTGACAGATCATCTAACGACGGAAGGTCAGAAGAGGCCATGATGTGCTGTGAAAAATTAAGCTTTTAGGCTTGAACGTTTAGGCTATGTAAATTTTTTATTTAACCACTTCAGAAATTAACCTCTCAGCTACTAAACTACTTCAGATGTTAACCCTTTTCTAGTAGGCCTACACGAAAACATCTAAAAATCTAAGCCCTTTAAATATTGACCCTGAAGCTAGACATACTTCAGAAGTTGATAACTTCGGATATTACCCATAATTCTGTGCAGAGACCTACAAATCAAATCACTTCCCTTATTACTCTTTTCGGCCCTTATAATTTTTTTTCGGCCATTATTACTCTTTTCGGCCATTATTACTCTTTCCGGCCATTATTACTCTTTTCGGTCATTACTATTCTTTTCAGTTCATAATGTGGAGTGACTGCAGGCGGAAACTGAAAGAGGAGCAAAGACAAAATTACTGGGTCGCCAACCGAAGGAACACACACACACACACACACACACACACACACACACACACACACACCTAGCAAGAGAATGCTGGGACCGGGTGGTGTGAAAAGGAGAGAGAGAGAGAGAGAGAGAGAGAGAGAGAGAGAGAGAGAGAGAGAGAGAGAGAGAATTCTTGATTTGCGAGGATAATAGATAAGCACTGGCGTCCTTTTGACATCCAGTCCTCGTACGGAGTAGGGTCAGCAATGTAAAACAAGACAAGGTAATAAATGTAGAAGCATGCAAGAGGTAGCTTAAACTAAAATAAGACACGGAATAAAAATAACGAGTTTAAAAAAAAAAAAAAAAAAAAAAAATATATATATATATATATATATATATATATATACAAAAGGGAAGAATTTTATGAGTCTGATGTTTTTATCTTCATTATATACATACATACATACATACATATATATATATATATATATATATATAGAGAGAGAGAGAGAGAGAGAGAGAGAGAGAGAAGGGGGGAGGCTGTAGGTATACTGGTGGAGGGTGGGGAGTGACAAAATGATAACAAACAGGATGGTGTGTTACACTTTGCATCACTTGGTGATGACATTTCTCTCTCTCTCTCTCTCTCTCTCTCCTCTCTCTCTCTCTCTCTCTCTTATATATATATATATATATATATATATATATATATATATATGCCCTCTTTTAAGTCCTGAGCTCCTGATGTGACGCTTTTATCATTGTACCTTGGCCTAATGGAGCTTTTAACGGCGAAAATTTGTTGAAATTACAAGTCTGATATATGAAAAGAGAGAGAGAGAGAGAGAGAGAGAGAGAGAGAGAGAGAGAGAGAGAGAGAGAGAGAGAGAGGGGGGGGTGCGGGAAAGAGCACATAGTTATACATGTTTCGAACAATCGAACAAAGAATTCCAAGGAAATGCAAGACGATCAGCTTTAAAGCACCAGGACAAAGAAGGAAAATAAAGCACAACTGGGGAAGAAAAGAAAAAGCGTAATGATAGCCCAGTCACCATGGACAGGGAGGAGGGGGTGGGTGGGTGGGGTTATGTCATACAGATAACAAATCAACGTCATTCAAGCAGAAAATATCAAGAGAGAGAGAGAGAGAGAGAGAGAGAGAGAGAGACACACACACACACACACACACACACACAGACCTCAGAAACGGTTTGGTGTACATTAGATTTGTGTGACACTGCAAAAATCGGGGTCGGGAAGGAATGACGGGATATAGGCCTAAAGCCGGTCGATAAATCAGCGGACTACACAAGTGTTCAGGGTTTAACTTTCAATTGATACAAGAAAACAAACAACTACATAAAGACGACACACTGTCTAAGATCTCTCTGTTCATAAATCAGGCACCAGGTGTTTGGGGATACAACGTAGGCCTATGTTTGTTACCTATGAATTTGACCACTTCGACGAATGTTTTCCAGCTTTTATGTAGAAAGAAACTCGTGGAGAGCGTGGCAGCAGAGAGTCCTCAGAAGAGAAGCCCCCTTCAAGCAAGTGTTTCGGCCCTTATCTCCTGACACTCTAGGGGGGTTGGGCCACACCCGGTTCATGACTCCGGATGTCCCTCTGCTGCCCCTTTTTTTTTTTTTTTTTTTTCCCATCTTGGGACGAGCCATGGCTGGGATTCGAACCCATGACCCTCTGGACATGCTCATTTTCCACTTAATGACTCGCGCTTTAACCACTGAGCCACAGGGACACCTGATATTTGTAGGGAAATTAAGCCTTATGAAGTTCACTTTTGTTCCTCCTTGACCAGATCCAGCTTGAACACCTCTCTGCCGCTTCTCCCATTGCTTTCAGGGCTCTGGTTTTTTCCTTCCCTGCAACTGAGAGCTGTTTCATGAGGCTGTATGCAGACGTTCCTACAAACCCCCTAGCTCCAATTTCTGCAGTGAGGACTTTGACCTGATAGCCTTCTCTCCTCAGGCTGTTTGCCAGATCAGCATACTTTTCAGTCTTGTAGATTTGAGCTGCCTCCATTCTGTTCTCATATGGCACCGTGAGCTCGATCATGATCAGCTGCTTGGTTGACTTAGAGTGGACTACTATGTCTGGTCTCATGCCACTCTTGCTGATGATCTCTGGGTGACTCTTCCATTCTGGGAGGTCTGCAGTGCACTCCCAGTCATCTGCCCCGTCCAGCAGACTCTGCCTGCATGTTTCGAGTGGCACTGTTGTTCTTGGCCATGATTTGCTGCCTCCTGCCGTGAAGAATGTTGCGGGTGCTTTTGGAGTCCTGATTTTCCCTTTTGTGGTGTTGGTACTAGCCCAGACTACTTGTACAATCTCTTTGAGCACTTGGTTGTGCCTCCATGTGTACCTTCCTTGAGCCAGGGCTACTTTACATGAGCTTAGGACATGCTCCACTGTTTGTTTTTCATGGCAGAGGGGGCATGCAGGATCGTCTGTTTTCCCCCACTTCACCAGGTTTGCATTTGAGGGCAGAAGGTCATATGCAGATCTGAGAATGAAGCTGATCCTGAGAGGGGCCATGTGCCAAATGTCATTCCAAGTGAGACTTCTTTGGAGTGCATTCTCCCACGTTGTCCATTGCCCTTGCTGGCTCTGCTGGACTGCTTTTTGGAGTCTTTTTTGGTCTTCTTCTTTTCTCATCTCCTGAATCATCATGTCTCTTTTGGCTTTTCCTTTGGCCTTTGACCACCATTCAGTTTTGGTCACCCCCAGTCCTTGTCTGTTGGTCTGTGTGTGTCCTGTTATTTCTCTGATCTTGAGACTTTCTTTTGCAGAATCCATCGCCTCTTGAACTTTCCATTTTCTGCCTGTCTTCAGCTGGGGCTTGATTGCTTCTACCACCTTGTCTCCTGAGTCCTCCAGCATGCTTTGAAGTCTGATCTTCCCTGCTTTGTATTCCTCCAGGATGGATTTCAGTGGTAGTTTCAGCTTTGCTTGGCAACAGTACAGCGCTATGTTTTCCAGCTTTTATTAATCTAGCGAAAAATATATTGAGACATTTTGCTTTCTGCCTTTCTTAAGACACAGCATGTTCAATCCTAATCATTTCTTTTAATAAACGTGTGTGGGGTACCATACCTGGGTTGCTGCCATTCTTGCTGATGATTTCTGGATGTTTTTTCTCTCCTCATTCTGGAAGGTCTGCCGTGCACTCCCGGTCAATGCCATCATCCAGTGAACTCCGCTTCCACGCTCCGGATGTCACGGCTGTTCCAGACCATGATTCGCTGCCTCCAGACATGTAGAATGTCGTTGGAGAGAGAGAGAGAGAGAGAGAGAGAGAGAGAGAGAGAGAGAGAGAGAGAGAGAGAGAGAGAGAGAGAGAGAGAATACAAGCACAAAGACATGACAAGAAGGAAGAAGGTAACATGAAACACACACACACACACACACACACACACACACACACACACACACTTATTGAACACAATAACATTTGCATTTCAAGCACTTTCTTCATAGTCAGGGTTCTTACATTACGCAAGGAGTGTGGTGGTGGAGGGGGGGGGGGGGGGGGGGGTAATTGCGGAGTATGTAAACTTTGGCACACAAAATCGTTGAAGTAATGGTGTTTGAAGGTTGATATGCATTGGTGTTTTTTGGTTGACTCAAGGAGCGAGTTCCATTGACAGGAGCCTGAATATGTATTTAAATAAGTCAATCCTTGGAACATAGATTTTGGTTAGGGTCCTTGACGAATTAACTGAGAATCTGTGAACTAATGTTGAGGGTGCCTTCTCTGACATAATCCTGTGCATTATGATCCCTTTGTTGTTGTAGATTATTATAATTGCATACGTGTGATTTACGTAAATTAAGCTGAATTATGACGTCACTCACAAAGATACGTCAGGACACTTCCGTTATGCTGATTGTCGGAATGAGCAGCTGAACAAGAAGCTAAGAACAAGAAGTCGAGTCAAGCTTGTTTTTATTGTATGACTGGCACTTCTACATGGTGTCAGAAGTGTTTAGAACTCATCGAATTATGTTTTGACATTTAGCAACCTGGGCCACGTACGTACAAGGCAGTTTTGTTTCTTGACGTTTAGTAGGACTTGCGCGGGTTTGCTCAATCCCATTTTGCGTGCTCTCACTTCGACATTTCTTCGACACTGACACACATACGTGGTTCCGTGGTCCAGACACTCGGACAGCATGGACTGCTTACGGAAGCCACTGCCCCTGTCTTTTGCAGGCAACGTTGCTGAGAACTGGCGTACATTTGAGGCCGAATTTGACATCTTTATAGAGGCTGCTTATGCTGACAAAGATGACCGTACACGAGCGTACATTTTGCTGAACTTGGCTGGAAAAGAGGCCATTGAGAAAGAAAAGACATTCACTTATGCTGCTGAAGTGAAGAACGACGATGGTGTAGTCACACAAGCTGCAGAAAAGCGCGAAAGCGTCGCTGTCCTGAAGACAAAATTTCGTGAGCTCTGCGATCCACTGACGAACATTATTATCGAGAGACACAATTTCAACACACGATTCCAACAAGCTGGAGAGCCAATGCAAAGCTTCATCACAGCATTGAAGATTTTGGCCGACACCTGTGAATATGGGACGTTAAAAGACTCACTCATTCGAGACCGAATCGTCTGTGGAATTACGTCAGATGCTCTCCGAAAACAGCTTCTGAAGGAAAAGGCGCTAGATCTCCACAAAGCAATCCAGATCTGTCAGATCCACGAAGCTGCGGAGAAGCACACCGTCCAAGTATCAGAGGACCACGAAGTCAACGCCATCTCACAGAAGAAGAAGTTCAACGCTCCTCCCAACAAATCTTGTCACTATTGTGGTCGTTCGCATGTAGCAAAGAAAGAGGAGTGTCCAGCCTATGGCAAGAAATGCTCGTCATGCTCAAAGATGCACCACTTTGCAAAGGTCTGCAAATCAACACGACGGCGGTTAGCGAGCACCGTCGCTGCAATTGGTGGAGACAACTCTGATGAGGATGGAGAGCCAGCTGAAGACTGGAGACTACACGCGCTCACCCAGGAGCCACGTCGCAATGAGATACACTGCACAGCAATAATCAATGGAGGCGATTTGAAACTAAAGGTCGATACTGGTGCCAAATGCAATGTTCTGCCACTCTACGAGCTCAAGAAGGTCCAAGCAAGAGAGACCATCAACAAAGCCAAAGCCATCAACCTCGTCGCATACGGGGGAGAGCGATTCTCGACACTAGGAAGTGTGGACCTTCTCTGCAAGATTGGCGACCACAAAGAAACGTTGACCTTTCATGTCATTGACAGGCAAGCCACACCCATCCTTGGTCTCAGTGACGCACTTCGACTCCGTCTCATTCAGCTAGACAAGACTGTCTATGCAGTAAATGAAGCGTCTGAAGACACCTCCAGAGAAAACACCTTGAAGGACTACCCAGAACTTTTTAATGACACACTTGGGACTTTGCCTCCAAAATACGTCATGCGCGTTGATCCTAGCGTCACACCAGTTGTCAAACCAGCAAGAAAAGTTCCTCAGGCCATGGAAAAGAAGGTCAAGATTGAGCTTGAGAACATGGTGAAACGAGGCGTCATAGTGCGAGAAACAGAACCGACAGAGTGGGTGTCACAGATGGTGGCAGCAAGAAAGAAAAATGGTGACGTCCGGATCTGTTTAGATCCAAGAAGTTTAAACACCGCTCTCCAACGCCCGCACTTCCCAATGCGCACCGCCGACGACGTAGCATCTAGAATCGGCAACGCGAAATGTTTCAGCACTTTGGATGCAAAGAACGGATTTTGGCAAATTCGGATGGACGAGGAGTCTTCCAGGCGAACTACTTTCAGCACACCGTTTGGGCGATACAGGTTCCTGCGCATGCCGTTTGGCATTAATACGGCAAGTGAGGTCTTCCAGGAAGCCATGGAGAGACTATTCGAGGGATATCCATGTGCCATCATCGTAGATGATATCCTCGTCTGGGGCTCCACCGACGAGGAGCATGATGCAAATCTCAAGAAGATTCTGGAGCGAGCACGGCAGATCGGGCTGAAGCTGAACCTCAGTAAATGCAAGTTCAGGATGAAAAGCGTCACTTTCGTCGGCCATAAGTTCACTGAGGATGGTCTGAAGCCAGATACGGAGAAAACAGACGCAATCCGGGCGATGCCTGCACCTGAGAACCAGGCAGCTCTTCAGAGGTTCCTTGGCATGACAAACTACCTAAACAAGTTCATTCAGAACTACAGTGAGAAAACAGCAGTTTTGCGAGAACTGCTGCGCAATGACATTGTTTGGAGCTGGACTGACGCTCACCAGCAAGCTTTCAACAGACTCAAAGATGACCTCATGAATCCTCCTGTCCTGAAGTTCTTTGACCCTGCGAAACCAGTCGTTTTATCTGTAGACTCATCCAAGAATGGACTGGGTGCCGCATGCCTGCAAGAGGATGCTCCAGTGGCCTACGCATCACGAGCTTTGTCTGACTGCGAGACAAGGTATGCGCAAATTGAAAAGGAGCTCCTGGCTGCTGTATTCGCCTGCAGGAAGTTTCATGACTTTGTCTATGGTCGGAAGGTGACCATAGAGACTGACCACAAGCCTTTGATCACAATCGTGAAGAAGTCACTGAACGCTGCCCCTGCTCGTCTACAACGCATGCTTTTACAGCTGCAACGCTACAACCTTGATTTCGTCTACAAAAAGGGCAAAGAGTTGTACCTTGCTGACACGCTGTCCAGAGCGTTTCCCAATGATCCAGTTGAAGAGGAGGAGTTTGACTGCGATGTCATGACAGTTCTCTCCATATCGCCGGCGAGAATGACTGAACTCCAGAAGGAGACTTTGGCTGACCCGACCATGCAGAAGCTTGCACAGCTCATCAAAGATGGATGGCCTGACCATGAGCGAGGCGTGCCGTCAGATGCGAAATGCTTCTTCCCTTTCAGAGATGAGTTGGTGATTGAGAATGACGTCGTCATGAAAGGACAGAGAGCGGTGGTTCCGAAAGCCTTGAGATCCACCTATATTGCCGCTCTCCACAAGGGCCACATGGGAGCAGAGCGCACCAGACTGCTTGCAAGCGACATCATGTTTTGGCCCAAGATGCGTCAAGACATTGAAGACGCAGTTTCTCAGCGCTCAGCCTGCAACAGCTGCAAGGCCCATCTGCAGAAACAGCCCCTCATGAATCACCCTGTCCCTGAACTCCCTTGGTCCAGCCTCGCAGCCGACATATTTGACTGGAATGGCAAGCAATACCTGGTTGTTGTCGATTCATACTCTGGCTGGTTTGAGATGGACATGATCACCAAGATGACTTCAAACATGGTGATCCTGAAGATGAAGCGGCACTTTGCGTCTCATGGCATCCCAGAAAAGCTGATGACAGACAATGGCACGCAATTCGCCAGTCGCGAGTTCAAACAGTTCGCACAGGAGTGGAACTTCGTGCACATCACCAGTAGCCCCCACTACCCCAGATCCAATGGCTTGGCAGAAAACGCCGTCAAGCAAGCCAAACAGCTGTTGGAAAAGAGCGAGAAGGACGGATCAGACGTGTACCTTGGTTTGCTGAATCTTCGCAACACGCCACGTGATGACATGGGCTCACCTTCGCAGCGCCTCAACTCGAGACGTATGCGAGCGACACTGCCCACTTCAACAAAACTTCTCCAACCCAAAGCCGTGAGCACACGCAAAGTCTCCAACCAGTTGAAGAAGTCCAGGCAGCAGCAGAAACAGTATCATGACAGATCAGCGAGAGATCTGCGTCCTTTGAAACAGGGTGAAGTCGTGCGGATCCAGACTGACAAAGGCTTCAAGAAACTTGCAGTAGTGAAGTCAGTACGCCACTCGCCAAGATCGTACGTCGTCACTGCAGATGGCGCTGACTACGTACGCAACAGACGTCACCTTCTCCCCGTCAAGGAGCCCAGACCACAGGTTCCGCAAGCCCTCAGCACGCTACCTCGTGACAATCTTGGAGGTCCAGGTAGTGTGCGACCCCCATTCCCTGCACCCTTTGAACAGCAGTCAGCCTCGTCGCCGCCTCCCGCTGCTGTCGTTACCCGCCCCTTGTCTGCCCCCACTCCTCTCACCCCTCCGCTTGCCAACGTGCCACGAAGCAGGTTCACCCCAATGCAGCTGTTCCCCTCCCCAGCACTTCCTGCTCCAACCTGTTCCATGCCTCGTCAAGCCAGTGCCACCAACAAGACACCAGGTCCAATCGCGCCCACAACACCGGGTCCTGTGCCGGCCACTACACCAGGTTCACCACCAGCCAGGCTTTCAGGTCCAGCACTGACCGCCTTGCAGCCCCAGCCCGTGGTGACCCGTGCCGGTAGAGTCGTGAAGCCCAACCCCAAATACTTTGACTGAATGATGTCGGGCCATCTACCAGTGCCTTGATGTGACATTTTGCTGTTTATTTTTGAATATTTTTTTTCAGGAAGGAAAATGAACATGGAAAAGAAATCGAAACATTTGTTTGAATTTTTCTTTAGCTTGCATTATTTCTTTTGGTTCGAAGGAAGCATTTTGGACAGTAAATTATTTTCATTTAACTTGCTCCGTTTAGTTCTTTCAAAAAAAAAAAAAAAAAAAAAGAGAAGGAAGATGTAGATTATTATAATTGCATACGTGTGATTTACGTAAATTAAGCTGAATTATGACGTCACTCACAAAGATACGTCAGGACACTTCCGTTATGCTGATTGTCGGAATGAGCAGCTGAACAAGAAGCTAAGAACAAGAAGTCGAGTCAAGCTTGTTTTTATTGTATGACTGGCACTTCTACAGTTGTATTCTAATCTAAGACTTAAGGGGAGAATAAGAACCTTTTCATGGTCTGAGACAGGGAGAGATATAATTCCTTGTCGCTGGTTAGAATGATTGTTAAAGGTAGGTAACCCATATTGTCAGACTCAGCTCAGAAATGTTTTCCGAGTGACTCCCCCTTCAACGTAGTATGGCGAAGAGGTGGTAAATATGTACGGTGCTTCGGAGAAATTTGCTAGCATTCATGTGACTGTCACTGAAGAAAAAAGTGTCCATTTCACTGGTCGTTTAGGGAAATGAATGCAAGGTATCTGGAGACTTTTTACTGGAAAAACTATGCATTGTGTTAGTGTTATTTTGTGCTGATCCAGGCTGTATGATATCGAGATGCTCCTGTCATGATCATGATGACAAGACGCTAAAGTTTGCTTTTGTGTCATTGTGTATTTTCGTAAGCTCAGGGAGGTCTCTTTTTAGCCGCTGTGATTGTCGATTGAGGGTGCATTCAATCATCATTCATTAAACATTCAGTTTTTTAAAATTTGGCTGTGGCTGTGTCGTCACAGGCAAGAGAAGATAATCTATCAAGACGTAACGAAGAATATTTTGGTTTGTATTATGATCATGACGGTGCTTACTACTAATACTAGTAACTCTCTGTTAGTGAAGTGTTGAATTCAGTTAGTGTTGTTGGTGTTACTGTGCAGCGGCTGGTAGTGATTTCCAAAGATGAATAATTCAGTAACGAAAAACAAACAAACAAAAAACTATTATGCAGCATTTCATTTTCAAGTTCAGTTTCATGAAAGGTCCAGCACTCAATATTGAATGTAATGTAAGAATGGTACCAATGGTTTTGTAAACATTAAATAACTGTGATGAATTTTGTAAGTCTTGATTAAACTGGCCTTGCTCTAGTGGGGCTCAAATTATGCACCTTTCTGATTGCCCAGGAGAAATAAACCTGGCAGATAATGGTCTCTCTAGGTCAGTAGGTGTCTGTTGAGCAAACAGTTTTTGATGTCAGGGAAAGGAGAGGGGCCCACAGTAGAGTGTTAAGAGCATTTGTCTGCAAAGCTGATGGTCATAAGTTCACACCTTCTTGGATTCAGAGTTTTACTGTTTGACCACCCTCTCAGTACACCCAGTAGAAAGTAATTAGTAACTAGCTGATTCAGGTCAGGGAAGGGCAAGGCATCCCCAGGCATGGGGAACCTCAAATAGTTCACACAGACCTGTTTACACATGTATATATGATTTCACTGTATTTTGTAGACATGTTTGGCTAAAATATGATGAAAATGATAGAACTGGGAAAAATACGTCAGGAAAAGAAAAAAAGCTGAGATGAAGTTCTTGTGGTGTATTTCCATTCTGTTTGAGCGCTACAACCAAAGAGTGACAACTTGCACAAAATCATGTGTGTGAACTTGCATCTGGATGACATAGGAACAACAGCAGGGACCTGCTGCTTTTATAAAAATTCACAAATTAGGAAGATGCGAACACACATTTTTTAGGAAAATGCGCTCATTTCAGTTGAGAAATTCACCAATAGCAGCTTTAGGGTAAAGGGGTCTGTTCACAAAGCATATGACCATAACCTTTTAAAGTTAAAGGTTGACTGAGCAGTCAGGCTGAGTGCGGAGTGGCAGCATTTCTGTCCTTCCTCTTTACTTAAAATTACACCTTTAGATTTTTGTCAGAACATAACCCCAGCACAGGCTGTCTCATTCGGAGGAGGTGTGTGCTGTAAATGAAACACATCAGCAGCATGCAGGCATACTCTCTTGGTCAATGTGACAATGACAGAACCACTCCCTTTATTTCTCCCTGAAAGGCAACTATCACGTAACTGCAGAGCATACCATCATTTTGTTATATCTGCTCGAGACCCCACTGTGCATGATTTAAAGCTTATGGATAGTTTGAGCATCAAATACAATTTCTCATTATTGATTTGCCAATCATAAGTTCATTTAACAAAGTTGTCAATGCAATTTTTGTTAAAGATCTGGGGATCTATTTTTCATTATGTTTATTTTGATATCATCAACAAAAGTCTTTTTAGAAGGCAGTCTGTAAAATCATTAATTAAATAAACAAGTAATGTAGGCCCAAACAGACTACTATAATGAAGACCACTAGTGATAGTAGTACTTAGTGAGACCAGTCTGTGATTTTAGTTTCACCAGTGTACTGAATGAACCATTCTGGTTAAAACAACAACAGCAACAAAACTTTCCAGACAAGTAATTTTATCTGAATAATATTTGGTCACTAGGCACTTAGAACTTTATTTTCAGGTTGACCTTTCAGATGTTCTTTTTTTTTTTTTTTTTAATACTTTGCAGATGATCATTAAAATTTCAGCAGAAGGAGACAAATGTTTTAGTAGTACTACAAGTATCAGTCATGAAAAAGTGATGAGAAGGAAAATATTTCACTCTCCTCTCCTGCCTCAGCCCCTCTCCTCTTCAGTTCATGATGTATTCCAGAGTACAAAGTACGGAATAAACATTGTTGAGGAATAATGCTCTCCTTTCCCCAGTTTTAAAGAAATCCAGTTTATGGTTTGGTTTTGTCAGTGTATTAATTTATGCGACAGGAAGTCAGTCATAGAAGAATGAAACAAATAGTTTTGTTGGTCTGATGGAACAAAGGACTAGTTTCTTACAGGGGATACTTCTCTCTCTCTCTCTCTCTCTCTCTCTCTCTCTCTCTCTCTCTCTCTCTCTGTATGTGTGTGTGTGTGTTTGTGAGTGTGTGTGTGTGTGTCTGTGCATGTGTGCATGTATGTGTGCATGTGTGTACCTGCACATAAATAATGTGTGTATGCACACAAGTCACATTCACTATGTGTGTGTGTGTGTGTGCGCGCGCTCACATGCATGCGTGCGTATGTGTGCTCGAGTGTGTGTGTGTGTGTGTGTGTGTGTGTGAGTGTGTGTGTGTGTGTGTGGTGTGTGTGTGCGTGCATATGTGTGTGTGTATGCCTCTGTGTGTGTGTGTGTGTGTGTGTGTGTGTGTGTGTGTGTGTGTGTGTGTGAATCCTTCCAAAAGGTGTTCACGCTGCCAGTAGCCACCAGCTCAGACCCGATGAAGTGGAAAATGCTGTTCCGCCTTGGTCTGACCATCGTGGTGGTGGTGGCCATCGTGTTGTTCTACCTCAACAACGTGCTGCACCAAAACAGCAAGTCCCAAATCTCCGAGCTGGTCAGGTCAGAGAACCTCGCCTTCGAGGAAGCTCTCGTTCGACCCAGTATCGCTGAAGACGGAGAACAGGCCGTGGGTGAAGGAGACACAGGGAGACATGCATCGAAACAAGCAGCCATGGACGTGGATAAACATGCCGAAAAAATGAATAGGCACAAACACAAAAGCAAGGATGAAGTGGAGGGGGAAGGGGAGGAGGAAGGGGATGCCATACGGGGAGGAAAAGAGCTGGACACTGTTCATGAAGGTGGAGAGGTGGGGGACTTGGTACAGCGTGGAAGGATAGGGGACAGGCTACCAGCGGCGGGGGAAGACGATTCAGTGATACACATGAAGGTTGCAGGGAATGGAGGGTCTTCCACCGGGTTACAGCCGGTACAACGAAGGTATGGCAGTAGTTCATGAATGAGAGAGAGAGGGAGAGGGGAGAGAGAGAGAGAGAGGACACTTTTTGACACTTTGATATTTTATTGTCATTACCAGTGATGTCTTTTGACAAGGGGGGAGGGGGTAACAGAACAGTAACATTTACCTCCCCCTTTCCTTGGAAACAAATAGTGCTCATTTATGCCCAGTGTGTATTAAATCAAAGGTTAACAAAAACAAATGAAATCGTAACATCTCCGTATGTCCTGGCACTCGGGAGTAATACAGTAACATTAGAAAGAAAAAACAAACAGAAACTGTAAGACTGACTCGACCATCCACACAATCAAATGATGATGTTGTATTTTACTGATCTCCTCCACATGCGATGAATGGCATAATTCATTCATATATCTCTTAAAATACATTATCGTACGTGTGTGTGTGTGTGTGTGTGTGTGTGTGTATTCAGGGTGGGAAAACAGGTGCACACCCAGGTGCATGTGATCCACCTGTCGGTGGTGGCCTGTGGGGACCGTGCTCCGGAAGTGATGGTGATGCTGAAGTCGGCAGTCAGCTTGACGACCTCCACCCCCCTTGTCCTGCATATTTTTGCTGACCGAGAACTGCACAAGTTTTTCACTGATCAGGTTGGTGTTTCTGCACCGTGCACCCAGTTTCGCTGACATGAGGAGACAAAAAGGGGGGGCCAGGGCTGTCGCAAGTCTTTGGGGATTGTCATTAGCATTCCTTCATTCCAGGCTTGTAAGGAGGATTTGTTGTTTTTATTTTTTCTTTTATATTTGAAAATCTGTAGGAAGAACTGAAACCAAAATCATCTTAAAAACACCCCTGTCCCCCTCCCTCCCCACCTTCCCTCCCCGCACACCACTCCCCCCTCCATCTCCCAAAAAGTGAAGTAGGAACTAGAAATACAATTTGTCCTACACTCTCCTTCCCCCTCCCTCCCCTCCCCCCCCCCCCCCCAAAAAAAAAAAGAGATGAGGGGGGGATAGAGAGTGTTGGGGGGGGGGGGGGTGGGGCAGGAAGGGAGTAGATTAAAAAGTTGTCTTCCATTTCCTCTAAATCCCCTTAACCACGCCCTCCCCCTTTGTTTTCTTTTACTGATAGTGAATATGACATGGTTGATGCTCTTCTCTTTGCTACTCTTTTATTTCTGTGTCTACTTAGCAAGTTGGTCAACTACTTTATCCCGTTGTAATATCATTTTAATACACATTATGTGTAGCAGAGTGAATCGATAGACATTATCCTGTCGCAATATGAATCGATAGAGATTATCCTGTCGCAGAATGAAATGGTGGATATTATCGGTAGCAGTATGGATCAATAGATATTATTCTGTTGCAGACTGAATCAGCAGATATTATCCTGTTGCAGACTGAATCAGTAGATATTATTCTGTTGCAGACTGAATCAGTAGATATTATTCTGTTGCAGACTGAATCAGCAGATATTATCCTGTTGCAGACTGAATCAGTAGATATTATTCTGTTGCAGACTGAATCAGCAGATATTATCCTGTTGAGACTGAATCAGTAGATATTATATATTATCCTGTTGCAGACTGAATCGGTAGATATTATCCTGTTGCAGACTGAATCAGTAGGTATTATCCTGTTGCACAGAATAAATCAATAGATATTATCCTGTTGCAAAATGACTGTTGCAGACTGAATCAGTAGATATTATCCTGTTGCAGACTGAATCAGTAGATATCATCCTGTTGCAGAATGACCATTGCAGACTGAATTAATAGATATTATCCTGTTGCAGAATGACTGTTGCAGAATGAATTGATAGATGTTATCCTGTTGCAGACTGAATTGATAGATGTTATCCTGTTGCAGAATGGATCAGGAGATATTATCCTGTTGCAGACTGAATCAGTAGATATTATCCTGTTGCAGACTGAATTAGTAGATATTATCCTGTTGCACAATGACTGTTGCAGACTGAATTAACAGATATTATCCTGTTGCAGACTGAATTGATAGATGTTATCCTGTTGCAGACTGAATCAGCAGATATTATCATGTTGCAGACTGAATCAGCAGATATTATCATGTTGCAGACTGAATCAGTAGATATTATCCTGTTGCAGACTGAATCAGTAGATACTGTCCTGTTGCAGAATAACTGTTGCACACTGAATCAATAGATATTATCCTGTTGCAGAATGACTGTTGCAGAATGAATTGATAGATATTATCCTGTTGCATAATGACTGTTGCAGAATGGATTGATGGATGTTATCCCGTTGCAGAATGACTTGCAGAATGAATTGATAGATGTTATCCTGTTGCATTATGACTGTTGCAGAATGAATTGATAGATGTTATCCTGTTGCAGACAAACTGTTGCAGAATGAATCAATAAATATTTTGTTCTCCTGTTGTCTTGTGCAGTCAGAATTACAGTTAGGTGAATTACCAATGATGGAATACAGTACCTATTTTCATTTGCTTCTAACAGCTCTATGGAAAAAGATGAAATTGTCTGTATTTCTTTCTCCATTTTTCTGTTCTTTATTTTCTGTTTTTCATGAAAACAAGGAATTCATTTTAAAATGTTAATGGTTACTAACAAATTTTCAGCTAATTGGGTTGACTTCAACTGGGTGACAGCCCTGATATGGCCCTTTGTGGTCGGCTGAGCTGCCAGCAACATTATCTGCTTCTTCTTCTCCTTCATCTTCTTCTTCATCTTCTTCTTCTTCTTCTTCTTCTTCTTCTTCTTCTTCTTCTTCTTCATTATTTTGTTATCAAATTCAAATTGAAAAATAGCCAGTAATGTATAACCAAGATTTTGAAAATTGAAATTGTGTTCCTTTTCTCTAGTTTCAACAGGGTCACTTATTCACATTTTGTTTGCGTTCACTCTCCGGCCAGCTGCTTACTACCCCCTTTCCCCCCAGCCTCCCTTTCCTCTGCTATGTGAACATCAGATCCATAGAAGAAGGTGAAGTGGAAATTTAGAAAAAAAATCTTGACAGCTATTCTTCAATGGCATTAGTACAGAACTTCATGACAGTTTTGTTGTTGGGAATTTCAGTTTACGCTGTGGCCTACAGAAGCTCTGGACCGGGTGGAGTACAGAGTGTATGACATCACATTCCCCGCCTCGCAGAACGCCGACGAGTGGAGGAAGCTCTTCAAGCCCTGCGCTACTCAGAGACTGTTTATTTCTGTGAGTGGTTCCTTGTCAGCCGAGCATTGCATGGTAGAGGGGCCCTGAGCGAAATAGTCAGCCACTCTCATGGGGGCAGACTCTTTTGGGCTTGAAAACCCTGTCTGTCCATCCAGTAGAAAATGGGTTCCTGATTCAGGTCAGCGAAGGTCAAGGTGGTGGAAGGATGCAGACGGCCTCTGTTATCCCCCATGCCGTGCCCAGAGGTTGCAAAGCTGTAACAGTTCTTTGCCCTTAGTGGGCGTTTGCCATGGGACTTGAATCTTTTAAGCATTTATTTAAACAAATTAAAAAAAAGTATTGATAATGACTCCACCGAACATTGTGGACAAGCGAATCACAAGACAAAACACGATGCATTTTGACCTCTGAGGACTTCTTCATGTAGGATAAACAACACTCAGGACTACGAAAGTGATGAACGAGCAGTCACTTCTCTTTATCGAATTTGGCGCCCATTTTTTAAAACTTATTTGTGAGATAGAAAGATGAATTGTTAACAGTACTAGAAATATTTATTGTTAACAGTGCTCCTACAAGGGAGAAAGAAATATTAATTGTTAGCAGTGCTCTCTATAATGGAGAAAGAAATATAATCGTTAACAGTGCTCTCTATAATAGAGATAGAAATATTAACCCCTTCACTGCCACAGTATAATAGCACATTTGAATAGCTGTGTGCCAAGGTAAAATTTTGCTTTTTTGGGTAGGTTCAGTAAAATGGTTACTGCTCACTTATTTCTTGACAAATCTTTCAGATTTCTGGCATGTTTTGTTGTTATGCATTGTTCTATAATGTCCTGTCAAAATGACTTGATTATGTTGATAATTAGTGTAGCAAAAAGTGACATAATTATAAAAAATTTACCAAAAATAACAGTTTTCAAGTATACACAAACACATTGTGCCAAATGAAATTAGTCAAAACACTGAAAAAGTGGTAGGACTAATTATTCAACATCAGAACTAACACATGACAGTCATATAAATCCCAGGGAATGTTGTTCTTGATGATAATCTGCTCATAATTGGGGGTACTATCTTTGAGGTAAAAAGGGGCATAATCATGCTTTTCATGGTATGATCACTAACATGTACATTACTCATCCATTTATTGATTTATTTGTTAGATGTTTTGTGAATTACTTCTTTATACCCTTGTCTACAATTTCACATCATTCTAATTTGATTTTTGGTGATGATAATGGTTCACACTAGTAACATGTGATAAAACAGTTTTTGTTTTGTTTTCAATTTGATAGTTTTCAAAGAATTCTGCACAAAAAAGCCCAACTAAACACAGCAGCAATACCTTTTGGTGCTTGCTCAACAACATTACAAACACCTGGGATTCATATTGTTGTCAGTAAATGTCCCTCTGTGTAACAATCTGTATGTTACTGGGGGTACCCCAATTCTACTGGAAAGGGGCATAATTTTACTATTTGGGGTAGGTTCAGTACCTCAATAACTGCTCATTCATTTGTTGATATATGACTTAGAATTTCTGGCTTCTCTTTCCCTATATCCCAAGCTATGATGTTATATAACAATAATCTAATTTTGTTGGCCATTAGGGGATGGACAGGGATATGTATATTGGTGGTTTTACAAAAAGAACAGTTTTCAAGTATACAAAACAAATGCATCATAAAAATCATGAAAACATGAAAAAGTGGTGACTAATTATTCAATCAGAACTAAATGGATTGACTCCGAATTTTCCTTGACTTGAAACTAAACACATGACAGTCATATAAATCCCAAGGAATGTTGTTCTTGATGATAATCTGCTCATAATTGGGGGTACTATCTTTTAGGTAAAAAGGGGCATAATCATGCTTTTCACGGTATGTTCACTAACATGTACATTACTCATCCATTTATTGAGTTATTTGTTACATGTTTTGTGAATTACTTCTTTATACCCTTGTCTACAATTTCACATCATTCTAATTTAATTTTTTGGTGATGATAATGGTTCACACTAGTAACATATGATAAAAGTTTTTGTTTTGTTTTCAATTTGAGAGTTTTCATCAGAATTCAGCTCATAAAAGCACACTAAACACAGCAGCAATACCTTTTGGTGTTTGCTCAACAACATTACAAACACCTGGGATTCATATTGTTGTCAATAAATGTCCCCGTGTGTAACAATCTGTATGTTACTTGGGGTACCCCAATTCTACTAGAAAGGGGCATAATTTTACTATTTGGGGTAGGTTCAATACCTCAATCACTGTGTATCTATTTGTTGACATATGACTTAGATTTTATGGCTTCTCTTTCCTTTTACCCCAAGCTATGATGCTATATAATATAATCTAGTTTTGTTGGCCATTAGGGGATGGACAGGGATGTATCAATGGTGGTTTTACAAAAAAAGAACAGTTTCTGCACACATACACATCTTACATTACATAAACCCTTTAAAACAGTGACAAAAACTTCTTCTAGTGTTTACTCAGGATCACTGTAAGTATACAGTATGGTCCTAATTGTTATAGTATAATACTTATCGGTAAATGTTCAAAATGACAACCATGGGAAAAAAAGTCTGAGGGAAAAAATAAACAATTGTCTGTTGAAAAGAAAAAAAAGAAAAACACACACACATTGCATGCATTTGTTATTACACAAAACACTGTAGGAACTGTGTTAGTTTTTACACAAATACTTACATTACTGCCAGGCTGTTCTATGTAGGAATCCATCACTTGCCGTACGAAGTCTTGGACATAATCCTCAGGTTGTCTGCATTCCCTGCTTCATAATTTTAGAGGATGGTGCTCTTTTTTATTATGTCTGTCCACATCATGGTTCAAAGAAACACACACTGAGATTCACCACTTGGTCTTCTTTCACTGATGGCACTCAGTCTGGTCACAGCATTGACAAAATCATGAACACACGCACACTTGAGAAAACACTAACTGCCCGGAACTTTTCATGCAGATGATCCAGAATGGGTTGGATCTTGTAGAGCCAGTTGTACGCTGGATCACCTTCGACTGGCAAGGCTGCATTAGTGTTGAAATGCAGAAACTGAAGAAGAATCTGAAATACAGAATAAAAGTTTCAAGATAAGTAAGCAGACCCACAATTGGGCACACACACACACACACACACACACACACACACACACACACACATACACATACACACACAGTAAGCAGACCCACAATTGGGCACACACACACACACACACACACACAACACACCACACACCGAGTAGCCGACCCACAATTGGGCACACACACACACCACACACACACACACACACACACACAATTTACCCCCCCCCCCACACACACACACACACACATGCATACACACAAACAGCCTACACACACACACACACACACACACACACACACACACACACACACATACACACACACACATGTACACATATGCACAAACACACACACACATGTACACATATGCAAAAAACACCACAGTATCGCACACATGAATGTAAAAACACACAATGGCACTGCAAAAAAAAAACTGTTTGGATGATGCTTCTGGCTTTACAAAATGAACAAACTTACTGGAAACTTGCATACAGAAAAAAATGCACACACAGACCACACACACACACACACACACACACACACACACACACACACACACAGAGTCCCACCTATCCATGCAGTCATTATTTGCCATAAGTATGTGATTTCAGTAGGAAAATATGGCAAAGAAGAGAAATACAGAAAATAAATAGTGGAGGAATGAAGAATCAAGTAGTAACAAAAAAAAAGAAGAAAAAAAAGAGCTACTTGCCTAAATCCGGTTTCTGGTCATGAAGGAACTGAAGACTGGAGCTCTGTGCAGCCTAAAATGGGCACAGCTGACTTCCACACCAGTATTCCCAATGAAAACACCACCAAGGCTGGGACTGACCATGCCCCATGCCACGCCCCCGGCCGCTTCCACGGGACCCTCACCGTCGTCCTGAGCCCCTACCACGTCCACGACCCTCTACGGTCATGACAGGAGGGCGTGCAGTGCTCGTTGATGGCACGGGTTCCACTATTTCCTCTTCGTCACCCTCGCTCGCGGCGTTGTATTCACTGCTGTCATGTGCAACAAACAATGAAGCCACGTCATCACCAGCACGTATCTCCGATAAAAGTGAATGGTGCTGATTCCCATCCGTCTCCTCCTCATCACTGGTATCAGGATCCGATCCTCAAAGGTCTTTTCCACGACTTTCTGTATCATTTTTATCGTCATCTAAAACATCAAGCGCAGTGTAACGCTTGAAAACGGGAGGCGTCGACAAAGTGCTAGGGTGAGCTGCCATCTTGATTATGCTTATCAGCTGTAACCTCTCAACTCGCAATTTGCATAACATGTGGTCAGCTGGCTGCTCGCGTGAAGGGAAAGGGGCCGTTCCTCGACACCAGTAGAAGAGGCGAGAACATTTTAGAGGGTTGTCTCCCAAGTAGATTTTTCTGCTTTCTGTTACGAAGTTACGGCGAGACGCTCTCGTCCGGGGCGTAGCACTTTTCGGTTTTCTGGACGAGCGTTACTCGTTCCAGGCAGGGAACGGGTTAATTGTTAACAGTGCTCTCTGTAATGAAGATAGAAATGTTAATTGTTAACAGTGCTCTCTATAATGGAGATAGAAATATTAGGCGTTAACAGTGCTCTCTATAATAGAGATAGAAATGTTAATTGTGAAAAGTGCAGAAATATTAGGTGTTAACAGTGCTCACAATAATAGAGATAGAAATGTTAATTGTGAACAGTGCTCTCTATAATATATATAGAAATGTTAATTGTTAACAGTGTTCTCTATAATGGAGATAGAAATATTAGTTGTTATCAGTGCTCTCTGCAGTGGAGATAGAAATATTAATTGTTTAGTGTTCTCTATAATAGAGAAAGAGATATTAATTGTTAACAGTGCTCTCTGTAATGGAGGTAGAAATATTAGTTGTTAACAGTGCTCCCTGCAATGGAGATAGAAATATTAATTGTTAACAGTGCTGTCTATAATGGAGAAAGAAAAGATAATTGTTAACAATGATCTCTATTATGGAGATAGAAATATTGATTGTGTACAGTGCTCTCTATAATGGAGGTAGAAATATTAATTGTTTACAGTGCTCTCTGTAATGGAGATAGAAATATTAATTGTTTACAGTGCTGTCTGTAATGGAGATAGAAATATTACTTGTTAACAGTGCTCTCTATAATGGAGAAAAATATTGATTGTGAGCAGTGCTCGCTGAAATGGAGAATGAAATATTGATTGTGAACAGTGCTCTCTATAGTAAAGAAAGAAATATTAATTGTGGACAGTGCTCTCTAGAACAGTTGGTGGCACAGTTTTGTTTTGAGGTCGCCTTAGCTTGGTGGATATTCCCGCAAACACCAGATCTCCAACAAGGAGCTGCGGGCTAGCTTATTCTGATGTTGTCCCACACACACAACAGTTGGTATGGAGCAGTCAGTTTGGGGCTGCCATGAGGCTGCTGTTCACAGGAGGTACTCATGGTTGCTGTAATCTCCGACAGAAAAGACAGATGGAATGCAGACCTGTTTACCCATACAATTTCGCTGTATTTCGTACACAAGTTTGGCGAAAACATGACGAATCTGATGAACCGAAAGAATTACGTTGAAAAAAAAAAAATGTTAGAAACAAAGTTCTTGAGCAGTTATTGCAGCTGCAATAGTTGACCATACCGAAGCTCTGATCAAAGAGCAACAACTCTGGCCAACTTCTAGCGCAGAAAACCGCCTCAGGCTGTGTCTGCGGTTTCGACAACATGTCCTAAAACTTAAAAAAAAAAAAAAACGGTGAGAAGGCAAGAGTCAGTACCAAAGTATGCTGATGAATCGGGTTTGAATGCAATTTGTGTGAGAAAGAACCTTTTTTGCTCGTAATTGATGCAAGATCAGATGGTTCAGAAGAAGCCTTTGTAGTGTGATGGCAGGTGGAAAGGAATCCGCCCCTGCCTCCTTCCCATTCTGCAAAGATTTGGAATTGTGTACGCACTCTTTGTAGAAAATACGCTCGTTTTTTTTTGTTGAAAAATCCACTAGTTGCAGTTTTAAGGTCAACAGGTCTGGGAATGACGGTTTGTTCTGACATGGAGGCCACCATCACATCTATCTGAAAACTCCCACCAAACGCTGTTCAGGATTCATCTCGGTGCATTGTGGACATGGAAGTAAAATCTGATCAGACTGCTTTGAGAGTTGGCCAAGACAGCCACATTCTCTACATCAAGTTAGATACACTGTTTGAAAAAGAAACATAAGTTTTGTTTTACATTGGAATACAGTGCATGTTTTTTGAAATCTGAGAAAAAATATAAAGATAAGCATAAGTAAGAAAGTGATAATTTTATTAAAAAGATAATAAAAAAAATAGTAAATAATGGAAAAAAAAGTTCCAATGTAAGATTTCAAATGGCTCCAAGTTTGGACTTGAACAGTTTAGACCTCAATTAAACTGCTTTTGAAAAGATCAGTACTCTGCTACTGAGCCTAAACAGCAGTCAGAAGGTGAATGATAACTCTGAAAATTTGTGTTTCTTTTCTTGAACAGTACACACACCCATGCACGCATATAGAAATATATGTATCGGTCAGTCTGTTATTCTGTCTATATTTGATAGATCTCCATATTAAAGTTTATATATATATATCTATTGGTCTGTCTGTTAATCTGTCTATCCTTATTTGATATATCTCCAAGATAAAGTCTGTTAAGCTATCTATCTATATTTGATAGATCTCCATGTTAAAGTTTATTTATCTATTGGTCTGTCTGTTAAATTATCTATCTATATTTGAAAGATCTACATGTTAAAGTTTATATATCCATCAGTCTGTCTGTTAAGCTATCTATCTATATTTGATAGATCTCCATGTTAAAGTTATATATCTGTCGGTCTGTCTGTTAATCTATCTATCCATATTTGATAGATCTCTATGTTAAGGTTTATATATCTATCAGTCTGTCTGTTAATCTATCTATCTATATTTGATAGATCTTCATGTTAAAGTTTATATATCTATTGGTCTGTCTGTTAATCTGTCTATATATATTTTATAGATCTCAATGTTAAAGTTTGGTGTTCATGTTGACATCCCAGATGTTGGTGGACGGTTTGAAACAGTGTTTGTGGTGTGTGTGTTTTGTTTTTCTCCCCCTTTGAAATCAGCCCGAGGTCAGTAAGAGCAAGCATACTGTAAATAAAGTTTATGAAAACAGTGGATGAAATGATGAAACACACACAATTGTTGTCGCTGTCTGTGTTGGGGTTAGTACACACACATGATTGTTGCAGTAGTCAACATACATGATTGTTGTGGTAGACAACACACATGATTGTTGTGGTAGTCAACATACATGATTGTTGTGGTAGTCAACACACATGATTGCTGTGGTAGTCAACACACGATTGTTGTGGTAGTCAGCACATATGATTGTTGTTGCTGTCTGTGTTGGCGGTAGTCACTGCTGTTGGACGTGGATGCCCTGATCTACGTGGACACGGACATCCTGTTCCTCAGCCCTCTTACCAAGCTGTGGTCCTTCTTCTCTCTATTCAATGACACTCAGCTGGTCGCCATGGCCCCGGAGTCTGAAGATGCCAGCACCGGGTGGTACAACCGCTTTGCCCGCCACCCCTACGTCCCACCTTTGGGTAGGTCACCGTAGGGCTGGGATGGTAGAAATTTAAATTGGGTACCTGGGTGGCCCAGTTAACTACAGCTTTCAATAAAGAGAGAGAGAGAGAGAGAGATGTTGATCAATAGTTCTATGCACAGAGTTCATTTTCAAATGTTGCGATTTCAAACATAACATGGCCATTGTTGCAACCCATCTTAATGTGTTGTCATTCTGGTGGTGTAGCATAGTATAAGAGACTTCCGCTAACCCCCCTCTCCAGGGACGATTATTCCAGTCCGCTATATCACTATGCTGGGTGTGGACACTGCACCTGAACATAAAATAAAACAATTGATACAGGGATTGTTTGTTAAGAGTTGTCACTGATTACCTCTGATGAAAAAGCTTGGGATTTGTTTTTTTTTTGTTATGTTCTTTCGCTCTCTGATTTTCTCAGTGGTAGTATTCCACTGCTGCTCATTCTGGCCATCAGCTGGGAATTTATACCGCTTTGTCATTTGAAACTTCAGCAGTTCAGGATCATAACCCTGTTGTCCATGTTTGTAACCCTGTGCACCTCTTTAGGGCTTTGGAAGTAAATTGGTAGCAATCATTCAGTTGTGAAACACACACACACAAAAACACACACACACAAACACACACACTTTTCAGTAATGTCTGCAATTGAAAGTATTCATAAAAAGAAATCCTTACTAAACATGTTATCATCTCAGCCAGCCAGAGGGATGTGCTTTCGCCAAGTAATTGTCATGCTTGATTGATCTGTGAACGATCTGACAGATTCGTCGATTGTCGAGTTATTTCTAATTTCAGTTTGTGTCCAAGAGGAACTGGATTGGTCGTTCACACATCTTACTAGTGTCAGTCTTGGTGGGCAACCCAGGAAATCAGAAACTGTGAGTGATTGAGGGAGCTGTAACAAGCGTTCTTGCAGATAATTGTTTTCTTCTTTTTTGGTTTAATCTTTGCCTTGCTTTCTTAAGTCCCTGTGTTCTCCGAGACCCAGATACAGGATGATATTTCAAAACAACGCAAATGAAAACTGGGTATTTTTTTTTTAAACCTGAAAATGTTTGTCATCCTTATTTTGTTGTTTGTTTTTTTCTGAGGGAGAAAGTAAAGAAAGTAATCGGTAATGTAAATTTGAGCACACTCTTCTAGAGCTGCCAACTACCCTTCTTTTGGGAGGAATTTATTACTCTCAAATACACATCGCTAGTCTGCTTGACATAAAAAAATTCTGCTCGTGACAAAAACAAAAAAGTTCGTTTATTCTCAGGGTTTGCACATCCTCCATGCATGTTGCCAAAGAGCTGTTTGAAAACTTACTTCTGGTTCAGCTTCTTCCGCTGCCATGATGTTGAAAACAACCTGCTGGACCGACTAACCCTGAGGCAGAAAAGGAGAAAAAGAAATTAGAACAGAAGTGTAGATTCAGGTTGCTTTCTGCTGTCATGATGGGAGTGCTGCTGATCCCAGTCAGCAATTCGGTCTTGACAGCGTTCAGCTTTGTCAAGAAGAACCTTACAGATTTTCGTCCGTCCTGGGGTCAAGACACTATAAAGGCACTCATGATTCTGAAGTGCAAAAATGAGCCAAGTCATGAGATGAAGCTTAGTGACAGTGTGCGTCAAAAATATGAAAAGAGCAACAATGTATTGGCAAAAGGAAAGAAAACAAAGTGTCTGGAAAATCATTGTTTTGTTTTGGGAGTGATAGCGATGTATTCCTGTCAACTGTCAGAAATTCCTCTCAGTTTCAAAAATATTCCTCTCAAGTCTTTTCAGAGGTTGGCAGCTCTGCACTTCCTGTGACATGGGTCCCAAAGGACCCGCTTGATATTACCTTTACCAGATGTCGCTCTTGTTCCTCCCAACAACACCGGCTTGTCATGGACCATTCATTTCACAGAGGCTTTACCGTCTCTTCCTATGCTGAGGGTGCGGGGTTCTCAGTACACTCTTCTCAGACAAATCCTCCGTCGAATGTTTGGGTCGTGAGAGACCTGCATCACGGAGAGGGTCGAATGAACAGAGACGTCGGGTAAAGGTTAGTCATTGGAGATTTGCTTTTTTTTTTTGTAATGTTGAGAATGTTGTGCAGGGATGAATTCGGGTGTGATGCTGATGAATTTGACGCGGCTGCGTCGGTCGTCGTGGCTGCCGTCCATGGTGGAGTTCTATCACGAGTATCGTCTGAAACTGACCTGGGGCGACCAGGATCTCATCAACATCTACTTCCATTATCACCCGGGTAAGGACGCTCTGCTGGGGCCCTTGGGTTGACAGTTAGGTCATGGTTGGAAACGGGGTTATGTGAATACACACTCAGGCATGCTTGCATGCCCTTAAACTCACTCACACATTGTCATATGCATGCACATACATGCATACACATGCACTCACATGTTCACACACGTGCATGCATGCATGTGTGTGAATATGTGGGTGCATGTGCACGCATACACACATGTGCACACTTGCACACCACACACACTCACACATGCGTGCACATACATAAACATGTGTACACACACACACACAAAACACACACACACACACACACACACACACACACACACACACACACACACACACACACACACACACACACACACACACACATGTACACATGCAGACCACATACACTCACCCATTCGTGTGCATACCGACACACGTGTGCACACACACACATGCGTGCACACACACTTTCGTGCACGCATGCACGCACGCACGCACTATACAGTAACTTAAGAAGTTTCAGGAGCTGAAGAATGTGTTTTTAGATTGAACTGAAAAACCTGGAAGATGCACTGTGCGTGCACATACATAAACATGTGTACACACACACATGCGTGCACATACATAAACATGTGTACACACACACACACACACACACACACACACACACACACACACACACACACACACACACACACACACACTATAAGGAAATATGTTTGAAAAAGAAATTCACACCAGGATTGTGTGCTGATACCTGACTGGCATTCTACCTGCATTAATATGATAACAAGACGTGTGTACCAGCCCACTATGTCGTTTCTGTATCCGGCAACACTTGATTCATCCTGCAACCAATCTAAGAGTAATAGTTGTGAAAGTGTCCGCAACATTGTAGTCTAGTGTTCCTGATGACACATCACTGCAGGTCTGTTCAGGGCTGAAATTTGACCTTTTTTGTCATCTTACCAGTTCTGCATTAAAAAAAATTTCATCAGGCAAGTCCAGGATATGGTTCCAGTCATTTAGATGATGACCTGAAAATTTTTTGAGTGTTACACATCCTGCACAGTGACTCTGACATGTTCAGTGTGGTATACACGCACCTGCCTAGTGAGTCTGTGAGAGATCGCTGGTCATCTTCATTACCAGAGACTGTGCCACGTCTCTGTTTTGTACAGTCTATTAAATTTGCGTTTCTTTACATCTTGTTTTGTGTGTGTATTTGTATTTTGAGTTATTTTCAGTAATGCAGCAGTCTTTTTTCAATGACTGTGTCTCTATAATGAGTCACAGGAAACTTTCTTAAGTGTGTGTGTATGTGCGCTCCAAGTCGATGGTGTTTTGCAGAGGAGCTGTACAAGTACATGTGTGACTGGAACTACCGTCCGGACCACTGCATGTACATGAGTGTGTGCAAACCCGCAGAACAGCACGGGGCGTTCATCCTCCACGGATCTCGGCGAGTCATGCACAACGACAAACATCCCGCATTTAAAGCTGTCTACACTGCTTTTAACAATGTAAGTGTCTACACTGCTTTTAACAATGTAAGTGTCTACACTGCTTTTAACAATGTAAGTTACTGACTTGATCTGGGCCACTATTGTGTAAAGATGTGGATTTTTTTCACGTCGTGATCTTGTTTTTTTGTGCCATGTTACGTAAATGTGGACTTTTTTCATGTGATAATCTTGTTTTCATGTGTCATGTTACATAAATGTGGTCTTTTTTCATGTGGCGATCTTGGGGTTTTTTGTGCCATGTTAAGTAAAGGAGGACTTTTTTCATGTGGTGATCTTGTTTTTTTTTTTTGTTATGTTACCTAAACGTGGACTTTGACAAGTCTTTGTACACATATTGTTCTTGTTTCTTGTGCTACTTTTTGTAAATGTGGACTTTGTCAGTTCTTAAGATATGTTGTGCTCTTGATTCTTGTTCCAGTGCTACATAAATGTGGATTTTGTCAACTCTTTTTTCATGCAGTGGTCTTGGTGCGTGTGCCTCTGTTATGTAAACGTGGACTTTGACAAGTCTTTGTTTGTGCCATGCTCTGGGTTCTTGTGATGTAAATGTGGACTTAGTTAACTCGTTTGAAATGCGGTGTTCTTGATTATTGTACCACTGTTATGTAAACAGCAGGTTTCACAGTGTCTAGGTAAAAAAAAACCTCTTATGTGGCATCAATCTTGCAAGTTTGTGCCAATTTTGTTTGTTTGTTTTTTTGTTTTGTTTTTTTTTGCTGTCCCAACCTCTGCGCCAGTGCACCCATGCAATTTGAGACATTTTTTTTTTTTAATGCTGATTGATGAGAATGAGGATGATTAAGATGATGCTACGGATTTCCATTTCGGTCTGAGACTACATGACAGGGCTGTACTCTGCGCTTTCTTTCACAATATATCCCGGCGTCAACCAGGCCCAAGAGATACAGGCACCTGCAGTGTTGGTCCGGAAATTGAAGCAACACTTTCAGAAGTGCATCCATTAAGTGGATGAAACTCGACTGTGTTGTCCCAGTCTTCCCAACTGAGTCCGCAGCAAACTCAACTCTGGGTAGGAGCCGGTCAGGGCAGAAAAACCCACATGACTCTGATGGGATTCAAACCCACGACCTCCCAGCCGGGAGTCCGCGACGCTAACCACTTTGCTATGGCGGCTGGTAATTTTGGGTTTGTTAAAGAATGTATGTAAAGATATGAATGAAAAACCAGGGGCTTGATATTTCTTCCAAATGTTGTGTTAGCTTTGTGTAGAACGTGATGATGTGTATGTAGTCATCAGAAATGATAAAGAAGCTATTTCCCCATTCCACACAAGCCTAAATCTGAAGGCAAACAATGTCTGGCATGTATGCCCTATAGCTGTTGTTGAAAAGGAAAAAAAGAAAATTTCCATAGAATGATCCGAGTCATTAGCAAACCCTGGCAGTAAAAGCTGAAAGAAATTTTCCCCTGAGGAAAGATTGACAGTTAGGTTTGATTTGTTTCTGAAACAGGGTCAGCACTAAGTCGCAAAGTATGCAATTTCTGCATTTTCCAGCATGCTATGACAGCACAGTGATCAAAGGCAACAGTCCTAAAAATCAAGTTCAAGTTCTATAATTCAAATTCCCCCCCCCCCCCCCCCCAAATCTACATAAATGACCGTGTACTTGCTCTCCGACTTTCAGCAAACATATGAGATCTCAGCCAACAAAAGTAAAACTAACATGAATGCATCGGCCTTAATGGTTGGTCTCCGCTGTTGTTCTCCGCTCAGGTTTTCAGTGGATTTAAGTGGTATGAAACAGGTAGAAACTGCTTTGCAATTGAAGGGAAATAACTCTTGAAAGAAGTCTAATACTCAGTGGGGTAATTGCCTACTTTCATATTATTAAGGCAGACAGAAGTATTAACTAGTCATTTATTACAAAGCAGTAAGAAATCATCTTAACAGATTTTACCAAGTATTGGCGTAAAGTTATCCTGATAAATTCAGTATTCATTGACCATCTTAACCGATTTGATCAATTACTGGCATGTAGTTGTAATGGTAAACTATAAGGCATCAAAAAAAAAAAAAAAAAAAAAGCGGTGTGGCTTGAGGATTTTCTCTTCCGATTCACTTTGGAAAGTTGTGGCTCCACAATAATTATTCATGATCACAATAAGCTTGTATACAGTCTGCATAAACTTGTAAACATATGAACACTTAAATATTTTATAATGCTCATGATATCAAGATCACTAATTAGCTGTAAAACAAGTGAAACACTTGAGCTGTAGAAAACGTGGGGAGACCCGTTTCTGATTTGAAATTCTGCTGCCTGTCATTTGGCAAGGGTGAACCGGTCCAGTCTCTATATGCCTCAATGCGCTCGTTTATTTAGATCTTTTCTGAAATTCTATTACTAGTGTGCGAGTTCACATTTTCTACAGGCCACCACAACTGTTGATTTTCCTTGCGAGTCACACCTGATCAGGAAAAGCAGGAAGACGTATTTCCCGGTCTGAGTTGCAACCACTAAAGTCTTCAATATTTTTTCAGTTTGGGAGTATACGTGAAATTTTCCATCAATAATTAAACAATGAAGTATTTGCTATCTAATACAATACTTAAATTGTATCTTTAACATATTCCAGATTAGAAAAGAATTTTTTGTAAATGTCATATTGCAGCATAGTATTTTATTGTGATTTGGTACACTGAACAGAAACTGATTCTGTGAAACCTGCCAAACGTGGACTTTGTCAAGTCTTTTCTTCATGTGGTTCTCATGATTATTGCATCTCTGTTTAGTAAATGTGGGCTTTGTCAACTCGTTTTTCATGCAGTGCTCTTGATTCTTGTTGTGCTGTAATGTAAGTGTGGTCTTTGTTAAGTCTTTCTTCATGCTGATGCTTCGTGCTCTTGATTCTGTTTTATGCTTCTGGTATATCTTTTTCCTGATTCATTTTGTTTGTTTGTTTGTTTTGTCTTTGTTTTTTTTATCCTGAAAGTTACATCCTATGCTGTTCTTTGCTGTTATTGATTCTGATTCCTTTGATACCTTGCTCCTCATTCATCTGTTTTTCTTCAGTTGGTCTGTGGTTTGGATCATGATGTTTTGTGCTCTGGATTCTGATGTTCCATAATCTTCATTCTTTATACCATGCTGTTGATTCTGATGTTCAGTGGTGTTGATTCTGTTCTCCTATGTTGTGGTTCAGATATTCCATGATATGAATTCTGTTTCGTGTTTTTGTTTCTGGTGCCACATGTCAAACCACTCTGAATCTTTCCGTGTGCATCACATCAAACCCCTTCCCCTCCTTCAACCAAATTCCTCATCTCCTTCCTTCAATATCCATCAAATTCCATTCTCCTTGCAGCCTTTACTGCTGTTTAGATCCAGTCTCTGAACCTGACTCCGCTCTGTGATATCTGTCAAATTCCATTCTCCTTGCAGCCTTTACTGCTGTTTTTAAGTCCAGTCTCTGAACCCTGACTCCATCCACTCTGTGAACTTTGACCTGCCTTTCAGCATGCCTGTTGCTGGCTGTGTTTCAGTTCCAGCTGGGCCAGGACGTGGAGTGGGTTCTGCTGGAGACGATGAAGAAGAACCTGCAGGTCATCAGCCAGACGCCCTGCGGCAAACTTCCACACATCTTCCTCAAGCAGCTGCAAGAGTTCGTCACGGAGACCAGAGGTCAGGTGGTGCAAGGGTCGCATGACTGACCTGCCCACATCATGGAGGTCACCGTTTGATGGAGGGAGGAAGGATGAGGATGACTGTTGACGTCCTGGTGAAGAAGAAAGGGAGGTGTTGACTGGTTTTGTTGTCTGCAAGTTAGAACTTGCTCAAGTGACTGGTCATGTGTGTACAACAGTATGGTGCATACGACTCTTTATTTATTTCGTATTTGCCAGAAGACTTGACTTGTTTTGTGCTTTATTATTCATTGTGCAGAGTTTGAAACAACATTTTTTTTCCTCTGCCTTTTGTAAGTTATTGTGGTTGGTCACACTTTGCCCTTTGACACAAAGATAATGCCAAAATTGATGCCCACCAGTATTTAAGGCATGGCAGCCAGCAACTGTCATTTATGGTACTTGTGAACCTCAGGAAGTATGTTACACAATTTGAGTAAAAAAATTTCTGTATTTTTTTTGTGATGTGCATTCCCTGAAACCCACCAACCAAACAAATTAAAGCATCAAATCCGACAGATGATAAACATTTTTATGAAGTGTTTACAGTAACTCCACCGAACAACATGGACAAACAAATCACAAGACAAAATAAGGTGTGTTTCGACCTCTTAGGTCTTCTTCAGGCAAGATAAACAACACTCAGAACAACGAAAATGAACAAGCAGTCACTTTTCTTCGTCAAATCCAGCGCATTTGTTTGCTGTCCTGAGTGTTGTTATCTTGCCTGAAGAAGACCTAAGTGGTCGAAACACACCTTATTTTGTCTTGTGATTTGTTTGTCCATGTCGAAATGCATCATGGTTTGTCTTGTGATTCCTTTATCCGTGTTATTTTGCGGAGTCATTATAAATACCTTTTAAAATTTGTTTAGATTTCTGCCTGCAGTCGCCTCACTTTGCAATTAAAGATGATCAGAAGCTAGCTCACTAACTACCTCCACCTTACTCTGCTCTTCCTTTGTGCACTTGTTGAAGAATGTCACTCCCTCTTCCCATCTTGTGTGTGGATGTATACATACTGTTGTTCCATACCTTCACGCCCCTTCCTGCACATGCACAGTGTAGACACACACTGTTACACAGTACACACATGTGCATCACACTTTACACATACACACGCACGCACGCACGCACGCACACACACACACACGCACACACACTCTTTCTCTCTCTCTCTCTTTACGTACACACACACAAATGCACACATACGCTCACACACTTTATACACACACACACACACAAACACACACACACTCTTTATACACACATACACAAACACACACACACACAAACACACACACTCCCTTTATACACACATACACATACACAAACACACACACTCACATAGACACACACACACACACACACACTGCCCCCCAAAGAAGTTGGTTAAACTTCTATACAATCATGACACCTAAAGGACACCAAAACAGCTAAAAAGGCACTATGCTGTACGGCTAGCTCATTAATTTGTTCACGTTAAGTGGGGAAACTACTGCATGCAGCCTAGTGCAGAAAGATCCAGGGAAATTGATGTGGAGTTTTCTGTCTTTTCTTTTTTTTTTTTGATTTATGAGGGCAGACCCTTAATAATTCGGTCACAATGCTGCTGATAAAAAAAAAAGCATGTGGAACTAAATTGTTAGGCAAAAAATTATCAAAGTTGAGGGAGGAAAAGTAAGGGAATGGGGCGAAGGGAGGGAGGGAGGGAGGGGATGAAGAAGAGGGTGGCGATAGGTAATTATCAACCTCTTCACTGATAATTATCAACCTCTTCACTGATAATTATCAACCTCTTCACTGATAATTATCAACCTCTTCACTGACAGTATATGTACATGGAAACTGTCAAGTCTTTTTTCTGTGAACAGAATCGTTTGTTGGGCCTCTCTGGAATAGTTATATATATATATATACATATGGTGTTTTGTTTGAAAGGATGAAGGATTTGGATGTAATATTCATTCGATGTCTTTAACTTTATAACAAAATTGTCAACTTTGGTTTATCGTTTGTGGGGTCTGTGTGTGTTGTATAGTTTGATGGCTGAGCGAATGAATAAGGATTTTTTTTTTTTGGAAGAACAAGGCATACAAGTTTGGTTATTACTTGTTCTTACCATTTTTTGTTTGTATATGCTAAGTAGACACTGTAAATATGACCCCCCCCCCCCCCCCCCCCCCCCCCCCCCCCCAAATGAGTAACATAAGTCTTATTTTGACCGAGTCGTCTTTACCTAACCTTTTTTGCCACCACCGTCTTATTTTTTGTCACGCATTCAATGAACTGCACTTTTGAAAGTCAGGTACTTAAAAAAAAAAAAAAAAAGAAGAAAAAGTCGTGAACGACAATGCTAGACCCAAACCACACCAAATGTTATATACAAGTCTTCGAGTGGACATAGTTTGCTCTCTTGTGTTGTTGTTGAGGTGGTGGTGATGTTTGTAACTGACTGTAATGGTCAGTTATCAATGTTCTGTAAATCCGGAATCCATCCATTTGGCTGAAGCCGACTGTCCATGTCTTACTCTCCTCACACACTGTCACTGAAGTCTGAAGCCAGTACCAACCCGTCCTGACAGTCTGCAAAAGTGCCAGCCCATCTCTGACAGTCTGCAACATTGTCAGCCCATCCATGACAGTCTGCAACAGTGCCAGCCCATCCCTGACAGTCTGCAACAGTGCCAACCCATCCATGACAGTCTGCAACAGTGCCAACCCCATCTGACAGTCTGCAACAGTGCCAGCCCATCTCTGACAGTCTGCAACATTGCCAGCCTATCTCTGACAGTCTGCAACAGTGCCAGCCTATCTCTGACAGTCTGCAACAGTGCCAGCCTATCTCTGACAGTCTGCAACAATGCCAGCCTATCTCTGACAGTCTGCAACAGTGCCACCCTTATCCAGACGGTCTGCAACAACTTCTGTGTCATCACCCTGGGACCGGAGCAGACACATCTTGCCACCTATGTACAACTCCCTCATCGCTCAGTCACATGACCAGAACATTAGTTAAAAAGTGAACTTGGCAATGGGGAGAGAGCGACCCCTTGTTGTCTGTCAACTGACTGTCTTGCTTCCATCTTAACAGCTGGTGCGTTCTAAGATGGTAGCCTGTCACAGTGTATGTAAAGTTCGGTCACACATCTCAGACATGCTCCCCAGATTGTAAACCCTTGCTCCTTGGATTGTAAACCCATGCTCCCTGGATTGTAAACCCATGCTCCCCAGCTTGTAAACCCATGCTCCCCAGATTGTAAACCCTTGCTCCCCGGACTGTAAACCCTTGCTCCCCGGATTGTAAACCCATGCTCCCCAGATGCTGCCCAGTTGGTGGCCTTCTGTTTACCATATGGTTACCTCATGTTTCCCAGATTTTTTTACTTGTTTTTCCCAGACGTTAATCCATGCCACCCAGATGCTGCTCAGATGGTTACCCCATGCTCCCCAGCAGTTAACCCATGCTCCCCAGGTAATTAACTCATGCTGTCCAATGGTTAACCCATGCTTCCCAGATGGTTAACCCATGGTCCCCAATGGTTAACCTATGATCCCCAGTGGTTAACCTATGCTCCCCAGTGGTTAACCCATTCTCCCCAGATAGTTAACTCATGCTCTCCAGTGGTTAACCATGCTTCCCAGTGGTTAACCCATTCTCCCCAGATAGTTAACTCATGCTCTCCAGTGGTTAACCATGCTTCCCAGTGGTTAACCCATTCCCCCAGATAGTTAACTCATGCTCTCCAGTGGTTAACCATGCTTCCCAGGTGGTTAACCTATGCTCCCCAATGGTTAACCCATGCTCCCCAATGGTTAACCTATGATCCCCAGTGGTTAACCAATGCTCCCCAATGGTTAACCCATGCTCCCCAATGGTTAACCTATGATCCCCAGTGGTTAACCTATGCTCCCCAATGGTTAACCCATGCTCCCCAATGGTTAACCTATGATCCCCAGTGGTTAACCTATGCTCCCCAATGGTTAACCCATGCTCCCCAATGGTTAACCTATGATCCCCAGTGGTTAACCTATGCTCCCCAATGGTTAACCTATGATCCCCAATGGTTAACCCATGATCCCCAGCGGTTAACCCATGCTCCCCAATGGTTAACCCATGTTCCCCAATGGTTAACCTATGATCCCTAGTGGTTAACCTATGCCCCCCAGTGGTTAACTCAATCAAGTCTTGTCGGAAGCGGGTTTCCGACACTGTTCACATTGTTTGAAGGCGTGTCGGACGCATTCTTCCAACAGAGTTTGACGATTTCTAAATCATACTGCCTTTTATTAAAGGGCAATAAATCTCATTTCAGGCACAGCTTAGGGCCTTTTCTTGCAGTTGCTTCCTTTAGACCATTCTTTGTGTATTCTGTAGTAGTTTTATAAGGATTTGAATTGTCCTACTCTCAGTTCCGGTGATCACACGATTTTGAACACGATCACACGATTTTGAGTGCATAAAGCATTTTGTGGTCAAATTCTTATGTTTTATGCAGTTGTCATAAATATACTATTATCTGTAGGTCAGAAGTGTAACTGAACTTGTGTGGGAGGATAGAGAGCGTGAAGAAGTGGGTTACACTGTGCACAGTTTTTGTTTTTCTGCAAATGTGTATCATTTTGGATCACTTACATCATGTGAACTGTGTGAATTCCTCACTCAAGGCAAGCATTCTTGATGTATATATCGTTTCTTTTACCCAGTGGTGTATGTTTTATGCCCCTAAGTGAAGTAGTTGAGTTTTTATGATTTTTTGAAAATTGCCAAAAATTGTGTGATCTGAGGGACAAACTGTTCATTTTGGCTGTGACTTGATTGAGTTAACCCATGCTTCCCAGTGGTTAACCCATGCTGCCCAGTGGTTAACCCGTGCTCCCAGAAGCTCTACAGATGGTTCCTCTTCCTTATGGAATCATTTGGCATTTCTGGTTTTTTCTCTGACCGGCAACCATCCTCCTTGTATGCACAAGGTGGTTGTGTTGTTACTTTTTTGATAGGACTGAAGATCTGGGTTACTTTATTTGATAGGACTGAAGATCTGGGACACTGTAGCTACATGTTGGGAAAAAGTCATATATGGATGCCGTTGGTACATGTTGGGAAAAGTCATGTATGGATGCCGTTGGTATATGTTAGGAAAAGTCATGTATGGATGCCATTGGTACATGTTGGGAAAAGTCATGTATGGATGCCATTGGTACATGTTGGGAAAAGTCATGTATGGATGCTGTTGGTATATGTTAGGAAAAGTCATGTATGGATGCCGTTGGTATATGTTAGGAAAAGTCATGTATGGATGCCATTGGGACATGTTGGGAAAAGTCATGTATGGATGCCATTGGTACATGTTGGGAAAAGTCATGTATGGATGCTGTTGGTATATGTTAGGAAAAGTCATGTATGGATGCCGTTGGTATATGTTAGGAAAAGTCATGTATGGATGCCATTGGGACATGTTGGGAAAAATCATGTATGGATCTTTTGGTACATGTTGGGAAAAGTCATGTATGGACGCCGTAGCTACATTTTGGGAAAAGTCATGTATGGACGCCATACCTTGATTTGGGGAAAAGTCATGTATAGAGATGCCATAGCTACATGTTGGGAAAAGTCATATATGGACACCATAGCTACATTTTGGGAAAAGTCATGCATGGACGCCGTAGCAGCATGTTGGGAAAAGACATGTATGAACGGCATAGGTAGATTTTGGGAAAGGTCATGTATGGGCACCATAGTTACATGTTGGGAAAAGTCATGTATGGACGCCATAGCTAGATTTTGGGAAAAGTCATGTATAAATGCCATAACTAGATTTTGGGAAAAGTCATGTATGGATGCCATAGCTACATTTTGGGAAAAGTCATGTATGAACGTCATAGCTCGATTTTGGGAAAAGTCATGTATGGACGCCATAGCTACATTTTGGGAAAAGTCATGTATGGACGCCATAGCTACATTTTGGGAAAAGTCATGTATGGACGCCATAGCTACATTTTGGGAAAAGTCATGTATGGACGCCATAGCTACATTTTGGGAAAAGTCATGTATGGATGCCTTAGCTACATTTTGGGAAAAGTCATTCATGTTGTTGGTGCCAACTCACTGCCTGATGATGAGTGGTTTGATCATTGTTTGACTGTCGTGCATTTGGATACAACTGTGAGAAAGAGGGGGGACTGAGAGAAAGGGAAGGCTTGTGTGGTTGTACGTAGATGTTTTGCTGCTTTGATGCGTTTCATACATGTCATTGGGACACTGGTTGGACTGTTGGGTAAAGCACCTGATTTTCGTTACAAGATGTGGGGATCAGTTCCCGCTCGAGATAGAGAGGAAGAGACTCTGTCTCAGAAGTGAATATCTTCTTCTTTGTCATACATTCAGACAGGAACCCCAGAGGCACTGACGAAGGTGGAGACGCTCTCCAGAGATCCATAGAGCTTTTCCCTCGTCCATGTGTCGGCAGGCCAGGTCACTGCTCTTAGCAGAAGTGAACATGTGTGTGGACCCTTGTCCCCGCCCGGTAGGTGAGACTCGAAACTGAGGTCCTGTGCGTGAACGCACATATAAACAATCTGGGCTGTTGGCTTTGAATTTGATTTCACCTTTTGGTCAAGAATAAGCCACAAGTGTGTGTGAGATGGATGATATAAAAGTAAAACACATGCACATTGGTGTGGTGTTTAGACATCATCTCAGAATATGGAATGCAGCTACCCTATTAGAAATGGTCACATATGCAAAAGTTTCGCCAGTGGCAAGTCATGAGGATTGAAAGAAAGAAAGAGAGAGAGAGAGAGATGTGTTAAAACATTGTACTGTTCTTTTTACATTAATCTCTGTGTAAAGTTGGACTCATGATTGCTCATGTACGTGTGTTGGTGTGGGATAAACTGGTGGCAGGGGTGACAGACGGGAGGAGAGGAGGAGGGTGGGACAGAAGAGAGAGGAACAGAGGGAAAGGGAGGAGGGAGAGGAAAGGGAAGAAAGAAAACAGTGAGTGAGGATAGAGAGAGGATGGAAAGAAAAGAAAAGAGGAGTGGGAAAGATGGGAAGTTAGACAGGAGGGAAGAAGGAGATGGTGGAGAAAGAGAGAAGGCAACTCTGTGTGTGTGTGTTTGTGTGTGTGTTTGTGTGTGTGTGTGTGTGTGTGTGTGTGTGTGTGTGTGTGTGTGTGTGTGTCCATGGAGAGAGAACAGGAAGAAAGGCTAAAAACAATGATTGTGTGTTTCCTAAAAGGAATGTAGTTGTTTTTTTGGGGGTCATTTGCGTTCCCATGTACATTCCAAAGGAACTTGAGGTACCAACGAAAGATCTTTTTTTCTGTTTTTAAACATTGCTCCACTTTCAATGAGAAGTCAGGATACTTCTGTGTAACTTATTGTGACATATTTCATGATTCTGATATTGCTTGTGCACAATATGATGTAATGGAAAACATCATGATTTGTAAACTAACAATGATACTTTGTTCATGCATGCTTGCATGTGCTGTGTGTGTGTGTGTGTGTGTGTGTGTGTGTGTGTGTGTGTGTGTGTGTGTGTTCTGGTTTCAAAATGACAAATTGATGTTCATTAATTGCAGTTATGTGGATGAAATCAAGAAATCAGAATTGTTGTGCCTGAAATCCACCGCATCAAACTAAGTTTGAAATGTATTTGATAGCTCAGGTCTCAGATTCATGTTCAACCGAAAGCCGACTAAAGCCTGACAGAGCTCCTAAGCAGATGGTGAATTCAGTCTGCAGAAAACAGTGTGCTCTCTGGAATAAATTTGTGAGAAGGAAGAGATGATGGTCGTCGATACCTTTATTTGAACTGTAATGAGCACAGGGAATAGGGTGGAAGACATGAGTTAGGTGTGTGTGTGTGTGTGTGTGTGTGTGTGTGTTTGTGTGAAAAAAAGGTATAAAATGTGTGTGTGTATTGTGTGAAAAAAGGTTATAAAACGTATGTGTGTGTTGTGTGAAAAAGGGTATAAAACGTGTGTGTGTGTGTTTGTGTGTGTGTGTGTGTTGTATGAAAAAAGGGTATAAAACGTGTGTGTGTATGTTGTGTGAAAAAAGGGTATAAAACGTGTGTGTGTTTGTGTATGTGTGTGTGTTGTGTGAAAAAAGGGTATAAAACGTGTGTGTTGTGTGAAAAAAGGGTATAAAACGTGTGTGTGTTTGTGTGTGTGTGTGTGTGTGAGAGAGAGAGAGTTGTTATCAATTCTTTAAAGACGGGAGGCTGATCGTCTGGAACGGCAAGAAAACTCTATGCCAACATAATTTGTGTTCATAATTCCACACTACACATGAAAAACCCAGAGATGGGATGAATACTAAAAAACTCATATTTAATAACAAGGTTATCTGTAACTCCAGAAAGAGATCAAAAAGAGAAATACCCAGAAGAAAATTAATAGAACACAGAAAAATACGCAGTTCTTTGACAGGAGCTCCGCCTTCCCAGCTTCTTACACAAAGGGACAAAACCACGTCACAATGATTTTGGACATTACTTCCCTTACACAACACCGGCACAGAACACAACGATGAATTGAGCTCCTCATTCTTGCTGATCTTAAAATCTTACAGAGCGGGTGAACCTCGTAAACCGACACATGCATGTGATATGTTAGTACAAATGAAAGAGACAGGGGTGAAAGGCAAAGAGAAAGTTTCAACAGTCACCAGCCGCCGTGACGAAGTGGTTAGCATCGCGGACTCCCGGCTGGGAGGTTGTGGGTTCAATTCGTCTCTGGTTCGGTTTCAGCGGTCTCTGGTTCGGATGTTTCCTGTGAAAAATCCAATTTTTCTTTAACGCAAACACGGTGAATTTGACTTAAAAGGAGGGGAAGTCAAAAAGGAAACGCAAATTCCCGTCAGAGCCATGTGGGATTTTTCTGCCCAGACCGGCTCCTACCCAGAGTTGAGTTTGCTACGGGCTCAGTCTCAGTTGGGAAGACTGGGACCACACAGTCGAGTCTCATCCACTAAATTGATGCGTCTCTTAGAGTGTTGCTCAAATTTCCTGACCAACGCTGGGAGATATTATGAAAGTACAGCCCTGTCATGCAGTCTCAGACCGGAATGGAAATCCGTAATATCATCTTCATCATCCCCATTCTCATCGATCAGCATTTAAAAGAAAAGTCTCAAATTCTGCGGCCCTTCATGCCCTGCTCTTATGGTGACCTCAGTTTCGATCTTCTCTCAGTGTCTATGGTCTTTGATTCCGTCTGGGTTACCGGTATCGGCGAGTCCATGGAGGCTGTCGTTAGATGGATGTGGTGACGCCCTCCGGATGGAGATCTCACTCACGCCGGCTCTGCAACTAAGCAATTATCGCCGTCAGTAGGGGGCTTAGTAGGTGGTGTCCTGCGTATGTTGGATCAGAACAGGCGCCACTGAACACCACCGAAGTGACTCGGCAGCAGTGCAGTGTCTCCTTCGGTGGGTTGCCTCATGATGACTTGACAATGGCTGCATGCTCCCTGTGGATTGCCAATGCCAGGGCTGCGGCGGGACGGGCAGGGCTGTGGCTGTGGACGGTGGGGTCAGAATGAGGGGCGTGGTTGCAATGCCACTGAGGTGGCGCAGAAGATGGGACAGAAAAGATTTAAAAAAAGAAAAAAAAGAAAAGGAAATGCAGCTATGCACAGGTATCAATGTTCTGTCCTCTGGTTTCCTTAAATAGTAATGTGCTGTGATTGGTCCTTTGGTTTGTGCGCAGTTCATATTCTCCACACTCAAGTTTTCTGCCCAGCATACGCCATCAGTCATTCAAGCGCATTTCTTTTTTATGCACCCGATGCTCTTCCCATCCCCACCCTCACTTCTCATCCTTCCCCCCTTTCCCCCCCTTTCTCCCCCCCCCCCCCCCCCCCTCGTCCCCAGTCTTCTTAGACACCTCCTCCCTGCCACACTCACCTCTTTCCTGCCTCTCGTCCTCATACACTCACACCACACCTCCCAGATGATGAGCTTAGTCACAGCTCCGATAGTATCCACACCATTTCACCCTGACGCTTCAGACTCGAAACATTCGTAAAGACTGAAATACACCACTGGGTAATAATGCATGCAAGCACCACAGAGACTCGCCTGCACCATTATCAGGGAGGAAGCTACAGGATTTCTGAAAAATATCTCGTGAACAAAGTGACCAAAAACGATCCATTTAAACCTTCAGGGAAATGTTGGCGTCCACTTGATTAGTTGCCTATTTTTTCTTCTTTTTTTCTTTCTTCTTTTAGTTCATCACCCGGCCCTATTATATCAAATATGAAAAATGTCAACAGGAGACATAAGAGTACTACTGACACACGATCACAGCACAACGCCTATTGTGAATGAAGGAGAGCGAGATCAAGACATCATTTCATTGATGAAGAAACGTCACCGGCCGCCTGTGGAGACACGTTGCTGATCAAAGCTTACAAGACATGCTTTGTCTTTCTTTAATGGCTGTGTTCCGTCATTCCTTTCCGTAGTTCGCTGCTCTTACCAGTCACTGGATGCTGTTCAGTCCTCTTTTGTTGAACGCAAGGTTCCAAAACGAAGTGTACATTGGTTTGGTGACAATTCCTTCACCTTTGCCACGTCTGTTGTTCTGGAAGTCTATGCCTCCGAATCAGTGAGATGTGCTCACTTTGACTGCTTTAAAACTACAAATTGAAACTTTTTTTTCCCCCTCATACTTCGTTATCCAAACAAATGCTTTATCCCTACTTGGCGTGTCCAGACGCCGTTAACCAAGGAGTCTCAGAAATGAAAATTCAGGGCAGTAAGGGAGCTGACCATTATTTCAGACTGACTGATGACCCAGAGTGATGACCCTTGACAGCAAACGCCATAACTGCTATGAACAGAAAAAGAGTTTCCGCCTTTCCTTGGTGCCGTTCGGTTTTTCGAGAATTTTTGTTTTAAGAAACAAAACTTAAAAAAAATTTTTATATATTTTTTATATGTGTATACCAAAAAGGTTAAAAAGTTGAATGCATGATGCTTTTCTTTTAGGATAGTGATAAGGATAGAGGGATCAGCATCACTCTAGCTTCTAAGGCAGATGGCACATTTAGGCGTTAATCGCATTAAAGTTAAAGAAAGAAAGAGAAAAAGAATTGAAGGTACTAAGCAATTGCTCAGAATGTTTTCTTCACACGTGTCCAA
>CM065737.1:31380430-31385430 GCA_033310375.1 Conus canariensis | reverse complement strand
TCAATATTGCAAAAGTAAGCGGAACGTTTGGCAGACTACACACCAATGTTTGAAATAGAAGAGGCATCAGTCTAGAAACCAAGGGAGAAAGGATGTTGCAAGGAATGCTAGAGATGGAACATGACTACTCCCTCTCCCGGCAAGAGCAATCCCGATTTGACAGGCTGAAACCTGTTGTGAGGAGAACGACAATCAGTGAACGCCGACGGTTCTCCCGACCAATCGCATGGGAGTTTCTAGAATTCTTCTTCCGCCCGTCACCAGCTCCTACCCAGGGCTGACTTTGCTACGGTCTCAGTCTGGAACACTGGAACCACACAGCAGAGCGTCATCCACTTAATGGATGGCTCTCTAAGCCGGAGTGCTGTTCAGATTTCATGACCAACACTGCAAGTGTTTGCATCTCTCGGGCCTGGTTGACGCTGGGATGTGTTATGAAAGTAAACAAAGAGTACAACCCTGTCATGCAGTCTCGGTCCGGAATGAAAGTCTATAGTCCCCTTTTCGTCATCATCATCATTCTCGTCAACCAGCATAATAATAATTTAAAAAAAAAAACCGTCTCAAATTCTGTAGCCCTTTCTTGCCCTGCTGTCATCACGGTGACCTTAGTTTCCATTTCCTTTCCTTTTCCACGCCCTGGGTAAGTTCATGTCGAGGTCGCTGGTATCGGCAAGTTCATGGAGACTTTCGTAAGGACGGGACGTGGATTGCGCCCTTCGAGATGGAGAGCTCACTCACGCTGGCTCCGCTACAAATCAACTCTTGCCGTCAGTAGGGGGATTATTAGATGGTGTCCTGCTTAGGCTCGATCAGAACAGGCGCCACTGAACACCACCGAAGTGCTTCCTGTGGACTGCCGGTGCCGGGACTGCGGCGGGCCGGGCCGGGATGTGGATGTGGATGTGGATGTGGGCAGGGGGTTAGAATGAACGGCATGGGTGCAAAACAGCCAAATTAAAAACAAACAAAGAAACAAACAAAAATCCCCCCCCCCCCCCCCCCCCCCCCCAATTTTGACTCTCAAAAAAAAACTTCTCTTCTCTGTCTGTCCTGTCTGTCTGTCTCTCTGTGTCTCCTCCTCTTCTGGCTGGCTGATGCTGTCTGACTGTCTGTACTGTCTTACTCTTTCTTCTCTCGTCTCTCTGTGTCTCCTGCCTGCCTGCCATGCCTGCCTGCTGTCTGTCTGTCTGTATGTGTTCTTTCTAGTCTGTCTGTGAGTCTGCCTGCCTGCATGCCTGCCTGAAATGTCTGTCTGTCGTCTCTGTTCAAAAGTTTCAAAATCAACTGTACCTATCTGTGATCTTCTGAAATAAGGTCATGAAGATACAATTTCACTATTCCAAAGAATTCAACGTTGTCATCACTGATTGAAAGTAAAGAAAGAAAGAAAGAACAAATTACTTTGAGGAATTGCACCTCCCTCCACCCAGCCCATCCCTTCTGTCCTCCCTCCAAACCCCTCTTCTCCCCCCCCCCCCATAATAAAACAAAACCAAACTGTCTAGACATAGGAGTGTCCGCTCTATGATTTGAAAAAAAACCAAAAACACAGCAACTTTGTAAGCACACAATTAGAGAAGAGTCCAGACCTCCCAGGGCGGGAGGTGCTGAGAAGGAATGCAGTAGGCTATAATATGTAGGAGGATTCAGGATGGACGAATCTGTTCTGAAGTGCATTTCTTGAGAACTCGGAGACGCAAGAGTTACTATATCTGTTGACGTTCGTGGAAATATTAGTCGACAACACTTAACTGAAATGAGACAGAGCTTTCTTTCGTGCACGCCCTAAATTCTTGCCCCTATCTCCCCTCCCCCCCCCCCCCCCCTTTCTCTCTCTCTCTCTCTCTCTCTCTCTCTCTCTCTCTCTCTCTCTTGTGCCTCCTCTTGTTATCTTTTATCAAACATTTCCGTGTGGTGTTATCCGTGCTATGTCTCTGCGTTGTTTGGTCGGTGTGATTGCTCCCCTGTTACGTTGGGTGCTATATTGTGTCTGAAATCAAAGCCTTGGCCAGACATTTATTCTCAACATTTTTATCGTTTTTGAAGACTGTTTAGTGTGTATGTGTTCCGCATGCCTACGGCAAAACTGGCCTTCTCTTCTGAAAGTTGGTGATGGGACTTAAGACGTGTGCAAGATGTAACGCGAAGTCGAAGGACTTTTCGGGAAATGGAGTCAGAACAAATGTTGAATCCGAGGGAAAAAAGAAATCCCCCTGTACCGAAACGGTCAGACGGAGATTTGAACTCGCAACCCTAGGATCACTAGTCCTGAGCTCTACCAACTGAGCTATTCCGGTCTCCAGATTTTTAGTTTTAGTGCAGGGATATCAATCAGATACAGGAATCAGTGGATAAACTGTCGTTGCACTTACAGTCACTTCGCCTACATTTTGTATCTTGGCAGCATCAAACCACCTCGCCGATTAAATCTGATTGGCGTCATTTCGCCTACAGAACAGCATTCGTCTTGCCAATAGAACAGGATTCGTTTCGCCTACAGAACAGAGTTCGTTTTGCCTATAGAACATGATTCGCTTCACCTATAGAACAGGATTCGTTTCGCCTATAGAGCATGATTCGTTTCGACTATAGAACAGGATTTTGTTTTGCCTATAGAACAGGATTCGTTTCGCCTGTAGAACAGGATTCGTTTCGCCTGTAGAACAGGATTGGTTTCGCCTACAAGACAGGATTCGTTTCGCCAAGAGAGCACGATTTGTTTCGCTTTCAGAACATGATTCGTTTCGCTTTCAGAACAGAATTCGTTTTGCCTACTAAACAGGATTCGTGTCACCTATAGAACAGGATTCGTTTCGCTTTCAGAACAGGATTTGTTTCGCCTACAGAACAGGATTCGTTTCGGCTATAGAACAGGATTCGTTTTATCTGCAGAGGAGGATTCGTTTCGCCTGCAGAACAGGATTCGTTTTGCCAAGAGAACAGGATTCGTTTTGCGTGTTACGAAGAAATGACTAATTAAGTCGTTGCTCTATGAAAAGTAATGTGTGTTTGAAACAAGCTCACATACATAGTTTCTTCTTCCTGTTCTTCTGCTTCTTCTTCTTCATCATCATCATCATCTTCTTCTTCCTTCTCTTCTTCTTGTTATGTTTTTTTTTTCGCTAAGTGATCACACCACTGCTATCGCTGTACAATGTTCGTGCTGTGAATGCCGTTTTAGCTTGTTGAAAAAGGAAATCGATCATCATTCCTAACTTAAACGACGGGAGGGGTTGATCTCATTCACATTCACAGAACCACAAATGGAGTTTCCTAAGTCGAAACGCGGTGCCGATGCTCTGGTATTATTTTCAGACTTCGTACACGTTTAGACTCACACACATACACAGACACACAGGCTCACAGACACAGACACAGACTGATTGACTGAAACCAAATTATTGTCAGATTAAATCATGGTTGTACTGACAACACACACACACACACACACACACACACACACACACACACACACACACACACACACACACACACACACATCACATAAGTCGGGGGCAGGCACGGGAGCAGTGTAGGGAAGGGTACCCGCGCACTCGCAAAAGGAATATAAAATTCTACCCCTACATCTTGATGAAAGCAACACCAATTTAAAAGGAAAAAAAAATCAAAGAGAGGGCCATTACTCCTCCTCCCCACTCCAACACCTCCCCCTACCATCCACTCCACCCCCCCTCTCCCCGCCCCCTCTCCCCGCCCCCTCCCCCCACCCCCACCCCCCAGCCCCGTCGACCCCCCCCTCACCCCTCCTGCCTGATGTGTTGACATATTTCCTGCGGAAGAAAAGTTTCCTTTGTGTGTCTCGTAAGAATATAAATGCTGTGCTATTACGTGTGTTGATGTTGTTTTTAAACCCTGCACATCTGAGCGGAAATTACTGGCGATTAAATCAGGGACCTGTGATTGGGTGAGAGATCTTCGAGTATATATGTTAAAAAAGGAAAGAAGAAGAAGAAGAAAATGGAGGAGAGGAGGGAGGAGGAGGAGGAGGGAGGAGGAGGAGGAGAATAAGAAGGAAGAAGAAAAGAAGAAGAATAGAAAGCAGCGACAGCAGCAGCAGCAGCAGCAGAAGAAGAAGAAGAAGAGAAGAAGAAGAAGAAGAAGAAGAAGAAGAAAAAGAGAGAGAGAGAGAGAGAGAGAGAGAGAGAGAGAGAGAGACAGACAGACAGACAGACAGACAGACAGACAGACAGACAGACAGACAGACAGACAGACAGACAGAGACAGAGACAGAGACAGAGAGAAGGGGGGGATTTCCTCAAGAAGAAGAAGAAGAAGAAGAGGAGGAGGAGGAGGAGGAGGAGGAGGAGGAGAGAGAAGAAGAAGAAGAAGAAGAAGAAGAAGAAGAAGAAGAAGAAGAAGAAGAAAGAAGAAGACAACGATGACTTTACCGTCGTAAAAAACCCAAAGCACAAGTTGCATCAGCCCCAAGTTAATCAGCGGAGAGCAAGGTGCGCCTGACAGATAGCACACCATAGGCCTGTCTGGCTTTTCTCACTGTTCAGACAGGAATCATACACACACACACACGTGTATGTGCGTGCGTGTGCGTGCGTGCGTGTGTGTGTGTGTGTGTGTGTGTGTGTGTGTGTGTGTGTGTGTGTGTGTGTGTGTGTGTGTGACTCTCTCTGTGTCTGTGTCTCTCTGTCTGTCTGTCTGTCTGTCTGTCTCTGTCTATCTGCTTGTCTGTCTGTCTCTCTTTCTCTCTTTGCATGCGTATGTGCGTGCGTGCGCGCGTGTTTGATTATGTATAACCACTACTATTATCATCATTATCATTACTATAATCATTATCATGATCATTATGATCATCATCATCATCATCATAATCATCATTATCATCATCATCTTCAATATCATCATCTGTATTATCATCCTTTTTCACACATGTTTTATTCCCCACAAACTTCTTTCCTTTTCTGTTCAGTTCCATTCTGTAATATGTAAGTGGAAAGGCAAAAATACAAGTCCCACTCAGA
>CM065737.1:31360670-31367830 GCA_033310375.1 Conus canariensis | reverse complement strand
AAAACACTGAACTCAATCTCTGGAAAAACACATATGAAGTAATACAATGGTTCAAAAACCTCAATAAACAAGAAAATACAGTTTTTATAACATTTGACATAGTAGATTTCTACCCATCTATAGATGAAAAGCTACTAACTAAAGCTATAAAATTTGCCAACAAGTACACAGAAATATCAGGGTCAGAAATGGAAATCATTTTCCACACAAAGAAAACTTTACTGCACAATAAAAATGAAACCTGGATTAAGAACACAAGCAGGAATCCAACTTTCGATGTCACAATGGGATCATACGATGGTGCCGAAACTTGCGAACTTGTCGGACTATTCATGTTATCCAATATTCAAAAAAAGCTTGGAAAACAAACTGGACTGTACAGGGATGACGGCCTTGCCGCTCTGAATGACAACCCTAGAAATATTGAAAATAAGAAAAAAGAATTGTGTAAAATTTTCCACAACCAAAACTTAAAAATCACAATAGAAGCAAACAAAAAGATAGTGAACTATTTAGACATAACGTTAGACCTCAACCAACACACATATAAACCATACAAGAAACCAAATGACACGCCTGTTTATGTAAACATCAAAAGCAATCACCCACCCTCCATACTGAAAACAATACCCAAAAGCATAAATAAAAGACTATCCAATTTGTCATGTAACGAAACAGTATTCAACAACGCTACAGCTGAATACCAAGAGGCGTTACATACAAGTGGCTACAATTACAAACTAAGATACGATCCAGACAATGATACAAAAAGATGCAGAAAGAACAGGAAAAGGAATATCATATGGTACAATCCCCCATATGATGCAAGAGTTAAAACAAATGTAGGGAAAGAATTCTTTAAAATCTTGACATCATCTTTCCCAAAAGACCATAAATTATTCAAGATATTCAACAAAAACAACATCAAATTATCATATTCATGTATGCCAAACCTTAAAAATGCCATCGATTCAGCAAACAAAATGAAAAGCAGCACAGAAAAAAAGGAGGGTAACGAAAGGAAATCTTGTAACTGTACCAAAAAAGAACAGTGCCCCCTAAGCAACAAATGCCTTTATAACAACATTGTGTACCAAGCCACTGTAACATCAGAGAACGCAAAAGAATCATATGTAGGTATCACGGAAAACCAATTCAAAACTAGATATGCAAACCATAAACAATCATTCAACAAAGAAAGATACAAAAACCAAACAGAATTGAGTAAATACATTTGGAAACTTAAAGAAAAAAAACATAGACTACAACATATCTTGGAAAATTTTAAAAAGAGCAGCATCATACAACAACATTTCAAAAAAATGCAATCTATGCCTAACAGAGAAATACATTATACTATGTAAACCACAGTTGGCAACACTAAATGTTAGAACAGAAATGGTTAATAATTGCAGACACAGATGGAAGTTTCTATCAGCGAAAAAAACCAACACCTGAGAAACACATGTAGCACGGGAAAAAACAACAGCAAACCAGCTAGCTATATATATATACGTGGCACTGGCAACGCAAGCTCATCACATCCTGACGACCGCACAGCGTGAAACAAATTTGTAGATGTTTTTAGAAGCTTGATTTTAACTTACTTTTAATATAACAAATATATATATATATATATATATATATATATATATATATAAACATACATATGGATGGATGGATGGATACACACACACACACACATATGTGTGTGTGTGTGTGTGTGTGTGTGTGTGTGTGTGTGTGTGTGTGTGTGTGTGTGTGTGTGTGTTGTTGTTGTTGTTGTTGTTGTTGTTGTTGTTTTGTTTTACGTCTTTCCACGTTACGCGATATTAGACGAAAAAAAAAAAACCCCAACATAATCGAGGCTGGGAAAAAAAGGTTAACACAACGAGTCAAAAGAATTAACTTATCTACAACTATAGCACAAAAATAGAATATCCACTTAATCAAAGATAAAAACAAACAAACAAACAAACAAAAAGAAAAATCAAACGTATAACTCTTCTGTTCTGTCTCACCACTGACTGTTATCGATTATAAGTATTTGCCAATTGGACTTTTAGCTAAGTGCAAAAAGAAAAGATATGTTTCACTTGCTAACAGGAAAACATTTTGAATAGGCTGTACAGACGTATTTGGAATGAATTTTTTCATTAAGTTACACACAAGAATGTGATCAATTGAAATGCTATGACCACATATACAATGTATATTTTTTACATACTTTGTTTTTAAACAATCCAATTTCCATCTACAGATCAAGGAACTTATCTGTCGTCTACGATAAATGTTTTGATCGTACTTACTTAACTTTTCATTCATATTTTTCATTTCATCGTGTGAACCAAAACACCCAGTTTCTCTTTCTATCAAATGAAAATGAGAAAATTCTACTTTTTCTGCCAAAGTATAGCACTCTTGCACTGACATAGAGAAGTTAAAAAAATTTCTTACTGCAATGAAGAATTTTAAATTAAAAGTTCGACCTGAGATGATCACTGAAATAAATAATTTTCGTACATTTCCTCTCAGTCAGAGACACCGAAATAACATTTCTTTGGGTGCCCTCCCACTGTGGGTTATATCATAATGAAAAGGTTGATGTTCTAGCAAAGAGAGGAGCAAAACGATCATCAGATTCGCATTTTTTGGACTTCTCTGTGTGTGTGTGTGTGTGTGTGTGTGTGTGTGTGTGTGTGTGTGTGTGTGTGTGTGTGTGCGCGCGCGCGCACGTGTGTGTGTGTGCACGTGTGTGTGTGCACGTGTGTGTGCACGCGTGCGTGAGTGGGTGTGTGCGTGCGCGCGCGCGCGCGCGTGTGTGTGTGTATGTGATACACAAATAAATACAACTACATTCCAACACGTGACACACAGATGTTTACTTTTTGTTTTAATGCATAAACCCATGGTGTAAATGAAAACTAATGAACACAGGTTGAAAAATTAATTGAGTGTTGTTTTTCTCTAAAGTAATAATAATAAAAGAAAAACTTTTTCCGCCCAAAACCTTAGAATCAAACATCAGTCGACAAGACTCACGCTCGCTATTTGTAACATTCGACGTTGGTGCCTCTCCATTGGTAAGATTCAGTAGAATTTTATGTCCATTTTCCAGTGCAGTAATCACAATAATAATGATAATAACAATAACAATAGTGATGATGATATAATGATAACAATATAATAATAACAATATTGATAGCAGTAATAATAATGATAACAACAATAATGATAATAATAATAATAATAACAATAATAATAATAACAACAACATAGCATTTCTAAAGCGCCTTAACAAAGGTACTACAAGGCGTTGTCAATCCACGCTGTCGTGTACGCAGTAGGCCAGCTTTAACTCTTTACAACGCTTGCCCCACACCGATCACTGAAGCGAGCGGCGGAACCACAGCGCTGAGAGTTACGCAGTGGAAGCGGAAGTGGACTGGTATGACACAAGTCTATACTTAGGAAGCACTTGGACAGAACAGGAAGTGGAGTGTGTGTGTGTGTGTGTGTGTGTGTGTGTGTGTGTGTGTGTGTGTGTGTGTGTGTGTCCTGGATCGCAAGGCGATACGGTCCCGTCAGCCTCTTCCGTTCACTTCACTTCCGCTTCCGTTTTGAGGGTCAAGGTCGGAGTTCGGCCTCTCGCTCCTGTTGCTGCTGCTGCTGTCTTTGCCTTTGTCTCTGACTGGCTCCTCTCTCTCTCTCTCTCTCTCTCTCTCTCTCTCTCTCTCTCTCTCTCTCTCTCTCTCTCTCTCTCACCACGTTGGGATAGTCTTTTTATCTTCCTCATACATTTCCCGTCGTATTGAGCATTTGCATGGGTGTGTGTGTGTGTGTGTGTGTGTGTGTGTGTGTGTGTGTGTGTGTGTGTGTGTTTGCCCGATGAGTGAATATCTATCTATCTATCTATCCTGAAATATATACATACATACATACATACACGCCTATCTTTACACACACACACACACGCGCGCGCATATACACACACATCTTTTTTAATGTGTATGTGTGTGCGCGCGCGTTCGTGCGTGCGTGTGAGACAGACAGACAGACAGACAGGCAGGCAGGCAGACAGACAGATAGACAGAGCCTGCGTTTTTGTTCATGTGAGTGCAATTCTGCTCGTGTGGGGGTGGAGTGCATGCGTGTGTGTACGTGTGTGTACATAAATGGTATAAACACAAATCACAACCGCCCACAAGAACAACTCACTCACAAAGCCAACGACCTTAGAATAGAACGATCACACTCATCCTCACTTCCTTACAAGGAACGTTGAAACACGTCTTGGGGCCTGGCACCACCGCGGACTGACTAACTGACTGTGGGCTGAGTCAGCAACCCCCAGTGGGCACAAACCACCACTCCTCAGCCACACAGCACTTGGCCAAGCGGTCAGGACCCCCTGGCGTCGTCATAGTCTGCACCCACATGGGAGCGCCTGAAATGCAGTCCAGCGAAGGATTGGTTTTTAAGTTCATTGATCATCTATAGGCATAAGCTTGTACAACGAGACACACACGCCTTTGTTTTCCCACGTTGAAACATTAAAAGTCGGCATGCGACTGTCTATCTGTGAACAAAAACACACAGACACTGCATGGAGGGCATGAGTTGTTAGTCTTTATTTAAAAAAAAAAAAAAAAAAAGTGGGGGGGGGGGGTTAAAAAAAGACAGTGGGAAAAAATAGGAGGATGGAGACCCCACCTGTTAAAAAAAAAAAAAAAAGAAAAAAAAAAAAAAAGAAAACTTAAAAAGAAAGAAGAACAAACAAAACAAAAAAAAAAGAAGAAGAAAAGTGGAAAAATTGGAGGATTGAGGAGAGAGAGAGAGAGATAGAGAGAGAGAGAGAGAGAAGAGAGAGAGAGAGAGAGAGAGAGAGAGAGAGAGAGAGAGAGATCCATGACATTCTTCCTGTCGACGCTTGCTTTCTGAGAGTTGTGGCCCTTTGCATGCCTGGACTGTTCATTATACGCACAGCAGCCTCGATCTGCTCTCAAGCAGTCTGGAATCGAGATGAATTCTGGGAGTAACAATACTGATAGTCTGAAAATCCTGACCATTTGTTCTCCTTATTGACAGCGTCATTTACACGGTGATCTATGTTGATAATGTCCCATACCTCACACGTTGATCTATGTTGATAATGTCCCATACCTCACACGTTGATCTATGTTGATAATGTCCCATACCTCACACGATGATCTATGTTGATAATGTCACATACCTCACACGATAATCTATGTTGATAATGTCACATACCTCACACGATGATCTATGTTGATAATGTCACATACCTCACACGATGATCTATGTTGATAATGTCACATACCTCACATGATGATTCATATTGATAATGTCACATACCTCACATGATGATTCATGTTGATAATGTCACATACCTCACACGATGATCTATGTTGATAATGTCACATACCTCACACGATAATCTATGTTGATAATGTCACATACCTCACATGATGATTCATATTGATAATGTCACATACCTCACACAATGATCTATGTTGATAATGTCACATACCTCACACGATAATCTATGTTGATAATGTCACATAACCTCACACGATAATCTATGTTGATAATGTCACATACCTCACACGATGATCTATGTTGATAATGTCACATACCTCACATGATGATTCATATTAATAATGTCACATACCTCACATGATGATTCATGTTGATAATGTCACATACCTCACACGATGATCTATGTTGATAATGTCACATACCTCACACTCTGATCTATGTTGATAATGTCACATACCTCACATGATGATTCATATTGATAATGTCACATACCTCACACGATGATCTATGTTGATAAAGTCGCATACCTCACACAATAATCTATGTTGATAAAGTCGCATACCTCACACAATGATCCATGTTGATAATGTCGCATTTCTCACATGATGATCTATGTTGATAATGTCACATACCTCACACGATAATCTATGTTGATGATGTCGCATACCTCACACGATAATCTATGTTGATGATGTCGCATACCTCACAGTTTAATCTATGTTGATAATGTCGCCCGCCTCACACGAAGATCTATGTCGATAATGTCGCATACCCCACACATTGATCTATGTTGATAATGTCGCGTGCCTCACACACTGATTTGTGTTGATAATGTCGCATACCTTACATGATAATCTATGTTGATAATGTCATGTAACTCACACGATGATCTATGTTGATAACGTCACATCCTCACACGGTGATCTATGTTGATAATGTCACATACATCACACGATAACCTATATTGATAATGTCGCATACCTCACACGCAGATCTATGTTCATAATGTCATCTATCTCACACAGTAACCTATATTGATAATGTCGTATACATAGGTCTTCGCTGAATCAAGACTGCCAAGCAGTCCTTACCATCCTGTTGTTTGTTATGCGAGGTTCAGACCCTCCTCTCACTTGAATTTCACAATCAGCTGCGACCACGGTAAATGCCACTATACTAACAATAACACATGCTCAGACACGGTCTTAAATTAGACACGAGAAACACCTTCAGGGAGCTGTCTAGAAACTATCCTGCAAGCTTCGACAGTTGCCTTGGCAGTCTGTGACTTGGCACTTGCATACTTGTGTCTTTTTATCTGCTTCAGCAGTCTATGAATTGGCTCTTTCATACTTGTGTCTCTTAATCTGCTGCTGTCAGTCTGTCAGTTGGCTCTTTCATACTTGTGTCTCTTAATCTGCTTCAGCAGTCTATCAATTGGCTCTTTCATGCTTGTGTCTCTTTATCTGCTTTATCTGTGTGTGAGCTGGGTCTTCCATGCTTGTGGATCTTTATCTACTTCAGCAGTGTATGAGTTGGCTCTTTCATGCTTGTGTCTCTTTATCTACTTCAGCAGTGCGTGACTTGGCTCTTTCATGCTTGTGTCTCTTTATCTACTTCAGCAGTCTATGGGTCGGCTTTTTCACGTTCGTGTCTCTTTATCTGCCTCAGCAGTGTGTGAGCTGGCTCTTCCATGCTTGTGTCTCTTTATCTGCCTCAGCTGTGTGTGAGTTGGCTCTTCCATGCTTGTGGCTCTTTACCCACTTCAGCTGTTTGTGAGTTGGCTCTTTCATGCTTGTGTCTCTTTATCTGCCTCAGCAGTG
>CM065737.1:31350670-31353170 GCA_033310375.1 Conus canariensis | reverse complement strand
TGTGCGGGAGATGGGTGGGGGGAGGGGAGGGGTGTTGAGGGGGCCGGGGGGAGACTCATAAACAGCTCTGGAGTAGAGCGAGCTGATAACGATTGCGGTCAGTGACGTCACTGGCAGAAGAGGGGCATTGATTCCGACCGGTGTGTAGCATGAGTGATTTACCCTTGGCGGCGGTACCGGATGACCTCCTGAATAGTGAGAGTTACGTCCACCCAGCCGTTGGCTCTAGAGAATTATGCTGCTTTTTTTTCAAAGACTGGAATGCGTGAGACAGTTGTGCAGATCTGATGAATTCATAGCGTTATACCTCTATGGGAAAAGACATAATGTATTCATAGCTGCCATGCCTCTATGGGAAATGATACGTGTATTCGTAGCTTCTGGATTATGATGTGTTTATAGCATGTACTCATAGATCCATGCCTCTGTGGTCAAGGATCCGATGTATATACTATAGCCTTCATAGCTTTATGGTCCAGGATCTGATGTATTTCATGACCTCCATGTCCCTGTAGTCAATGACCTGATGTATTCATAGCCTTCATACCTTTATGATCCAGGATCTGATGTATTGTATTTCATGACCTCCATGCCCCTGTAGTCAATGACCTGATGTATTCATAGCCTTCATAGCTTTATGATCCAGGATCTGATGTATTTCATGACCTCCATGCCCCTGTAGTCAATGACCTGATGTATTCATAGCCTTCATACCTTTATGATCCAGGATCTGATGTGTTCATGACCTCCACGTCTGTGGTGTCAAGGAAACAGACATATTGCAATTCGCCCTTTATCTATTCGCCCTTTATCTATTCACCCCCTCTCATTTCGCCCCTGTCGTTTTGCCCCGTGTCATTTCTACCAGTCTGTGTCCTGGAATGTCGTTTTTGCTGATGCAAGCATCGTCAGTAATGAACACAGTCCCAGACAGCCAGCCGTTTCATGAAGGTCTAGCACCGACACAAATGTTTGTGTAGACTCAAAAAGAGGCTGAGCTGAAAGGACCAACTTCAAACAGCCCAGCCTTATTTAGCTTCTTCTTTTTTTTTTTTTTTTTTTTTTTTAGTCCCATCTTCAGTGCCGGTCCAGTGACACTTCGCGCACGCCGCTCACTGCGGCTCTCCGTCCACAGCCACACCCTGGTTTGTCTGACACCGCACCAGCAATCCACAGGGAGCAGTCAGTCTTAAGCAGCCATGAGGAAACCCGCTAGGGGAGACACTGCCAAGACACGTAGGTGGTGTTCAGTGGTGACTTTGGTGGTGTTCAGTGGTGACTTGGGTGGTGTTCAGTGGTACCTGATCTAATCCAGTACACGCGGGACACTACCTTATTTAGTCCCCTTCCCCCCCCCCCCCCCTCCACCCCACTGGCGACGATAATTGCTTAATCGTAGGGCCAGCGCGAGTGTGCGTCCCCCTTCTTGGGGCTGCCACCACGACCATCCAACGACAGTGCCCATGAACCTGCCGATTCCGGTGACCACGACAACACGACCTCACCAAGGGCAGAGACTCGGGGGGCAGGAAATCGAAATTGAGGTCACCATGACAGCTGGGCGATTCGACTTCCTTTTGTTTCAAATCCACTTACAGATAAACGCTGTGTTTCATGGGTCATAGATCAGGCAGAAAATCGTTTCCCTGCGTGTGTGCTATCATTTTCCCTGCGTGTGTGCTATCATTAAAGATTTTATCTACTCCAGCCCACACAGAAACGAAGAGGTTCGGCGGAAAGCCAGCTGGCAAGGTGAAATAACTCCCTGTATTTATCTGCTCTCCGACTAAATGCTGAAAAGAGCGAGAAGAAAAACTAGAAACAGTCCAGAACTTCAAGTACGTTGGGGCACTTGTTTACTAAGTGCTTTCCAGAGTTGCGTAAACGGCAGCAGCGCTAGCCAGACTAAGACCTCTCTGGAGCGACAGAAACATCACAATGAGTTTCAAGATCTGACTGATGCGCTCCCTGGTCATTGCCAAATGTCTGTATGTGTTGAGACGTGTACTCTGACAGCTTAACTTGAGAGAAGGATTCAGGCAGTAGAGATGAGATGCTTCCGCAAGATCCTTAGCATCTCATACAAAGACCACATTACCAATTTCGAGGTCCAGACAAGAGTAAAACAAGCCATTGGACCATACGAAGACCTCTTGTCCATAGTGAAAAGAAGGGAACTGCGACGGTGTGGTCCTGTATCAAGATCAACAGGACTTGCCAAAACCCATTCTACAAGGAACAGTGCGAGGAGGCAGAAGGAGAGGAAGACAGAGACAGAGATGGGAGGACAACATCAGTGCATGGACTGGCCTCACACTCAGCAACTGCCTAAGAGCGTCTGAGAACCGGGAGGAGTGGAGGAAGCTGGTTGCAAAGTCTGCTGTGACGCCCCAATGGTCTTCAAGACTCCGGGATAGGAGATAGGTGATTTGTCTGCTACAAAAAGAAAACGAATATCGTCCTGCAAGGCCGTATTGAGAAGAGAGTCGAATCCGATCCT
>CM065737.1:31340670-31345670 GCA_033310375.1 Conus canariensis | reverse complement strand
TGTTTTTTCCCCCACTATTAGATTGTTCGTCTATGTATTTGTCTGACTTTATTCAAGTTTAAAAGGCTGTGCCAGTCTTGAATAAAAGTTACTCTGTGTTAGGTTTTCTTATGGGAGCAAAAAATACCCAACTTGTTTACTGTTTATCGTTTACTGTTCCCTGCCTCATTTCATTTCCGATTTTTGTTTTGATTAAATTGAGGTTATTTGTATTTGTTTCTGTCCGTCTGTGTGTTTGTCTTTTGATCTCCCTTGCATCTTTGGGTGGATCCTCAAGCGTAGGCTCAAAGATTGTCCCCTTTATTTTATACTGTTTGTATAATGTCTTTAGTTTTTCAGCAACTTTTTTCCTCCCCACACTTTCGTTTGGTTTCATTTACTACTCTTCGCTGGCTGCTTTGGGAGTGCTATTGGATTCTTTTTTGCACTCTTGGTGGTGAGAACACCACAGTATTATGGACTGTGGTGTGTCTCTATTTGACGCCAGGAGCGCAGACACAACCAGCCGTGTCTCCCTGATGAGTCCGACCCAGCGGACGAAAGGCCTCGGAGCAGGCAATACAAATATATCTGCCTTCAAAAGAGGTTGCGATGGTTCCCTTATGCAGCTAGTGAAGAGTTTTCATATCTGTAACATATTTTCTTAATTTCATGTTCCCAGTTTCTCCATCTTCAAATTACCCCCCCCCCCCCCCCCCCCCTCTTAAGTCCAAATCTTTGCCAAGTCATTACTATGAAGATAGTTCAGTTGTTGGCCTGCGCTTGTTTTTTCCCCCACTATTAGATTGTTCGTCTATGTATTTGTCTGACTTTATTCAAGTTTAAAAGGCTGTGCCAGTCTTGAATAAAAGTTACTCTGTGTTAGGTTTTCTTATGGGAGCAAAAAATACCCAACTTGTTTACTGTTTATCGTTTACTGTTCCCTGCCTCATTTCATTTCCGATTCTCGTTGGAAAGGTCATGAACTCTACTTTCTTTGACACACATTCACTGCGTGAAAATCAGCCAATCAGAAACTCTGTTTCGAAATCTTTGGCATAAACAAAAAGTGAAGTAGGTCGAGCCGATAGACCAATGAGAGATCGCGTTACGAACTTTTCATGGTAACCGCAGGAACATCGCGCGTAGGGATTGGCTGACCGATCTTTGTTTACACCTTTCGCCGCGAACAACATGGCTTCGAAAACCACGATTTGCAAAGAAAGACTGTCTTTTTTGCTCAGTGCTGGTCAGTCTTCAACTTTACCAGCAGTAGATCAAGATGAACTGGGCAAACTGGTGACCGAATATTTCGCTGCAAGTGATTATGAAGACGAAGACACGCTTGACAGTGACGATGACTGTGAAACTTCGCCGGTCGGTTCCGTGGAGCTTGTCCCAACACAAGAAGAAGTTGACGAACCCCTCGTCCACGTACAAGAAGCAAGAGAAGGTGCAGAGTGTAATATGGATGTCGACAACGGCGTGCCAGCTATGCTACAAAGAGCACAGACACGTTCATGTAAGGCGAATGGACATGGGCGTGTACAGATTAAACTGGCAGACCCACTATGCTGTCTCCGGCAGTTTACTCCTGAAGAAATTACAGCCTTTCAGCTCTCAGTGCACGGCATGGACAAAGGTTGGTGCTATTTAAATTAATGAAATATAGATCTCTCTTTGAATGTGTGTGTGGGTGTGTGTGGGTGTGTGTGTGTGTGTGTGTGTGTGTGATATGTCAGTACAGTAATGTGTCAATCTGACTGTGGTTTCAGTCAGTGTGGGTGTGTGTGTGTGTGTGTGTGTGTGTGTGTGTGAGGGGGGGGGGGGGGGGAGGGGATAATTACATTATAGTCTTAATCAATTGTTCATTCAAATTGAAGTTTGTATTTTGTAATTTGAGTAACACTTTTTCTTCTTTTTTAAATGATAGTTTATATTTTCATTTGTAACTCTTGAGCTGTGTGTGTGTTGGGGGGGGGGGGGGGGGGGGGGGGGGGGAGGAGTAATTACATTTTAGTCTTAATCAATGGCTCATTCAAATTGGAGTTTGTATCTTGTAATTAATGTTTCTTTATTTGAGTAACACTTTTTCTCCTTTTTTATTAGAGTGTTTGTTTTCATTTGTAATTCTTGTGTGTGTGTGTGTGTGTGTGTGTGTTGTGTGTGTGTGTGTGTGTGAGGGGTGGTGATTATTCACTTTATTGTCTGTCCGGTTAGGATGTGCATTTTGTAATTGATGATTTTTTTGTCTTAATATTTTTTTTGATAATGGTAAGACTTATTCTTTGTAACTCTGTGTGTGGTGTGTGTGTGTGTGTGTGTGTGTGTGTGTGTTTGATTCAATTATAAGTTTTTAAATCATAATATTAAGCATATGAATTATAATACTGAGCATATGATTAAGCATAATAAATGCATATCATGTTGCAGACCGTGCCAAAGAAATGTACATCCTTGGGGTTCTCAGTTCATGCATGAGGAAAGGACCAAACACCCAGTGCTCCAAATGGAAAGTGCAGCATGACAGGCAACGAGTGAGGTCCACCTACAGTTTGCTGTCCCACACTGCAACGAGTGAGGTCCACCTACAGTTGGCTGTCCCGCACTGTATGCAAACATGCATTTTTGTTCCTGCTTGGGTAAGCCAACAAACAGTTTGATATATCCGAGTTCTAGATTTTTTTTGTGCCTGCCATTATTTTAAAAAAAATTATGTGTTATACTGCTACATCCAAAACTATTGCAGCACTACTCACATTTTATGGTAGAACTTGTACTAACTGAAAAGGATTTAAATTGATTGTGAGTGCACACACACACACACACACACACACACACACACACACACACACACACACACACACACAAAACACACACTTTCTGGCAGATGAGAGTACACAAATTAACCCTTTTTAATACAAATTACTTTTGCATAACAAAAACAATTACAAATGATTTATTGTTATATTAGTATCATCATCATCATCATCATCATCATCATTCTTATTATTAGTGTGTGTATGTGTGAGAAGGATTTATTTTAATGACTTTGTTTATGATTGTTTCAGAATTAGTCAGAATCTACTAACACGCCTTTAGAAGCAAGCACTACCAGACTGAGGGCTTGGTGCAACCAACAAAAAGAAGTGGTGGGCGCATAAACAACACCAGAAGTCTCCAGTTTGAGGACACTGAAGCTGTGAAGCAGTTTATCTGCAATTACGCAGAAGACCATGCTGTCAGCCTTCCCAGCCGTGTTCCAGCACCGGGGAGTATACTATGCACTACTCCTTTGACTCTGCGCAGCAGGTGCATATTCCAAGCATGGCAGCACAACCTGGACCAATTTATTTCTTAACCCCCCGGAAATGTGACATTTTTGATGTGTGCTGTGAAGGCCTCCCACAGCAGGTCAACTACCTAATTGATGAGGCAGTGAGCACCAGCAAGGGCAGCAATGCTGTCATTAGTTACCTGCACCATTTCTTTGAAAACTATGGCCTGGGAGAGAAAAAAGTGGCTCTGCATTGTGACAACTGTTCAGGTCAAAACAAAAACAAGTATATCTTGTGGTACATGGCGTGGCGTGTTCAGAGGGGCCTTTACTCTGAAATAACCTTGAATTTTATGCCTCCTGGCCACACAAAATTTTCTCCTGATTGGTGCTTTGGCCTCTTGAAACAGTGTTTCAAGAGACAGGATGATATCTCCTGTTTGGATGACCTTGCCCGGACAGTTGAGTTGAGCACACCAATCTCCAGGGTAAATATACCTCAGCTTGTTGGCTGGGAGGATGGAACTGTGATTGTTCCAACCTACAACTGGCAGGAGTACCTGACACCAGTCAACAGACAGCTGAAAAATATGAAGCCTGTAGGACACTTCAGATTTACAGCAACACATCCAGGCACAGTGTTTTACAAAACTACCATTGCTGATGAGGAGAAACAGTTTCAGCTTGCAACTCTGGCAGATTATGCAGCACTTGCTCCAGTGCCTGCTGTGATGCCACCACCTCTTCTGAGTGATGCTCGCAAGCAATATCTCTTTCAGCACATTCGGCAATATGTTCGAGAGGATGTCAGACATCTTGTGTGCCCAGACCCTGGTCAGCATCATGACGGCAATGTGTAACAGTGTGCAGATGTGGTATCTTGACTGCTGTTCCTTTTTCTTTTAAAATCGCCTCTTTTGTGTACAAAACTGCTGGTTGCAGTTTGGAAAAAAAGGAAATCTTAAATACAAGTTGCTGTGAACATTTCAAAGAGGATTTGTGTCAGCAAGTGTCTTTCATTCAAATTGTTTGCATTGGATTACTTTGGACAAGTTTGCTGCTCGGTATGTAGATTTTTTCATTTAAAACTAACTTTTTCCATTTATATCTAACAGCCTGGCATGACTGATACAAGATTTAATAGTTTAGAAATAACTTTGATTGAAATATGCAGCTGACCTGTGTATGTATGCAGATCAATATGCAGTATTCTCAGTCACTTATTTTTCTCTCACGGCATGCTTTTTGTGTCAGAAAAAGGGATATATAAACTTAGATAACAAGACAACTACAACATATTTTCACACTAATTTTTGTGTGCTATTGTGGCATGATGTGTTTGACCATGGTACAAAATTTGGTAAAGATTGGTGAAGTAGAAATACCTGTTGCTAAGGTAAAACTTCACTGAAGTGGTGAAAATTTTCAAACTTGATTTTCTCAAAATGGCCGTTTGCTATGTTACACACTTCAAACACCCATAACTTCCTTATTTTTAGGAGTAGAATGATAAATTTCATATGAAAAGAAAGGTAATAATCTGGACATTTTGAAAACCACAATATCCTAAAATCTATTATTTTCACCTTAAGACTCATTTTGTGAAAACAGGTCACATATATGTGTATAAGTATGTATATTTTTGTATATGGGCGCGCCGCGCGCGCACACACACACACACACCACACACACACACACACACACACCACACACACACTTCCTTTCTTTCTCCTACATGACACGC
>CM065737.1:31328170-31333170 GCA_033310375.1 Conus canariensis | reverse complement strand
TGCGCTTTCTTTTTGGCCTGCCACCCCTCTGCAGTGAGAAGCCGAGCTCGCGCGCTGTCTTGTCATCACGGGACTTGAAGGGGGAAGGTGGGCAGCAGTAGAGTTGAACTGTCGCCTTGTTATCCGAGTTTTTTCACGTGCACCCTGACCTGAATTCTCTCCGTACGGTTTGTCTCTGGTTTCATTTGCACTCGGGTACTCCGACGTTGGCAGAATGTATGGTCGACTTGCGTTGCCTTCATCTGAGTGGAAAGAAGAGGGAAGCCATCTTTGGAAAGATCGTAGAGATCAGAGGAATTATAACGATTGTACACTGCTTCAGTATCCTCTTCTATATCTTGTCTCGCCTCACCACTGCTGGCTCTTCTTTCTTCTTCCGTTTCTTCATGCTTTCCTCTTTGTTTCCCTTCCCCCGACCACTCAGTCTCACTAGTTCTTCTTTGTCAGTGTCATAGGTGTAGACGCCTTCTTCTGTAAACAGTTTGTCAAACTTCATCCTTGTTTTCTGCCCGCTGTCATAGAGTTCATTGGCTTTTCTCCTCAGTCCCTGCCTTTTCTTCCGCACTGTCTCAGAGAAGTCTTCTCTGATATACACATTCTGATGCTTTTCTGAAGTTTTCAGTTTTCTGGCATTCTTGAGAATCAGCTCCTTTGACTTGTGAGACAAGAACTTGACGACCACGCCTTCTCCTTTCCCCAGTCTATGAGCTCTCTCAATGGCAATCTCCTCCTGAAGACACATTCCTTCTTTGAGTACTGTGTTCACTTTCTGTTCACACTCCTCCCAGTTTTCGTTGGCCTTTTCTTTCTCAATCCCAAAGAACAGTAAGTTGTTTCGCCTACTTTGGTTTTCCAAGTAGTCACATTTACTTTTCCACCTGTCGATCTCTTTCCACAGAGTTGCTGCATATGTAGATGGCAGCGGTATGCATGGCATTCAGATGTTACCTGGTTTTGTTGAACTATTCCTTCTGTTGTTTGCCGATGACATTGTTCTTTTATCCGGTACTGCCAGGGGTCTCCAAAATCAAATTGATTTATTAAATGAAGTCTGTAAAAGATTATTTTTAAATATAAATAAAGATAAGACCAAAGTGATGGTTTTTCGAAAAGGAGGGTTCTTGGGTAAAACTGATAAATGGACTTTAAACGGATCTATCTTGGAAGTGGTAAACGAGTATAATTACTTGGGTTTTGTTTTTACAACGAAAATGAGTATTTGTAAAGGTGTTGATGCCTTGGCAGCAAAGGGTAAAAGAGCATGTATGAATTGTGTAAAACATATTAGCAGTCTTCATGATATATCTAAATCCTGCTTCTTTAAAGTTTTTGACACACAAGTTCAACCTGTCATTATGTATGCTGCAGAATTGTGGGGGCTAAACAGTTGAAAAACATTGAAAAAATTCATACATTTGCATGCAAACGTTTTTTGAAAGTACCATTAAAATTACCAAACAAAATTGTGTTTGGCGAACTGGGTAGATATCCATTATATATTAACAGTTCTGTGAGATGCATAAAATACTGGTTAAAGATTTTGAAGATGAATGAGTCAAGGCTACCAAGATTAGCATATATTATGTTAAAAAACTTGGATGAAAAAGGTAAAGCATGTTGGGTAAGTTCGATTAAAAATACTTTGTTTCGTTTAGGATTTGGATATGCCTGGGTTAACCAAGGTGTTGGATGTGAAATTTCTTTTGTATCATTGTTCAAGCAACGTTTGAAAGATAATTATCTACAGGAATGGGATAGCTCAGTAATGAACAATGACATATATTGCACGTACCGGCTATTTAAAAATGTGTTTGAAAGCGAACCATATTTCCAATACCTTGATATCAGATGCTTTCGTGATGGTTTTGTTAAACTAAGAACCGAGGTACTTCCAATAAACGGTTCCTCTTTTAGGACTACCTTTAGTGAAACGCTAAACTTTCTGTGTCCTTTCTGTAAAGTAATAGAAAATGAAAACCATTTTCATTCATGTTTGTCCTTTATATGATGATATTAGAAAGAAGCATTTGTCTGGAATTGATCAGCACTATACTTTTATTCTGAGGAACAAATCCATGAAGTTGACTCGAAATCTAGCTTTGTTCATCTTTTATGCAACTCGACAAAGAAGGCTGTTGACCGAAAGTCATGAAGGATGATTACACGGTGATAACTATAAAAGTTTAGATATGAAAGGAAGTAAAGTTGTATTAATAGTACTGTTGCTATTAGTCTTGTCTAGTCATACTAGATTCCATTGTTATTCTGTTTCTTGACCTTGTATCTAGGGGCTGGTGGCCTAAAGATAATAAACCATTGTTCATTGTTCTCTCTCTCTCTCTCTCTCTCTCTCTCTCTCTCTCTCTCTCTCTCTCTCTCTTGTCATTGACAGGTACACTCTCTTTCTTTCTTATGCTCTCTTTCTCTCTCCCTGAGTGTCTATCAGCCTGTCTGTATGTCTGTGTGTGTGCCTCTCTCTCTCTCTCTCTCTCTCTCTCTCTCTCTCTCTCTCTCTCTATCAACAAGCAATCTCCTCTCTCTCTCCCTCTCTCTCTCTCTCTTCTCTCTCTCTCTCTCTCTCTCTCTCTCTCTCTCTCTCTCTCTCATTCACACAATTACCCACCAAATAGTCGTTGCACAGAGACTGGCGAATGGAGCTGATGACAGCAACTTGCACTTAGTGCCCGTAAAGCAACTCCGGCCACGTGAGGCCAGAAAGGAGAAACAAGAAACAAGAAACAAAAACAAAAAACAAAAAACAAAAAACACACTTAGCAGATGAACGAAGGTCCCTCACGAATTGACCACACTGGAAAAAAAGAAAAAGGTGACGTCGATGTACCATAAGGTTGTGACTTTGTGGGAAGACAGTTAAACGAATTTCACACAGAGAAAAGTCGTGTTGAAGATAAAATGAGAGAAGTGTAGAACACAGGGCAGTACGGAAGGGTAAAACGTGGCGCAGAGTTGTACAACTTAACTTGCACAGAACCGTACTGTGTAACAAAGTTTACTGCAGTGCAGCAAAAAATGTACCTTGATGCAGTGAAATGAAAATTCAATACTGTACAATGCGGAACACAGCTTAGAATACTGTACAGTGCCACACACAGCTTACAATACTGTACAACGCAATACACAGCTTATAATACTGTACAACACAAAACACAGCTTACAGTACTGTACAACGCAATACACAGCTTACAATACTGTACAATGCAATACACAGCTTACAACACTGCACAGTGCAACACACAGCGTACAATACTGTACAATGCAACACACAGCGTACAATACTGTACAACGCAATACACAGCTTACAATACTGTACAATGCAATACACAGCGTACAATACTGTACAACGCAATACACAGCTTACACTACTGTACAATGCAACACACAGCGTACAATACTGTACAATGCAATACACAGCTTACAACACTGCACAGTGCAACACGCAGCTTAACAATACTGTACAATGCAATACACAGCGTACAATACTGTACAACACAATACACAGCTTAAAATACTGTACAATGCAATACACAGCGTACAATACTGTACAACACAATACACAGCTAAAATACTGTACAATGCAATACACAGCGTACAATACTGTACAACACAATACACAGCTTAAAATACTGTACAATGCAATACACAGCGTACAATACTGTACAACGCAATACACAGCTTAAAATACTGTACAATGCAATACACAGCGTACAATACTGTACAACACAATACACAGCTTAAAATACTGTACAATGCAATACACAGCGTACAATACTGTACAACACAATACACAGCTTAAAATACTGTACAATGCAATACACAGCGTACAATACTGTACAACACAATACACAGCTTAAAATACTGTACAATGCAATACACAGCGTACAATACTGTACAACACAATACACAGCTTAAAATACTGTACAATGCAATACACAGCGTACAATACTGTACAACGCAATACACAGCTTAAAATACTGTACAATGCAATACACAGCGTACAATACTGTACAACACAATACACATCTTACAGTACTGTACAATGCAACATACAGCTTACAATACTGTACAGTGCCGCACACAGCTTACAATACTGTACAATACGAAACACAGCTTATAATACTGTACAACACAATACACAACTTACGATACTGTACAACGCAATACACAGCTTACAATACTGTACAACGCAATACACAGCTTACAATATTGTACAGTGCCATACACAGCTTACAATACTGTGCAATGCAATGCATAGCTTACAACGCTGCACAGTGCAACACACAGCTTACAATACTGTAAAGAGCAACACACAGCTTACAATACTGTACAATGCAGTAAAGTATGGTGCAGTACAATTCCTTACAGTCCTATGCGACACAGAGCAGGGAAATACAATGAATCATGTCTAGTGATATGCAACGAAATACAACACAGCTGCACTGGAATGCAATACAGAACTGTCTGTACAACATACTGCAATATCGTAAAGCCTAATGCAAACTGTGCGGTACTATGGAATGTTAATACTTTGCATACACTATAGCGAAATGTATTACAATGCAAGAAATACAGTTGACAATGCAATAAATACAACCTGACGCATTACAATGCAACAACAAAGCATAATACACTAAAATCCAACACATACAGTTCATCACAATCTGCACTGTAGCCCAATCCAGTACAATGCAATACAATACAGTATACTAAAATCAAAACAGCGTAGAACGGTACATTCATATATAAAACAATGCAATGCAATACAGTATCATACTGTGCAATGCAATACAATTTAGTAGAGTACAACGAATGCGGTGTAGTATAGCACAATAATGTACAATACTGTGCAGTGTAAAACAACACAGTACAAAGCAATACGATACAGCACTCTACAGTACACTAATACAGTACAATTTAAAACAAAATAATGTATTAAAAAAACATGTTGAATAGTGCAGAACAGTACAGTCTTATACAGTATA
>CM065737.1:31315670-31318170 GCA_033310375.1 Conus canariensis | reverse complement strand
GGTCACTTCATGTTTGTTGCCTACAATCTATCAGCTATGGTCACTCCCTGTTTGTTGCCACAATCTATCAGCTATGGTCACTTCCATGTTTTATACAATCTATCAGCTATGGTCACTCCATGTTTATACAATCTATCAGCTATGGTCACTCCATGTTTATACAATCATCAGCTAATCAGCTATGGTCACTCCATGTTTATATACAATCTATCAGCTATGGTCATCCATGTTTACAATCTATCATCAGTCATTTCAATTATCAGCTATGGTCACTCCATGTTGTTCTACAATCTATCAGCTATGGTCACTCCATGTTTTCTACAATCTATCAGCTATGGTCACTCCAATGTTTATACATATATCACTATGTCACTCATGTTTGTTGCCTACAGTCTATCAGCTATGGTCACTCCATGTTTGTTGCCTACAATCTATCAGCTATGGTCACTCCATGTTTATACAATCTATCAGCTATGGTCACTTCCATGTTTTTCAACTATCACATGTTTCAATCTATCAGCTATGGTCACTCCATGTTTGTTGCCTACATCTATCAGCTATGGTCACTCCATGTTTGTTGCCTACAGATCTATCAGCTATGGTCACTGCCAGTTTATGCTATACAGCTATGGTCACTCATGTTTGTTGCCTACAATCTATCAGCTATGGTCACTCCATGTTTGTTGCCTACAGTCTATCAGCTATGGTCACGCATACGTTCCTACAGTCTATCAGCTATGGTCACCCATGTGTTGCTACAGCTATGGTCACTCCATGTTTGTTGCCTACATCTATCAGCTATGGTCACTCCATGTTTGTTGCCTACATCTATCAGCTATGGTCACTCCATGTTTGTTGCCTACAGTCTATCAGCTATGGTCACTCCATGTTTGTTGCCTACAGTCTATCAGCTATGGTCACTCCATGTTTGTGCTACAATCTATCAGCTTGGTCACTCCATGTTTGTTGCCTACATCTATCAGCTATGGTCACTCCATGTTTGTTGCCTACAGTCTATCAGCTATGGTCACTCATGTTTGTTGCCTACAATCTATCAGCTATGGCCACTCCATGTTTGTTTCATACAGTCTATCAGCTATGGTCACTCATGTTTTATACAATCTATCACCTATAGTCACTTCATGTTGTTGCCTACAATCTATCAGCTATGGTCACTCCATTTTGTATTCTACAGTCTACAGCTATGGTCACCCCATGTTTATACAATCTATCAGCTATGGTCACTTCATGTTTGTTGCCTACAATCTATCAGCTTGGTCACTTCATGTTTGTTGCCTACAATCTATCAGCTATGGTCACTTCATGTTTGTTGCCGACAATCTATCAGCTATGGTCACTCCATGTTTGTTGCGACAATCTATCAGCTATGGTCACTCCATGTTTATACAATCTATCAGCTATGGTCACTCCATGTTTATACAATCTATCAGCTATGGTCACTACATGTTTATACAATCTATCAGCTATATCAGCTATGGTCACTCCATGTTTATAAATCTATCAGCTATGGTCATTCCATGTTTATACAATCTATCAGCTATGGTCATTCCATGTTTATACAATCTATCAGCTATGGTCACTCCATGTTTATACAATCTATCAGCTATGGTCATTCCATGTTTATACATTCTATCAGCTGTGTCACTCCATGTTTTACAATCTATCACTAGGTCACTCCTTGTTTATACAATATATCAGATATGATCACTCCATGTTTTATGGTCACTCCATGTTTATACAATCTATCAGATATGATCACTCCATGTTTTATGGTCACTTCCATGTTTATACAATCTATCAGCTGTGGTCACTCCATGTTTGTTGCCTACAATCTATCAGCTATGGTCACGCCATGTTTGTATTCTACAGTCTATTAACCTTAGGCGAAAGATGTGTATGAACAGACTCAGCTCTCCAATGCAACCGCAAATCCACATTCACACAGAAATAGACGCACATTCCACATTCACACAGAAATAGACGCACATTCTACATACACAGAATATGCAACATTCACACAGAAATAGACGCACATTCATTACACAGAATACGCACATTCACATCAACAGAAATAGACGCACATTCCTACCAGATCACCACATAAATTAGACGCACATTCCACATTCACACAGAAACAGACGCACATTCCCTTTTCACACAGAAACAGACGCACATTCTACATTCACACAGAAACAGACGCACATTTCACATTCACACAGAAATAGACGCACATTCATCATTCACACAGAAATAGACGCACATTTCACATTCACACAGAAACAGACGACTCACATTCTACATTCACACAGAAATAGACGCACATTCTGCATTCACACAGAAATAGACGCACCTTCTACATTCACACAGAAATAGACGCACATTCTACATTCTACATTCACACAGAAATAGACGCACATTTCACATTCACACAGAAATAGATGCACATTCTACATTCACACAGAAATAGACGCACATTCCA
>CM065737.1:31305670-31310670 GCA_033310375.1 Conus canariensis | reverse complement strand
AAGTAGAAAATATAAAAGGATAACCTCTTAAGACACAAGTGCTGAGGGCCAGTTCTTGGAATGAATCCGCAAGGGACTAAATTACAATAAACTAATAAATTCCAAGGATAAGTACCGAGCACCGAGTGTACCGAGTACCGAGTGGTGTGTGTGTGTGTGTGTGTGTGTGTGTGTGTGTGTGTGTGTGTGTGTGTGTGTGTGTGCCTATTTCTTCAATCTAAGACATAAGAGAAAGCTTTGTTTATAATTGAATATTTCTTGCAGTCATTGCAACACCAAGCTGCTCTGTAAGTTGCTGGCATGGTGCTCGGTGCTTATCCTTGGAATTTATTATTTATATATATATATATATATATATATATATATATATATATATATAAACAGATAATCTGTATTACACTCAAAGCTGCAACTGACTTTTCTCAGAAGATCAGCCAGTACCAAAACATATTCATCGCACAGTCCAGCCCATACCATACCTGACACTGAGGCAGATGTCATGTCCGTTTCTTTTTCTGTGCAAGTACTATCGACATGACGCTTCATTTCCCTGTCGTCTGCTAGACTTTTCACCCCAAAATCCTAGTGCCCTACCAATGGCGTAGAAACACAAGGAGTCCACAAGTTATGCATCTTTCTGCTATTTTTGCTGATATATGGCATTGAACTAATTTACCGAATCAAATATTCCAGGATAAAATCATCTTTTTTTCACATTCATTTTTTTTTCTCACAGAGCCAGGGCGATTTTCATTTGTTCCAACTTTGTTCTTGCTACTTGACCTTTGCTGTAACCCCGAACTCTGACCTCAGTGCCCTACGTGTTTCCGGAGGAAACAGACCTGAATGTTCACGCAGATCGCATCTGTGTCTGTGTCAGAATGTACTATCAGACAGAGGGCGGATGGGAGCGAGAGGGGAAGGGGGGGAGGGGGGAGTGTCCATACACCACCCGCCCACTCTTCTACCTCCCCCTCATTTTTGTAACGGGGACGGATTTATACATGACTAGTCTGTAAATAAACACCATGTAATATAACTACTCAGAACGAAATTTCTGTCGTTTCTGTCTTTCATGAAAGTTTTTTTCTTTCTCCACTGAAACCCTTACCTTGAACTATCCATTCCCCCGTCAGTACCCCTCTCCCTCCTCTTCTTTCTACTTTTGAATTGACTTCAACGCAGTGACAGTCCTGATTTGGCCCTTTGCGGTCGGCTGGGCTATAAGCAACGTTACCTTACCTTATCTCTCCTTTCTGTGTTAGCCTATTCCCCCCGCCCCCCACCCCCCACCCTCCACCCGCAGCCCTCCCGGCCTGAAAATCTTCCTATACCACTGGCGTGTGTGTGTGTGCGCGCGCGCGCGCGCGCGCGAGTGTGTGTGTGTGTGTGTGTGTGTGTGTGTGTGTGTGTGCGTGGGTGCGTGCGTGTCGTGCGTGCGTGCGCGCGCGCGCGCGCGCGCGCGTGTGTGTGTGTGTGTGTGTGTGTGTGTGTTGGTGAAGATTTATCAAAACAGATATTCTTTCTTTCTGTCTTTTCTTCTTTTTTTTTTTTTTTTTTTTTTTGTCTTTTTCTTTTCACTCTTGGTTGTTGTTTTTTTTTGTTGTTTTTTTGACTTTGTTCTTCTTTTTGTTTCATCTCCTTCTGCTATTGCCTTTTTTTAAGGTTCTTTCTTAGCCTCTATAGAGTATATTGTCGCGCGTTTCAGTTCACATTGAAAACTAGAATAACAGACTTGTGGCTGCAGCAGCAGCAGCAGCAGCAGCAATATCTCTCTCTATCTCTCTCTCTCTCTCTCTCTCTCTCTCTCTCGCTCCCTTTCTCTCTCTCTCTCTCTCTCTCTCCTCTCTCTCTCTCTCTCTCTCTCTCTCTCTCTCTCAATAAAAAAAAAAATTGCTGTAAACTCTTCCCTTTCCCTACACTGCCTCTTTCAGTGTAACACAAATTCATGACTCATTAACAAGGAAAGATTTAAAGGTTTGTTTTTGTCTTTGTTTTTTTCAAAGCTGTTCTCTCTCACCCCCTCAATAACCACCACCCCACCCCCACCCCATCCTCTGTGTGTGTGTGTGTGTGTGTGTGTGTGTGTGTGTGTGTGTGTGTGTGTGTGTGTGTGTGTTTAACTCTCCCTTTTTCTCTGTCTTTCTTTCTCTGTCTCTCTGTCTCTCTGTCTCTGTCTCTCTCTCTCTCTCTCTCTCTCCCTCCCTCTCTCTCTCTCTCTCTCTCCCTCTCCACCTCTCTCTGTCTCTCTCTCCTCTCTCTCCCTCCCCCCCCCCTCTCTCTCTCTCTCCCCCTCTCGGTCTCGCTCTAGGTTTCGCTCCGTCTTTTCCAAGAAGTGGTGTTCTGTTAATCAGTATGTTTAGCGCAGTGCGCGCGTGTCAAGGCCTTAGCCAGCTCAGCCGGACCCTCACAAGGTCAAGGTCACAGGAAGGCAGTAAATGCACAACGCTAGTTCTGCTTCAGTAATGTAACTCTCTCTCTCTCTCTCTCTCTCTCTCTCTCTCTCTCTCTCTCCTCTCTCTCTCTCTTCTCTTCTCTCTCTCTCTCTCTCTCTCTCTCTCTCTCTCTCTCTCTCTCTCTCTCTCTCAGTAAGGTTCTGTTCCTCTTTGTAGCACAAGTAGCCAGCTGTTTCATGAAATCATAGGCTGGTCACCTACAACCCCCACCCCTCACCCTGCCCCCTAGTCTCCCCTCCCCTCCTCCCTCCCCCAGCTCCCCCCCCCCCACCCCACCCTCCCTCTGGCTTCATTCAACCTCTGCAGTGAGGACTTTGGTTTGGAAGCCGGATTCCTTCAAGCGGCTGGCTAGACTGGCAGCTATGCTTGTCAGTCTTGTAGATGTCGGTCGGCTTCATTCTTGCTGTTAAGTGGCACGGTGGGTTCGGTCAGAATCCCCCCGTGGGGATACCGGGAGGGGGGGGGGGGTCTTTTGTACAAATAGTTCCCCCTCCTTCTGGACATTCTGTGCTAGTAACGTCCCCTTTTCCTTTCGCTCTCAGTAACTCTGTCTCCTTCTTTTGCTGTACTGTCGTCTACTGTCCTTTCTGTCTACCATATCTTTTATCTATCTTTTTCCACAACCTCTTCCCACAAATTTCTGCACTCAACGAAGTCGGAGTGAACTGACTATACTCTCGAGTTCAGTGTGAGTATCCCAACAGGGTAAAACGAGTTCACACGCTACCAGATACTGGAACGCTGAAGAAGAAGAAGGTCAGAATGATTTGTATTGATGAACCTGAGTAGGACACAATATCCGGTTTCTTTTCGATGATCAAGTGTAACGGACATACACGCCGGCTCCGCGACTAAGCAATTATCGTCGCCAGTAGGGGTGGGGGGTGGGGTGGGGCTTAGTAGGTGGTGTCCTGCGTATGTAAGATCAGAACAGGCGCCACTGAACACCACCGAAGTGACTCGGCAGCAGCGCAGTGTCTCCTCTGGTGGGTTGGCTCTTGACGACTTGACATTGACTGCTGTCTGTGGATTGCCGGTGCCGGGGCTGCGGCGGGACGGGCCGGGCTGTGGACAGGAGGTCGGAATGAGCGGCGTGGGTGCACTGCCACTAAGGTGGCACAGAAGATGGGACCGAAAAAAGCAGTAACGGACATGAAGAATACGCTCCAGAATTCTGCGCTGGTGGCTTTTAGATGGCAAAGAGTAGGAGCTGTCGTCCAACCGAACGGCAATGTGAAAAGGGTGAGGTGCGGGGGGGGGGGGGGGGGGGGGGGGGGGGGGGGGGGGGGGGGGGGGGGGGGAGGTTTGTGGGTCTTTCAGAAACATTGAAAAGAGAGTGCGAGCCGCCGTGGCGAAGTGGTTAGCGTCGCAGATTTCCGGCTGAGATCGTACGTTCGATTCCCTCAAAGCCATTTATTTGTGTTGTGTGTGTGTGTGTGTGTGTGTGTGTGTGTGTGTGTGTGTGCGCGCGCGCGCGCGCGCGTGTGTGGTGTGTGTGTGTGTGTGTGGCGGGGGGGGGGGGGGGGGGGTTGCCGCGACCGGCTCCTACCAAGACTTGAGTTTGCTATGGACTCGGCAGGAAACACTGGGACTACACAGTCGAGTTTCATCCACTTAATGGATATGTCTCTCTCTCTCTCTGAGAGTGTTGCTCAAATTTCCTGATAAACTCTGCAGGTATCTGTGTCTCTCGGGCCTGGTCGACACTGGATAATAATGAAGATCTTTGTGTGTGGTTAGCCTAGACCCTCAGTGTGTGTGTGTGTGTGTGTGTGTGTGTGTGTGTGTGTGTGTGTGTGTGTGTGTGTGTGCACGCGCGCGCGCGCTCGCGCACACGCGCGTGCGCGTGCTTACGTGTGTGTTTGTGTATACGTGCGGGCGCGCGCGCGCGCGGTGTGTGTTGTGTGTGTGTGTGGTGCGTGTACGTGCGTGTATGCGTGTGTCTGTCTGTCTGTGTATCTGTCTGTCTGTGCTTTGGTGTGTGTATGTGTGTGTGTGTGTCTGCGTCTGTGTGTGTGTGTCTGTCTGTCTGTGTGTCTGTCTCTGTGTGTTTCTCTGTGTGTGTCTCTGTGTGTGTCTGTGTCTGCGAGTGTTTGAGTGCGTAAGTCAAATAGTGAGAAAGAGAAAGGACAAAAAAGAAAGAAAACAGAGAGAGAGAGAGAGAGAGAGAGAGAGAGAGAGAGAGAGAGAGAGAGAGAGAGAGAGAAGGAAGGAAAAAAGGAGTGAGGGAGAGAGAGTAAGTACGTGTCCATGTCTGTATGTCATTGTGTGTGTGTGTGTGTGTGTGTGTGTGTGTGTGTGTGTGTGGTGTGTGTGTGTTGTCTGTCTGTCTGTCTGTCTGTGTGTCTGCATGTGTGTGTGTGCGTGCGTGTGCGTGTGTATGTGTCTATGTGTGTTTGTGTCTGTGTGTGTATCTGTGTCTGTGTGTGTGTCTCTCTGTGTGTGTCTGTGTCTATGTCTGTGTCTCTGTATGCCTGTTGGTTGGCTGGCTGGCTGGCTGGCTAGCTGGCTGGTTGCTGGCGGTGCGTATTGTCTCGCTGAGAA
>CM065737.1:31302897-31305570 GCA_033310375.1 Conus canariensis | reverse complement strand
GGGCAGCCTTCTAACCCATTCTGTGTTGCGAGAATTGTCAATCAGCTCTCTGTGATACTGGTAGGAGAAAAGCCTTTCATATAACTGTTTGTTAAAGTTTTCAACCAAACCCTGTGATCTGTGAACACCCAGAATGCCTCTTTTAATGGTAACTCTATGTTTTAACAATAATTGATTCACTTGTCCTTTAAATTCTTTCCCATCATCGACTTGAATCATGCGAGGATAAGTTAAAGGGCCTCGTTGGTATAGCAGCTGTATAGCGACAGCAACAGCAGAAGCACTCTTTTGTGTTAATGGTTCCGCATCTTTGTATCTTGAAGCTATATCAATGACTGTAAGTGCGTACTTAAATCTTTTTCGTCTAATCGTATCATGGGGTAAATATAGAAGGTCCATTTGATGGGTGTCGTTTGGTGTTATATTCACAAAGTGTGGTCTCTGTATTCGTTTAGGCGCTGGTAGATAAATTTGCCAAATCGCTTGTTTAGATAACCATTCCTTTGCTGTTTGTTCACTGACTCCAGCTGCTTGGCTTAGCTTTTTAATTGCTGTTATTCCCTTCCAATATCCTTTTGGCGAATAATAGATCTTGTTCATTTTTATTCAGCCAATATTATGTGCAACAAAATACACAACGGTCATGCCAAAGACAATAAACAATATTTCTTGCATCTTTTGTTTTTCTGATGGTTGATAGTAATCGCTGAATTTTGGTGGGCGCAATGTTTCAACTTGTTGGCCTGTTACTAGAAAATATTCTTTTATTGCCTGGTCAACATCTTTAAATGTGTAAGCTGCATGTCCCTGTTTTTTCAGTTCATCGTTAATAAAATCTAACTGCTCCATTCTTTGCTTTTCATAGGTGTCTTGTGCAGCGGCTAGTTGCTCCATAGCTCTGTTATGTCTTTTTCTCTCATCGTTATTTTGTAGTTTACTAAACGCGTAATTACTTCCGCTAAAAGCAAGCGCATTAACCACAGCGCCGCCTATCATCATTACGAGTGAAGCCATTTTTATAAATGTATTTTTTTACATATTGATACTGTCTGGAATTATTCCTTGCTTAACTAGAAAATCTTTCGTAGCAAATGAAGCTGTAATAACAGCAATCAGCTTTGCTGAGTCTTCAAAGTCTAGTTTGCCAAGATCTGCTGGTTTTATTTTTAACAGGCTTTTACCAAGCATTGTGTATCCTACACTTAGGCCTCCAATAACAGCAGAATGGTATACAAGGTTAGTAATAGTTTTTTCGGCGCTCATTTTTAAAAATAAAATAATATTTATTTATTAATAAAACATGAACTGCGATGATTTACTTCCTGAACTTACAAATGATCAAGTTGATGACCAAGATATTATGCCCAAAAAGGAAAGGCTGTATTCTTTGGCAGCATGTGGAAAAACAAAACAGTACCTTGGAAATGAATTCAGCATAGAACAGATTCAACAAATGTCGCCACAAGACATTGTAAAGTATCACAACAGGTATGAAGCGCAACTGGGGTCAAGAATGGTAAAAAGTGTTGGGCAAACGGTTCTTAGTTTGTACACTAAACTAGTTAGTAGATTTGCTCCCATTCATTCTGAACAAGATTTTATGTATGATTTAACACAGGATCCCGTTTTAACAAAGTCATTAGAGTCTCTAGGATGTGATCTATATTACAGATTTGGAACATTGTTATCGCCATTAATCATGGGATTAATTACTTTTAATCATATAGATTTTGTTTCCCTTCAAAATGACCGAGCCAGAAAATCAGCAGAAAACATTGATGGAGAAAGTGACCAGTAAAAAGCCTCCTCATCCTGGGCGTGTTGCAGCAGGAAAAAAATTAGCAGAGTGGAACAAACAAAAAAAATTAATGTTGCAATCACAGAATGTAACTCATAATGAAAACATAACACCGCCAACGCCAACAGTTGTTTCAATGCCAGCTGTAAATACACAAGTTGATTCAAGACCTACAACACCAAAGTCGTCATGGAATATTGAATTTAAAACAGTTGCCATTTTTGGCGTCATTGCTGCTGGTGGGGGTGGTTATTACGTTTATAAAATATATAAACAACGCCAGCAAAAACCAAAGCAGTCACAAAAATCTCAGCCACTAAATACAGAAGCCGAACAAAAAAGCATGCCAGAACTGCCAACAACAAAATCTCATTTTGATCCATTTGATATGCAATAATATGTTAAGAACTTAATAAATAATTATAAGTGACTTGAATAAGAACTTGATAACGACTTGATGATGACTTGATAAAACTTAAATAAGAACTTGATAAGAACTTAATAAGAACTTAATGACGACTTGATAAAAACTTAATGACGACTTGATGACGACTTGTTAAGAACTTGAATAAGTACTTGAATAAGTACTTGAATAAGAACTTGATGATGACTTGTTAAAAACTTGATGTTGACTTGTTAAGAACTTGAATAAAAACTTGTTAAGAACTTGAATAAGAACGTGATGCCGACTTGAATAAGAACCTAGAACGACTTAATGACGATTTTTTTTCACAATTAATTGTTACATTCTTTTCCGGGGAGACAACTCCCTTCTGCCTTTATGTAGTACTCTAGGTCAGACATGTCTGGCCCCGGCTTACTCAACTGCACAATAGCCGAGTCGAAGCGCCGCACTGTTTGCTGGTTCGTGTCAA
>CM065737.1:31285397-31295397 GCA_033310375.1 Conus canariensis | reverse complement strand
TTATACCTGCTCCTCTCCTTCCTCCCCCTTCTTTCTTGCCCTCCCCCGCTCTCTGACACTATTCCTCGTCTTCCCACCTCCCCCAACCTGCTCGTCGATCCCTTCCCCTCCCCTCCACTCACCATCACCCATCCCCCTCCCCCTCCACCCGTACTACCCCCTCCCTTGATACACACTTTCATCCCCCCTCCCCCTCTCACCCCCACGATCTGTCTTCCTCCTCCCCTCGTCCCCGTTCACCTAATCCCCACTCCCTTCACTCCCCAGTCCGTCGTCGATCCCGCGGGAGCCAGGAACACACGGACATCCAAGCTACATTACAGGAAGAACGGGGCGACAACTCCGTATCTCAGTACGACTCCTACAAGTCGCCTAGCAGTTCTACAGGACCACGCGCGCACACCAGGGGCAGAGGATCTGGTGGAACCAGATCTAACGGAGGCAAGGTCAGGAACTCTCTACGGGGGTTTGGACGTGGGGGACGATCTCCTGGTCAGGAAACGGACATCCAACCCATTCACCCTGCAGGAACATCGTCAGCGTCAGCGTGTTCCATGACTCTGCGGGATCGTCAAGTTCCAAGGAAAACCGAGGGTCACGGCCAAGAGCGAATCGACACGATGCTGAGGAAACAACCCAAAAAATGACGCCAGGCAGCCGGCGAAGGAAACGCGATCTCCAGCCAACAACGTCACGATGACATGAAGCGTGTGGACCGTGTACAACCTCGCTTCAGTAATGGCAGCAACCGCCGTCCAGTGCCCAATAACATTGAAAACCGAAAGGCATTACAGTCTGCAAGCAATGGTAGCCATTTCGAAAGCTCTACGAAAAATAGACACGAAACTACCAATATTTCATTGAGGAAAGATCCGACAATTTGTATTCTGAACTGGAATGTCGAAGGTCTTCTTTCAAAACTGTCCGAGTCAGATTTCACACAGTACGTATCAAAATTTGATATAGTTTGTTTTACAGAAACATTTCTCAAGTACCAAACTGACCTTGACTGTTTCCCCAACTTTGTTCAGTTTATGAGTCCAGCAGTAAAGCTCTCACAACAGGGTCGGTGTAGCGGGGGAGTACTGATTCTAGTAAAACGATCTCTGAAGGTTTTTATCAAATCATCAGACATTTCAAAGATAATATTGTGGTTATAGAGTTCGATAAAAGCATGTTAATGAACAAAAATCATTTGATATTGTGCGGTGCCTATGTATGTCCCCCTGACAGTCCTTACTATAGACAGCCCCATATTCCCTTCAGGTCCAGTATAAATGTGATTGAAGAATGTATTCTTGATTACGTCCAGTCTCAAAACGAACCGTACGAGTTTTTATTGTGTGGTGATTTCAATGCAAGGACTGGTTCCTTAAATGCTACTTCATGTGAAGCAGAAGATGATAATGACTTTATCCAGTCTGATTTATGTGAGCAGAGGCAATCTCAGGACGAAACTGTTAACCACTTTGGTCGTGTTCTTCTCGAGCTCTGTGCTGTTTGCAATTTAACGATTTTGAACGGAGTTTGTGCCGGGGACGAAGAGGGAAAATTTACATATGTGTGTTCGACTGGCAGCAGTGTAATAGACTATTTTATTTGTTCAAAAGAAATGAATCACAAAACCATGCAAATAAAAGTGGGCGAAATGTTCAACTCTAAGCATATGCCAATAGTATTGAGTATAAACTGTAATGGAAACAAGGACGATGAGTCTACAGTAACATATACAGAGAAAATTGTTTGGGACAAAGATAAGGAAGAGCTATTTTGCCAGTACATACATAGCAAATGATTTTCAATGTGCTCTGAACAAAGCCACCATAAATCTCAGGACAGTGTCAGTTGACGAAGCAGTGAAGTGTCTAAATGAAGGACTACTTCAGGCAGCAGAATGCATGAAACGTAGAATCAGCAGCGGCCCTAAATCCAATAGTTGGTTCGACTACGAGTGCAGAACAGCCAAAAAAGAAATGAGACGTTGCTGGAGGATGTTCACTCGCTGTAAAGTCAAGAAATTACAAAACCAGTTAAGGCTTAAGTATGTTGATAGTAGAATTACATATAGACGTTTACTCAATAGTAAACAAAAATTTTTAAACAAAAAAAACTTGAAACTCTTATTTTAAAGGCTAAAGAGAATTCCAGTAAGTTCTGGAAAGAAGTAAAAAGCATTAACCGTAAAGCACAATGCAAACCAAATATCACCGATGAGGAATGGGGCAATCATTTCCAGTCTGTGTTCAAAGCAAATGAAAACGTAGAACATATTGCGTCTGACAGTGGGGACAACAACGAATATATCGAGGAGTTGGATAAACCGATCGACACGGACGAAATAAGGCATGTTGTCCAGTCTCTCAAGCAGAACAAGGCTCCAGGACCAGATAGTATTTTGCCAGAAATGTTGATATATTCCTTGGATCAAACTTTGCCTTTTCTTTTGCACTTATTTAATCATATATTCGACACACAACAATATCCAAGTGCGTGGAATGATGCAATCGTTGTGCCCTTATTCAAAGCTGGAGATACCGATAATCCCAGCAATTATCGAGGTATCTCGTTATTATGTATACTTGGAAAAATGTTTGCAAAAATATTAAATAATCGTCTTGTTAATTGGGCCGAAAGGAATGGAAAGATTGCTGAAGAACAAAGTGGCTTCAGAACAGGTTACTCTACTTCAGACAACATTTTTGTCTTGTATGCTATTGTGCAACGATATCTTTTGAAAAATTCAGGTAAACTGTATGTTTGCTTTGTCGATTTTAAAAAAGCTTTTGATACTGTAAATAGAAATATCCTGTGGAATGTACTTCGAAATATGGGCGTTGGATGCAAAATGTTAAGGATGCTGAAAACAATGTATCGTTGTGTGAGATCGTGTGTAAGATGTCCCAGTAGCATGACAGACTTTTTTGAATGCAATGCGGGGGTGAGACAAGGTTGTGTCCTGTCCCCTACATTATTCTCATTTTTCATAAACGAACTGGCGTTAGAGATTGCGCAGAATGGTCAGCACGGTGTTCAGCTAACACCCGACGTGACTCAGATTCTAATTCTCCTTTTTGCTGATGATGTGGCTCTCGCCTCCTACTGCCCTGTCGGTCTACAAAAACAAATTGACATCCTCAAAGGTTTTGCTGATAACTTCTCCCTTAAACTAAATTTAGACAAGACTAAGATAATTGTATTTAGAAAAGGGGGATTTCTGGGGGCTAATGAAAAGTGGAAATATGGAAATGTAGATATTAAAGTGGTAAACAGTTATAAGTATTTGGGTCTACATTTTACAACCAAATTATCCTTGACATGCGCTGTCGAAGAACTTGCAAAGAAGGGTAAGATCAGAACTAGCCAATTACTCAGGTGCCTTTGGAAACTAGGGGATGTTCCCAGGGAAGTTTTTTTCAAAATGTTTGACACCCAAGTTACTCCTATTTTACTTTATGGGGCAGAGATATGGGGTTATCAACAACTCGATGTTATTGAAAAAACCCACCTATTTCGCATGTAAAAGGTATTTAAATGTTGGAATGCAGTCACCGAATAGTATGGTCTTGGGGGAACTCGGTCGTTATCCCTTGTATGTGCTGGCAGCAGAAAGATGCATCCGCTACTGGCTTAGAGTGTGCAACATGCCAGCCACAAGGTTGCCAAGAAAAGCCTATATTATGTTAAACTATTTACAAGAGTTGGGCAAAAGAACGTGGGCATTTCAAGTTAAACAACTGCTTTGTGTAAACGGATTCGGTGATGTTTGGCAACAACATAATGTTGGTGACGTAAGAAGTTTTCTGTCTTTATTTAAACAAAGACTGACTGACCAATATGGACAAATATGGCATGACAAAATTGAAACCAAAGATCGTTTTGAATTTTACAGCTGCTTCAAGCATACGTTGAAAACCGAAAAATACTTAGACTATAGTATCCCAAAATGCTACAAAGAAATATATGCGAAGTTTAGATTCGGAATTTCCCCCATCTTTGTTCACGAACTGCGATACAGAAAAGATGTTGCACCACGACACTTGCTCTGTCCTCTTTGTAAGCAGCATGTTGAAGATGAATCTCATGTGTTGTTTGATTGTGAGGCTTATAACCTTTTCAGAAAAGATGCCAGTGTTATCCATAGAGCAAACGGCAACATTGGCTTTGTGATGTCTTGTGACGATGAAGTGTCCGTAAGTCAGCTGTCTCGGTTTTTGTGTAAAGCATTTCAAAAACGATCGGAAATTCGGAATGCAGAGCTAGCAGAATCAATGATATCTGATATGGAAAGAAAATACATACTGGAATATATTGCTACAGTAGAACTATAAAAATGAAAAATGAAGAGGAGTGAGACGGAGAGAGAGGGGGGGGGGAGGAGAGAGGAGAGAGAGAGAGAGAGAGAGAGAGAGAGAGAGAGAGAGAGAGAGAGAGAGAATCAATATCACCTAACGTAGGACCTGTTACAAAATTGAATAGATTTTTGTGTTTGATCCCCTTGAAATGAACATTTTGTTTACTCAATAAAAATTGTCATTGTCATTGTCATTGTCTCTCTCTCTCTCTCTCTCTCTCTCTCTCTCTCTCTCTCTCTCTCACATAACCACAACACACAACACACACACACACACACACACTCACGCGCACGCACGCACACAGACACACACACACACGCGTACACACACACATACTCTCTCTCTCTCTCTCTCTCTCTCTCTCTCTCTCTTTTCTCTCTCTCTCACTTTGTATGTGTCTATATGTGTGTTTGCAAGCGTGCGAACGCGAACACACGCGCGCTTGTGCGTGTGCACGTGTGTGTGTGTGTGTGTGTGTGTGTGTGTGTATGTGTGTGTGCGCGGGCGCGGGCGCGCGTGCGTGTGTGTTTGTGTGCGTGTGTGTGTGTGTGCGTGTGTGTGTGTGTGTGTGTGCGTGCATGTGCGTGTGTGTAACTGTATCTGTGTGGTTGTCTCGCTCTTTCGTTTTTCCCTCTTCTTTCCCTCTTTTTTTTCGTCTCCACCCCCCCCCCTCCCCGCCTCCTCCCTGCCCCTGCCCCCTCCTTTCCCCATCATAAGATAGGCTGAGTGAGCGTTGGCAGCTAAGCATTGTTTTTTTTTAATCGCTGATTGTTGTCCTTAAGATGCCTGTGCTGTTAGACAGCATGCTTTCTGCCGCCATCACTGGTGTGTCTGGTGTAAGGCATAGTACAGAACCGCAAATATATCAGTTAATGAGAGAGAGAGAGAGAGACAGAGACAGAGACAGACAGACAGACAGACAGACAAAGACAAAGAGAAAATGAAAGAGAAAATGAGAGAGGATGAATGAATGGATGAATGAATGAATGAATTCTTTTAATCAGAAGGCCATGGGCCCATGCTGATGGCGCCTCAATCACAATACAGTTACAAACGGTAATCATATATAGTGTAAATACATATCTACAGGTGAAATGTAAAATGACGGATTGAACATCTAGCTAATGGCGACGGCATGTCTTGCAAAGGATTTGTACAAGTACAGTCACAAGTTTTGCATCGTTACAGCGTTAGTTGATGAGAGTAAGAGGCATGGACTCTTATAGTACTTTCTTGGGATTAGTTCTTTTCTTAAATCACTAATAAGCTGGACACAAAAGGACAAAATGGATTTCATCTTCCCCAGCAGACGAACATAGTGGACATAACAGCTGTGACTCAGTTGTTCTTGTATACCTTAAAGAATGTGTTAATATATACTACGCACAAAAAGTTAAGGATCGGTATGTGAAAACAGGTGCGTAATAAACTCAGTTCGCTACTGTTATTTATTTCTTAGTCCAGCCAAATTGTCATGAATTCTTGTTCAGCTGTAAGTGGGCGATGTTGTGTTAGTGCGAAAATTGCACGGGATTCTCTACTACTGAGCTGGGCCGCAAACGGAAAAGCGGAAACTTGCGAAAAATGACCTTGTTTTGGACCGTTCTGCCTGAACACATTGCACTTGCCAGATGGAAAAACCATTATGCACGTGCAAGCACTGCTGTTTATGTGTGAGATGCTGTCGCTCGCTTGGCTATATAAGAAGACATTCCACCAGTAGTAGGCCTGATCTGACAATGCCTCCACGACGAAAATTAAGCGAGTTGGATAGGGGACGAGCTGTTGCATGGTTCCAAGATGGTGTTCCCAAGCGAGAAGTGGCCAGGCGACTTCATGTGTCCATCTCGGTCATTGTCCGACTGATTCAACGCTTCACAGCCACTGGGATTGTCCATGAAAGACGCAGATCTAGTCGACTGAAGAAGACAACCCCACGTGACGATCGTCTCATTGAACGACAAGCCCTGCAGACAAGAACAGCCTCTTCCAGCATAATTCAAAGGCAGTTCAGGGTGGCTACTAACATCAACATCAGCCAGCAGACCATACGGAACCGCCTACATGGGTTTAATCTCCGTTCTCGTCGCCCAGCAGTACGGCCACGCTTAACTCCAGCCCATAGGGCAGCACGCCGGCCTTCTGCGCACGTCACATGAGGTGGACACGTCAGCAATGGTCCCAGATCCTGTTCAGTGATGAATCACGCTTCACCCTTCACCACAACGACGGCCGACTGAGGGTCTGGAGGTGCCCAGGGCAACGCTTTACTGACGCCATTGTCCAAGAAAAGGTGGCCTTTGGTGGAGGTTCTGTAATGGTCTGGGGGGCCTTCAGCCTTCAGCACAGAACACCCTTGTATCATGTACAGGGTAACCTGACTGGCATCCGATACCGGGATGAGATCCTTCGACCGCTGGCTGTGCCTACACTGCAGCAGATGGGACCGAGGGCTGTCTACCAGGATGACAATGCTCGCCCCCACAGGGCAAGGGTGGTCAACGACTTCCTGCAGCAGTCTGGAGTCAACAGAATGGAGTGGCCAGCATGCAGTCCCGATCTCAACCCGATTGAGAACCTCTGGGATGAGCTGGATCGCAAAGTGAGGAGCCACCCCCCTCCCAGGGATGCCCAACACCTCTACCAGATGCTGCAGGCTGAGTGGCAGGTGCTTCCACAGAGGATCTTCACCAACCTGGTCAACTCGATGAGGACTCCCTGCGTCGAGTGCCAGAACAGCCATGGTGGTTACACGCATTACTGAGCTTTTGGGAGCATCAGTATGCCCTGTCTTGTGATTTCAATGACTTTGGGAAATCAAATTTGGATACGTACCCACTTTAATCAAATGTACACACCAAACGATTGCTCGAGATTGAAGGCAATTGTGTATCGTTATCACTAAAGAATGGAATTAAATGTTGGCCAAACTTCAACGCATTGACTTTCTTATTTTGACAGTTATGAATGTTTGTGAAAGTGATCCTTAACTTTTTGTGTGTAGCTTAGATGAAACCCCAAATTGAAATTTAGTTACGGCAATCCATGTAAATTTATTCATATTCATAGGCACATAAGACTCCCTTAATTAAGTAACTGTTTTTAAATGTTCTGTTAACGTTCTATAAAATCTAGATCTCTTGCTTGTTTGCGCGTAAATGTCCCATTCCTGCCACCTGCAATCAGTTATTGTCTGTCTAAATTCTTTAATGAATGTTGAAACCTGATTACCCCAAACATAAGAAAACCCATATTGTCTAAAATGTGTAACCCACGTATGCCTTCCCTTTTCGTCAAGAGAACACAACATTTTGTATGATTATACGGCAATCTGTGTTCCCCCATACGAGTCAGTTTTCACCAAATTTTAATGCAATGTACATAAGAGTTTAAGTATGATAGGGTATCTACCCAGATCGCCGTACAAGAAGTCATTCGGTGTTCTTATATCTAATTTTTAAGGCCATATGTGTGTACCTTTTCTATTTCTGTAGCTGTCTTATCCAAACCCCATATTTCAGAACTGTGCTGTACTACATGTTGTTGTTGTTGTTCTTCGTCCGTCGAATCGACGAGGACCACTTCAGTCATCTAGGGTTTGAGTTGGGGGGGGGGGGGGGGAGGGGGGGTCAGATGATTTGTGGATACGCGGGTGGCTGATCAAGCCGATGCATGCACGGAATGTGCGGTCACAGCTTGGACAGGCAATGTGAGAGACCTGTCCTTGATTGTTGCTGGCGCGGGCTTTCCTTGCCTGTGTCTTTTGTTGCGCTGCAGCTGTCCTCCTTTCTTCACATGAATTGGCACCTTTGTGGATAGAGTAGCGCCGTCTAGCTGATCTATAGCTGTTTGTTCCTACGTTTTACTTGGGCATCATATAGCTAAACACACACACACACACACACACACACACACACACACACACACACACACACACACACACACTTCAGGTGAATTATTCTCCAGTTTGTACAATGTTCTCAGAATCGCTACTGATGCTCGTTTCGCTTTGCTCACCAATTCATCATGCTCTGTATGGAAACTAATACAGGGACACCGGAGTCCGGCTTTCACCTTCCTTGTTAGTCAGTGCCTTAGACTCTGGCATTCCATTCGACACCAAGACCGTGAAACAAACGAACAAACAAAGGAGCAAACAAACAAACAAGATAAGAAAGAAAACTGTTGAATATTTGGGTGTGTGAAGGAATTAAATGTGCGTTTGTGGCGATACCTTGATTGTTTTGTTTATTTATATATATATATATATATTGATCAATTGATTGATCGATCAATTGACTGATTGATTAATTGATTGACTGACTGACTGACGGATTGATTGACTGATTGATTGATTGATTGGGTGTTGGTTGGTTGATTAATTGATCGATTGATTGATCGATTGATTGATTAACTATATTTTTTTAATTTATGCATTTATTTATTTGTTCATATATCTTTTTTGGAAAAAGAAAGTTCTCACCAGGGGTCAAAACTGTAGCTCCTGTGAGAGGAAAGCCGTGGCCACACAAGGAGCTGCTGACAGGTCAGTTCTCCTTCGCCTCCTGGTGAGGACTCCCACAGTATGGGCCAAGGGGGATCAGCGGTTTGTGTCCCTGAACAGAAGGGGACGCAGGTTTTCCGTGCGTCCCCGCCGCTTTAGGACCTGGATGCTACAGCCACGCTCCTCTCTGGTTTATTCTGGTGTGGGTCTGGTCAGATTCTGTATACCTAGTGTCCCTGACAACAACAACAACAACAATGATAATAGTAATGATAATGATAATAATAATTATAATGATAATGACGATGATACTGGCAATAATATATAATAAGAACAACAACAACAAAAAAACAACAATGATAATGATAGTAGTAATGATAATAATACTTTTTTAAATGAAAAAAAAACCAATAATAATAATAATAACAATAATAATGATAATAAAACAAAAATGATGATGATGATATTAATAATACATTCCATAGTAAAACAATGATAATGGTAGCATACTCAATAATAATGATGATGATGAAGATGATTGTTATTGTTATTATTATAATTATTATGTTATTATTATTATCATTATTATCATCGTCATCATCAGTATTAGTAATAGTGGTAGTAGTAGTATTGTTATTATTATTAATATCATGTCCAAGACTTTACATTACAAAACAACACAACCGAGACAAACCCCATGCTGCTGTTTTACAGGCCCATGAATGTGCTTAACACCCATAGTGATGTGTAAAGTCTTATGAATCAACTCCAGTAAGATATCGCTGGCCTGTATCACAATCATGTGCATTTATCTGCCCTTAGCGCCTAAATAGACAATAACAGAAAGAAAAGAAAAAACGGGGTGGGGTGTGGGGAGGATACGACACTAATACATAAAAAAATAATATCGGGGAGAGTAGTGAAAGACAAAGCAACGAGAGGAGAATATAGAACACAAACACAGGCAACACAGGGAGAATATAGAACACAAACACAGGCAACACAGGGAGAATATACAACACAAACACAGGCAACACAAGGAGAATATACAACACAAACACAGGCAACAAAGGGAGAATATACAACACAAACACAGGCAACAAAGGGAGAATATACAACACAAACACAGGCAACAAAGGGAGAA
>CM065737.1:31275397-31277897 GCA_033310375.1 Conus canariensis | reverse complement strand
CAGGCTGGCTATGTGCGTGAAGGTCAAACTGGGCCCCGGATTGGTCAGTTCAGAAGATGGGGAGATAATCCGTCACTTCTTACGAGCTGAGACAGTGGGCAACAACTGCTGGGAAATGAAGGGGGTCAGAGTGGCTAACCAAAAATGCAGATGGGTGGCAAAACGTTGGAACTTGTTCCTCTTCCATTTTTCTGTCGTTGTGGTCTCACGTTTTTTTTTTCTTGGTGAAACTGTACCAGTAGCTTTGCCCTTCTGAAAACGCACCTGTGCTTGCTCTATTCTGCGTTTGCTGTTGAACCGCATCTAACACTGGGGGTGGTACCGTGCACTTTCTGGCTTCGAGTCGAAACCCAGAAGCTCCTGAGCGATCACCTGTTCTCCTTCTAAGACCGTCCACTGGTGACAGGATCGTGTAGTTGTAATCCATCGAATGTCAGAAATTTGTTCTAAATAGGTAGAAACTTCACCTTCGCAACAACAAACAAGACACTCGCTGCCACGTTAAGGGAAATAACTCACGATGAAAACAGCCGGTAAAAAGACGTTTTCGGCTTCATTAATTCGCCAACTTTTTTTGCGTGTTACTGATTAATTTAGATAGGTTCGGTGGTTCTAGACTATAACATTTTGGTCTTATGTTATCCAAGTACCTTCCGCAAAAAACAACAACAACAACAACAACAAATTCGATGCGGTTTTCTAGCCGACGAACTTGAACGATAGCTCGATGTGGCCCTCGGACGATTACTAGAGCGCAGGCCCAAAGCGCTGCAAAAGCTAGAATGGAGGGAAAGACAGCACTAACCAGAGTACGAATAAGCGCCCATGAACTCCGAATTGAGAGGGGCCGTTATACCAACACTGACAGAGAAGACAGATTATGCACGACATGCCACGTCGTTGAGACGAACTACATTTTCTGGACGACTGTAAATTATTTGACCAACAGCGTTATGACCTGATGACGAGAATCACAAAACCAGATTTTCCATTACAGTAAAAAAAAAAAAAAAAAAAAAAACTCGGAGCTCTTGTTAATGGACTGTTTCCAACCTGTACTTGCCCTGTATATCCTATTGTGTGTGTGTGTGTGTGTGTGTGTGTGTGTGTGTGTGTGTGTGTGTGTGTGTGTGTGTGGTTTTTTTTTTTTTTTGGGGGGGGGGGTTTCTCTTCGGAGACAGAAAATTTAATCAGACCCTGATACTCACTATGTTTTTTTTTTTTTCTGCTACAAATTATAAATGTTATGCTGCAAGATATGACGATGTTGGAATTGGTTTAACTGATCATCTGTGCCCCCACAAAACGTCTGGTTTTCATATGGCAATGAATATGTTCTGGTTCTTGTTGTTGTTTGAATGAAAGGTCAGCAGAGGTAGACGGTTACAGACGCGAGAGCTCGCGAGGTGGCTTAGCTGACACCGCTGCGGCAATGGATGAGAGAGACGAGGGGCGTAAGGAAATAGGCGCAAAACAAACAACCAACCAACCAAACAAAAAAATCAAGGTGAGGGAGTGACTGCTGTAAGGAAGTAGGCAAAAAAAAAAAAAAAAAAATTCAAGATGATAAAGTGACTGCTTTTTCAAGCCCTTCCTGCTGTTGAATGGTCGGCGTTTGGATGTTTTTATGTACCAGTCATACAACGTGCTTACTTTCCGTGCACCAATCACAAGACGTTACAACTGACGGCCATTTTCCCTCGCCTGCGAGAGAGAGAGCCCCAAGGCAGTCTTTTTTGTGGCATCAGTTATCGGATCAATGGAGCATCTAAGGCAGATTCCCCCCCCCCCCCCCCCCCCCCCCTTTCTTTTTTTTTGTTTTTTTGTTCTTTTCTTCTTTTTTTCCCCCTAAGGCCAAAATCCACCTCTTCATTTTTTGGTGCTTCACATTGTCCTCTTCATCTGCCAAAAAAACAAAAAGCTGAAAAAAAATTCCACTACTTGACTAGTTTTTTTCCCCTTTCACCAGCCTTTTACACACCATGCATAGTCTGCATTTTCTCTTATAAATGGACATATTTTTGCTGATTTTAGTGTTTTGGCGTTTGATACAAAGTGTCTGGGTTTGTCAATGTTCTAATGTGTGGTGTACTGGCACACTCACTCTAATAATGTGTTGCTTGTACAAAGGAAACAATATAGATGAAACAAAAAACTTAATTCTTTCAGTTTTTCATTTTGTGTTACACACACACTTGGGCACACACTCTCTCTCTCTCTCCCCCATCCCCTCTCTCTCTCTCTCTCTCTCTCTCTCTCTCTCTCTCACACACACATATGTTAACAATGGTAGTTACATGTTAAAGGCACGGTACCAAAGCAAAATTTATGCGAAAGCAACCAGTTCCGTATGTACACACGCCTGTAAGGATATCGTTTGTCCCAATTGCCCGTACATCCCCCTACCAAGCGCGTGAGCGCTCCTCACACCATACCACCACGTTACAACTGACGGCCATTTTCCCTCGCCTCCAAGACAGTCTATAGCGCCCTCGCCGCT
>CM065737.1:31272390-31275297 GCA_033310375.1 Conus canariensis | reverse complement strand
TAAAGGGTGCCTAAACCATGATTAAGATCCAACTTTTGTCTAAAGTCTGTCTTTGGGCCAATATCAAATTCGTTACAGATCCTTTCAAAAGCCTTGTAATCTATTCTGTTGCTGAATGGATTAAACGTTTTGTCATTTGGTAATGGCGCTTGCAGTTCAGATAAAATACGTCTGAAGGTGTAATAAAAATGAAATCTATACACTGACCTCACCAAAGGATCAGGATGATTTAAATGATCAGCATACGACACTCCACACCCAGTTGATGCACAAAACACAGCAAAGTTTAACTGGTTCTGATAAAACTGCATCGGATGACTGAACCACACTTTCGGGATGTAGTCGTTTTTAATAGGAGGGTTAAGATATCTGTTCAATGGAGTACTAACCTTTACTTGAAAGGCGTCAGACTGAGTCACAGAAATGTCGAGGGTATCAGTTGTTATATCTTTAGGACTGTAGTGCGGCCCAACAGAATATTTTGCATTAGTATATTTGAATGCACTCATTTTTAAATTTGTTTTAAAAATGTTTGTAACAATAACAACTCAAGACAGTCCTTCGTTTTTAGAATATGCTATTGATAATAACTGCGGAACCCAAAGGGTCGCACTCCATGAAATTTTTTACAAAGTCGTATGGTTTAATATAAGTGAATCCAAGAAGAATAATTTAATTCAAAAACTTGACAGAAGAGGAAACTTAGTTAGTCAGTTAACCATACCTGATGGTTATTACGGGTTTTGCTCGCTAAAAGAAGCAATGAGTAACTTTGACATTATTCTCAAACTTAACAATGCAAATTTGAAAATAATGTTGACATTCAAACCTGAAAAAGAAGTAGTCCATTACATTTTTAATGTAGAGCTAGCTAAAATGTTAGGTTTTGAACCTTACAATCAAGCCTATCATAGTTTTAGAGTTGCGCAAAGCGAAGTTACTTCTGAGGGAGAATATCCGCTCGATCTTGCATTACATTCATTACTCTATGTTCATTTGGACGAGCTGAGCACTGATGAAAACTTATATGATGGAAGGCCCTCAACTGTTTTAAGAGCTCTTCCATCAGGGAAAGCTGCATATTGCGATTATGAAATTATACAATTCCCCAACTTACAGTTTAAAAAATTAGCTTGTGGGAGGGTCAGATCATTTAATATAAAAATCAAAGACCAAACAGGGAAAGTCGTGAAATGTAATAACCTGCACATTGTTTTAGAAATAAAATAATACGTTGTTTTAAAAAATGTCTCGTGGGCCAGAAGAATCAGGAGTTACATTAGCGCCTGAGAGGTGTGTAACTTTAGAATTAAAAGACCTTGCAGACGTTGAGGACTTTGAACAGAACGGTGAGATAGGCACTTTGTATGGTTTTGAGTACACTAAAGATGGTTATTATAAACGCAAAGAGGTTAGCGACAACAAAAGGTTTCCTAAACTAGAACAACTACGCAATCTAGAAGCAAATAATACAGGTCAGTATGAATATAAAATAGTTCGAAAAACTGACAACAAATGGCACTTAGAACCATATTTAGAATGGGACATAAAATTTGAATTCGTAAGCCCATTTACATTTTTTGACCGTCAAAAAAGTTTCAGAAAAGCATTGAACTCTGGCCCTTTACATGTAAGTCTTATGCCAGAGGACAACAGTCGGAAAGAGATCGAAATAAAGAAGTTTGGGAGCAAACAGTACATCCTCCACAGAAGAGAATCAGTTTTGAAGGAAGCTACTACAAAAGTACAGTTCTTTCCACGCACGTTATTAGGAGACACGTTCACAATGATATTTGAAATTTCTGTCTTAAAAGATGTGGGGAAATGGAGCTGTGGGTGTCAGTGACAACCTTATGGAAGGAATTCTTATTAGCTGGCAAAACTTAGACGTTGACAATCTTAAAGTTACTGTTGTGGTTCGTCACGATGGTGAAAATTTTAAGGTCGTAACAACAAGCAACAAAATCAATGTTAGTCTTAATAGAAACAATCTGACAAAACTGAGTTGGATTAATCTGACACATTTAGACCTTATAAGATTTTATTGTACTGATCAAATTTTGACGGATAGTATGATAACAACACTAACTGGTGTAAATTAAATTCTGTTATAAAACTATGGAGCAAACGACTTTGGTGTCAATGTTAAACTTTATGACAAAAACCCCTCATTGTTCATTGATTTGTGGACAGACTGGTTGTGGAAAAACAATATTTGTCCTCGACCTATTACAAACAGTTTATCGTTATAATTTTGATCATATAGTAATTTTCTGTCCAACACTCAAATGGAACAAAGCATATCACGACAGAAGGTTTATATGGACGGATGATGAAATCTATTTAGTTGATCCTAGCAATAAACTTAGCGAGTGCTTAGAACACTTTTATAGACAGTTTGAAGGAACTCAGACACTATTTATTATAGATGACTGTTCGGCAGAAAGAGACATAGTCAAAAAAAGAAACACTTTATCAAAACTAGCTTTCAGTGGAAGACATGCTGGGATAAGTGTGTGGATTTTATGTCAAAAATATAACTCAGTTTTAAAAGACTTTAGAGAACAATTAAAGACAGTGGTTTTATTCCACATGAAAGACAGAGACGCATTTGATGAATGTATGCGTGAAAATGATGTTATTGAAGACGATCAAGAAAAACGAAGGATTAAGCAAAAACTAAAGTCTCAAAAGTTTTCTAAATTAGTGTTAAAAACAGATAATCCTACACATTATGTATGTTTGTAAAGTGTTTACTATTAGAGAACTATAAAATAGGCACTCTGGGTAAGCCGGCGGAGCAACAGCGAAACCGGCTTCAGCCGGTTGGAGCTGGCGGAGGTGGGTGAGCCAGAGTGCCTATTTTATAGTTCTCTGAGGCAAATGGCAAGAATGGAGGGCGGGTAC
>CM065737.1:31257390-31267390 GCA_033310375.1 Conus canariensis | reverse complement strand
GCCACCAGGGGAAGCAATTATACGGAGGTTGACTAAAGGAGTTTCTTCCCTTGAATTTTTCTTTTCAATACAATACGGAAACTTCAGTTCAACCCAGCTCTCCTCACCCCATGGGGTCATATTAAGGCAGTTACATCGTCAACATTTACTTCTGTGAAAGTATATGAAAAAACAAAACGTTCACAGTCATGTTATTGGAAAGTTTTGTTGTTTTTGTGTGTGAAAATTTCATAACTTTATTGATTGTTTTTATTTTATTGTAACCGCCGTTTGACCCGGATTCAAACCAAAGTTCAGTGAACTTATCTTGGGGCTGTACTCCACCTTTCCACCACAGCTGATTACAAAGTTCAGTGAACTTATCTTGGGGCTGTACTCCACCTTTCCACCACAGCTGATTACAAAGTTCAGTGAACTTATCTTGGGGCTGTACTCCACCTTTCCACCACAACTGATTACAAAGTTCAGTGAACCTATCTTGGGGCTGTACTCCACCTTTCCACCACAGCTGATTACAAAGTTCAGTGAACTTATCTTGGGGCTATACTCCACCTTTCCACAACAGCTGTTTACAATGGATTCAGTAGCGTTGGCTTGACCGAGTTGATAGACACACAAAAAAAATCAACAGGACGTGGGTTAACTCCTCCTTGGAGAAGCGTCATCAGACGAAACTTAAAGGTCAGAGTTCGGGGTTACCACAAAGGTCAAGCAGTAACTAACGCAGTTTGGATAGATGAACATCGCCCTGGCTCTGTGGAAAAAAACGATTTTATCCTGGAATTTTGGGTTGGTTAATTAGTTCAATGCCATTTGTCAGCAAGGATAGCAGATTGATGCATGGCTTGTAGACTTCTTGTGTTCCTACGCCTTTGCTAGAAGAGCACAAGGACTGGGGAATGGAAACCCAGCAGACGACAGAAAAATGAAGGGCTATACGGATCGTGCTGTAATATAAAAAGAAGCGGACATTGGATCTGCCTCCGAGTCAGGCACAGTAGTATGGGTCACAGGGTGAACTGTTTGATGAATATGTTTTGGTACTGGCTGATCTTCTGAGAAAAGCCAAGTACAGCTTTCAGTATAATAGAGAATATATATTGTTTGGACCTAATCTGTAACCGTGGATTCGGACAAAACGTCCCCCACTGGGTCCGAGTCCACGGTTACAGTTGAGGCCTAAAACACTACATATTTTGAATTACACTCAAAGCTGCACCTGGCTTTTCTCCTCAGATCAGCCAATACCAAAACATAGTCATCGCACAGTCCAGCCCATGACCCATACCATACCTGACTCTGAGGACAGTCTCATGTCCGTTCCTTTTTCTGTGCAAGTACTTTCCACATGACCCTTCATTTCCCTGTCGTCTGCTCGGCTTTTCACTCCAAAATCCTAGTGCCCTACCAATGGCGTGGAAACACAAAGAGTCCACAAGTCATGCATCGTTCTGCTATTTTTGCTGAACTATGGCACTGAACTAATTTAATGACCCCAAATTCCAGGATAAAATCATGTTTCTAATTTTTTTTTCTCTCACAGAGCCAGGGCGATCTGCATCTGTTCAAACTTGGTTTCAGTTACTGCTACTTGACCTTAGCTGTAATAGTAACCCCGAACTCTGACCTTAATGCTCAACACGCCATTTCGTTGCGTGACACGAGAGTTACAGCCCTTAACATGGGGTGGCTCGACACAGTCGTGCCGGCGGATGACTACTACTTCACAATGCATTTGATGGAAGAGCTGATTCAGATTCACTTCCCACCCCCATCCCCCCCCCCCTCCCCACTTCCCCCCCCCCCCCCCCCACCCCCACCAATACGCTGACAGGATCGTTCGCAGAGTCAAGGTCACACTCAACTCACTCCCCCGCACGATCACGTCCTGTTTGAAGTCTGCATGTATACAACACCGCATAGCTTACTGGCCCGTGTCTTGTATTTTTGTCGGTGAATTGGGTCCCGGCCTCGCCGATGGAATTTGGCGGGGGCGTAGAGGCCGGAAAAGCCCCGCGCCAGCCACCAAAGGAATTGGCGGGAAGGTGGGGGTGGGGGATGGGGGTGGGGATGGGGTGGAATGGCGGTGGGTGGGGGTAGGGGGTGGGAGGGTGGCGGGCTGGTGTGGGCATGGGAGGGAAGGGAGGGGGGAAACAGTGGATGGGGGGAACACACACACACACACACAACACAAAGATGAGAGAGAGAGAGAGAGAGAGAGAGAGAGAGAGAGAGAGAAGGGGTAGGGTGGAGGTGAGGGGTGGGGTGATGGTGGAGGGTTCGCACCAGGTGTTTCGTGTGAAGTAATTGTTTCATGATCGATTAAGATAACGCCTGTGGCAGTTTACCACACCTAGTGTGTGTGTGTGTGATACACGCCTTCTTTTCATCATTCACCCCCACCCCCTACATCCTCCCCCCCTCCCCCCCCCCCCCCCCCCCCCCCTTCCGTGTTCTTCTCCTTCCCCCACGTCACCCCCATCTCCCCAGTCCCCCCACATTTTGTCTGTCCTGCTTCCTCACGCAATTTGTACTTCTCTATTTCCGCATTGTGGCTTTGTTTTTGCCTGTGTAAAGTCTTTCAATATATTAACAAAAGTGTTTTTAGATAGATTTTACAGTTCGCATTGTTACGTCAAACAACTGTTTGACACCTCTCTCTCTCTCTCTCTCTCTCTCTCTCTCCTCTCTCTCTCTCTCTCTCTCTCTCGTGTGCGTGTGTGCGTGTGTGTGTGTATGTGTGTGTGTGTGTGCGCGCGCGCGCGCGCGTGTGTGCGTGTGTGTGTGTGTGTGTGTGCGTGTGCGTGCGTTTATGTGCGCGCGTGCGTGCGTGCATGCGTGTGCGTATGTGTGTACATGCGTGCGTGCGTGCGTGCGCTTATATATATATATATATAATATATATATATATATATATTATATATATGTGTGTGTTGTGTGTGTGTGTGTGTGTGTGTGTGTGTGTGTGTGTATGTGAAATGGCATGTTAAGTAAACGATCAGTATGAATAAGAAATGAAATGATGTATGAAGACTTCGTGACGGAGCTGATGTAGGGCAGAAACAGCCTAGGGCGATGCTGTGCATGAGACAATCACGAGTCTGAACTAAACCACCGCCACCACCGACCCCCCACCCCTCATGCCAATTGGTGCTGATGTCGTCAGAGGTGACGTGTCGTGAGGTGTCTGCATGTCTCACGCATGCTAGGCTGTCTAGAGGGCAAAGTACAGAGAGAAAACTTTCTTTTGTCTTTAGACATCAATGTCAACAGTTTACACGAGACTTTGACAGAAGTCGACCACTCCTGCAATCACACACACACACACACACACACACACACACACACACACACACACACACGCACGCACCACACACACACACACACACACACACACACACACACACACACACACGCACGCACGCATGCACGCACGCACACACACACACACACTTACACACGCACACGCACACATGTGCATATACACACACATGTATATATATATATACGTATATCATATTCACACACATTACTGTCTATCTATCTCCCTATCTAATTTTCTATCTATCTATCTGTCTATCTATCTCTATCTCTCTATCTATACACGCATATCTATCTATCTATTTATCTATCTATTTATCTACTTATCTATCTATCTGTCTATCCTGTCGCATGATTTGTGATATATGTTAATATGAGAATGCCAGTCTTACCATCTGCACTCAAAAAGTCGTTTTTGATGTCTAACTAGGAAACTTTTTACTGCAACCGACTGCTTGATTATCCCACACAAAAGAAAACCCATTACTACACAAACACTGGCACACGCTTGGTGCCAACGGTTTCTTTTTTAAACCATTTAAATTCAGTGTTTGCAGCATCATTTGTGGTTGAGCTGGCAGCCTGTTTCCATTAATCTGTACCACTTTCACTTTATTTGATGCCTTTCAAACATGAATTTAAATACGTCGGATAACTACCCAGATCCCTGTATATAAAATCATTTGGAGTTCTGCGATCCACATGCGAAATTATTTTTCACAACAAAGAAGTGTATTTTTTTCAGTCTGGATCCCGCTTCTAATCCCCATTATTTCAGCCCCATATTGAGGTACCGGTTGTTATTGTGTATCAAATAATCAACAAAAATATCTTTCGCACAGTTGTCAAATTTGAACAGTAATGCTAAGATGCCCACCACAACTCTCTTTGCTCTACCGAAAAAAACCCAAAGAAACCAAAACAACAACAACAACCCCCCCCCCCTCTTCACACACAAACAAACGAACAAACCAGAAAAAAAAATTCTGGTAAATTGAATTAAAACCTAGCTTAGTAGAAAAATACAATCCAAGATGTTTAAATGCATTAACGACTGACATTTGTAAACTCCCATATTATCATTTCACGCGTGCCGCTTTGTATCCAGACGTTCGAATAACTGTCATATCTGATTTCTCCGCATCAACTTTCCATTCAACACTGCTTACTACAGTATATATAGTGTTCAACTGCGTTCGTAGCCATATATACTACGCACAAAAAGTTAAGGATCGGTATGTGAAAACAGGTGCGTAATAAACTCAGTTCGCTACTGTTATTTATTTCTTAATCCAGCCAAATTGTCATGAATTCTTGTTCAGCTGTAAGTGGGCGATGTTGTGTTAGTGCGAAAATTGCACGGGATTCTCTACTACTGAGCTGGGCCGCAAACGGAAAAGCGGAAACTTGCGAAAAATGACCTTGTTTTGGACCGTTCTGCCTGAACACATTGCACTTGCCAGATGGAAAAACCATTATGCACGTGCAAGCACTGCTGTTTATGTGTGAGATGCTGTCGCTCGCTTGGCTATATAAGAAGACATTCCACCAGTAGTAGGCCTGATCTGACAATGCCTCCACGACGAAAATTAAGCGAGTTGGATAGGGGACGAGCTGTTGCATGGTTCCAAGATGGTGTTCCCAAGCGAGAAGTGGCCAGGCGACTTCATGTGTCCATCTCGGTCATTGTCCGACTGATTCAACGCTTCACAGCCACTGGGATTGTCCATGAATGACGCAGATCTAGTCGACTGAAGAAGACAACCCCACGTGACGATCGTCTCATTGAACGACAAGCCCTGCAGACAAGAACAGCCTCTTCCAGCATAATTCAAAGGCAGTTCAGGGTGGCTACTAACATCAACATCAGCCAGCAGACCATACGGAACCGCCTACATGGGTTTAATCTCCGTTCTCGTCGCCCAGCAGTACGGCCACGCTTAACTCCAGCCCATAGGGCAGCACGCCGCGCCTTCTGCGCACGTCACATGAGGTGGACACGTCAGCAATGGTCCCAGATCCTGTTCAGTGATGAATCACGCTTCACCCTTCACCACAACGAGGCCGACTGAGGGTCTGGAGGTGCCCAGGGCAACGCTTTACTGACGCCATTGTCCAAGAAAAGGTGGCCTTTGGTGGAGGTTCTGTAATGGTCTGGGGGGCCTTCAGCCTTCAGCACAGAACACCCTTGTATCATGTACAGGGTAACCTGACTGGCATCCAATACTGGGATGAGATCCTTCGACCGCTGGCTGTGCCTACACTGCAGCAGATGGGACCGAGGGCTGTCTACCAGGATGACAATGCTCGCCCCCACAGGGCAAGGGTGGTCAACGACTTCCTGCAGCAGTCTGGAGTCAACAGAATGGAGTGGCCAGCATGCAGTCCCGATCTCAACCCGATTGAGAACCTCTGGGATGAGCTGGATCGCAAAGTGAGGAGCCACCCCCCTCCCAGGGATGCCCAACACCTCTACCAGATGCTGCAGGCTGAGTGGCAGGTGCTTCCACAGAGGATCTTCACCAACCTGGTCAACTCGATGAGGACTCCCTGCGTCGAGTGCCAGAACAGCCATGGTGGTTACACGCATTACTGAGCTTTTGGGAGCATCAGTATGCCCTGTCTTGTGATTTCAATGACTTTGGGAAATCAAATTTGGATACGTACCCACTTTAATCAAATGTACACACCAAACGATTGCTCGAGATTGAAGGCAATTGTGTATCGTTATCACTAAAGAATGGAATTAAATGTTGGCCAAACTTCAACGCATTGACTTTCTTATTTTGACAGTTATGAATGTTTGTGAAAGTGATCCTTAACTTTTTGTGTGTAGCTTAGGAATCTCGAATAGCTATACAGCATCGTCAGCTAATAAGGAAATAACCATTCCTATCAAATCAAAAGTAGTAATGTTTCTACCGTTTTCAATTATTTCCAATGCAAATTCATTTGTGAACAAAGAAAATAATATGAGACTGCAAATACCATCCTGTTTTACCCCTTTCGTACATTTCACTGTAGCAGTTACTTTAGCTCCAGTATAATTCTTTCTTTCAACATAACTATACATGCTTAGACAACCATAGTGTCTCCGTTTTACACCTATTGTTCTTAGAATTGGCCACAAAAGCTTGTTATTGGATCAAAGGCTTTCTCGAAGTCAATGAAAGCAATTTACAGCTTACGATAAATGGCAAATTGTTTCTGTACAGCTGTCATTAAGGAGAACATATGACCAATAATCGAACAATCCTTTTGAAAACCAGTTTGGTGTTCATATGTGATATATATATATATATATATATATATGTTCACATGTGATATTGTTAGTTTCATCCATTCCGATAATCCCTTATTTAAAGTTATACCATCTAACTTACTTGACACACCATAATCAATATCCCTCCTGCAGTTGTTAGTATTATTCACATGACCCTTTTTATATAGCGGTAACATAACTGATTCGGTGTAGTTGGTAGGACAAACACCACTATCAAAAAGAGCATTAAACATTATTCCCCCCAGAAAATCGATGGCAGGCTTTCCCAAAGTATTTGAAAAACGCTCGTAACTCGTCAGACCCGTATGCTTTACCACATTTTAATTTTCTTGTTACACATATAATTTCTTACTTCATAACAGGTCGACCGAGGTCGTCACTATACTCTTCCTCAAAAATGTCTCAGAGAGAGAGAGAGAGAGAGAGAGAGAGAGAGAGAGAGAGAGAGAGAGACTGCGCGCATGTCTGTGTGCGTGAGTGCGTTTGCCCTATCTACCAATCTCTCTCCCTCTCTCTCTCTCTCTCTCTCTCTCTCTTTCTCTCTCTGTGAGTGTGTGTGTGTGTGTGTGTGTGTGTGTGTGTGTGTGTGTGTGTCAACAAAACAATGACACGTGTTGACAACACCTGTACGCCCGCTGGCGTGTTTTTCATGTGCAGATGACTCGCACACCACGCCCCCCCCCCCTCTCTCTCTCTCTCTCTCTCTCTCTCTCTGTTGCAGGGATACACTTGAAATGTTTAGTTTCCGTGTGTGTGGGCTAAAACCCCACAAAAACTGGTTCACCCTGATGAAGGAAGTTCTGTATGCCAGGCACGTAGAGCTGGTAACGAAAATGAAATTCAGTTTCTTTTTAAGTGTCCATTGTCCTCACATTTAGGTGAAAATAACACCATTTCTGACGGCATTTCCAATCCACCAGAGCTATGCATAATGATTAATGTAATAACAACACAAAATGAAGAAACACTCTTGGAGTTAGCCAAATTATTTGCATATGCGTTGAAAAGAAGAAATCAGGTTTGCCAAAAACAAACAAACCAGCAAACCCGTCAGATTAACATGTTTGTCCAACTGGTGTTTGAATTATTCAAACATGGTGAATATGTTTTCTTTATCTAGTCATGTTATTGTAAAGGGCATGATTCTGCCCAACTTTTGAGAAGAGAGAGTTTGCAGCGGTTAATCCCTCAAACGTGGGATGGCATCGCAGTGCCCTAGGGGGGTAACTTAGCTGGTAGTTCGGAATGCCAGTTAAGAGGCTGGTCACTCAGCAGATAATTTGGCTATGGCTGGTCTGGGCAGACTGGTTTAGAAGAGACAGCCATTGGACTTCAGCGACTTCGTAATTAGTGTTGCCTCTGCTGATGAGGTCTTGAGCCTCTCTTTGACCATGGCTGGTCTGGACGGAGTGGTGTGGAAGACCAATTAGCGGCCGAGGGTACGGCCCTGGGAGTCTGTGACACTGTAGTTGGTGTTGTCTTTGCTGAGGTGGGCTTGAAATTTTAGAGAGGTAGATTTCCGCAGGTGGGAGTCGTTGGCGACGGGGTGCACACATGCTGGATTTTGCCCTAGATACGGAGTCCAAAGGGTCTGTCTTAATGTCCCTCTGCCCTTCTCCTGATCCAGCCACGAACATAACAGTCGGCCACGTTGTTTGTCGGGCCGTGTGGGATAGAACGTCAGTTCAAGAGTAGCCCGGCAAAGCCGTATCTGACCTCATTAGACGCTTCTTATGGTTCCATGGCGACTCAGGCGTGGCGATAAAGCAAGTTTCTGGAAAGATCTCGTTGAAAGAGGCTGGGAAGCCTACATACTCCCAGTGTCCTGGCTCTAAGGCGTGGTCCACTGCGAGTGTGGCATAGCAGTGGATGCCAGGGGAGAGGTGGCAGCTCTCCTTTGAGGGACACTGATGTGAGAGGCCAGTGTCAGGCGGCGCAGTCAACCTTCCAGCCATATGGGTGACGGCGGGTCTAGCCTGTGTCGCCGGGAGACGGCTCCTGGAGATGTGGGCCGATCGGCGATGGAGCCTGACTGCGATCACCGTGGCCTGGGTTACCATGTTCTGTGGTCAGGCAGACATGGGGGCACTCCTTATGGGGTCGGGCTGAAAAATTGCCCTCTCGGCCGCAGTCAGCGAGTACCCGCCGAATATTAGGGTCTCGTGCAGCGCTCCAGCGACCTTCGTCCTGCTCCCTCCTTGAGGCGGCCTCTCGCGGCACAGGACCATCGCCACCCGAGCATGAAGAAGGCCGCCCGGTGGTCCTGGAGACAGACTGATGATTGGGGAAAGGAGGCAACACACACCGACGTCTATCGTCGGTCGACCAACAACCAAAACTGAACCAACGTTCAAAAGGAACAAGAGCTCAGAGAGAGAGAAACACGACGACCCCACATGAAACTCACCCACTACTGCCGGCGACAGCAGTTGCCACTAATAATGCAGACCTCCGTCTGCAGTACTCTTGTCCTTTAGGGCCTCAGGCCGATAGGACGTTAAACTCACCCTCAACGCAACGCTCTACGGCCATTTCTTCACTGAGCAGAGTGTGCTGAAGGCTGTGACGCTGATTCCGTTATTCAGGTGTTTGTGAATGTAAAGGGCTGAAAACCAACAGTCATTGTTGGGCCAGGGTGTAGGCCTAACGGGTGAAACGTGAAGGGCCGTAGCGTGTAGCACGCACTGTCCTGAGGTCGGTATGATTTGAAATAAAAGAGGAAACCAGCGAGCTGGTGTTGGTGTTGAAGATGATGTGTCCACTCACTCTCTTCCCCGTGTCCTGTCCCTCTTCTCTACCCATCCACTTTCCGTTGTACGACAGGAAATTAAGATATCAATATCACCTCCTCGTCAAAAAGCTATTACAAAAATGAAAAACTCTCTCTCTCTCTCTCTCTCATTTTCTCTCTCACATTCTCTCTCTCTCTCTCATTGCCTCTCTCTGTCTGTCTGCCTCTCTCTCTCTCTCTCTCTATATATATGTCTGCGCTCTCTCTCTCTCTCTCTCTCTCTCTCTCTCTCTCTCTCTCTCTCTCTCTCTCTCTCTCTTCCCCATCCCTTCATCACCTCTATCGGGAGCGAAACAGCGATGAGAATGGAGTGAAGAGAGACTGAAGGTGAGTGAGGGTGATTAGGACCCTGACTGATGACAGGACTGAAGGTGTGTGAGGGTTGGATTAGGACACCTGACTGATGACAGGTGACTGAAGGTGTGTGTGAGGGAGGGAAATTAGGGACACCTGACTGATGACAGGTGACTGAAGGTGTGTGAGGGTTGGATTAGGACACCTGACTGATGACAGGTGACTGAAGGTGTGTGAGGGTTGGATTAGGACACCTGACTGATGACAGGTGACTGAAGGTGTGTGAGGGTTGGATTAGGACACCTGACTGA
>CM065737.1:31234890-31237390 GCA_033310375.1 Conus canariensis | reverse complement strand
CTTTGCCCTCACCTTGCTGTATCGCTCTCTCTCTCTGTCTCTCTCTCTGCCTCTCTCTCTCCCCCCTCTCTCTCTCTCTCCTGTCTCGACTATCTTCACCCACACTCCCCCCCCCCCCCTTTACCGCTCCTTATTCAGCTTTATTTCTGTTTTCTCATGATATTCTCCACCGTCCTGCTCTTATCCTATATTGTCCTACCTTTATCTCTTACTGTCCTACCCCTATCCCCTACTGTCCTACCCCTATCCCTTACTGTCCTAACCCCTATCCCTTACAGTCCTACCCTTACCCCTTACTGTCCTACCCCTATCCCTTACTGTCCTACCCCTGTCCCCTACTGTCCTACCCTTACCCCTTACTGTCCTACCCTTACCCCTTACTGTCCTACCCCTATCCCTTACTGTCCTACCCCTATCCGTTACTGTCCTACCTTTATCTCTTACTGTCCTACCTTTATCCCTTACTGTCCTACCCCTATCCCTTACTGTCCTACCCCTATCCCTTACTGTCCTACCTTTATCTCTTACTGTCCTACCCCTACCCCTTACAGTCCTACCCTTACCACTTACTGTCCTACCCTTACCCCTTACTGTCCTACCCCTATCCCTTACTGTCCTACCTTTATCTCTTACTGTCCTACCCCTATCCCTTACAGTCCTACCCTTACCCCTTACTGTCCTACCCTTATCCCTTACTATCCTACCCCTTTCCCTTACAGTCCTACCTTTATCCCTTACTGTCCTACCTTTATCCCTTACTGTCCTACCCCTATCCCTTACTGTCCTACCCCTATCCCTTACTGTCCTACCTTTATCTCTTACTGTCCTACCCCTATCCCTTACAGTCCTACCCTTACCCCTTACTGTCCTACCCTTACCCCTTACTGTCCTACCCTTACCCCTTACTGTCCTACCCCTATCCCTTACTGTCCTACCTTTATCTCTTACTGTCCTACCCCTATCCCTTACAGTCCTACCCTTACCCCTTACTGTCCTACCCTTATCCCTTACTATCCTACCCCTTTCCCTTACAGTCCTACCTTTATCCCTTACTGTCCTACCTTTATCCCTTACTGTCCTACCTTTATCCCTTACAGTCCTACCTTTAACCCTTACTGTCCTACCTTTAACCCTTATTGTCCTACCTTTAACCCTTACAGTCCTACCCCTATCCCTTACTGTCCTGCCTTTATCCCTTACAGTCCTACCTTTATCCCTTACAGTCCTACCCCTATCCCTTACTGTCCTACCCCTATCCCTTACTATCCTACCACTATCCCTTACTGTCCTACCCCTATCCCTTACTGTCCTACCCTTATCCCTTACTGTCCTACCTTTATCCCTCACTGTCCTACCCCTATCCCTTACTGTCCTACCCTTATCCCTTACTGTCCTACCCTTATCCCTTACTATCCTACCCTTATCCCTTACTGTCCTACCCTTACACCCTTACTGTCCTACCCCTATCCCTTACTGTCCTACCCTTATCCCTTACTGTCCTACCCTTATCCCTTACTATCCTACCCCTATCCCTTACTGTCCTACCCTTATCCCTTACTATCCTACCCCTATCCCTTACTGCCATACCCTTATCCCCTACTGTCATACCCTTATTCCTGACTGTCCTACGCATATCCCTTACTGTCCTACCTTTATCCCTCACTGCCCTACCCTTATCCCTTACTGTCCTACCTTTATCCCTCACTGTCCTACCTTTATCCCTCACTGTCCTACCTTTAACCCTTATTGTCCTACCTTTAACTCTTACTGTCCTACCCTTATCCCTTACTGTCCTACCCTATCCCTCACTGTCCTACCTTTATCCCTTACTGTCCTATACTTATCCCTTACTGTCCTACCCTTATCCCTTACTGTCCTACCTTTAACCCTTATTGTCCTACCTTTATCCCTCACTGTCCTACCTTATCCCTCACTGTCCTACCTTTCCCTCACTGTCCTATCGTTATCCCTCACTGTCCTACCTTTATCCCTCACTGTCCTACCTTTATTCCTTACTGTCCTACCCTTATCCCTTACTGTCCTACCTTTATCCCTTACTGTCCTACCCCTATCCCTTACTGTCCTACCCCTATCCCTTACTGTCCTACCTTCCTTATTCCCTTATACTGTCCTACCCCTATCCCTTATTGTCCTACCTTTATCCCTTACTGTCCTACCCTATCCCTTATTGTCCCTACCTTTATTCCCTTACTGTCCTACCTTTATCCCTTACTGTCATACCTTTATCCCTTACTGTCCTACCCTTATCCCCCACTGTCCTACCTTTATCCCTTACTGTCCTACCCTATCCCCACTGTCCTACCTTTATCCCTTACTGTCCTACCCTTATCCCCCACTGTCCTACCTTTATCCCTTACTGTCCTAGCCCCTTATCCCCCACTGTCCTACCTTTATCCCTTACTGTCCTACCTTTATCCCTTACTGTCCTACCCTTATCCCTCACTGTCCTACCTTTATCCCTTACTGTCCTACCCTTATC
>CM065737.1:31224890-31229890 GCA_033310375.1 Conus canariensis | reverse complement strand
GAGAGAGAGAGAGGAAAAGCCAGAGCAAGAAAAACAACTTTCTCTCCTGCATTTTCCTTCCTGTCTGTCTAAATCAACTGTTGTTGTGTAACATGCCCATTCTTCTTTTTTTTTATTTATCTGTTTTGGCGTGCTCGTATGTGTGTGTGCCCGTTTGTGGTAATATTATGTATTGTGCGTAATATATCCGAGAGCCACTTCTTTGTCCTTCAGTCAGTCTGTATATTTGTCTGTCTGTCTGTCTGCCTGCCTGCCTGTCTGTCTGTCTGTTTACCTTGCTCTCTCTGTCTGTCTGTCTGTCTTTCTGTTTCTCTGTCTGTCTATCTGTCTGTCTGTCTGTCTGTCTGACTGTCTCTCTCTCTCTCTCTCTCTCTCTCTCTCTCTCTCTCTCTCTCTCTCTCTCTCTCTCTCTCATGTTTGCATGTATGTATATTTCACAAAGTTAACAGCGATTATACCATGATAACTTTGATTATCTAGTATTGTTAGATTTACGCTTGCATACTGTCGACATACAAACAGATAGACAACGAAAGACAGATCACCCTTTTAACGTTAAAACCAGAATTTTACGCTAGTTACGTAATTTATATAAAAAAAAATTATTGCTTCACATAATTTCTATAAACAATACACGTTTTCAAAATATTATGCTGACCAGGTCCCCACGGACTAATACTTTTTACTCTTACAAGTTGGCCTCCAACAGAGTCAGAAAAATTCCTGTATTGTCTAAAACACCCTAATGCTCACGGACCTTCGGTTTATGTTACAAAAATCTTAGTCATTTTGAGGCGACGTAACGTGGAACTATTTACGACGAATTAAAGTTCCGTTTATGCTTGTGCCGCTTTGGAAAACAAAATGATGAACTTCCCTTCCTCAAATCGGGGAAAGTTCCTGACAAAAGAATGGAATATTCATTAGTCATGTTTAAATCAGTTTACAAAAAAAAAAAGAAAAAAAAAAGCTTTGCGCTTCAGATTTTTTCCTCTCTTTTAATTCTTTTCACTGCGGTTTACTTGAAGGTTTAATACGGCGTCCATAAGCCAGTCATACATTGCTTTTCCATGTAACCTTTTGGCAGATGTGCGTGTCACCACACACACACACACACACACCTCTCTCTCTCTCTCTCTCTCTCTCTCTCTCTCTCTCTCTCTCTCTACACACACACACACACACACACACACACACACATACACATACACATACACACACACATTTCTAAAGGACCTAAATTAATCTTCAAATCAGATATTTTAAATAAACACACAAAACGCAGTGTCAAATAACAGCAGGTTAATCACACATTACAAAACAGACCAGTGAAATTTCAACAAATGTTATTTTCAGACATTATAAAAAATAACAGACCACACACACACACACACACACACACACACACACACACACACACACACACAACACCCACCCGCACAACACACACACCACACACACACACACACACACACACACACACACACACACACACTCGCACAACACACACACTCACACAACACACACACACACACACACACACACACACACACACACACACACACACACACACACACACCACGAACCAATACTCTCCTGTCAGAAGAAGTCAGCATGAGAGTTGTCGTCCTTTCTTCCTCTCAGGCCGCTGTGGCCACACGCCCCAATTAGGATGTTGCACCACATCACTACATCACCACATCACTACATCACTGCATCACCACATCACTACACCACATCACTACATCACCACATCACTACATCACGATGTCATCCATGTAAGCTATTTGAGGCCAACCATGAATTTGAGCCAGCATTTGATATCAAACTGACACTTGATCAAACGAACAACTCCCTCACCAATTATTTCCATTTGGGGGGGGGGGGGGGGAGGGGATCTTCACCGATGAAATATGAAATCACAAACAGTTTTCAAATACACGTCCTTCCCCTTAGTTGACGTCACATTTCAGGCCTTCGCACTCACCCGTGACCCTGTCTTTTGCGCCAGTTTTCAAGAGCACAAAACAGTCCCATTCCTTTTGGTTTTAATCTGTCTGCTTGGAACCACCTGGCTTGGCCATATGAAAGGAAATGAGGAGAAGCGACTTTCAGACACAACAATAAAAAATTCTCAAAAGAATCCAAATTGCGCCAGTCTATAAATACTCGGCTCCTTAAGCAAGGCCAAGCTTGGCGTATGAATTTTTTGGTGTGGAGCCTGTCTGTGCCATTGTTCACAGCAGAGGGGTGAAGGTTCCACAGACGCAGGCTAGGCAAGACCAGTGGTAACTAAGCTACACAATGTCTTAAGGGTCACTGGAAGAATCCCAAGATTTCAAAACGAAACCACATTCAGCAGCGTGAGACGTTCAAGCGAATAAACCCGTTCCGGATCGGATTCTGTGTTGTACATATTGGCGTTATTTTCTTTTTCTTTCTTTCTTTCTTTCTTTCTCTTTTCTTTCTTTCTTTTCTCTTCTTTCTTTCTTTCTCTTTCTTTCTTTCTTCTCTTTCTTCTCCTTTCTTTCTTTCTTTCTTTCTTTCTTTCTTTCTTTCTCTCTCTTTCTTTCTTTCTTTCTTTCTTCTCTTTCTTCTTTCCTTTCTTTCTTCTCTTCTTTCTTTCTTTCTTTCTTTCTTTCTTTCTTTCTTTCTTTCTTTCTTCTTTCTTTCTTTCTTTCTTTCTTTCTTTCTTTCTCTCTTCTTTCTTTTCTTTCTTTCTTTCCTTTCTTTCTTTCTTTCTTTCTTCCTCTTCTTTCTTTCTTTCTTCTTTCTTTTCTTTCTTTTTTTCTTTCTCTTCTTTTCTTTCTTTCTTTCTTTCTTTCTTTCTTTCTTTCTCTCTTTCTTTCTCTCTTTCTTTCTTTCTTTCTTTTCTTCCTTTCTTTCTTTCTTTCTTCCTTTCTTTTCATTTCTTACTTTTGCACATGTTTTTTCTTTTCTTTCTTTTTGTTTTCTTTTTTTTTTCTCTCGTCTTCAGAGAGAGAGAGAGAGAGAGAGAGAGAGAGAGAGAGAGAGAGAGACAGAGAGACAGAAAGACAGAGAGAGACAGAGACAGAGAGAGAGAGAGAGAGAGACAGAGAGAGACAGAGAGACAGAGAGAGATAGAGAGAGAGAGAGAGAGAGAGAGAGAGAGAGAGAGAGAGAGAGAGAGAGAGAGCCACAGTCAAAATATTTTAATGTCAGGCCCCTGGCCCACGACATAGGAGCAATAGCACAACAGGAATCACTTAAATTGAACAGACTGCATGCGTATGTTTTAACGCTTTGTAAACAAAATTAGATGACTGTAAAACAATACCTTTGTTTTGACTTGGCCTGAGTAAGTAGAATTCAAACATACATGGCTTACGAAAGTCTTTGAGCTGAATAAATTCCTTTTTTTTTTATTTCATGGTGCATCGGACACAGAAGTACAAAATGTAATTCAGTTTCTGGTGTTTTTTTTCTTTGCAGGAGAGAGAGAGAGAGAGAGAGAGAGAGAGAGAGAGAGAGAGAGAGAGAGAGAGAGAGAGAGAGAGAGAATTTGTGTTCTTGTCTGGATGCACGAGTATAACAGCAGCGGAAAGAATAGTATTACCTACTACTTCATGTGATGACCTCTGATTAAAAAAAAAAAAAAAAAAAGGGGGGGGGGGGGGGTGGTGTCTTGGGGTCGGCTGGACTACATTAAAAGTGACACTGAAACTGACACCACCGCCATCCTGGGATATATAGTAATATTGTGACTCCCCTCCTCTCCTCCATCCATCCAAACCCCCACACACCATACCCCCCCCTCTCTCTCTCTCTTTCTGTGCGTGTGTGTGTGTGTGTGTGTGTGTGTGTGTGTGTGTGTGTGTGTGTGTGTGTGTGTGTGTGTGTGTGTGCGTGCGTGCTTGCGTCTCTCTGTCTCTTTTTCCCTCGTTCTCACCCCGCCCCCCTCTCTTCACTTCCGCTCTCTCTCTCTCTCTCTCTCTCTCTCTCTCTCTCTCTCTCTGTGTCTCTCTCTCTCTCTTATCATCTCTCCTACCCCCCAACTCCACCTCTCTCTCATCTTAACTGCGATATGACCAAATATTTACGTGGTTAACCATCTCTCTCTCTCTCTCTCCCCTCCTCTCTCTCTCTCTCTCTCTCTCTCTCTCTCTCCACCCATACCCTCAGTCTGTCGGTGGGTCTCAATTGTCTGCCCCTTTTTCCCTCCCCACTCTCTCTCTCTCTCTCTCTCTCTCTCTCTCTCTCTCTCTCTCTCTCTCACCTGTTGGCAGCACGTGTGCCAGTCTCACCTGCCTCTGTGTCACTTCCTTGTAGCGTTTCCCTGCTAATGCAACTCTCGTCCATCACCTTCCTCCCCCTCCCCCTTCACCCTGCCCCATTTTTATCCTTTCACTATGCACCTCATCTGTCTGTCTGTCTGCCTGCCTGTCTGTCTGTCTGTCTGTCTGTCTGTCTGTCGTCTCTTTCTTTTTGTCCAATGCGCATAAGCATTTTGCACACACACACACACACACACACACACACACACACACACACACACACACACACACACACACACACACACACACCATCCAGAGAGAGAGAGAGAGAGAGAGAGGAGAGAGAGAAAGAGAGAGAGAGACAGACAGACAGACAGACAGACAGACAGCCGTTATCACTCCTCTCTCCTTCCCCCGGCATCCAAAATAAAAATTTTTTTTTTCAGACTGGTGGAAAAAGAGGTCGAAATTTCTTTTTTCTCATGAGCTAGTGAAAGTGAATACGTCACAGTATCACAACAGATTGAAATATGACGTAATGAAACCAACCAAATCAAGTCAAAGACTTTTTTTTTTTAAATTCATGACTTAAAAAAAAGAAAAGAAAAATATGCTCAATAATCATTTCAGCATGTAAATACATATACAGCATTTTTTCTACTTTACTTTTCATCCCACTCTCTCTCTCTCTCTCTCTCTCTCTCTCTCTCTCACACACACACACACACACACACACACACACACACACACACACACACACACACA
>CM065737.1:31207390-31219890 GCA_033310375.1 Conus canariensis | reverse complement strand
TTTAATCTTATGAATTAGAGACAGACAATAGAAGGTAGACAGGCAACAGCTAGACAAGACAGACAGATATAGAAGGAGAGAGAGAGAGAGAGAGAGAGAGAGAGAGAGAGAGAGAGAGGGAGAGAGAGAGACAGAGAGAGAGAGAGAAAGGGAGAGATGGAGAGAAGAGAGAGAGGAGAGAGATGGAAGAGAGAGAGAGAGAGAGAGAGAGAGAGAGAGAGAGACTGACAGGCAGACAATACAGACAGACAGATAGACAAATGGCAGAGAATACAAGCAGCAGCAGAATAAAGACATAGAAGATGAGTAAAAAAACATTTGAGGAAATTGGATACAAGATTACGATCCAAAAATACCACAGAAAGTTAGCTATAGCTTAGCATTAGATATTTATGATAATGTGTTTTAAACGTAGATAAGCTATTTTTATTTCTTATGTCACAAGGAATTGCATTCCAAAGTTTACCACCCGAATATGCTAAGGAAGACATGAATAGATCAATTCTGGGCCGGGGAATGGATATCAAATGTTTATTACGAAAGGTGTTTACAAGGAATTTGGTACGTAGATAAGAAGGTGCGAGATTGTTCATTATTTTGTACATAAACACACCCTTATTGAAACGACATTTCTGATTGAATGGGAGAATCTCAAGTTCTTTATAGTCTGCAACTTGAAGAGATGATTTAAGGAGTATGATTTTTAGTGAACGTCTATACAAACGCTCCAGTGGTTTCAAACAATTGTGACTGGCCATGTCCCAGCAAGTTGAAGCATAGTCAATATCAGATTGTATATAGGCATGGAAAAATAACTTCCGAGAATGTTGGTCAAGGAAATGCTTAATTCTGTTTAATTGAAATATCTTACTTGAGATCTTCCGAGATAAAGCAGAAACGTGATTAGACCAAGATAGATTGTTATCGATAGTGAGACCAAGTAACTTATGAGAATCAATTTCTTCTATAATCTGATCGTAGAGATACAATGGAGGCGATCTAGTTTTCATGTTTTGTCGTTTTTGCCTAGTTGATATCAACATAAATTTGGATTTCATAGGATGGAGGGCCATGTGATTTAGTTTGGACCACTCAGTAAGATTATTTATATCATCTTGAAGAGCACTGCATACCGAGTGTACGTTTTTACCTTTACTGTGGAGTCTCGTGTCGTCAGCAAATAGTTCACATGAAGAGGAAATAGCTAGAGGAAGATCATTTATATAGACCGAGAAAAGGATTGGACCTAAAATTGATCCTTGGGGGACACCATAATTCACTGGTAGGAAAGTGGATTTTACAGAGGCTTTAAAAACTGACTGTTTCCTGTTGGTCAAAAAAGAGGATAATAGATCAAGAGATTTTCTGGATAGACCGTAAAGTACAAGTTTTTTTACAAGATTATGGTCAATAATGTCAAAGGCTTTTGCAAAGTCAACAAAAAGTACACCTGTAAATAGATTACAATTTATGTTTGAAAGCCATTGTTCAACTAAGTTAGTTAGTGCTGTATGACAGGAATGTTTTTTTCTAAAACCACTTTGGTTAGGATGAAATAATTCATGTTTAGTAAAGTGTAACTGGAGATTGCGTTTAAGATGTTTTTCTAGAGGTTTAGACAAAGTAGATAAAATCGATATTGGTCGATAATTTGAAAAATCAGTTGGGTCGCCGGATTTATAAACTGGTAGTACTTTGGCTACCTTAAAAGCTTGTGGGTAGTAACACTTTTCGATGCTAAGGTTGTAAATGTAGGTGAGATGCTCAGATATAACAGATGCAGATAATTTCAAGATTTTACCATCAATGTTGTCTAGACCACAGCAGTTAGATTGTTTTAAAGCACATAGTGCCCTATACACTTCGTGTACACTTAAATATTCAAATTGAAGTTTTGTATCTATGTGTTTAGAATCACAATAATCTTTCAACGATGATAGATCATTGTTTATCATGTGATCAGAGTTTATCGTTTTCTCAGCTATTGTTGAAAAGTGTAAATTGAATTTTTCAGTGGATAAATCCATTCCCGAATGAACAGCAGTATCAGATTTTTTCCCAGATAATTCGTTAATGGCTTTCCAGATGGATTTTGTATCTGTTTTAGAAGCAATAAGTTCTTTGAAATATTTTTTGCGAGTATATCTTTTTAGGGCAGTTACTTTATTTTCGTTGTTTCTTAAAACTGTCACTTTTCCCTGTAGACTGTAATAAATTATCTCGAAGTTTAATGGCTGCATTGATTTCTTCGGTTAACCACTGTGGTTTGCCATCAGCTCTAATGCGTTTAAGTCTAATAGGGACATGTTTATCAATTACAGACAGAAAAATACGATACCAAGTTTCAAGGGCCACGTCGGGGTCGGTATATTGATAAACCTCTGAAAAATTTGCAGAGCACAGGTCAGATAAAAGGACATCAATATTTAATGTTTTATAACAACGAGAAGATATGTATTGGTGGCTACATCTGGGGATTTTCGTTCCTTTTTTTGACCATGTTAAACAAACAGGAAAGTGATCACTAAGACCAAACACCGGTACAGAAGTTTCAATAATATTAGACGGGTCATTTACATATATATGGTCAATAAGTGTTTCAGACTGTGGTGTTATTCTGGTTGGTGTGTTAATTAATTGTTTTAAATTCTGCAGTTCAAAGATTTTTTTCCAGTTGTTATGCAGTTTAAGTAAATCAATATTAAAATCTCCAAGTAGTATTACCTCTGTTGCATAAACGTAAACATCCTCCATCATGAGATCGAAGCGATCAAACCACTCAACACGTTCTTCTGGATTTCTATATAGAAAACCTACTAAGACTGGTTTTGTCCCTTTCAAATAAATATCTATCCAAATGCACTCAATGCAGTATTTATCAAACAAGTTTATTTGTTTATAATTTACCGAGTTGTGCACAAATGCTACCAGTCCAGTGTCTAGTTTAGCCATGGCATCTCTCCTAATCAGACTATAGCCTGGAATCGATACTAGATTGTCTGTTATAACGTCAGTTAGTCTTGATTCAGAGAAACCAAAACAATGAAAGTGATCATTTGAATTTGATAAAATAGCGGGTATGTCTGACATTTTATTTAATAAGTGACATACATTTAGGTGACCTACTTTTAATCCAAATTTACTTAACCATTTCTCATTGCATTGATTGCTTGTCATAATGATCAATGACAGATAAGTGTAGGAGACAAATGATCGACACTTAAACAACACACACAGTTTGTACCAAATACCAAGAATCTAAATATGAAAGTGCTGAAAAACGAGGACAAACACAACCTCAAAGAAAAGAAAGAAATACAAGTGTTGCCTGATAAATTCAGGCAAAAACAACAAATGCAGAAAATGTCAACAATTTGAAGAAGAGGAAAAAAAAAAAAAAAAAAAAAAAAAAACAATATGAGACAGACAGTTAACAATCAAAAATGCACTTGGGTAGAATCACTTGGCATCAATTACCAAAATGCAGCCCAAGCGATATCAAAATGCAAAAACAACAACAACAACAACAACGACAACAAACTATAAGCAATTTTGTAATCTAGATCCTACAGTCAAAAGACCACTGCAAGTCAGGTGGTCCGGCAATCTGTGACCCACTGAATAGTACCTGTGGGGGTACTCATGGATACACACATCCACACACACACACACACACACACACACACACACACACACACACACACACACACACACACACACACAAATACATGCACACACAACTCTCATAGAGCGCAAGCACTTTTATCGTTTTGCGCCATTATACACCATACACACACACACACACACACACACACACACACACACACACACACACACATATATAAATATATATATATATATATATATATATATACACATACATATACACATATATATATACATATATATATATATTTATATATATATATACATATATATACATACATACATACATACATACACACATACATATACACATATATACTGAAATAGTGTATAATACTAACAATCAATATATTCTCCCATTATCATTTAACCCCGTAATCCTCCCATGAACTTTCCCTTTTCTCCTCCAATCATCCACTTCCACTTCACACCAGATCAGCCACATGTTATACAGTTTGGCACCGACAACATCATTGGACAGGCACCAGAGAGAAGTATCGAAAACAATCATGTAATATAGGCGGAAAACTGACAATTTAGATACGATTTCCTTTCTAGCCATATATGATGCCAATTAATATGTTGGCAAAGTCCAATTTTGTTAAGGTTTTATTGTTGAAAGGGAGGTTGGTATGGACTGAAATGACGCTGTTCTGTCAGCAGTTGAGACGCTATATATAATAAATGTTCTGCATAAGGGTGGATCAGGTTAGAGGTGTTTGTTCCGTCGGTTTTCGAACTGGCAGTCATGGGGGTATTTATGCCCCGTTCGTTGGCGCTCAAGAAGTGAAGGTCAGGGGGATGACTTTCCTGAAAATGATGGGGTGGGTTAGGAGAAATTATTTGTTCAGGAGGGTGGTTATGTTGGAAATGATAGCGAGAATTTGGAGTGAAGTGTTCAGGGGGGTGGCTATGGTGTAATAAATGGTGAGGGTTAGGGGGAGTTATCTGTTTAGGGTGATGGTAATGTTGAAAATGATGAGATGGGTTTGGAGGAGTGATGCGTTCAGGGGGGTGGCTATGTTGTAAGGGATTCAGAGGGTTAGGTGGGATGAGGGACGGGGTCTCACTGGAGGACTTTGGAGGGAGAGGGGGGAAATGACTACAGGACGCCAGGGGAGGGGGATAGGGGGGCAGACGTTCATCACCTATCAAACTTGTCGTTGGCCGTTCTTGGTAGCAGGTTTGGAAAGGGGGGTGGGAGTGGTTAAGGTCTGATGATCTGGGAGGGTAAAAAGACGTTGATTCATGTACCTGGGAAGATAAAGGGGGGCCACGCCTACTGTAAGTCTGGCGATTTCTTGCTGCAGCACTGCGCCATAGTCCTTTCATGTTTTCAGCCAGTCTGGCAGTTCCTCTAGCATTTGGGTGTTTCACGTTGCTATACAATGTCATATCAGACGCAAACAAGGCGAAATTGTCAAGGAAAATGACATTATGTAGTTCACATGCAGATTTCAAATTTTGATTTGATGGTATGATCGTATTGTTAAAGTGATGTTTACCTCTTGCTGGTAGTATTGAACTAAGAACAACACGAGCCTGCGGAAAGGTCTTACAGCAGAGTACAATAAAATCGTTCCATGATTCCAGGGAAATGGGACCTGAGGGGCACGAATTAATACCCACATGGATGATAACATCTTTGATGTAAGGCGTAACTGGGATAGTGAGGAGCCAGTTGCTAAGATCCTGTAATGTCATTCCTGGCACACATAATTTAAAAAGATTAACGCCACGAGGGGCGAGTCTTTTAGGGTCAATAAAACGAATAACGGAGTCCCCAGTAAGTAGCATTGTAGCATTGCCAGGTACAGACATGTGATGTAATACTTCACTGGGGATGGCTTCAACGTTGGATAATGTTGATTAATTTGCTTATTCTTGTCTAATATCTTTTCAGGTGGGCGGGGGTCAGACAAAAGGGTTTTATCATTATCACGAGAGAGAGAGAGAGAGAGAGAGAGAGAGAGAGAGAGAGAGAGAGAGAACAAGAACAAGAACAAGAACAAAAACTTTATTCTCTAGGCCACTAGCCCATAGAAATAGGGTCAAAATATACAGAATGTTATGTACGTGGAATAAAGCAATTGTTACAGTAAATAATAATATCTGAAAATTACAACATAATGGACTTAAATCTTTCATCAATTTCTCCTTCAACTGGTTACAATATTCCTTTGACGGAGAGCATGAAAAATATACATGGCAAGTTTTCTTATCGCATCTACTGACCCCTTGTGAAGTGTATCGGTATACGGTTCTTTAATACCTTTCAGATATCTGTTTCTTATTGCATCATATCTAGGACAGTAGTGTACAAAATGATTTTCATCTTCAATTACTTTACATGTTGAACAAGCAAAGTTTAGGTTTTCACTAAATATTCTCCTAAATGAAGAACCATTTATTGGTAGTACCCCCAGTCTTAATTTCACAAGTCCGTCACGGAAGCATCTGATATCTAAAAACTGGAAATAAGGTTCGCTTTCTAGGGTTGTTTTAAAAAGCCGATAATTTCTGTATATATCTTTATTCATAATAGATTCCTCCCATTCTTGTAAATAATTATCTTTCAGTCTTTGTTTGAATAAAGAGAGAAAAGCCTTTTCACATCCTACACCTTGATTTATCCATGCATGCCCAAACCTCATTCTGAACATAATGTTTCTGATCTGACTTGCCCAACAAACTTTGCCCCTTTCATCTAATTTCCAAAGCATTGCATATGCCATCCTTGGGATTCTAGTCGTGTCCATCTTTAGAATTCTAAGCCAATATTTAATACATCTAAAATAACTATTCACATATAATGGGTGCCTTCCTGTTTCCCCAAGAACAAACTTATTTGGTACTTTTAATGGGACTCGTAAAAATCGTTTACATGCATAACTGTGAACCTTTTCAATGTTGTCTAATCTATACATACCCCACATTTCAGCTGCATACAGTAATATAGGTTGTACTTGACTGTCAAATATTTTGAAAAAACAAGATTTTGAAATATCATGCAATCTGCCAATATGTTTCACACATTCAATGCAAGCTCTTCTGCCCTTCACCGCCAGAGCATCAACACATTTTAGTATGCTCATTTTGGTTGTAAACACAAAACCAAGATAGTTATATTCATTTACTACTTCTAAAGAATCTCCATTTATATTCCATTTGTCGTTTTTGCCTAGAAACCCCCTTTTCGAAATACCATAACCTTTGTTTTGTCTTTGTTAATATTCAGAAATAGCTTTTTGCAAGATTCGTTCAGTACATCAATTTGATTCTGTAGACCTTTAGCGGTGTCGGACAGCAGGACCATATCATCAGCAAACAAAAGTATACATAGCTCAACATAACCTGGTAACAACTGGATACCATGTATTCCATTTTCTTCCACTGCCATAGCAATTTCATTTACAAAAATCGAAAAAAGTTCTGGGCTCAGGATGCAGCCTTGTCTCACCCCAACAGGACAATAAAAAAAAATCAGTTACACGATCCTCTATTCTGACGCATGAAAGAGCTGATTTATAAATAGCCCTTATTGCCTTAATAAATTTACCATGAATTCCTGTTTTTATCAGAATCTCAAATAATGTTCTATGTTGAACTGAATCAAACGCTTTTCCCAGGTCCACAAAACATGCAAAAAGCTTTCCTCCTTTCTTTGAAAAACATTTCTGAATGATTGCATTCAAGGTAAAAATGTGGTCAAATGTAGAATACCCCTTTCTGAAACCTGCTTGGGACTCTGTTAGCTTCTTATTTGTTTCAATAAAGTTCACTAATCTCTTGTTGAGAATATTAGTATAGCATTTACTCATTAAACTCAGTAATGATACACCTCTGTAATTATCTGTCACTGTTTTATCACCTTTCTTAAAAGTTGGTACTATAATGGATTTTGTCCATTCCTCAGGATATTGACCTTTCTCGAAAAGATTAATAAATAATTTTGTCATAAATTTGACTGATTGCTCACTACATAGTTTTAGCATTTCTGGAGTAATTCCATCAATACCGCATGCTTTTCCATTTTTCAGTTTATGAACTGCCTCATAAACTTCTCTTTCATAAATAGGTGAGTTTAAATCACTGCATTCTGATTCATAACTTTCAAAGTTAAAATCAAATGCTTTTATTTCTGGAACATTGAATAGGCTTTTAAAGTAGTGAAGCCATTGCTGGTCAGAAATTTCAGGACAAATGCGAGCCCTTTTCTTACCAGACATGAATTTAACTTCGTTCCAAAATGATTTACTGTCTTTACCAAAACTTGCAAGTTTTCTTGCTTTTTCACGTTTAAAGCTGCTCTTTTTTCTTTTTATCATTGTTTTGTTTTCCTTCCTATCCTGACCAAATTGCCTCCTTTCCTCTGATTGTTGTGTATTTGACACAGTATATGTTACTTGCCTTGCTTTGTTTGATTTCCTCAGTATCATCAACGAATTCCTTGCTTTTACCTTAAACTGTCTACATTCAGCATCAAACCACTGTGGAGGTTTAATCTCTTTATCAATACAGACACATTTTTTCATGCAGTTACTACTTAGCACCAAAGTTCTAGAAAACAAGGTTACAGCTTGATTTACATCATTATCAATATGTGCTAGAGCTTGTAAGTACATATCTTGCATTTCCTTTGTATTGACATTTTCAATGAACTGTTGCTCTAATGACTTATCCCAACATTGCTTTTCCATCCACTTTTTTGCTTTCTTACCTTGGGGCTGTCCATGTTTGCCTGAGAATTCAGGGTGGTTAACAGTTTGATACAAACAGGTAAATGTGATGAATCAATGGAGGACAGAATATTTAAAGAACTAATATAATTCTGTAAACATAAACCACTAGAAGTTATAAAGTAATCAGTTGTGCTCCCCCCATTGCTCGATACAAAAGTGAGTGATTCATCAAAATCATAATTACTTAGACCATTGAGAATTATACATTCAAACGTTGTGCATAAATTCAATAAATCTCGCCCGAGAGAGAGAGAGAGAGAGAGAGAGAGAGAGAGAGAGAGAGAGAGAGAGAGAGAGAGAGAGAGAGAGAGACACTTTGATATTTTATTGTCATTACCAAAGAGGTCTTTTGACAAGGGGGGAGAGGTAACAGAACAATAACATTTCCCTCTTCCTTTCCTGCAAACAAATAGTACACATTCATTCCTAGTGTGTATCAAATCAAAGGTTAACAAAAACAAATAAATTCGTAACATTTCCTTATGTCCTCACGCACAGGAGTAATGCAGAAGGTTTAGAGAGAGAGAGAGAGAGAGAGAGAGAGAGAGAGAGAGAGAGAGAGAGAGAGAGAGAGAGAGAGAGAGCTGTTACGGCAAGCATGATTTATTTCTGACGGGTGCAAGGTACATTTTACGCCAGCAGCGAAAACACATTAAGCCATGGTCCATCTTCTCCACATACACAAACAAGAAATGGGTGAGAGAAACTGTGAGTATGGAAAATGTAATGTACTCCCCCCCCCCCCACCCCCCACCCCGTGCCCCTCTTCCTCCTTCGCCCCTCCATCTCGTGGTTTGAGCTGGCCCGACGACATTTAGCAAGACAAGACGATAAAGCTCCCCCCCCCCCTCCCCCCCTATTTCAGCAATAGAACGGACTCAGTTGGGAAGCCTGGGACCACACAGTTGAGTTTCATCCACTTAATGGATGCGTCTCTGATAGTGTTGCTCCAATTTCCTGACCAACACTGCTAGTGTTTGTATCTCTCGGGCCTGGTTGACGCCGGGATATATTATAAAAAAAAGTAAGCGTAGTGTTCAGCCCTGTCATGTAGTCTCATGGAAATCCGATGGAGCCGAGTTGTGATTGCCATCCTTTCACCAGCACCATGATAAAATCTATGGAGATGAAAAGCAAAAAGCAGCCTTTAGTCTAAACCTGTCTTGTTACCACAATGAAACAGAGCGTATGAAATTTTGCAGATTCACAACAGGAGTTCCCAGACTAGGTACAGAATGACCATATTTGGGTAAACTGGTGAGACTCACAATTTACTTTTAAATGATAGTACATGATTACCTTCTGGATACACATACTGGTCTCAGACTTATATCGACAACAGATCTATCAATCAAGAAATACGCAGAAGAAAACAAAAGGAAATTTTGCTTAAAACAAAGCTTGTCAACGATAGCATCAGGACACGTCTCTGTATCTGTATCTGTCACTCTCTCTCTCTCTCTCTCTCTCTCCTCTCTCTCTCTCTCTCTCTCTCTCTCACACACACACACACACACACACACACACACACATACACACACACACACACACAAACTCTCTCTCTCTCTGTTTGCTCTCTCTCTCTCTCTCACACACACACACACATACACAAACACACACACACCACCACCAACAACAACGACAAAACCAACAACAACAGCAACAACAAGAACGACAACAGCAACAACAACGACAACAACAACAGCAACAACGGAATTCACATTAATTGACTCTCTCCGACACCCAGGTTTGACCAACACGTTCTATTGTGGCTCTCTATCAAGGGAGACAAATAAGAACCTAACACACGAGGAACATCTTTACGTCATCATCATTGCTCTGTTCCGAAGAGAGATGACGTGGGAATCGATTTAAATGAAGACTTGAACTGGTCGCCTGTGTCCCACAAAACGTCTGCTTTTCACATGCCCATGAAATAATGTTCTCGTTCTTGTTCCTTAAGTCATAAACAGTTAACAAAAAAAAACCAAAAAAACAAACAAACAAAAAAAAAAAGATTAGAGTCATAATACCCTTCCCCTCCCTTACACCCTCTCCATAATCCCCTCCCCCCTCCCCTGCAGTCCCTTACGCTCCCTCCCCCTATCTCTCACCACCCCTTACAGTGAAACATATTCTTTTCGTGTTGGGATTTGCATGATGTGAGACATGAATATTTTACAGCAGACTCCATGAAAACCTTGTTCAGAGATGTCCCACCTGATGTGATTTTTCAATTTCTGGAAGACATCAACATGTTTCATCTGATATGAGATTTTAACAGAAGAAAGATTTTTAACGATGTTTCCGGTCTGTTTTCAGAAGGTGGTTTTTAAAGGGCTGTGTGAACGTTTTTTTTTTTTTTTTTTTTTTTTTTAAAGACTCGTGAGTTGACTTAACGTGGTGACAGCCCTCATATGGCCCTTTACGGTCGGCTGGGCTATAAGCAACATTACCCTTACCTTTACCCCCCTCCTCTCCCTCCCCGCCGTGCGGTAGTGGATCTGTGACGCAACACAAACTTCCTTGTCACGGCCGGTGGTTTTGTGGTGGGTATACTTGGTTTACTGGATCGAGTCCAAAGAAATGGTCTCCGGAGCCTTAGTGTGTGTGTGTGTGTGTGTGTGTGTGTGTGTGTGTGTGTGTGTGTGTGTGTGTGTGCGTGCGTGCGTGCGTGCGTGCGTGCGTGTGTTGTGTGTGTTAGAGAGAGAGAGAGACAGAGCATGTGTGCATGCGCGCGAGCGCGCGTGCGTTTGTGTGTATATGTGTGAGTGTGTGTTAGAGAGAGAGAGACAGAGAGACAGAGCATGCGTAGATGCGCGCGCGCGACGCGCGCGCGTGTGTGTGTGTATGTACGTGCGCGTGCGTGTGCGCGCGCGAGCGAGCATACGAGCATGCACGTTTATGTGTGTGTATGTTTGCGCGCGCGTGCGTATCTGTAAGCATGTGTGTGGTGTGTGTGTGTGTGTGTGTGTGTGTGGAAGCGAAACCACTTCCTGTTTCTTTTTCCGCTAAAGACGATTCACCAACGACCACCGGAAAATACCCCCGGGGGCAACCAACAGCTGCCACCACCCCTACCCCCTCCCTTCCCTCTCCCACTGGCAACAACACCTTAGTCCAAACGGATTCATGGCCTGTGACGTCAAGACATGCACGTTTGTTACCCTACCCGCCACTCGCCTCAAGGTCGTTCCCTCCATCCGCCACGCGACACGCCAGACAGGGGACATCCGGAAAGGAAGTTACAACGCGACTTACTTCCCTTAGTCGGCTTTCTTCTTCTCCTTCTTCTTCTGTCTCTCTCTCTCTCTCTCTTTTATTTTTTGAATTCTTTTTAGTTTGGTCTGTCAGCAGTAAGCGCTCAACCGATCTTAATCAATGAACTTTGGTAGAACAGACGGAATGTGACCAAAGACATGTTGGAGATCCGGGTCACATTTCGGGGTCAAGATTTCGGGCAATAAGGTTTTCATATTCCCTCTCTCTGTCTCTCTCTTCTACTTCTTCTTCTTCCTCTTCTCTCTCTCTCATCATCATCATCATCATCTTCTTCTTCTTCTTCGTCTCTCTCCTCTCTCTCTCTCTTCTTCTTCTTCTTCTTCTCTCCCTCTTTCTCTCTTCTTCTTCTTTTCTCCCCCCTCTCTCTCCCCCTCTCTCTTCCTTCTTCTTCTTCTTCTCTCTCTCTCTCTTTCTCTCTCTGTCTCTCTCTCTCTTCTTCTTCTCTGTCTGACTCTCTCTTTCTCTCTCTCTCTCTTTTTCTCTCTCCTTCTTCTTCTTGTTTTTCTCTCTCTTCTTTTTCTTCTTCTTCTCTCTCTCTCTCTCTCTCTCTCTCTCTCTCTCTCTCTCTCTCTCTCTCTCTCTCTCTTCTTCTTCTTCTTCTTCTTCTTCTTCTGAAGCTAACAGCTGTCGATAATTTCTAATTAAGAAAATCAAAAAGTACAAGTCTGGCACTGTTTAATGTCATAACACTGACAGTTCTGGACACGGATTAACATCATCATATTCTGATTTACATGAAGGTCGCCTCTCTTCCTCCCCCCTTCCCCCCCCCCCCCCCCCCCCCCCAACCCTCCACACACCGTCTCCCCC
>CM065737.1:31182289-31187289 GCA_033310375.1 Conus canariensis | reverse complement strand
CTGTCATATCTGCTAGGCGATTCGGCGTCGTCAGCAGTATTCGTTTGGAGTTATAGGCGTGTAGTCTTTTCATCATGTGAGCAAGAGTTACCCTCCTTGTTTGTTACAAACAATTATTATCGACAAGCAGGGGGCCTATATTCTGCGCATGTCAGAGTAGCATAGACACTACTGAACACCACCAAACTAACTCAAAAACAGTATGCGGTGTTTCCTGCCCTGTGGCGACCTAATAATATTGATCATCGCAAGTGCTGTTCTCCTCGTTGTTGTTCTTATCTATTCTATTCAGCGCTCTACACCATGCGCCGGATCTCCATCGCCCAAGTCTGTTTTGTCTTCAGAGCATCTGGTGTGTTGCGGTTTCCTGTGGCTGCCACGTCACTGAATGTGACTGTACCAGCAGACACGTTGACACTTGCAGCCCCGTACATGAGGATACAACCCTCACGGGAACTGGACTGAAGCATACGGTGATTAACAGTCCATGACAGATGTTTTCCCTGTTTTCTCCGGTGAAGAACATGAACAATGAACCGCCAAAAACACAGGGCCACAGCGGAAACTAATTCTTATCACCTGTTTCCTCCAGGATTACTGTTTTTTTGCTGTGTTACAACAGAACACAGTTATCATCCCAAGGAAAATGGTAATGACGCGGAAACCAGTTCTTACTGTTGTTTTACCTTTTTGTATTGTACTGGTATCCTTGTTATTACAGCACGGACTAACGGCTTACTGTATGCACTGCACGGGTGTCCTTGCTGTTACAGCACTGTGTGTGCATTGCACTGATGTCCTTGCTGTTACAGCACTGTGTGTGCATTGCACTGGTGTCCTTGCTGTTACAGCACTGTGTGTGCATTGCACTGGTGTCCTTGCTGTTACAGCACTGTGTGCATTCCACTGGTGTCCTTGCTGTTACAGCACTGTGTGTGCACTGCACTGGTGTCCTTGCTGTTACAGCACTATGTGTGCATTGCACTGGTGTCCTTGCTGTTACAGCACTATGTGCATTGCACTGGTGTCCTTGCTGTTACAGCACTATGTGCATTGCACTGGTGTCCTTGCTGTTACAGCACTGTGTGTGCATTGCATGGTGTCCTTGCTGTTACAGCACTGTGTGTGCATTGCACTGGTGTCCTTGCTGTTACAGCACTGTGTGTGCATTGCACTGGTGTCCTTGCTGTTACAGCACTGTGTGTGCATTGCATTGGTGTCCTTGCTGTTACAGCACTATGTGCATTGCACTGGTGTCCTTGCTGTTACAGCACTGTGTGTGCATTGCACTGGTGTCCTTGCTGTTACAGCACTGTGTGTGCATTGCACTGGTGTCCTTGCTGTTACAGCACTATGTGCATTGCACTGGTGTCCTTGTTATTACAGCACTATGTGCATTGCACTGGTGTCCTTGCTGTTACAGCACTATGTGCATTGCACTGGTGTCCTTGCTGTTACAGCACTAGGTGCATTGCACTGGTGTCCTTGTTTACAGCACTGTGTGCATTGCACTGGTGTCCTTGTTATTACAGCACTGTGTGCATTGCACTGGTGTCCTTGTTATTACAGCACTATGTGCATTGCACTGGTGTCCTTGTTATTACAGCACTGTGTGCATTGCACTGGTGTCCTTGCTGTTACAGCACCTGTGTGCATTGCACTGGTGTCCTTGCTGTTACAGCACTATGTGCATTGCACTGGTGTCCTTGTTTTACAGCACTGTGTGCATTGCACTGGTGTCCTTGCTGTTACAGCACTAGGTGCATTGCACTGGTGTCCTTGCTGTTACAGCACTGTGTGCATTGCACTGGTGTCCTTGCTGTTACAGCACTAGGTGCATTGCACTGGTGTCCTTGCTGTTACAGCACTGTGTGCATTGCACTGGTGTCCTTGCTGTTACAGCACTAGGTGCATTGCACTGGTGTCCTTGCTGTTACAGCACTATGTGCATTGCACTGGTGTCCTTGCTGTTCCAGCACTGTGTGCATTGCACTGGTGTCCTTGCTGTTACAGCACTAGGTGCATTGCACTGGTGTCCTTGCTGTTACAGCACTAGGTGCATTGCACTGGTGTCCTTGCTGTTACAGCACTGTGTGCATTGCACTGGTGTCCTTGCTGTTACAGCACTGTGTCATTGCACTGGTGTCCTTGTATTACAGCACTGTGTGCATTGCACTGGTGTCCTTGCTGTTACAGCACTGTGTGCATTGCACTGGTGTCCTTGTTATTACAGCACTGTGTGCATTGCACTGGTGTCCTTGCTGTTACAGCACTGTGTGCATTGCACTGGTGTCCTTGCTGTTACAGCACTGTGTGCATTGCACTGGTGTCCTTGCTGTTACAGCACTGTGTGCATTGCACTGGTGTCCTTGCTGTTACAGCACTGTGTGCATTGCACTGGTGTCCTTGTTATTACAGCACTGTGTGCATTGCACTGGTGTCCTTGCTGTTACAGCACTAGGTGCATTGCACTGGTGTTCCTTGCTGTTACAGCACTGTGTGTGCATTGCACTGGTGTCCTTGCTGTTACAGCACTGTGTGTGCATTGCACTGGTGTCCTTGCTGTTACAGCACTGTGTGCATTGCACTGGTGTCCTTGCTGTTACAGCACTAGGTGCATTGCACTGGTGTCCTTGCTGTTACAGCACTGTGTGTGCATTGCACTGGTGTCCTTGCTGTTACAGCACTGTGTGCATTGCACTGGTGTCCTTGCTGTTACAGCACTAGGTGCATTGCACTGGTGTCCTTGCTGTTACAGCACTGTGTGTGCATTGCACTGGTGTCCTTGCTGTTACAGCACTAGGTGCATTGCACTGGTGTCCTTGTTATTACAGCACTGTGTCCATTGCACTGGTGTCCTTGTCTCCTAGCGACCAGAGTAGTCGGAAAATACATATAACTCCCTTTTTCGCACGGTTAGCAATATCATTCAAAGCATGCGAGAATGACAAGCGAGAAGAAAGATAGATACCAAGGTACTTATACATGTTAACCAATTCCATTCGATTATCACCATAATACCACCGCTCACGTGCAGCAACATGTCCTCCATTTCTGAATATGATTATGTTACAGCACTGTGTGCATTGCACTGGTGTCCTTATTATTACTGCACGGACTAACAGTTTAACACTGTGTGTGTATTGCACTGGTGTCCTTGTTATTACTGCACGGACTGACAGTTTAACACTGTGTGTGTATTGCACTGGTGTCCTTGTTATTACTGCACGGACTGACAGTTTAACACACTGTGTGTGTATTGCACTGGTGTCCTTGTTATTACTGCACGGACTAACAGTTTAACACTGTGTGTGTATTGCACTGGTGTCCTTGTTATTACTGCACGGACCAACGGTTTAACACTGTGTGTGCACTTTGCAGAGGAAGAAAAAACGTCCCTGGGTAACCAACGATATCCTGGATCTCTACGACAAAAGACGTGAACAGAAAAAGACAAAGCACAGCAGTCCAGAGGGAGCCGAGCAGTACCGCAAAACAAACAAGCTCGTGAGAAGCAAGATGAATGAAGCCAGGGAGAAGTGGATAAGTGAACAGTGCGAAGCCATTGAGAAAAGCACGGAGCAAGGGAATAGCAAGAAAGCGTACGAGGCGCTGAAGACGCTCACAAAGACCCAGCAGAACAAATCAACAGTAATCGAGGACAAAGACGGAACCCTTTTGACCGAGAGCTCCGCAGTGCTGGCCAGATGGACAGAGTACTGCGACGAACTATACAACTATCCCATACAGCCAGACACCAGCGTGCTTCAAAGGGAAACAAGACCACCCAAGGAACCCTCTCCACTGCCTATCATGAGGGAAGAAGTAGAGGAGGCCATCCGCAGCCTTCCAGCGGGCAAGTCACCAGGAGCAGACAACATCCCAGCAGAGCTCCTCAAGCACGGGGGAAATGACCTGGTCACTGTGGTAACATCACTCTGTCAGAAGATCTGGGAGACCAAACACTGGCCTGATGAGTGGACAAAATCACTCATCATCCCCCTCCCCAAAAAAGGAAACCTTCGAAAGTGTAACAACTACAGGACAATCAGCCTGATCAGCCACACCAGCAAGATCATGCTAAGAGTCATTCTCAACAGACTCAAAGGCGAAGCTGAAGAACACTTGGCAGAAGAACAAGCCGGATTCAGGGCAGGCCGAAGCACAGTTGACCAGATTTTCAACTGCCGCATTATGATGGAAAACACCTCCAACACCAAAAAGAACTATACCACAACTTCATAGACTTCAAAAAAGCCTTCGACAGAGTGTGGCACGAAGGACTGTGGCATGTTTTGAGAGGCTTTGGCATCGAGGAGGGACTAATTCAAACCACCCAGTCCCTGTACAACTCTGCCAGTAGTGCGGTCCTCCTCAACAACAACATCGGAAAGTACTTCAAGACAACGGTCGGTGTCCGTCAAGGATGCCTACTCTCTCCGGTGCTGTTCAATCTCTATCTGGAAAACATCATGAAAGAGACTCTACATGATTTTGAGTCCACAATCTCCATCGGTGGGCGAACGATCAACAACCTACGTTTCGCCGATGACATCGACCTGATGGGGGGCAGCAACAACCAACTGCAAGGTCTCACCAACAGACTGGCAGACACATCAAAGGCATATGGCATGGAGGTCAGCTGCGAAAAGAGCAAAGTTATGGTCAACAGCGCAAACAACACCGCTGCACGGATCACCATGAACGGCCAACAGCTCGAAAAGGTGGACGCTTTTAAATACCTCGGCGCCACACTCACCAAGGACGGACGCTCCACCACCGAAATCAAGACCAGGCTCGCCATCGCAACATCCACCATGGCAAAACTTGATAAGATCTGGAGCAGCAAAGACATCAGCTTCCCAACAAAGATCACACTATACATAGCCCTGGTTCTGTCCATCCTTCTCTATGGCTGCGACAGCTGGACCATGACAGCTGAGACGACCAGAAGAGTCCAAACGTTTGAGACCAAGTGCTACAGACGCATGCTAGGGATC
>CM065737.1:31167289-31174789 GCA_033310375.1 Conus canariensis | reverse complement strand
TTAAGGCATAGAAGATGTACATTGCAATATCTCTTATGATATCCGTATTATCGTTTTGTAGCAGACTTTCCAGTGTGATTGCGTTTTTATTACTAAAATGTTTGAAAATGTATTTTGTTCGCAACTGCCTGTAATTGGGACACCACATTAAGAAGTGCATTTCTGTTTCTACTGTTGGGCAGAAGGGGCATGTTGTTATAGCTTGATTATCTATATATTTTTTATTGCCATGCAGTTCGTTTATTCCTAATCGTAATCTTGTCAATGCTTTTCTAAACTTCGCGATTGTGATTGCGCGAAAGTATTCTTCAGTTTGGTGTATAGCTTTAAACGTATGATATGTTGCAAATCGTTCACTATTCGCTATTTTGTTATGCCAGTTCTGTTTGTAACAATCTATGATTCTTTGTTTTAGTGTTATGATAAATCTTTGCTCGTTTTCTACGCCTTCATTCAACCAGACTTCAGAGAAGCCATACATATCCAAACAGCGTTTAATTTCCAGCGCCCAGTTCTGTGGTTTGTCAATTTCTGTCTTTTCTCTTTCATATGCTTGTCTAGGTATCCTGTCTGGAGTCATCTTCATTATTTTGAACCAATATCTGATTGCTTTTATTGAACTATCTATACTCATCGGATATCTTCCTAGTTCTCCGTATACTAAGTTGTTTGGCGTTTTTCTCCCTACCCCCATGTATCTTTTACATGCGAATAAATGTATATTTTCCACCGCTGAATAACGAGTCAAACCCCATACTTCTGCTGCGTACAGTAGCAGTGACTTGACCTGTGTATCAAATAGCTTAAAAAATATATTTATATCTAAGTGTCCTAAACTATACATTGTTTTCATTATTTCACCTATTTTCCCTTTCGCCCTTCCTGCATATTCTGAAAGTGAAATATCTACTGAGAGTTTAGTCGTTAGAGTAAAACCTAAATATTTGTAGCTGTTTACTACCTCAATTTCTTCCCCTTTGTAATTCCATTTTTCTAATCTGCCAAGGTATCCTCCTTTTCTAAAGACCATGATTTTTGTTTTTTGGAGATTAACCTTTAGTCCAATGCGGTCCGACGCTTCCTGTAGGTTCTTAATTTGGTTTTGCAGACCTGCTGGTGTTCTTGATATTAAAGCTATGTCATCAGCGAATAGAAGTGAAAATATTTCTGCCTTTCCGGGTAAGAATTGATATCCGTGTCTTCCTTTAGCTGTGACATTGTCTGCAACTTCTGTAATTAGTAATGAAAAGATTAGGGGGACAGTAAGCACCCTTGTTTTACTCCTGTGTGACATTCAAAGAATTCTGTTAGTTCAGTTCCATGTCTTACACATGCTTGTACTGTTTTATAGATAGCTTTTAGCATGTTAAGCATCTTCGTAGATATTTTGTGTTTCTGTAGGATTTCCCAGAGTTTTTCTCTATTTACTGTGTCAAACGCTTTCTGATAATCAATGAAGGCTACATACAATTTACTTCTTCTTCTGCCGTATAGGCAGTTACTTATCATGGATGTTAGTGTGAAGATATGATCTACTGTTGAGAAAACTTTCCTGAAGCCTGCCTGTTCTTTGCTAATTTTATTTTCTGCTTCTGCCCAATCATATAGTCTTCTGTTTAATATTGCTGTGTAGATCTTGCTTATGATGCATAATAAGGATATTCCTCTATAGTTTCCTGGATTCTGTCTATCTCCTTTCTTGTGTAGTGGTATAATCACCGCCCTTGACCATTCTATAGGGAAGTAGCTATCTTGGTATAACTTGTTGAATAATTTCGTTAAGAATGGCACTATATTTTGTCCTATGGTTTTAAGAAATTCAGGAGGGATTTCATCAATACCTGGCGATTTGCCTTTTTTTTAATTTTTCTGTAGCTGATCTTACTTCATTTTCGGTTATCTCTTCGTCTAATTCTTGTACTTGAATTTCGTTTAACACTTCTTCTTCTTCTTGTGGTCCTTCTTCTCTATCGTTTAGTATTTCTGTGTCATGTGGATTCAAAATGCTTTCGAAATGCGTTTTCCACTGTGTAATATTAATAGATGGTAATGTGTTTCTTCTTCCTTCTAACACTTTTTATGGTGCTCCAGAACATTCGGCTGTCCTTGCGATTTTGTACTAGTGTGTCGTATGTTTGCTTTTTATACTGTTTTTTCTTTTCTCTAATTGTTTCTTTGTATACTGCTCTTTTATTCCTGTAAGCCTCTCTCCTTACTTGATAAATGGTTGGGTTTTTATCCTTTTTCGTCCATGTCAGTCTATTGAGTGCTTGTTTTGCTTCTTTCTTTTTGATTTGACATTTTTTATCATACCAGCTGTTTGTAGTCTTACATTTTCCTCCTATACCTATTGTTCTGTACATGTCTTTCCCTGCCTCTTTTAATAGCTTATTAAATCTGTCTATACTCGTGTCTACATCTCTCTCTATTTCTTCTGTTATTTGCGCCATTGTTTGTTTTGCCTCTTCCGATTCTATGAACTGGACATACTGTTGTTGTTTTGTGGGATCCCACTTTAGTTTCTTCACGTAAGATTTCTTGCCCTCGTTCTCTTGTGCGTTAGACAGTGTACTTTGTAATTCCATCATAATAGGCATATGCTGAGCTTCAACTCTCTCTACTATCTGACACTTAGTCACATTTTCTAACAGTTCAACAGAACATATATAGTAATCTATAATACTGTTACCCCTTTCGGAATAAAACGTGTATGCATCGTCGAACTTTCCCATACAAAGACCATTTAGTGGCGTTACATTAAATGTTATACAAAATTCTATTAGTTTCTTGCCAAAACCATTTGTGTGGGGATCTTTAGACCTACGTGCATACACGTCCTGTTCTCTTCCTGTAATCTCATTTTCATCATCGATACTCAAGCTCCATTCCCCAATACGAGCATTAAGATCTCCTCCAATGATGTAATGGAAGTTGTTTCCTTGTTCTGTTTGTGTAAATATATATTGTTCAATTAGTTCTAGTGTGCATGAGTAATCTTTGTCAGAATAATATCGACTATCTACTGGATGTACATATGTACCTAAAAATAAAATGTCTTTTTCACAATGCAATAGGCTTTTCATTAACTTCACACAGAGTACATTTTCCATGTCAGTATTTATCAGCTGGACATATTCAGATAACTCTTTTTTTATCAACAGGATTGTTCCCCCGAGGGTCTTCCCATTCTAGTAAATTTGACCGCTGGACAATGTAATTGCAAAAACTCCTGGAATTTTAATTCGAAATCAAAAAATTTAGAAGTAAATGTTTCTGTTAAACAGCACAGATCAAAAGATGTGATAAATTCTAAAAAGTCTGGTTCCGTTAACTTATCTAATAATCCCCCCACATTCCAGCATACAAAGGATAGGTTTCTTTTTCCACTCTCATCTTCCTTTCTTCTTTCATTCCCACTCGCTCTCTCTCTCGTTCCCACATTCATGTCGTATTCTGGTGTCTTTTCATTGTTCTCTTGAGTTCGTGTGTCTGTGGTGCCTGTGTACGGCCGTGGCCTGCCCTTCACTTCTTACCTTTTCCTTCCTTCGTAGTTGAATTCGTGCGTGTGCTACTTGTTGTTTTGCTGGGTGCCTTCGTGCTACTGGTGTGTGAACGTAAAGTTTTGTTTTTTGCATTGTCCTCCCTTCTCTCCTCTCCCCACCAGCTCTGCCCCCCTCCTCGCTGTCCGTCAACGCTGTACTACTGCATAGAATTCGCACTGTTCGTCCAGAGTTGTTTGCCGCGAGCCCCCACCCCTGTCCAACCTCTCCCTTCCCCCTCTGCTATGCTGGCTCTGTCTTGTTTACCACATGTGACCACTTGTCTGTCGCGCCGCGGGTATGGTGTGTCAATTGTCGCCTGGCCGACCACCGCGCGCGCGCTGCATCTACGCCAGACCTTGACCCCGGTGGGTCCCAGAAGGGTTCTGATTGGTCCTTGGGTTTGTTTTGGTTTTTGGATGTGTGTGGGTGACCTGTGTGAGCACGTGGTTACTGTCTGAACTTGGGAGCGGGCTGACACGTGTTTCTGTTTTTGTGTGTTTACATTCATACCTTCATTCTTACTTTCCTCAGACGCACCCCCCTCTCCCATTTCCCCTCTCCTTTTCTCCCCCCACTGACACCTCTCTATTACCCCTGCTCTATCTCTCTGTTTTTGGGGATCTGCAGAGGTTCCAGTACCCTGTCCCAATCAACCCCTGATCTCCCTCCTCTCTCTCCTTCTCCTGACTCCCTCCATGCCATCAGATTTTCACTCGCATACACTCCCTTCTCCTGCCTCACTCTCTCTCTCACCACTTTCATCCCCACTGTCACTCCTGCTGGCGCTCATCATCTGTGTAATCTGCTCGGTTGCTTTCTTTCTTTCTCTTCTTCCTTTCTTCATTCCACTCTTTCTCTCTTCTCAGCTCATTTACCCTTTCCCTCTCCCTTTGCTCTCTCCTCAGTCTCTCTCTCTCTCTCAGTCCCACACTTTCACGTTCCATCCTTCCATCATAGTCTTTGTAGCTCCATCCTTCATGACTGTCCGACACCTTTCCTCTGAACCACGATTGTCTATTTGTCTCTTGAAGACTTGCTGTGGCGTACCCATGCCCGTTCCTGCCGTCATATCTGGAGGTCCGCTCCGCTGGTCCGTGGGTCCGCACTGCTGGTCCGTAGGTCCGCTCCGCTGATCCGTAGGTCCGCTCCGCTGGTCCGCAGGTCCGCTCCGCTGGTCCGTGGGTCCGCAACCGCTGTCCGTAGGTCCGCTCCGCTGATCCGTAGGTTCCGCTCCGCTGGTCCGAAGGTCCGCTCCCCCAGGTCCGTAGGTCCGCTCCACCGGTGGATGGGCTGCTCCCTCACTACAGCTTCCCTCCGACGAAGTAACCGGACTTGCCCGTCTCCCTCAGCTCACGTAGTTGTGCTGTCTGGCGCCTCGTCCGGTCCTGGCTCACCGCGACCCTTCTGCTTTCATAGTTTCCCTGGCCTCCCGGTTCCTCAGCACCCGCATAGCGTCCCCCCATCGTAACATTTTGGCTATCACAGGCCTAGGGCGTTTGTTTGATGGGTTGAACCTTCCCAGTCTGTGGGCCCGTTCCACTGCGTCTGCTGCCCAGTCCTCCTCCTTCATGTACTTTTCCAGTACCCCTTTGACAATGTCTTCGCAGTTCTCGGGTCCACTCCCTTCGTCTCCTTCTTTTAGCCCGTAGAACTTTAGGTTGTTCCTACGGGAAAAACCTTCAAGTTTGTCCATTTCGTCCTCCATAAGCGCTAGTCTGCTGCCATGCGTTCCTGTGTTTCGTCTAAATGTTGAACTGCCCTCTATTTGCCTGTATGTCTTGTTTTGTGTCAGCTAGCTCTTGAACTAGGCTGGTAAGTGTGTCTGACATTTGTGTCTGTTTGACATCTATCTTCTTAATTGTGTCTACTTGTGATTTGAAAGAGTCTGCCAGAGATGTGATTGTATTGAATATTTGTGTCATCTGCGTTTCCATCTGCTAAATCTGGTGTCGATTTTGTGTTCCAGCTTGCGTGCTTCTTCCTCAATTTTCTCATTAACATTCGGTCCGGGGTTCGTTTCAATATCGTTACTTAGAATCAGCCTCCTGCGTACATACGAAATGTTCAAGATGATCATAGTGCCACTAACAATGTCACTTTCGGGTTGCTCCGACCGGCCCCTAGCATTTCGTTCATAACTGACCAGTTCATGATTGCTGTAAAGCGCCCAAATTTTCATGCTTGCCGTCATCGCCGCCATCTTTGTTGACATTCTACTGACCTCGTTTCCAGTTGCGTTAACTTCTTTATCGAAAAGGTGGCAGTTCCAGTCCCCCGCTCTTTCCACACCGATCACACCGTTCCTGACAATTGCTCTCGGTCCAAAAGCCACTGTGGTCATTCCAGAGCACTGATCGTGGTTAGTGCAAACTCTAAAACACCACCGAACACAGCAGTAACTCCTTCACCCCTGCAACCTTTGACCCCTCTCTCATTCCCTTCACTTCCTTTCTCCTTCCTTTCCGCATTGTCCCTCCAAAAAGTCCGATTCTGGCCCTCCACTCGCACAGGTTATCATTCTGCAGTTCTCGTAGCTACAGACACTTTCACAAACACTTCTTCTAATTAAATCACCACTGGAACGATACTTGGAGCGCTGTAAACCGCCTAACAACACACTTTTGACCGAGCTCATCCCGCCCGATGTTTACCAGTCGCCATCTTGTTACGTACTCCCCGAGAGAGAGAGAGAGAGAGAGAGAGAGAGAGAGAGAAGACAAAGACAGAGACAGAGAGACAGAGAAATAGAAAACAACAAAAAAGTGTACTGTGTGTTAGCACATGCCGTTAATACCAAATATGTAGGCAACGTATCCACATATCCTAGAAGACATAGGTGACAAACGAACATCTGAACACAGAGAGCACGTCACACACACACACACACACACACACACACACACACACCACACACACAACACACGCACGCCACGCACCGCACGCACGCACGCACCCACACAACACACACACACACCACACACACACACATAATTATTAGTGCACCTAAAGAAAATGAACATGCACATAACCTCTGACCTATGGGTATCACATAATTGATTACGTTCAACGAGTTTGTGCACAAAATAGTTTCATTGTCATTGTCAAGTCTTTTCAACCAACGCTTTCTGTAGTTGCTGGACGGACATTTCTAAATGTCTCCCAAGTTCTGCTCACTGTGAGTATATTTGGATTGCTATGTGTAGCTTTCACTTGTAAAAACAAACAAACAAAACAAAAAAAAATCAAATTTGACGAGTAAAGGCGTCAGTTCGAATTCTGCGAATGCTGTAAAGTGATGTTTACAATCAAATGCTAGAAACCACGTCTGAGATTGATACACTCACACAGTTCAGTCATCGGTTTCTTGACCAACTGTCACCTGTAACCCAAATCCCTGCACAAGAAACTTGATCCACAAAACCTGAGTCCTCCTCAGTTGTACAGACAGTACACAATGGTGAATCTGAAAGCTTATAGACATATAAAGCAAGCAAACAAACAAACTACAAACAAACAAACAAACTACAAACAAGCAAACAAACTAGAAACAAACAAGCAAGTAAATAAACGAACAAACGAGGAAACAAACAAACTGCAGACAAACAACAAACAAACAAACAAACAAACAAACTAAAACAGACAAGCAAGCAAACAAACAAACAAACAACAAGCAAACAAACAAACAAACTACATACAAACAAAGAAACAAACAAGCAAAACAAACCAACAAACTACAAAGAAACAACGAAACAAACAAACTACAAAGAAAGAAAGAAAGAAACTAACAAACAAAACCCTGTGTGTGTGTGTGTGTGGTGCTGTGTGTGTGTGTGGTTGTGTGTTGTGTGTGTGTGGTGTGTTTGTTGGTTGTGTTTGTGTGTCCCGCATATATTTTTTAAAGTTGGATTTGTTAAAAATTGTAAAGCGCCCTGTAGCCTATATTGTTTGGAAAGGTGCT
>CM065737.1:31152393-31167189 GCA_033310375.1 Conus canariensis | reverse complement strand
AAACAAGACAAAAGACAAGACAAAAGACAAAGTGTACATTTTATTTCAAGCAAGCCATCAACATAACTAACTAGCTAAGTAACAAGCTAATTAACTAACTAACTAACTAACTAACTAACTGACTGACTGACTGACTGATTATCTAATTAAACAAATATTAACATGATTTAATAAAATCATCTGTACGCATTTATGTCCCCTGATTATGACCAAATGACAATCTCTGCACCTAAATTTCTTTTCTTTGATTTTAATATTAAAGTGAAAGACGTACTCCATAGGACAAGAAAGAATAAAAGATATTAAAAAACAAAACAAAACAAAACCAAACAAACAAATAAACAAACAAAAAAAGTGACAATACATAACCTCATGATATACATGCAAGAATGTACCAAAGACAGCATAACGAGGACCATAAAAGACATGAAAGGGGAAAACGGATAAACATAAAACAACAACAACAACAACAAAACCAGTGAGTATGTGAAAAAAGTATGAAACTCAGTTCCTCACCATAATCTGTATGTACAGGCGCATGAAATCGAGCCCGGGAACGCACGCGAGCTCGCACGCGCTCACACACACACACACACACACACACACACACACACCACACACACACACATATTGGTTAGACAGCTGTTATAATTTTTGCTAAAACTGCAAGTCCCATTCCCTCTCTCTCTCTCTCTCTCTCTCTGTCACCATGTGTAGTCGGTGGCGTCGGTTGTGTGTGTGTTTGGAGGCGGGAGGCGGCGGGGTTGCTCATGTGTGTGGGTGTGCGTGCGTGCGTGCGTGCGTGTGTGTGTGTGTGTGTGTGTGTGTGTGTGTGTGTGTGTGTGTGGTGTATAAAGGGGGTGGGAGCAGAAAGGAGGACCATTTCCAGGGTGAAGGATGGAACACGATAAAGGGAGGAATGTGTTGAAGACGTGAGGAAACAAGAAGGGGTGTGTGGGTGGGAAGGGGGTGTGGAAGCGTGTGGGGTGTGGGGGGTTGAGATTATTTGTATGGACGCTTTGCACCAGAGAATAATTTCCTTGGGGGGAGAGTGGGAAAATCCCAAATTTTAGGACAAGCAGGCCTCAGAGAGAGAGAGAGAGAGAGAGAGAGAGAGAGAGAGAGAGAGAGAGAGAGAGAGAGAGAGGCAGACAGACAGACAGAGAAACAGACAGGCATACAGACAGACAGAGACAGACAGACAAACAGACTGAGAAAGAGAGAGAGAGTAGACAGACAGACAGAAAGACAGACAGAGAATTTGTTATTTATTTCTGTACGAGGTTAAGCGAGCGTGCATATGTATGAAAGTGCGTCCACCGGGAAATGAGCGGCGGATACACAAAGAGAGAGACAGAGAGAGAGAGAGAGAGAGAGAGAGAGAGAGACGCTTGACGCTTGACGCGCGCTTTCACGCCGCGACATTTATTGTGGGGCCCTCGGCCCGTCCACAGGAGTACGCAACATACAACATGACAACAACAAAAACATTGATTGAAACGTTGATTGTAAAATATTTTGTTTTCTGTTTAGAATTTTTCCTATATCGTCAGTATTACTATTACATGTGGGTTTCTCTGGTTTTTAAGGCATAGAAGATGTACATTGCAATATCTCTTATGATATCCGTATTATCGTTTTGTAGCAGACTTTCCAGTGTGATTGCGTTTTTATTACTAAAATGTTTGAAAATGTATTTTGTTCGCAATTGCCTGTAATTGGGACACCACATTAAGAAGTGCATTTCTGTTTCTACTGTTGGGCAGAAGGGGCATGTTGTTATAGCTTGATTATCTATATATTTTTTATTGCCATGCAGTTCGTTTATTCCTAATCGTAATCTTGTCAATGCTTTTCTAAACTTCGCGATTGTGATTGCGCGAAAGTATTCTTCAGTTTGGTGTATAGCTTTAAACGTATGATATGTTGCAAATCGTTCACTATTCGCTATTTTGTTATGCCAGTTCTGTTTGTAACAATCTATGATTCTTTGTTTTAGTGTTATGATAAATCTTTGCTCGTTTTCTACGCCTTCATTCAACCAGACTTCAGAGAAGCCATACATATCCAAACAGCGTTTAATTTCCAGCGCCCAGTTCTGTGGTTTGTCAATTTCTGTCTTTTCTCTTTCATATGCTTGTCTAGGTATCCTGTCTGGAGTCATCTTCATTATTTTGAACCAATATCTGATTGCTTTTATTGAACTATCTATACTCATCGGATATCTTCCTAGTTTCTCCGTATACTAAGTTGTTTGGCGTTTTTCTCCCTACCCCCATGTATCTTTTACATGCGAATAAATGTATATTTTCCACCGCTGAATAACGAGTCAAACCCCATACTTCTGCTGCGTACAGTAGCAGTGACTTGACCTGTGTATCAAATAGCTTAAAAAATATATTTATATCTAAGTGTCCTAAACTATACATTGTTTTCATTATTTCACCTATTTTCCCTTTCGCCCTTCCTGCATATTCTGAAAGTGAAATATCTACTGAGAGTTTAGTCGTTAGAGTAAAACCTAAATATTTGTAGCTGTTTACTACCTCAATTTCTTCCCCTTTGTAATTCCATTTTTCTAATCTGCCAAGGTATCCTCCTTTTCTAAAGACCATGATTTTTGTTTTTTGGAGATTAACCTTTAGTCCAATGCGGTCCGACGCTTCCTGTAGGTTCTTAATTTGGTTTTGCAGACCTGCTGGTGTTCTTGATATTAAAGCTATGTCATCAGCGAATAGAAGTGAAAATATTTCTGCCTTTCCGGGTAAGAATTGATATCCGTGTCTTCCTTTAGCTGTGACATTGTCTGCAACTTCTGTAATTAGTAATGAAAAGATTAGGGGGACAGTAAGCACCCTTGTTTTACTCCTGTGTGACATTCAAAGAATTCTGTTAGTTCAGTTCCATGTCTTACACATGCTTGTACTGTTTTATAGATAGCTTTTAGCATGTTAAGCATCTTCGTAGATATTTTGTGTTTCTGTAGGATTTCCCAGAGTTTTTCTCTATTTACTGTGTCAAACGCTTTCTGATAATCAATGAAGGCTACATACAATTTACTTCTTCTTCTGCCGTATAGGCAGTTACTTATCATGGATGTTAGTGTGAAGATATGATCTACTGTTGAGAAAACTTTCCTGAAGCCTGCCTGTTCTTTGCTAATTTTATTTTCTGCTTCTGCCCAATCATATAGTCTTCTGTTTAATATTGCTGTGTAGATCTTGCTTATGATGCATAATAAGGATATTCCTCTATAGTTTCCTGGATTCTGTCTATCTCCTTTCTTGTGTAGTGGTATAATCACCGCCCTTGACCATTCTATAGGGAAGTAGCTATCTTGGTATAACTTGTTGAATAATTTCGTTAAGAATGGCACTATATTTTGTCCTATGGTTTTAAGAAATTCAGGAGGGATTTCATCAATACCTGGCGATTTGCCTTTTTTTTAATTTTTCTGTAGCTGATCTTACTTCATTTTCGGTTATCTCTTCGTCTAATTCTTGTACTTGAATTTCGTTTAACACTTCTTCTTCTTCTTGTGGTCCTTCTTCTCTATCGTTTAGTATTTCTGTGTCATGTGGATTCAAAATGCTTTCGAAATGCGTTTTCCACTGTGTAATATTAATAGATGGTAATGTGTTCTTCTTCCTTCTAACACTTTTTATGGTGCTCCAGAACATTCGGCTGTCCTTGCGATTTTGTACTAGTGTGTCGTATGTTTGCTTTTTATACTGTTTTTTCTTTTCTCTAATTGTTTCTTTGTATACTGCTCTTTTATTCCTGTAAGCCTCTCTCCTTACTTGATAAATGGTTGGGTTTTTATCCTTTTTCGTCCATGTCAGTCTATTGAGTGCTTGTTTTGCTTCTTTCTTTTTGATTTGACATTTTTTATCATACCAGCTGTTTGTAGTCTTACATTTTCCTCCTATACCTATTGTTCTGTACATGTCTTTCCCTGCCTCTTTTAATAGCTTATTAAATCTGTCTATACTCGTGTCTACATCTCTCTCTATTTCTTCTGTTATTTGCGCCATTGTTTGTTTTGCCTCTTCCGATTCTATGAACTGGACATACTGTTGTTGTTTTGTGGGATCCCACTTTAGTTTCTTCACGTAAGATTTCTTGCCCTCGTTCTCTTGTGCGTTAGACAGTGTACTTTGTAATTCCATCATAATAGGCATATGCTGAGCTTCAACTCTCTCTACTATCTGACACTTATTCACATTTTCTAACAGTTCAACAGAACATATATAGTAATCTATAATACTGTTACCCCTTTCGGAATAAAACGTGTATGCATCGTCGAACTTTCCCATACAAAGACCATTTAGTGGCGTTACATTAAATGTTATACAAAATTCTATTAGTTTCTTGCCAAAACCATTTGTGTGGGGATCTTTAGACCTACGTGCATACACGTCCTGTTCTCTTCCTGTAATCTCATTTTCATCATCGATACTCAAGCTCCATTCCCCAATACGAGCATTAAGATCTCCTCCAATGATGTAATGGAAGTTGTTTCCTTGTTCTGTTTGTGTAAATATATATTGTTCAATTAGTTCTAGTGTGCATGAGTAATCTTTGTCAGAATAATATCGACTATCTACTGGATGTACATATGTACCTAAAAATAAAATGTCTTTTTCACAATGCAATAGGCTTTTCATTAACTTCACACAGAGTACATTTTCCATGTCAGTATTTATCAGCTGGACATATTCAGATAACTCTTTTTTTATCAACAGGATTGTTCCCCCCGAGGGTCTTCCCATTCTAGTAAATTTGACCGCTGGACAATGTAATTGCAAAAACTCCTGGAATTTTAATTCGAAATCAAAAAATTTAGAAGTAAATGTTTCTGTTAAACAGCACAGATCAAAAGATGTGATAAATTCTAAAAAGTCTGGTTCCGTTAACTTATCTAATAATCCCCCCACATTCCAGCATACAAAGGATAGGTTTCTTTTTCCACTCTCATCTTCCTTTCTTCTTTCATTCCCACTCGCTCTCTCTCTCGTTCCCACATTCATGTCGTATTCTGGTGTCTTTTCATTGTTCTCTTGAGTTCGTGTGGTCTGTGGTGCCTGTGTACGGCCGTGGCCTGCCCTTCACTTCTTACCTTTTCCTTCCTTCGTAGTTGAATTCGTGCGTGTGCTACTTGTTGTTTTGCTGGGTGCCTTCGTGCTACTGGTGTGTGAACGTAAAGTTTTGTTTGTTTTGCATTGTCCTCCCTTCTCTCCCTCCTCCCCACCAGCTCTGCCCCCCTCCTCGCTGTCCGTCAACGCTGTACTACTGCATAGAATTCGCACTGTTTCGTCCAGAGTTGTTTGCCGCGAGCCCCCACCCCTGTCCAACCTCTCCCTTCCCCCTCTGCTATGCTGGCTCTGTCTTGTTTACCACATGTGACCACTTGTCTGTCGCGCCGCGGGTATGGTGTGTCAATTGTCGCCTGGCCGACCACCGCGCGCGCTGCATCTACGCCAGACCTTGACCCCGGTGGGTCCCAGAAGGGTTCTGATTGGTCCTTGGGTTTGTTTTGGTTTTTGGATGTGTGTGCGGTGACCTGTGTGAGCACGTGGTTACTGCCTGAACTTGGGAGCGGGCTGACACGTGTTTCTGTGTTGTGTGTTTCCTTCATACCTTCATTCTTACTTTCCTCAGACGCACCCCCTCTCCCATTTCCCCTCTCCTTTTCTCCCCCCACTGACACCTCTCTATTACCCTCTGCTCTATCTCTCTGTTTTTTGGGGATCTGCAGAGGTTCCAGTACCCTGTCCCAATCAACCCCTGATCTCCCTCCTCTCTCTCCTTCTCCTGACTCCCTCCATGCCATCAGATTTTCACTCTCGCATACACTCCCTTCTCCTGCCTCACTCTCTCTCTCTCACCACTTTCATCCCCACTGTCACTCCTGCTGGCGCTCATCATCTGTGTAATCTGCTCGGTTGCTTTCTTTCTTTCTCTCTTCCTTTCTTCATTCCACTCTTTCTCTCTTCTCAGCTCATTTACCCTTTCCCTCTCCCTTTGCTCTCTCCTCAGTCTCTCTCTCTCTCTCAGTCCCACACTTTCACGTTCCATCCTTCCATCATAGTCTTTGTAGCTCCATCCTTCATGACTGTCCGACACTCTTCCTCTGAACCACGATTGTCTATTTGTCTCTTGAAGACTTGCTGTGGCGTACCCATGCCCGTTCCTGCCGTCATATCTGGAGGTCCGCTCCGCTGGTCCGTGGGTCCGCACTGCTGGTCCGTAGGTCCGCTCCGCTGATCCGTAGGTCCGCTCCGCTGGTCCGCAGGTCCGCTCCGCTGGTCCGTGGGTCCGCACCGCTGGTCCGTAGGTCCGCTCCGCTGATCCGTAGGTCCGCTCCGCTGGTCCGAAGGTCCGCTCCGCAGGTCCGTAGGTCCGCTCCACCGGTGGGATGGGCTGCTCCCTCACGTACAGCTTCCCTCCGACGAAGTAACCGGACTTGCCCGTCTCCCTCAGCTCACGTAGTTGTGCTGTCTGGCGCCTCGTCCGGTCCTGGCTCACCGCGATCCCTTCTGCTTTCATAGTTTCCCTGGCCTCCCGGTTCCTCAGCACCCGCATAGCGTCCCCCCATCGTAACATTTTGGCTATCACAGGCCTAGGGCGTTTGTTTGATGGGTTGAACCTTCCCAGTCTGTGGGCCCGTTCCACTGCGTCTGCTGCCCAGTCCTCCTCCTTCATGTACTTTTCCAGTACCCCTTTGACAATGTCTTCGCAGTTCTCGGGTCCACTCCCTTCGTCTCCTTCTTTTAGCCCGTAGAACTTTAGGTTGTTCCTACGGGAAAAACCTTCAAGTTTGTCCATTTCGTCCTCCATACGTGCTAGTCTGCCTGCCATGCGTTCCTGTGTTTCGTCTAAATGTTGAACTGCCCTCATATTTGCCTGTATGTCTTGTTTTGTGTCAGCTAGCTCTTGAACTAGGCTGGTAAGTGTGTCTGACATTTGTGTCTGTTTGACATCTATCTTCTTAATTGTGTCTACTTGTGATTTGAAAGAGTCTGCCAGAGATGTGATTGTATTGAATATTTGTGTCATCTGCGTTTCCATCGTGCTAAATCTGGTGTCGATTTTGTGTTCCAGCTTGCGTGCTTCTTCCTCAATTTTCTCATTAACATTCGGTCCGGGGTTCGTTTCAATATCGTTACTTAGAATCAGCCTCCTGCGTACATACGAAATGTTCAAGATGATCAGTAGTGCCACTAACAATGTCACTTTCCGGTTGCTCCGACCGGCCCCTAGCATTTCGTTCATAACTGACCAGTTCATGATTGCTGTCAGCGCCCAATTCATGCTTGCCGTCATCGCCGCCATCTTTGTTGACATTCTACTGACCTCGTTTCCAGTTGCGTTAACTTCTTGCATCGAAAAGGTGGCAGTTCCAGTCCCCCGCTCTTCCACACCGATCACACCGTTCCTGACAATTGCTCTCGGTCCAAAAGCCACTGTAGTCATGTCCAGAGCACTGATCGTGGTTAGTGCAAACGTCTAAAACACCACCGAACACAGCAGTATCTCCTTCACCCCTGCAACCTTTGACCCCTCTCTCATTCCCTTCACTTCCTTTCTCCTTCCTTTCCGCATTGTCCCTCCAAAAGTCCGATTCTGGCCCTCCACTCGCACAGGTCTATCATTCTGCAGTTCTCGTAGCTACAGACACTTTCACAAACGCTTCTTCTAATTAATACTGGAACGATACTTGGAGCGCTGTAAACCGCCTAACAACACACTTTTGACCGGAGCTCATCCCGCCCGATGTTTACCAGTCGCCATCTTGTTGCGTACTCCCCGAGAGAGAGAGAGAGAGAGAGAGAGAGAGACAAAGACAGAGACAGAGAGACAGAGAAAATAGAAAACAACAAAAAAGTGTACTGTGTGTTAGCACATGCCGTTAATACCAAATATGTAGGCAACGTATCCACATATCCTATGAAGACATAGGTGACAAACGAACATCTGAAACAAGAGAGCACGTCACACACACACACACACACACACACACGCACGCACGCACGCACACACACACACACACACACACACACACCATAATTATTAGTGCACCTAAAGAAATGAACATGCACATAACCTCTGACCTATGGGTATCACATAATTGATTACGTTCAACGAGTTGTGCACAAAATAGTTTCATTGTCATTGTCAAGTCTTTTCAACCAACGCTTTCTGTAGTTGCTGGACGGACATTTCTAAATGTCTCCCAAGTTCTGCTCACTGTGAGTATATTTGGATTGCTATGTGTAGCTTTCACTTGTAAAAACAAACAAACAAACAAAAAAAAATCAAATTTGACGAGTAAAGGCGTCAGTTCGAATTCTGCGAATGCTGTAAAGTGATGTTTACAATCAAATGCTAGAACCACGTCTGAGATTGATACACTCACACAGTTCAGTCATCGGTTTCTTGACCACACTGTCACCTGTAACCCAAATCCCTGCACACAGAAACTTGATCCACAAAACCTGAGTCCTCCTCAGTTGTACAGACAGTACACAATGGTGAAACTGAAAGCTTATAGACATATAAAGCAAGCAAACAAACAAACTACAAACAAACAAACAAACTACAAACAAGCAAACAAACTAGAAACAAACAAGCAAGTAAATAAACGAACAAACGAGGAAACAAACTGCAGACAAACAACAAACAAACAAACAAACAACAAACAAACAGACAAGCAAGCAAACAAACAAACAAACAAGCAAGCAAACAAACAAACTACATACAAACAAAGAAACAAACAAGCAAACAAACCAACAAACTACAAAGAAACAACGAAACAAACAAAACTACAAAGAAAGAAAGAAAGAAACTAACAAACAAAACCCTGTGTGTGTGTGTTGTGTGTGTGTGTGTGTGTGTGTGTGTGTCCCGCATATATTTTAGATGTTGGATTTTGTCACCGATCGGCGGTACTAAACCAGCACGTCCATGTGTTCAAGAGTAGTGGTGGTTCAAGGTAGAGAGCGTGTGCGCGTATGCGTGCGAGCGTGCATGTATGCGTGCATGTATGTGTGCTTGTGTGTGTGTGTGTGTGTGTGTGTGTGTGTGTGTGTGTGTGTGCACGTGCGCGCGCGCGCGGGGTAAGACTGGGGTTTAGTTAGCTGGGGTTAGGCTAAGTTCCTCAGGGTTAGGCAGTAAGGTTAGGCTAGGTAGGGGGGCAGGTGAAGTAGGACATACAGTATTTTTGCCTTCCAGTCTTCATTTATTGAGGGAGTGGTAGGAGGAGGTTGGTTTCGTTCCCGATTGTTACCCTTTTGCTACTTTGGTTCTACACCAGAGAAGGCGGGGCAGGATATCGGTTGTTGTTGTGTTGTCAAGTCTGTGAGTTGTTGTGGTAAATTGTCGTGTTGTTGCACGAGCAATAACTAGTCCGTTGGTCAGGGTGTCAGCTCTGCGGAGGGATACACTGCTCTGACCAATCGTTGTTTTGTGTGGTGAGTAGAGTTCGCTTGATTCCGACCAGGGCGGAATGTGTTGGGGTAGCTTCACTTCGGTCCCTGGTGTTCGTCGGAGTGGACGTACTCCTTGTAGGTGCGGCGGCAGCGCCGGTAGTTTTTGAAGAGTGACTTCGAGTCATATAGTTAGTGCCAGGTCCTCGTCGGGGTTGGGTGCCCTTGGCCTGTGCTGAGTCGGTGTCGTCCTTGTTAGCAGCCACTGTCAGCCAGTTGCAGAACTGGTGTGGTTGATCGTCTGTATGTCCAGTTGTGTCAGCAGGTATCCTGTTCCGTCCTGAGGCTGGGGCCAGACCACCTCAGTCTACTGCCGCGTGCCGGCGGGTGAGCGGCGCTTTCTAGTGCCTGTTGTTTCCCCGGGAGAGGGAGACCACCCAGGCCGTCTGCCTTCTGTGGGGCAGCTCTCCTCCAGCTACCGGTGCTCTTCCGGGAGTTCTCCGGCACTGGTTCCTCGTCCCTGTTCAGGCGTCCTGTGAGAGGGCGCTGCACCAGGCCTTTCTCACCCTTGGTGTCCGGCGGGGCCTTCAGAGGAGGAGGCGTCCTACGAGCCCCGGACCCGTCGAGAGGGCGTCTGGTGTGGGTGCGTTGGGTGTCGTGCCCATCGCGGGGAGGAGTCAGACTGCGGGAGGCCACGGTCAGCGCCGGGTGCAGAGTCTTCGGGGAGGGTGTCGGCCCGCGGAGGAGCCACGGTCAGCGCCGGGGTGCAGAGTCTTCCGGGGAGGTGTCAGCCTGTGAGGGGCCACGTACAGCGCCGAGGACTGGAGCTTTCCGGGCCGGGAGGGGTGTGTCCCGTGTTTGTGGTAGAAGGGGTGTAGCGTTAGGCAGTAGGGTTAGGGGTGTTAGCTACTGCCTCCTTTTAGGACGTAGTGGCCGGCACAGTGTAGGGTACTTGTCGTTGCCTCCCTTAGGGACGCAGCGACCAGTTTGGTAGTGGTCCCGGGTTAAAAGAGAAGGGTGAGTCCTGGGGAGAGGTGTGGGTGGTAGCAGTCGTTAAGAGTTTAGAGTCCCTTTGGTAAATCCTTGTCCCTAGTAGTTAGTCACCACGTGTGCGGGCTATCGCTGTGTCCCCAGGTCACAGTGATATACTGTAACTGGTATTTTAGGTTAGGTTAGGGTCTTCCAGGTCATTATAGTAGAGTAGGGTGAGTCAGCGGGAATTGGGATACTTGTGTGCAGTTGTGGATGTGCGTGAGTGGTGGCGCCATGGAGTGTGTGTGAAATAAAGAAGCGTGCGTGATTGTAAAACTGTTAGTGTGCTGTGTTGTCTGACCTAGTGTGTGATAGGCGTGGGTAAGGGTGGTAGGGCCGTCCGGCTTAGCGACCGTGACACTTTGGTGGAGATGCGGGGTAACATAAGGGGTTCTGGGTAGGTGATAGGTAGCTAGGAGGGAGGTAAGGGGGGTGTTGTGTCCGGTGTGTACGTTGTGTGAAATGTAAGTGGGTGGTTGGTGGGAGCGTACCAGTACCCTGGGAGGGTGGTACGTAGTGTCCCTGTTCACTTCAGGCAGCTTTCCAGTGGCATAGGGGCGGGCACTTGTGTTGGTGTGAATGGGTTGGCGCTACCGTGTGAGTGAGGTATGAATGGTCAGTAAACATTGAGTGGTTGTGGTAAGTGTGAGTGATTACACCGTACAGTGTAGGTGAGGGTGCCGGAGGGTACCAGGTGTCCTTTGTGTCCCTTACATGTGGTATAACCCCAGTGAGTAGGTAGAGTGGTACCCGGCCCGTGACTGTGCACGCTGTGTGCTCGGATATCCTGTGGGGATTAAGGGCAGTGTAAGCCCAGGTGACTGTGTGTGGGAAGCACGAGGGTGCGCAGTGTTGTGGCATGGGGTGTGCTGTGGGTGCACCTGGACTTGAGGGGTGCAAGTGCACTGTGATCGTGTGGGTGCGGCCTACCAGAGACAGTGAGGCCTGTGACTGTGGGTAACTGGTGCGCATGCACAGTGGACAGTGGACACACGGTGTCACGTGGTTCAGTCCGTGACCAGACAGTGCATTGGTAGTATTATATGGGTTGGAGCCCATAGGGGCATATGTATGAGGTACACAAGTGTGGGTGGAGTTGTGCTTGGTGCGTGACACATTGAGAGTATTGTGTACTTGTGCTGAGTTGCTTCCGGGGCTAGTGCGTAGTCAGGAACCTCCAGTTGCGCTCAGATCGCATACTGTCCGTTGCTAGCTCTGTGGTGGTAGGGGTACCCTATGTCTAAACACACCCGAGCCCATCCGCAGTACGACCCCGATAGTGTCATGGATCCACAGGCCTCTATGGCGGATACCAAACCTAAGGTTAGTGACCAGGATGCGGGGGTGGATCGAGAACAGGGGACGGGGGCTTATGCAAAGTTTGCCAAGTTGGGAGCGGCGATGGGTTTAGCTGGGGGAGACCTCGCCAAGTTCGTCACAGACTCGGTACGTAATGAGGATGAGAAGACGGCGAGAGAAGCAGAATTGGAGCTCCGGATGGAGGAGAAAGTTAGGCAGAAGATGAGGGATGAAGAGGAGAAAGCTGCTAGGCAGAGGGAGCTAGAGATGCAGCAGAGGAAGATAGAAGAGGAGAAAGCTGCTAGGCAGAGGGAGCTAGAGATGCAGCAGAGGAAGATAGAAGAGGAGGAAGCTGCTAGGCAGAGGGAGCTAGAGATGCAGCAGAGGAAGATAGAAGAGGAGAAAGCTGCTAGGCAGAGGGAGCTAGAGATGCAGCAGAGGAAGATAGAAGAGGAGGAAGCTGCTAGGCAGAGGGAGCTAGAGATGAAGCAGAGGGAGCTAGAGATGAAGCAGGAGAAGATAGAAGAGGAGAAAGCTGCTAGGCAGAGGGAACTAGAGGTGAAGCAGAAGAAGATCGAAGAGGAGAGGGAAAGGTTAAAGCGGAAGGATGAAGACGAGAAAGCAGCGAGACAGATGGAAATGGAACTGCAGAGGAAGAAGATGGAGGAAGAAAGGGCATTAAGGGAAATAGAAGCTCAAGCACGGCAAGCCGAGTTAGATCTCAAGAGACGAAGAGATGAAGCCGAGTTAGAGGCAAGAGAGCGAGAGCTAATCATACAAGAGAGACAAGCCTTAGATGAAGCAGCGCATAGGAAACGCTTGATTGAGGTGGAGGAAACGAAGCATGTCCACCTTGAGCCGTTAGGAGAGAACGACGACGTGGACGCTTTCATCGCCCAATTTGAGCGTGTAGCCCAGATGTGCAAGTGGAGCAAGACCTCATGGCCCACACGTCTGATGTCTCTGCTGAGAGGAAAGGCTAGAGAAGCGGTGATGGGTTAAGTGCGGATGAGTTAGGCGACTATGATCAGATAAAGGGCGCCCTGTTAAGCCACTTTAGGCTAGATGCTGAGGCCTACCGAGAAAAGTTCAGGAGCATCAAGAAGGACGCTGCTGAGACTTTTGGCCAGATGCTGGGAAGGATGAAGCGGTGGTTTTCCCTCTGGTGTGCGGCAGCGGGCAAGGATGAGAGTGTGGCAGAGGACGTAAAGGATCTGCTGTTCCAAGAACAGTTTTATCAGCTATTGTCTCCAGAGTTCACAACTGAGGTGCGGAAGACATGCCCGAAAACTGTGGAACACCTTGCAACGGAAGCTACTGTTTTGGCAGAGGCCAAAAGACTGGGGAGGAAGGCGAGGCAAGACCGAACAGTTAACCAGCCCAACCTGGGTAATACACGTGAAAACAGCAGGGAGCCAGCCCACAGGGAGGTCCCAACAAAGTGATGGTGCACTACAGCAGCTGAACAGGAGATCAGAAGGGCCTAGATCGAGCATAGTTTGTTTCAACTGCAAGAAGCCAGGCCACATCGCTAGGAAATGCCCTGAGCCCCATTCTGTTGGAGCTGTTCATTGTTGTGACCAGCCCCAAGCTCGAGTAGTCCCTACGTTGTGTCGCCCATGCGCTGAGCAGCGGTACGAGCCTGCGTGCATTGTAGAAGTTAACGGGTCTCCGGCCAATGGGTTACGGGACACTGGTGCCGGACACACCGTAGTGGCCAAGTGGTTAGTACCGGCAGATGCGTACACAGGAGAGACAGTCCCAGTAGTGTTGGCTGAATCCAGATGCAGGTCTGTGTTACCTGTGGCGGTAGTAGAGTTGAAGTCACCATTCATCGCAGGGAAGTTGGAGGTTTTTGGTCATGAATAGCCCTGTGCAGGAAGTCCTGATCGGAAACTTCGCAAAGAGAGTAGGAGATCCCGGTTGGACACGTGTGCCTGTATACGCAGACCCGGCGTTAGTAGGGGCAGTGCAGACACGCGCGCAGCGAGCCAGGGAGCAGCAAGAACCCGTACCACTGCCCGTCGAGGAATGCATTCTGAACACCTCTACCCAGCAGTTAATTCAGATGCAGGACCAGGATGAAACATTGAGGAAGGCTCGGAGTGCATGTGAAGCGGGGACGCGCTTCCACACCAAGTTTGGAAGAGTCGTGTACGCTCGGAAATCTGGTGTACTGGTTAGGCGGTTTGAGGGTCCCAAGGACGTAGCGAGTCAGATCTGCGTCCCAGCAGAACTACGGACCACGGTGATGAAGCTAGGCCACGACGTACCCATGTCTGGACACTTAGGTACCACCCGAACCAAGGAGCGAGTTGGTCGCCATTTCTATTGGCCAGGCATGCATGCTGACATTCGTCGGTACTGCCAGTCATGCGTCCGGTGTCAGCGTGCAGTGGATAAGGGAAGAGTGTCAAGAGTTCCCCTTGTAAGGATGCCACTGATGCGCAGGCCCATGCAGATACTGAGGGATCTGTGGTTGCAACCAGAAAGGCAAGAGCTTCGCACAGCCGCAGAGTACGTCCTTAACTTAAGGAACAAGGTAACTGAGACGTATGAGTTGGCAAAGAAGAACTTGGCAACCGCAGCTTGCAGGTACAAGCGACGTTCTCACTTGAGGACGAAACCCAGGAAGATAGCTGTAGGGTCTAGTCTGTTAGTGGGAGAATCACAAGGTGGGCACTGCAGCTGCAGCCATTCCAGTTTACGGTGCAGGCAGTGTCTGGAAAGGACAATGTGGCGGCAGACTTCTTGAGTCGCTTGCCGGAGAGAGAGAGAGAGAGAGAGAGAGAGAGAGAGAGAGAGAGAGAGAGAGAGAGAGAAAGGAAACCTGAGGGTTCCATTAACCTGTGTCGTGAGAGGTTGACATTGTCGAAGCTATGCATGTGTTGTTATTTTTGGTAGAGAATGGCGTAGCAAAGTGTTACTGAGGGTGTGGTATTTGTAGCACGTGTTACACAGCAGTTGTGCGTAATCAGAGCCCCCTCAGTTATGGTATTTATATGTAGTGCGTAGTGTAACGGTTGCCTGTAAGTGC
>CM065737.1:31137393-31139893 GCA_033310375.1 Conus canariensis | reverse complement strand
TTCGTTTAGCATCTAGGCCTTAACAAATGGCTGAACAGTAATAATGAATCAGTCAAAGACATTTAAAGAAGAAAATAGAAAAGAAACAAGCGTACAGTTTTATATTGCAGAGGAGGAAAACAACATAAACCAGCTCAGAACCAAGGGCATACAGTTATAAACTATACCTTGGGTATCCTACCGTCATTTTATCAAAGTCATCTTCAGTCCAGCATGTATACTCGTTCACAGTTGCATCTCTATGTTTAAAAGATAGATAAAGGAATATCGCAAACTGTCTTACTATTTTTGGATTCTTTGAAGACATTAACAATGTCAATGAGAGAGAGAGAGAGAGAGAGAGAGGGGGGGGGGAGGGGGGGGGACAGATCGCGGCGCTGCCGGAAACAGGCCAAAATACACTACTACACAAAAACAATAAACTATAACAATAACAATAAACAATAAACTACAATAAACTCAGTAATGCTTATCTAAGACGCTACACAAAGCAGACAAATAAATTGTCAGCAAGTATGTCCTCTACAAATAATACAGATCTTACGGGGTTACATACAGTTTGAATCAAGTTAAGTGTCAAGGACAACGATCACACTTCGGAGCAACGTACCTTGTTTGTAAATGGTTCACGCCTATTCGTGTTGATGACGTAATTGTTGCTCTCCTCCCTTCCTCCCATTTCCATGTTATCCTTTTTTTTCTTTTTGATCTTCCCTTTATATTTAAAAAAAAAAAATCCCAACTCTGTGGTGAAACGTGAAAGTATACCGTAAATGTATTGTAATCGTTAATATATTGTCAATGTTATATTTGAGCACAGTATGAGCCTAGGGCTTGTTTGGTCATTTGTCCTGATGACTGTGAAGTTATTCCGTTTATTTGTTTCTTGTATAATTCAAACCAATGTACGTAAGTGGGAAGCACAGAGGTCATTACGGCAGAAAGTCCTAAGCAATGGGTTTGTGTTTATTCCTTGAGGCTGTGCTGGTTTATGATACTGTTGAATAGGGTACGGGTGCCGGGTAGTCTGTTGCCACGCCCCGGTACCCCTAACAGGTGAAGGGGCTCTGGCAGTGCTAGCTTCCTGATCGTGGTCCGTAGTTTTTGGGACCGCTACCTGAAGACGGCAGCTTTCGACAGAACTGGCCGGGACTCTCTGTCTGTCTGCCTGTCTCTGTCTCTCTCTCCCCCCCCCCCCCCCCCCCCTTCTATCTCATCTCTGTCTGTCTGTCTGTCTCTCTCCTCTCTCTCTCTTTCTGTCTGTCTCTCTCCCCTCTCTCTTTTCTCCCCCCCCCCCTCTCCCTCTTCCTTCCCCTCCTCTCTCTCTCCCTCTGTCTCTCTCCATCTCTCTTCCTCTGTCTCTCTCCTCTCTCTCCTTCCCTCTCTTTCTCTTTCTCTCTCTCTCTCTCTCTCTCTCTCTCTCTCAGGGGGTTCGAACACTCGAACACGTAAGCTAGCAGCCACTGTTCATTCAGACGTCCGGGCCTGCCGCCGCTGGACCTGGATCCCCTCCCTACCCAGGTGGTGACAGCAGGACTGGACCTGCTCCTGGCTGCGTCCGCCCAGATGACCCACGTGACTGACCGCCATAGGAAGAACAGAATAAGACACTAGCCCCCCGGGGGAGGTGGGGGGGGGGGGGACGCATTCATGCACCGACTACAAGCGAGTGAACAACCTGACCCACGCTCACGCCTTAAGGAAAGCGACTACCCTGTGTGCCCCCTTTTCCAGTGCAGATACACAGACTTCACCCAAGCCTGCCGACTTGCAAGTTCGCCAGACAATGGATGACACAGATTGCAGCTTGCTGCTGTACACGACACAACGTGTCACTAAAAGCCACGATGTGAAGGCGATAAACTCAACCATCTGCGACTGCAGTTGGGCAGTCAGGGACAGTCTGGAGCAAAGAGAACAGTCAGGGACAGCCTGTAGCAAAGAGAACAGTCAGGGACAGTCTGTAGCAAAGAGAACAGTCAGGAGCAGTCTGGAGCAAAGTGAACAGTCAGGGACAGCCTGTAGCAAAGAGAACAGTCAGGAGCAGTCTGGAGCAAAGTGAACAGTCAGGGACAGTGTGGAGCAAAGAGAACAGTCAGGGAGCAGTCTGGAGCAAAGAGAACAGTCAGGGACAGTGTGGAGCAAAGAGAACAGTCAGGAGCAGTCTGGAGCAAAGAGAACAGTCAGGGACAGTCTGGAGCAAAGTGAACAGTCAGGGACAGTCTGGAGCATAAAGAACAATCAGGGAGCAGTCTGGAGCAAAGTGAAGAGTCAGGGACAGTCTGGAGCAAAGAGAACCGTCAGGAACAGTCTGGAGCAAAGAGAACAGTCAGGGACAGTCCGGAGCAAAGTGAACAGTCAGGGAGCAGTCTGGAGCAAAGTGAACAGTCAGGAGCAGTCTGGAGCAAAGAGAACAGTCAGGGAGTCTGGAGCAAAGAGAACAGAGACGGCCACAGCTCATGAATCTGAGGGAAACACTGTCGCTCCAACCATCCAGTGT
>CM065737.1:31114893-31119893 GCA_033310375.1 Conus canariensis | reverse complement strand
TGTGTGTGTGTGTGTGTGTGTGTGTGTGTGTGTGTGTGTGTGTGTTGCTTTCTCATATGTTTCCACATAAACATGTACTCTTGCTTTTTGATGCACGTGTTGTTGCCTACAGTGCCAGTTTTAGTGACTAACTAAGACAGTAGTTTTTCAGCAGGTAGGTCTACCTACAAATAGCTCGCCAGCTTTCTACAAGTTCTGTGCTAGTCTATTCCTCTGTCCTGTTATTCTCTCAGATTCTGCCTCTTTTTTTTTTAAACTTTATTTTTGTCTTTCTTTATCGTCCTCTCCTGTGTGTCTGCCCTTTGAGGGCCTTCTCCTTGGTTCTGAAAACCTCGTATAAACCTGTTTCAATATAGTAAATCTTCACACACAAAAAAAAAAAAAAAAAAAAAAAACCGTTTATGTCATTAATCCGCCAAACATGAACAAACGAAGCCCTGTACTCTGTTTGTCTGTGTCCTTGGCGGTAACTAACCCCCTCTCTTTTCAAATTATGAACAAACGAATCACAAGATTAAGACAAAACGCGTCTCGTTTCGACCTCTTAGGTCTTCTTCAGGCAAGAGAAACAACACTCAGGACAACGACAATGAAGAAAGAGCGATCACTTCATATCTAGTCTTCATAGAAGTTTTTGACATTCCTTCGGGTTTTTGTTGTTGGTTTTGTTGTTGTTGGGGTTTTCTTTGCATTTTTTTTTTTTTTTGGTCGTTATCTGGAAATTAGGTCGTACCAAAAAAAAAAAAATTGTACACCGTGGGAGAGTGGACACTAACTGACCATTCTGCAGACTGTGTTTGCCTTTTAGTTTCTGTTGCATTGAATTTTTTTTCTGTATTTTATTTCATTGTTTCACCTGGGTTGTAAAACACTAGGGGGAGTGCTTGACGCTCTCAGCACAGTCTGTTCTTGTAGAAGCCTTCAGATGTCAGTAGCTATGTTAAACCATTTTGGTGTTTCAAAACGGAGCGACTGAGGACGGAAAATGAAGCAAAATGTAGAGAGAGAGAAAAAAAAAGAGAGGGTTAGTTACCGCCAAGGACACAGACAGACAAAGTACAGGACAAAACACAATGCATTTCGACCTCTTGGGTCTTCTTCAGGCAAAGACAAATAACAATTAGGTTGATTTTGCGCCGAATATGAGAAGATAAGTGGTTTCTCGTTCCTCGTTTTCACTGTCCTAAATGTTGTTTGTTTTCGCCTGAAGAACACCCAAAAGGTCGAATTGCATTGTGTTTTGACCTGCACTTTGTTTTCTGTGTCCTTGGCGGTAACTAACCCTCTCTTTTTCTAAATTTTGCTTCATTTTGGAGTTTGTTTTTCCTTTTTCAGGACATCACGGTTTTCGTTCTTTTTTCTTTTCTTTTTTTTTTAAATTCTCGCTGGTCTGATTGGTTGCTTTCTTGCGCGAGTTTCACAGCACTGAAAATGCACTGTGTGTTGTTGTCGGCTTGGCTATGAGGGTTAAAACGTGAAACTTGAAACCAATATTTTTACTGTTGTTAAGAAAAAAAAAGAATAAATAAAATCTCTCTCTCTCTCTCTCTCTCTCTCTCTCTCTCTCTCTCTCTCTCTCTCTCTCTCTCTCTCTCTCTCTCTCTCAGGGCGGCATCAAGCAAAACGTTTTCTATCCATACAGACGGTGGATCCAATATGGACGTTGACGTACGTCTCTCTGCAATCGAGAACAACAAATGGAAAACCCGGATTCCAGCTGGGTCAAGCTTTTGTTTGTTTGTTTGTTCGTTCGTGTCTGGAGACCCTTTGTTTTTTGTTTTTTTTTGTTTTTTTTTCATCACCTGACACCACAATTATCTATGATGACGATGGTGTCACGGGGGTAAAGCTGACTCAGCCGACTGAGAAGTCCATTGGCCTTGTGACAGACAACACGAGGCCGATGATGCTAAGCGTGGGATCCTCGATCAAGAGGGGGTTCTGATTTATGGTGTGCTGTTTCGCGAGAAAACACAGCGCCCACCCCACCCCCACCCCCCCCCTCCCCCATCACACACACATTTGTGGTTACAGCGTTTACCAACTGAACTGACTGTTGTGCGTTCGAACCCACCCGTGGGGTCGGGTTTTTGTTTGTTTGTTTGTTTGTTTTGTTTGTTGTTGTTGTTGTTGTTGTTTTTTGTTTTTGTTTTTTTTTTTTTTTTTTTTTGGGGGGGGGGGGGGGGGGGGGGCTTCAAACCTTTCCTGCCCACTCAGCAGTAAAAGGATAGCTGATGCAGGAGGACAGGGAAGGTAGGTTAAAGGCGGTGGATCCAGAGGGGTACGGGTGGGCTCCGGCTTCCTTCATACTGTGCCACAGACACGCTGAAAATTCTAACAGCTGGCTACCGCTACGGACACTCAAGCAGTGAGACTTTAATTCTTTTTGCTTTGTCTTTTTTTTTTTTTTTGTAACCTATTCAGAGACCCCCCTCCCCCTCCCCCTATACACATGCCCTTGGGAGTGTCCATCGTGTTACTTGTTTTCCTTTTTTTTTTTTTTTTTAATGTTAATGGTGACTTAATGCAGTCGCCAAGTAACATATCAGTCGTCAAAAGTGACTTACTCTCATTGCTGGAGGTTGTAGTGTGTGTGTGTGTGTGTGTGTGTGTGTGTGTGTGTGTGTGTGTGTGTGTGTGTGTGTGTGCGAGGGCGTGTGTGTGTGCGTGTGTATGTGTGTGTGTGTGCGTGCGTGCGTGCGTGCAGATGTGTTGTGTGTGTGTGTGTGTGTGTGTGTGTGTGTGTGTGTCGTGTGTGTGTGTGCGTGTGTGTGTTTGTGTGTGCGTGTGTGATCCTGTGTGTGTGCGTGTGTACGTGTGTGTGTGTGTGTGTGTGTGTATGCGCGCGCGCGCGTGTATGTGTGTGCATGTGTGCATGTGTGTATGTGCGTGTGTGCATGTATGTATGTGTGTGTGTGTGTGTGTGTGTGTGTGTGTGTGTGTGTGTGTGTGTGTGTGTTCTGTCACGTAACTCCAATCCAAAAGCATTTATTCGGAATGACTTGTTCAGTATGCAGTGTTTATGACGCAGCACTTTCTTTTTGTCTTCACTCTCTCGCTCTGTCTCTCTCTCTCTTTCTATCTCTTTCACACACACACACACACACACACACACACACACACACACACACACACACACACAAAATTCATTTTCTCCCTCACTGTAATTGTACGTAGAGACTGCTCTCTCTCTCTCTCTCTCTCTCTCTCTCTCTCTCTCTCTCTCTCTCTCTCTCATTAAATTCATTTTCTCCTGTACATAGTTTGCTCTCTCTCTCTCTCTCTCTCTCTCTCTCTCTCTCTCTGTGTGTGTGTGTGTGTGTGTGTGTGTGTGTGTGTGTGTTCTCGATCGATCGACCCTTCACCACTCCCTTTCTCCCCAACGCCCCGCCCTGTCCCCCCCCTCCCCCCCCCCCCCCCCCCCCCCCACACACCTCCCCTTCTCTTTCCCTCCTGAGCCCGCGTGTGCGAGTGTATGATGAATCACGACACGAAGCAATGATAGTAGGTTTTAGTTGCAATGTAATTCTATCAATCTCTCGCACCCACTGGCGAAATAAAAACGTGTGGAAAAAAAGAAAAAAAAGAAAGAAAGTTGTGACTCCCTCCACCCTTTCTCATTACATCCCCTCTCCCCTCCACACCCCTTCACTGCTCTCCCCTGCCCCCTTCCCCTCCCCCTCTCATTCCCCCCCCCCCCCCCACCCCCTCCTCCCCCCTCTCTCCCCCCAGCACGTAACTTGCGTCGCGAGCGTACCAGGCGACACCGCCATTGACCTACACTGATAAATCGCATTGTTTACGAGACGTTTCATTGGACGATTTTTTCAGCCAATCACCGAGTCTCTCTGGGGTATCTCCACTCCGGACCAAAATAGCCGCCGCGCGAGCGCCAATCAACTGATTGAAGAGGCCCCGGCAAGGGTTTGTTTATGTCGAAGGAAATGATAATGCCGGCGGCTTTTTTTTTTTTTTTTTTTGCCCACATGGAAACTTTGGTGATGATGAGGCCGGAAAGCAAAGCAGTGATAATGATGCAAAGAAAATGATAATATTCCAATGGAAATATTGCTGCTAAATAATCAAATAGCTTTTTTTTTTTTTTTGTTGTCAAACTGATTGGAGAGGCGCCGGCAACGGTTTGTTTATGTCGAAGGAAATAATAATAATGCCGGCGGCTTTTTTTTTTTTGGGGGGGGGGGGAGGGGGGGCGCCTACACGGTAACTTTTGGGATGATAATGCCGGGAAGCAAAGCTGTTATAATGAAGCAAAAAAAAAAAAAAAAAAGAAGAAAAATTCCAAGTTAAATATTGCTCATAAATACGTAAAGAGCGCTTTCTTTTTGTCAAACAAAACAACACTGCTTGATCCATTCGAGGAAACCCGCATCGACGAAAAGGCGACTCCCCTCCCCCCTCCCTCCCTCCTCCACCACCCACCACCCCCAGCTCCCCTCACCCACCCCTTCCTGTGCCAAACGCGGCCCGACACCCCTGACAGGGCCTCAGCGTTTTCCCCGCACAATCACTCGATGTCTCTTCTCAGAAACTAGGTCCCCGGTCTACATAAAGCGCATCGACGTAACAGGGAACTCCTTCAGTCGCTGTGTGGCTAAAGGCTGACGCGGTCACACACACACAGCAGAGACAAGTGCGCGGTAACAGTGGGATTACGTTATCGTTGGAGAGCACACAGGCTCTTGTCGACTGTAGAGTTGCGCTGGCAGAGGAAAACCCGGAACACTGACTTTACACACCACAATGCCGAGCTGCAGTGGCGCCGGTAAGGTAGACAGAGAGACGGAGGCATGCTTCTGTTAGGTTATATTGGTTCGCCTGCCTCCCCCATGCGTGTTTGGATTTGCCGCTTGCGGGAAGAGAGAGAGAGAGAGAGAGAGAGAGAGAGAGAGAGAGAGAGGGTCGAAAAGGATTTCTTTTTTTTTTTATCGTTTGAGAAAGTTTTTTTGTTTTTTTTGCATTTGTGCAAAGTTCTGGTTTGC
>CM065737.1:31099893-31102393 GCA_033310375.1 Conus canariensis | reverse complement strand
CAGAATGGGTGGGGGGAGGGGAGGGGGGAACACCACCGGCAAGAACAACCCGAAGTTTTTTTGTTTTTTTTTTGTTTTTTTAACTTTTTCTGTTTTCTCCTCGTCCCCCCCCCCCCCCCCCCCCCCACCTCCCCACCCCGCACAGCCTTCGCCTGCCCCTGGCTTTTCCTCTTCAAATGACAGTTTGAAAAATAGTTTGATGACTTTAAAAAAATATATATATATTTAAAGGGGAAAAACACGTTCTCTTCTCCTGCTCAGATCAAATAGTTACAACAATGTGTGTGTGTGTGTGTGTGTGTGTGTGTGTGTGTGTGTGTGTGTGTGTGTTATGTGGAAAGTGTAGGTTAACTGTGTGTTTGAAATACACTGACCTCTCTCTCTCTCTCTCTCTCTCTCTCTCTCTCTCTCTCTCTGTGTGTGTGTGTGTGTGTGTGTGTACGTGCACGCGCATGCGTGTGTGTGTGAGTGTCTGTGTATCTGTGTCTGTGTGTCTGTCCGTGTGTATGTCAGTGTGTAGTAGCTTTCTTCTCATTCCTCACCCACATGGAGGTGAACACGCACCCTAATTCACCCCACCCTCGATGTTTCCTCTGCTCACACAGGCAAGGCCCCGACCACACCAGCCGCTCACCACCGCGCACCCAGCAGTCACCCCCCGCCCGCCCACCACACCACGCCGCCGGCGGCCCCGCGCGGCTCCCGGCCCGGCAAGCAGACGATCCACCTGTGGGAGTTCCTGAGAGAGCTGCTGGACAACGCTGACCACTACCACGACTGTATCAAGTGGACGGACCGCGCCCGAGGCGTCTTCAAGATCGAGGACTCCTCCAGGGTGGCCCGGCTGTGGGGCCGGCGGAAGAACCGGCCCGCCATGAACTACGACAAGCTGAGCCGCTCCGTGCGTCAGTACTACAAGAAAGGCATCATCCGCAAGACGGAGCAGTCCAAACGGCTGGTCTACCAGTTCTGCCAGCCTTACTTGTAGGAGGAAGACTCCGCTAGGTGGCGCCACCGCGCTCCCCGCGCGGAGACTCTGAGTGCAGCAAAAGCTGCCTGCCTCTTCTTGCCTTGAGGAGGTGCGAACCTTGTAGGGGTGGCGGTGGTGGTGGTGGTTTGGGGGCCACGGGCTCTGAGACCATGGCGGTCAGGCGTTTTTGGTTCAGCGACTGTTCGTTCATGGACGAGTTGTTCCTGGACGTTGCTCTTGTACGTTGTCCTGCAACATCTGGCTTTCCTGAGGGTCCAATTTCTCCCCCCCCCCCCCCAACTCTGGAAAGATCTCGGATTTTCCGCCCCCCCCCCCCCCCATCCTCCTCCCCCCCCCCCCCCCCCCCCCCCCCCCCCCCTACGATATGGTCGACCTTTTGAGCTTGTTCCGAGCTCGAGTCTGCTGGTCGTCTAGCACCTGACTTGACGTCATCAATCAACATCCACAGGTGTGCCCAGGGAAGTTTTCTCAGCGGAGGGGCGAGATTAGAGAGAGAGAGAGAGAGAGAGAGAGAGAGAGAGAGAGAGATGTCTTAAATTGGATCTGATGCTGCAAAACCTCTACGGAGTCCGACTATGATGTGGTCACGTGGCAGATCAGCCCACGTCACAAGATGACGTCAGAATGACGGAATTGGTCAGAAAGCACGCCAAGAATCTCTTCTTATCCTCTCGGACACAAAGAGGGGATCTCAAAAGCCGAGGTGTCTCTTTTTCGCTAGCATGACAGCCGGGATCTGGTACAAAGCACGCATATATATGTGAATCATTAAAAGCCTGGATGGGAAGAAAGAAAATGAATCCGATTTAGTTCTTGTTATTCGTGTGACAGAAGGGCTGACATTCTGTGACATTTTCTTCCAGCTTACTGGAGGAGTGAGTGAGTGACGTAGACGTCATGGCACGGGGAGCAACAGAAATGGCGTGGAGAGGGACAGGAACGGGCTTGATAGAGGTCGGCCCCAAATGGAGCCGATGTCATGGCAGTGATGATGGGGGCAGCTCTTAGACACACCCGCCATGACTGTCCCTGAGTATAAAACGCTAGCACGGGACCTGTCGCGTTATCTGTGATAAACGTTGCCTGGCATCTCGTGTGTCTCCACAGCACGCGATGCGACTGAATGAACGGTCTGAGAATATCACACCGTTTTAGAACTGTCTGGGTTTTTTTTTTATGAACAGTTTGAGAATGTCATGTGTTTGTTGCTGATTTTAAAGAAAAACAAACAAACCTGTCTGTTGCGATAAAGACTTGACATATCTGTGTGCAAAGAACTCACGCGTGCAATACTAAAATGGCAGCCGACGTCACACACGCTATTGATGACCGCCTCACGTTCGCCCTCTCTCCATTTTTGTTACGCGTTTTGTGCGTAGTTGGCATCGTTTCATTGTTTTGCCTACATGAACGTTACTATAACACTTTGTAATTATCGTTGGTGGTACCACACTCCTTTTACCCTTTTTTTTTTTTTTTTAATCTGGTGGTGCTTGGAAAGAAATGTTT
>CM065737.1:31082393-31087393 GCA_033310375.1 Conus canariensis | reverse complement strand
CTTCTAAAAGACTGTTGCCAAGAGGCGTGCCACAGGGGTCAATCTTAGGTCCCCTGTTGTTCTCCCTCTATATAAATGATCTCCCTTTATCAATTCAAAATGCAGTGTGTGATTTGTTCGCTGATGATACATCTTTACAATACTCTAGTCATAGCATCGATGAAATTAATTATCATTTAAATGCAAGCATGAAATCAGTGGAAGGCTGGTGTGATTCAAATGACATGCTTGTTCATCCTCATAAAACCGAGTCTATGTTAATATGTGCACGTCAAAAAAGACAAGTCATAAAAGAAGCAAAATTAAAAATAATGTACAAAGATAAAACAATAAAACAAGTTACAAAGCACAAATTATTAGGCATCGTCATCGATGAAAATCTTTCCTGGCACGATCAGATCCATAACCTAATCAAACAAGTCTCGTGTTGTGTGTTCCAGCTGTCACAGATAAAACACTTTCTCAACGAACATTCACGAAAAATGTATTATTTTGCTTTTGTTCAGGCTCGATTAGACTACTGCTCTATTATCTGTGGGTAAATGTGCGCCATCTACTTTAAAACCACTTTGTTCATTACAAAAACGAGCAATTAAGATGATCAGCTGTCAGAAACAATCCGATCCTTCTATGCGTGATGTATTTAGGTACAATAGAATACTGCCTCTTCACTCATGTATAACATTCAACACTCTGATTCTTATGCACAAAATTGTTCATGACGCATGCCCAGATTATTTAAAATCAATAGTACATTTACATCACCATCATGATTCGCTCAGATTCATTATTCCTAAAGCTAATTTAGATTTATTCAAAACAAGTTTCTCCTTCTGTGGCTGTAAAGAATGGAACACACTTCCAGCAAAACACAGGAATATTTCCCAATTATCAGCTTTCAAAAATGAAGTAAAGTTACTTCTTTTTGATACTCATGACTGACCTATGCGTAGACTATACATACTTACCGGAGACAAAAAAAAGTGTACTGCTGATAAACGATGCAGTTGATTGAGATGTGTGTGTGTGTGTGTGTGTGTGTGTGTGTGTGTGTGTGTGTGTGTGTGTGTGTGTGTGTGTGTGTGTGTGTGGAGAGAGAGAGAGAAGAGAGAGGGAAAAGAGAGAGAGAGAGAGAGAGAGAGAGAGAGAGAGAGAGAGATTTTAAGCATGAAATCGTTATATTGATGTTATTTTGTAATTCGATGTTACCTTACTTTTTTAAATTGTAGTTGTTGTTGGGCAGAATTGTAAAAAGGCCTTCAATGAGCCTAATTCTCAACCCATTAAAGATTCATTCATTCATTCATTCATTCTTCTTCCTCTTCCTCTTCTTCATCTTCTTCTTCTTCTCCTCCTCCTCCTCCTCCCCTTCTTGTTCTTCTTGTTCTTGTTCTTGTTCTTCTTCTTCTTCTTCTTTCTGTGGCTGTAAAGAATGGAACACACTTCCAGCAAAACACAGGAATATTTCCCAGTTATCAGCTTTCAAAAATGAAGTAAAGTTACTTCTTTTTGATACTCATGACTGACCTATGCGTAGACATTAGCCTGACTATACATACTTACCGGAGACAAAAAAAAGTGTACTGCTGATAAACGATGCAGTTGATTGAGATGTGTGTTGTGGTGTGTGTGTGTGTGTGTGTGTGTGTGTGGTGTGTGTGTGTGTGTGTGTGTGTGTGTGTGTGTGTGTGTGTGTGTGTGAGAGGGGGGGGGGAGGACAGAGAGAGAGAGAGAGAGAGAGAGAGAGAGAGAGAGATGAGGAGATTTAAGCATGAAATCGTTATATTGATGTTATTTTGTAATTCGATGTTACCTTACTTTTTTTAAATTGTAGTTGTTGTTGGGCAGAATTGTAAAAAGGCCTTCAATGAGCCTAATTCTCAACCCATTAAAGATTCATTCATTCATTCATTCATTCTTCTTCTTCTTCTTCTTCTTTCTTCTTCTTCTTCTTCTTCTTCTTCTTCTTCTTAAATGAAGTCTGAGGAATAGGAACATCCTAAAGGAAGCGTCCATTCACCAACTCTCTATTTTCGGTTCCTTCTTGAGTTGGAACTTCTTCTTCTTGTTCTTATTCTTGTTGTTGTTGTTGTTGTTGTTGTTGTTGTTGTTCTTCTTCTTCTTCTTCTTCTTCTTTCTTCTTCTTCTTCTTCTTCTTCTTCTTCTTCTTCTCTTCTTCTCGTGCACTCAGACAGGAACCCCAGACTTTCACTAACAAGAAGGATGCATACTACCTGCTGCCCAGACCAGACCAAATAAGCATTGTGAGACTGAGGACAGGGCACTCCAGACTCAAACACCACATATTCACAAAATTCCACATTGTCTTCAGGGTGCCCATGCGGTACAGCCCCCAGTGACGGTGGAACACTTCCTGCAGGACTGTCCCACACATCAAAAGCTAAGAGCAGAGACCTGGCCTGCCGACAACACATCGACGAGGGAGAAGCTCTATGGATCTCTGGAGGGCCTCCGCCGCACAGCAGCCTTCGTCAGTGCCTCTGGGGTTCCTGTCTGAGTGTACGAAGAAGAAGAAGAAGAAGAAGGAGAAATTCTGACAAACGGCGACCCAAAGATGTGGAACAGACAGGATAGGTATAGTCGCTTCTGGATAGTGGCAGTGCCACCGCGGACATTAAAGGCATTTGCCACTTCCGCTTACAACGATTGGCTCTTGTCTGCCTCATGTGGCTGCATACCAAAAATTATTGCACCAAGGCCTTGCCTTAGGAGTCGAGTGTTTATAGACCAATGCAATTAGACTGTTTTGAGAATTTTTATTGTGGCTGAAAGTCGATTCTCCTCATTTTCTTTCATATAGCCCTCAAGGTACACGCCAGGTGGTTCCAAGCGGACGGATTAAAATCAAAGGAATGGGATTATTTGGGCGCTTCCAGTCGGCGCAAAGACCAGGTCACGAGTGAGTGCAAAGGTCAGAAATGTGACGTCAACTAAACGGAAGGTCATGTGTTTGAAGATTGTTTGTGATTTTATCAGTGAAAATCCCCCCCAATCAAGGGAAACAATTGGTGGGGAGTTGTTCTTTTGATCAATTATCAGTTTAACATTAATTAACTGCTGCTCAAAGTTCTGGTAGGCCTCAAAACGCTTACATGGATTATAATATAGGGTTTTGGTGCAAAATCGTAATTGTGGCGTATGGTCTGTACATGGGCTGGCGTTTTACTCACCACAGTTCACAGCTGATAGATGTAAAACTTTGAAGCACACACGTGTGATTCACGTGTGGAAGGTACGTGCCGGTGATAGGCCGCCGACCTTTGGGAAACAGTGGACAAGAAGAAGTTAGTGTATGTGATTACTTAGGAGGGCAGCTCAGGCCATTGAACAAGTTTTTTTTTCTTTTTTCACGCGCGGAAGGGACTGCTATCTGCTGGAGCAAACCGGACTTGAAAGAAAGGGGAATAGTGTGAAAGGTTGGCGAGATTCTGTGTTTTCTTGTAATAAGTTAACCCTTACAGTGATAGTCATACGTTAATCCTGCTGGGAACAGGGTGGGGGTACGAGGCTAATGTAACTGTGGGGATGATAAGCTATCCCAGCTGTAGGGGTAATAGGGTAACCCAGCTGTATAGGGTAATAGGTTGACTTTGCTGTGGAGGTAATAGGCTAACCCTGCGGTGGGGGTAATAGGTTAACCCTGCTGTATGGTTAATAGGTTAACCCTGCTGTAGGGGTAATAGGTTAACCCTGCTGTAGGGGTAATGGGTTAATCCTGCTGTAGGGGTAATAGGTTAACTCTGCTGTGGGGGTATAGGTTAACTTTGCTGTGGGGGTGATAGGTTAACCTTGCTGTGGGGGCAATAGGTTAACCCTGCTGTTGGGGCAACAGATTAACCTTGCTGTGGAGGTACTAGGTTAACCCTGCTGTGAAGGCAATAGGTTAGACCTGCTGTGGGGATAATAGGTTAGACCTGCTGTGGGGGGTAATAGGTTAACCCTGCTGTGGGAGTACTAGGTTAACCATGCTGTAAAGGTAATAGGTCAACCCTGCTGTAGGCGTAATAGGTTAACCCTGCTGTGAAGGGGTTAATAGTTTAACTCTACTGGAGGGAGGGATTATAGGTTAACTCTGCTGTGAGTGGGTAATAGGTTAAACATTGCTGTTGGGGGGGGGGGGGTGTAGTTGGTTATCCCATTCTGAGACTGTGATAGGTTATCCCCTTACTGAGAAGATAAAAGATTATATCCCCAACCGCCACCCCCTCCCCACCCCCAATCCGCGGATCGGGATAGGTTGATCACACGTCATCATTTCTGTTTGTTCGAGTTGAATGCGACCTTCTAGACGAGGAGGGGGGTAAACAGGCTAACAGGTGGACTGAGACACGAGTCAGTCACGACAATGCGCTCAAATGGGCAGTGGAATAATCTCTTTTTTTTTTTCTTTTTTCTTTTGGTAATTTTTATTTTGTTTATAATCTAACTTGGTGCCAACGCCACGGAAACGTATGATGTCTGACATCGAACTCTGTGCTCTACCACTGAGCCAACGGGGATCCCGTCAGGAGCAACTCTTGTCACTTCATGCTCGCTGTAACGGGGAACCAGTGTAGGTCCTTGAGAGAGAGAGAGAGAGAGAGAGAGAGAGAGAGAGAGAGAGAGAGAGAGAGAGTGTGTGTGTGTGTGTGTGCGCGCGCGTGCGTGCAGTACGTGCGTGCGTGCGCGCGCGTGTGAGTGTGCGTGTGTGTGTGTGTGTGTATGTGTGTGTGTGTGTGTGTGTGTGTGTGTGTGTGTGTGTGTGTGTGTGCGTGCGTGCGTGCGTGCGTGTGTGTGGGCGTGCGCGCCTGTGTGTGTGTATGTGTGTGTGCATATGCGCGCGCGCGCGCGCGCGCGCGCGTGTGTGTGTGTGTGTGTGCATGTGTGTGCGTGTGTGTGTGTGTGTGTGTGTGTGTGTGTGTGTGTGTGTGTGTGTGTGTGTGTGTGTGTGTGTGTTGCCAGCGGGGTGGATACGGCGTGTTGACGCGGTAGGATAATGC
>CM065737.1:31067393-31074893 GCA_033310375.1 Conus canariensis | reverse complement strand
AATTCACTACACTCATCTTAACATTGCCATAAAACCATCTCTCTATGCTTGCTAGGTATCCCCCCTTTTCTAAAAACCATAATACTAGATTTTTCTAAATTAACTTTAAGTTGTAACTGACATGCAGCTCTATGAAGACTATTTAGTTGCGTCTGCAACCCAACCACAGTTTCTGATAATGATATAACGTCATCAGCAAACAAAAGGATAAATAACCCAATCATATCCATATTGAGACTAACACCATGTCTACCATTATTCGTAATTTCAAGTGCAAGTTCGTTGATAAATAAAGAAAATAGAAGAGGACTACAAATATTGCCTTGTTTCACACTGTTCATACAATTGATATAACCTGTGTACTGTGTATCACAACGAACTCGAGCTTTAACAACCTCATACATACTTTTAATACATCTGTAAATTTTACCTTTAATTCCATTCTTTAACAAAATAGGCCGCAGTAATTTTCTTGAAATTGTGTCGAACGCTTTCTCAAAATCAATGAAAGCTACATACAGTTTTCTATTGAATGAAAATTGTTTTTGAATGACGGCTAACAATGTAAATAGGTGATCGGTTGCAGAATAATTTTGTTTAAACTCAGCCTGGAATTCACCAGTAATATTGTTTTGCTCGACCCATTCCTGTAGTCTTGAATTAACTATAGAGCTGTATATTTTTGCTACTTATGTCTGAAAGAGAAATTCCTCTGTAATTGTTTGGATCGTCAATGTTGCCTTTTTTTAAACAATGGAACCATGATAGATTCTTTCCGTAAATCAGCATATTGACCTGTGTCAAAAAGTATGTTGAAATATTTTACAAAATAAACCCAATGACATCATCAGCTGATTCTTTAAATAGCTCTCCAATTATACCATCTGGTCCAGCTGCTTTCTTACTTTTCAGTTTACTCACTGACAGTATGACTTCTTTTGAAATAGGCCGATTCAGAAAGTCAACATCATTAACATCATTCTCATGCACATCATCTCCATTTCCTTGATCATCGTTATCATTATTCGAAAAATTATCTGAAACATCAAAAGCACCTGCACAGCTATCTTTGTTCCCATCAGTGTCACATTTTTCTAGAACCCCTCTAAAATGTTAAAACCATTTCAGAGAGAGAGAGAGAGAGAGACAGACAGACAGACAGACAGACAGACAAACAGACATATAGAAAGAAAGAAAGACAGACAAGGATAGAGACAAACAAACAGACAGGGACAGAGACAAACAGACAGAAAGACAGACAGACATACAGGTAGACAAACAGGTGGGCAGGCGGACAGACAGACAGACAGACACACAAACACAGACAGACCGACAGACCGACAGACAGATGACAGAGATGTTTATCAAGGCAGTCAGAGTCGCCGCAGTGCGGGTCGACGTGATCTGTTGTCTGTCTTCCTGGTTGGAAAACGGTGGTGGTGGTGGTGGTGGTGGTGGTGGGACGAGGTGTGTGGGGGGAGAGGACGAAAGATAGAGAGAGAGAGAGAGAGAGAGAGAGAGAGAAGAGAGAGGGGGAGGGGGGGCTGAGTGAAGGTGACAGTGGACGAAAAAGGGTGGGAGGATGGAGACTCGGGAGGGACGGAGGGTAGAAGGGGGACAGGGAAAAATGGATCTGAGTGGAAGGGTGAGAAGGAGGGTGGTGTGGGGGGGGGGGGGGGGGTAGTGGGGTGGGGGGGGGGGGGGGAGGGGGAGAAGGCGGAGAAGGATCGTATTTGAGAGAGGACGGGGGGAGGGGGTAAGGTGCCGGGAGTGTGTGTGGTGTGTGTGGTGTGGGGGGGGGGGGGGGGGGGGGGGTAGATGGCCTAACGATGTCGGAAATCAACGGAGTGTGGCAACATGTGTGAGAGAATGAGGAGTGGGTGCAGTGGAGTGAGCGCCTATGACGAAACGTTGACAAGAGAGAGAGAGAGAGAGAGAGAGAGAGAGAGAGAGAGAGAGAGAGAGAGAGAGAGAGAGAGAGATTGCTTGATTGCTTGCTTGCTTGATTGATTGATTGATCTTTAATACGCAAGGATGTAGATTTTAGGCCAAAGCTTAGTCTTACAATCTGTCCTTTTCATGTCAGAGAGAGGAGAGAGAGAGGAGAGAGGAGAGAGAGAGAGAGAGAGAGAGAGAGAGAGAAGAGAGAAGTGTCACGTATGTTGTGTAAAGATAAAGGTCATACTGGTCATGAGCACGTCAGTGTTCTGATGATACACCTTTGTAGTATGTAGGAAACTTACTACTAAAAAAAAAAAAAAAAAAAAAAAAAAAAAGAAAGAAAGAAAGAAGAAAAGGTGGTGAGGAGGGGTAAGTGGTGGAGGGGAGGGGAGGGGAGGGGGGGAGTACAAAGACCAGAATGTCTGATTACATTACATCTCTAGGATGAACTATCCACCCACAGGAGGGGTGTCTGTTGCGTAACAGCTGGACAGAGCAGCGTTAATCAAGGTCAGTCCGCTTCGGACTGCCGCAGTGGAGGGTGACAGAAAAGAAATGGGGAGGGGTGGGGATGAAAGAACAGTGAGCAGAAAGGGGGGAGGGGGAGGGGGGCAGACAAGTGAGAAAGTGCAGAGAGTGGCAAGACGGGGGAGGGGGGGGGGGGGGGGGGGGGAGGGGGAGGGGGGGGAGTGGAGGAGGGAGGAAAAGGGAAGGATGGGGTGGGTGCGGAACCCCGGTTAATACAAGGGCACTGAAGACAGAACAGGTCATCAACGTGTTCTCTGATGTTAGAACTTACGATGCCATCTGTAACTGACGGTGCTGAGTGCCAGGTACAGGTTTTGTGCGTTATGAGAAACCATTGCTATGACCAGACTGGTCTGAGTGGAAATGGGAATATGGCAGTGAAAGACTGGTCTGAATGGAAATGGGAATATGGCAGTGAAAGACTGGTCTGAATGGAAATGGGAATATGACAGTGAAAGACTGGTCTGAATGGAAATGGGAATATGGCAGTGAAAGACTGGTCCTGAATGGGAATACAGTGAAAGACTGGTCTGAATGGAAATGGGAATAGAGCAGTGAAAGAACTGGTCTGAATGGAAATGGGAATATGGCAGTGAAAGACTGGTCTGAATGGAAATGGGAATATGGCAGTGAAAGACTGGTCTGAATGGGAATACAGTGAAAGCTGGTCTGAATGGGAATACAGTGAAAGACTGGTCCGAATGGAAATGGGAATAGAGCAGTGAAAGAACTGGTCTGAATGGAAATGGGAATATGGCAGTGAAAGACTGGTCTGAATGGAAATGGGAATATGGCAGTGAAAGACTGGTCTGAATGGGAATACAGTGAAAGACTGGTCTGAATGGGAATACAGTGAAAGACTGGTCCGAATGGAAATGGGAATATGGCAGTGAAGGGCTGGTCTGAGTGGAAATGGGAATAGAGCAGTGAAAGATTGGTCTGAGCAGAAATGGGAATGTGTCAGTGAGACACTTGCTGCTTTGTCTCTTTGAATTGCTGTCTTGTTTGCATGTTCGTTCGGGATCATCCCTAACATATAAAGTGTTTCATCTGCAGTTTAATGTTGATCGTCCCACAGAGGTGGTTGTTGTTGTTGGAATTATATCTACATATTCCCTCCTTCCCCACCCACCCTGTACCTTTCACCAGCTGTCGCAGATATTCGTCACGTGTGAATCAAATAGGCAAATTGCCTCTAGTTGAATTATGGTCTGTGAAAGTCTATCGCGTGCAGTATGTTTAGCATTTGTATTCACATGAATGACATATGTGGTTATACAAACAAAACACGCAACTTATTATCCGACAGCATGGCCGATGGAATATGTATGTGAATAACATTACGTAAGAGAAAGCGCAGTTCAAACATCAACGATCATTTTTTGGCCCCCGTCCACCATTTTTTCTCTCTTTTCTCCCGCTCATCTTACACCTCTTCCCTCCCCTTACGCCCCATACATATTCCTCCCCTCGCTGCTCCAAAACTCACTCTTGTCTGACCAATATTGTGCTAATATAACAAGCACACACACACACACACACACACACACACACACACACACACAACACACACACACGCACGCACGCACGCACGCACGCACGCACGCACGCACGCACACACACACACACACACACACACACACACGCACCAGCACGCACACACACACACACACACACACACACACACACACACACACACACACACACACACACACACTACCAGCGTGTGATTGTGTATGCATACAAATGTATGTATATTTTCGTCTCGCTCTGTCGATATTCCGATGTCACGGTCTATTGCGTATCGTTTTCTTCACCGTCATGTCCCCCCACCTCCACCATCCTTTCCCCCCTCCCCAGTACTTTCCTCCTTGTCCTTCCCTCCCCCCCCCCCCCCCTCGCCCCCTCTCTTCAACCATCGCAGTTGAAATCATCTCTCCGTGCGGCTCCTTTCGCAATAAACAGAAATCTTTTCTTCACTGCATTTCTTTTGATCCTTCCATCAAACCACGGACAAAAAAAAAAGCAAACAAACAAACAACAACAGACAGACAGGGGGGGGGGGGGGGGGAGGGGGGGGGGGGGGGGGGGGGGGGGGGGGGGGGGGGGGGGGGAGAGAAGAAGAAATGATGAGTTACAGACGAATTTTTTGATGATCAATCTGACTCCAAAATTGACATGGTTTTTTCGCCCTATCCCCTTAACCCCACAAAGTGTACAGAATCAATTTTAACGAAACTTTGCGGAGAGTTAGAATGTAGCACGAGAATTACGCCATTTAACGTGGGCGTAGATCAGTGCTGCCGATCCGGATCCAGGGTCCGATCCAGGATCTGTTCAAACTTGGCGGAGGTCTGCCGTTTCCATTGTGCCCTTTTCAGTTTGCATATCCTGTGTACACTGGGCTGTGGCTCCTTTTGTGTGTGTGTGTGTGTGTGTGTGTGTTGTGTTGTGTGTGTGTGTGTGTGTGTGTGTGTGTGCGTGCGTGCGTGCGTGCGTGCGTGCGTGCGTGTGTGCGTGTGTGTGCGTGTGTGCGTGTGTGTGTGTGTGTGTGTGTGTGTGTGTGTGTGTTCACTTCACAAAATGCAGAACTCCGGACATCACAAAGAGGTGTCGTGTGTGGTAAGCGTTACTTTAGTTCGCGGGGAATTTTTTTTTTTTTTTTTTTTCATGTGTGGACAGCCGAACACCAAATGATCTTGTGGATGGCGAGAGCTCAGCAGGCTTCCAGATTAAAGCACCTTCTTAGGCAAAGTGCACCAAATGTCAGTTAACGTTCAGGACGAGGATGGGGGAAAACAAGACTGCCATTGAAAGCGTAGTAGACATCTTAGACCTGTGGCCGTACTCGCTTCATTGTCCGATTACAGCTGTTGTCCTTGTCTTCCGGGGCGAGAACAGATAAAAATTCTTCATGAAAACAGCGTTGTGCTGATATCGCTCAGGATCACCTCCCCCCCCCTCCCCTAGATTTACAACGGTTTTCTGTAAGATAACCCCCCCCCCCCCCCCCCCCCCCCCCCCCCGTTAGATTTTCAACTGTTTTTCCTTAATATCACAACATTTCTCCCCTATGTTTACAACAGTTTTCCTTAGGATCCCCCCCCCCCCCCCCCCCCCCCCCCCCCTATCCCCCCCCCCCCCCCCCCCCCCCCCCCCCCCTTAGATTTACAACTGTTTTCCGTACGATCACACCATTTCAACCCTAGATTTACAACTGTTTTCCTTAGGATCATAATACCTCCCCCCTCCCCCCCCCCCCCCCCCCCCCCCCCCCCCCCCCCCCCCCCCCCCCCTCTAGATATACAAATGTTTTCCTTAAGATCAAAGCATCCCCCCCCCCCACCCTAGATTTACAACGGTTTTCCTCAGGGTCACACCATTTTCCCTCTACATTTACTATGGTATATTCCTTAAGATGACAACAGTTTCCCCCTAGATTTACTACAGTTTTTGCTTAAGATCACAAGATTTTCCTCTAGGTCACAACTGTTTTCCTTCGAAACAACAACAACAACAATCTGGTATCCCTGAGGATGACAACTGTTTCCTGTTATCCCGAGCAAAGCAATTATTGTTGTCACAAATTCTTTTCCCCCTGTTCAAACCGGCAGTCGGCGCTGTAATGCAAACGCTGTCAGTGCGCATGCGCCTGTCAGGGGAAATACTGATCATAACTGATTTCTCTGTTATTGTCCACAGTCTGGGCGTTCAGTGTATTTCAGCTTTTGTGTGCATCCTGTTTTAAAAGAGTTCCTTTTTTGCTTCTTTTAAATTTTCCTTCGTGTTATCAAAATGTCGGTGACTTTTGCTAAAAGATCTGAGCCTCTTTCATCAACGCCATATTGATTCCTATAAATAAAACGACTGCATTAAAAAAAAAAAAAAAAAAAAAAACCCTTTATGGGAAATGCGTGATCAAGAGCAAGATTTTTTTTAGACGTACATTCTTCTTTTTTAAAAAGCAAAAAAGGGAATGCATGTCAGTGCTAAAATTCTCCGCTCTGGATTATGCAGGGAAACAACTCGTTGCTTATCTTTAACAGCTTCTGAGATGGAAACCCACCTCCACGCACCTTCGAACCATTTTCCATCATACATTCAAGCTGCCCTCACTGATCAACACTGCAGGTGTCTGTATCTCTCGGGCCTGGTTGACATCGGGATGTATCTATTGAAAAGAAACGTAGAGTGCAGCTCTGCCATGCTGCCTGAGTCCAGAATGGAACGCTATGGTATGATCTTAAATGATCGTCATCCTCGTCGATCAGCACAAAGAAAGAAAGAAAGAAAGAAAAAAGGTCTCAAATTCTGTGAGTTATGGTGACCCTGTTTTGAGTTCCTCTTCACGTCATGTCCACAGTGAGTTGAAGTCGAGGTCAACGGCATTGGCCACTTCATGGGGACTGACGTTGGATGGACGTGGCGCCAATCTCCGGAGGAGGGGGTCTCATTTGACCTTGGCTCACTGCTGCTGTTAGCAGGGAAGGGGGAGGAGGTGTGGGGGAGCGTAGGTGTGGAGGAGAAGGAAGGAAGGAAGGTTAGGAGAAGGGTAGGGGTGGGTGAGTGGTAAATAGGTGGTGTCCTGCACATGTTGGCTACAGACAAACACTGAACACCACTGAAGTCACTCGGCAGCAGTGCAGCATTGTCTCTGGCGGTTGGCTTCGTGCCGACAGTTCCCTGTGGCCTGCAGTGCTGGACCAATGCGACAGGAAGACCTTGGCTGTGTCTGGGTATGTCATCAGACAACGTTGCGATGGAAGGGGAGACAATTTCTTTCCCGTCCCATCTTTTGTGTCGCCTTCTTTCCTCGCATTTGTCCGCCATTGCTTAGTCCAGCCACTACGTAAGTAATGTTGGACTAATGCGACGAAAGAAAGGGACACAAAAGATGGGACGGGAAAGAAATTGTCTCCCCTGCCATCGTATCGTGTGTCTGATGACGTACGCCAGTCTTCTCTTTTCTTCAAGAACCACTCTGACAAAGTGCTTCATCAAACAACCAGGGTTGCAGACTCCGCATAGCAG
>CM065737.1:31055772-31059793 GCA_033310375.1 Conus canariensis | reverse complement strand
CCCCCCCCCCCCCCCCCCCCCCCCCCCCCCCCCGACTTTTTATGCTGTTTCCGTGGAAATGACGATCATAGGACGGCGCGGGGCTTGAAACCACATTAGAACTGATGCTGGAGTTTGCAACGTTCGTCGAAAACAAACATCTGTTGGAACAGGTCATGACGCAGAGTCAAAAGCTCCAATGTTGAATCGTTCGGCGCTGGATATGTTCGTTGGAATAGAAAGAAACAAAAGTTTTTTGTTGTTGTTGTTGCTGTTGTTGTTCTTGTTGTTGTTGTTGTGTAGGGGTTTGTTCGTTTGTTTTTAGCGTCAAAGCGTACCGAACTTTGAAAAGATCTTCATTTCATTTTCTTACACACACACACACACACGCGCGCGCGCGCGCGCGCGCGCGCGCACGCACGCACGCACACACACACGTAAGCATGTACATGCCAGGTAATATGACTGGGCTTACATCTCAAGTACTTTTCCCACAAACTATCTCTCAAGACCACCCTTTTAAAAAAATTTTTTTTTTTTTTTTATAATTCTGTCATTTCATTAGACAGCCTCCGAAAGGGGACGGGGATAGACGGGGATGGGGGAAGAAACAGGGGAAAGGGGGGAGGGGGAGTCAACATTTTCTAAAACATTAGATAGGGCTGGAAGGTGGAGTGGGGGGGGGGGGGATGATCTTCATATCGTTTGACCGATCATCAGGACCCGGGCAAAGCTGTTGGATGTGAGGGGAGAGTAAGGGGGGGGGGGGGGGAGGGGGATGAGAGGAGGGAAAGAGGGGGATGAGAGGAGGGGGGGGGGGGGATGAGAGGAAGGGAGAGGGGGGGGGGGGGCAAGCAGTGTCTCCTCAGTTGTGCGCACATGTCCTTCCACGTGTTTGATGATGACGTTTTCCTGTTTTCTTTAAAGGTGCCGTCAGACGTGTATCCGCTGTTGCTGTCATTCTTCTTGTCGTTGTTTATCTGGATTCATGTTCTGATAGTCTCCTCTCTCTCTCTCTTCTCTCTCTTCTCTCTCTCTTCTCTCTCTCTCTTCTCTTTATATTTTTTTATATATAGATAGAATATGATTTTTTTTTTTGAATGAGTTCCATTTCTTTTATGACCTTAAACTGCATGTCAGGTGATGCTTAAAGGCCATGTTCAGTACCATATACCAAATGTAATTATGTTTCATTGATTTTCGATATTTCTTGGAGGGGGGGGGGGAGGGGAGAGGGGAGGGGCGTTGCGGGAGCCGGGGGTCTGGTTTGGAAGACTGACCTGTATTTCTTTTGTCGCTATAAAAATTATGACCCCCCCCCCCCCCCCCCCCTTCTCTCTCTCTTTATTGGTACAGGAAACCAAATCCTGAACTGTAAGCGGTTACCGACTAGGATACGACATATGGGGCTGGTATACCTATCCAGATGGTGATTGTGAGGGATTTTATTTTTACTGATCCAAGAGGACTGTCAGCGCCATTTCCCAGGGACAGACAACCCCTTCATCGTCAGTGTTAATGTCCACGTCCACCACACATCGACACAGAAGATGTGGATAAGAATCCCAGGACATGGGTGTCGGGGGGAGGAAGGGGGGGGGGGGGAGGGTTGAGATGGGTGAGGGACCTAGCTAAGACTGCAGTCGTAACTCCTTCATCCACAAGTCACAATAGACCCAAGTTTTTTTTTTTTTTTTAATCAGTATTTTCTTTTGCATAGAAATAAAATCTTGCCGTAACCATCCGCCGTGGCAAAGTGGTTAGCGTCGCAGACTCCCGGCTGGGAGGTCGTGGGTTCGTTTCCTATTTGAGTCATGTGGGATTTTTCTGCCCCGACCGGCTCCTACGCAGAGCTGAGTTTGCTACGGACTCAATTGGGAAGGCTGGGACCACACAGTCGAGTTTCATCCACTTAATGGATGTGTCTCTGAGAGTGTTGCTCAAATTTCCTGACCAACACTGCAGGTGTCTGTACCTCTCGGTCCTGGTTGACGCACTGATACATTATGAAAGGAAGCGTAGAGTACAGCCCTGTCATGTCTCAGACCGAAATGGAAATTCGTCGCATCATCTTTCTCATCCTCATTCTCATCGACCAGCTTAAAAAAAGGCCTTGTTGCACGTCATAGCTCTCCAGAGACCCACGCTGTTACTGAAGGACTAAAACCTTGCTGTACGTCATGAGTCGCCAACGACCCACACTTTTGCTGAAGGACTAAAGCCTTGCTATACGTCATAGCTTCCAGAGACTCACACTTTTACTGAAGGACTAAAGCCTTGCTGTGCGTCACAGGTTTTCAGTTACCCACACTTTTACTGAACGACCAAAACCTTGCTTACGTCATGGGTCGCCAACGACCCACACTTTTACTGAATGAACTAAAGCCTTGCTGAACGTTGCGGGTCTCAGGAAGTGTCTGTCCCGGCACTGCATGTAAACCATGAGCTGAACCTTGGTTTCTGTGGCCTCCGGATTTCACGTTTATTTCTCTGCTCACATGATGTCTGGCACAATGATGGTGAGGGAAGAGAATATACATGCAATGTCCGTGTTCAAACTTTGAAGAACCTTGGGTTCCTAACGGGAGTTTGAACTGAGAGAGAAGAGAGAGAGACGAGAGAGACAGAGAGAAGAGAGAGAGAGACAGACAGACAGACAGACAGACAGACAGACAGACAGACAGACAGACAGACAGAGACAGAAAACAGACAGACAGATAGACAGACAGAGACAGAGAGATGGCGAAAAGAGAGAGAGAGAGAGAGAGAAGACGAGAAGAGAGAGAGAAGAAACAGACTTACAAATAGACAGACAGACAGACAGACAGAGAAACAGACAGAAGACAGTCAGACAGACATACAGATAGAGACAGACAGACAGAGGACAGAGACAAAGACAGAGAGAGACAGAGACAGAGAGAGACAGAGAGACAGAGAGAGCCTATAGAATAAATAAGTAAGTAAACGACAAGTAAACACATTACAACGATGACGATGGATGGGAGGCCGACGGTTAAGATCACAGGAAGATGGGAGGGGGCGGGGTAGTCGCGGGGGGGGGGGGGGGGGGGAGGGGGGGAGATGGGAGGAGACTGAGTGAGGGTGGAAAAGGAGTGGGGAGGGGAGGGGGGGAACAGGAGCGATCAGAAAGCTGCCAAATAGCCCCCTTCCCCCCCCCCCCCCCCCCCCCCCCCCCCCCCCCCCCCCCCCCTCTCTCCACCACAAGCCAACTGTTCTAGTCTAGCATTGTCTCCCTCTCCCACGCCCCACCACTACCACCACCACCCTTCCGCCCATTTCCCTTCCCTCCTCCTTGCCACATAGAACACGCTTTAAAAACAACAACAACAACAACAACAACAAAAAGAATTGTGGTGGTAGAAGTAGACGTAAAAGGTCAGAGTTCGGGGTTACAGGAAAGGTCAAGTAGTAACAGCCAAGTTTGTTGACCAGATGAAAATCGCCCCGGTTCTGTGTAAAAAAAAAAAAAAAAAAAAAAAATTGAATATGAAAAAAATGATTTCATCCTGGCATTAGGGGTTAGTAAAATTAGTTCAAATGCCATAGGTCAGCAAAAATAGCAGAACGATGCGGGACTCCTTGTGTTTCTACGCCATTGGTAGGGCACTAGGATTTTGGAGTGAAAAGCCGAGCAGACGGCAGGAACATGAAGGGTCACGCGGATCGTGCTTGCATAAGAAAAGGAAACGGACACGAGAGCTGCCTCAGAGTCAGCTATGGTGTGGGTCAAGGGCTGGACTGTGTGACCAATATGTTTTTAGTACTGGCTGATCTTCTGAGAAAAGCCAGGTGCAGCTTTGAGTGTAAGAGAGAATGTAGAGCGTTCGGTGTCTGAACTGTAACCGTGGACTCGGACCTGTACATAGGGCCTGAGGAGATGACAAGGGGGAAAAAAAAAAAAAACTGTACAGGAGACTGGCGTGTTCCATCAGGAACAGAACCGACAGTTCTGCATACTGCGTGAGAGTCCGTGGAGAAAGAAAGAGGAGAGTTAAAAAAAAAAAAAAAAAAAAAGAAAAAG
>CM065737.1:31043272-31048272 GCA_033310375.1 Conus canariensis | reverse complement strand
CCGATAAGTATATAGGTAAGAAATGGAACTTGTTTGGCAGAATTTCTCCACACGCATGCATACTTGAACCTGCGAGGGCAGTGTGTCGATCTAAACACTATCAGAACGGGAAGATATCGCCCGCATGCTAGCATCTCTCTGGGCTGAGGCTGACGGTATCTGCTCTCGGCTTTTTGGAAGATCTCAAGCTGAAAGGTGGTTTCAGGCGAAACATCTTACAAATGATTTCAGCAGTGTCGGATAACTTGCGACTCTCCTGTGATGAATGTATCTTGAGTTTCTTTACAAAAGAAAAAAAAAAAAAAAAAAAAGAAAAAAGCGACGACAACCAAACTCATTTTCATCTGGTTTGTGTTCAATTTCTGATTTTAGGCAAAACATTCAGCAGGACTTCTGCAGTGTCGGATAAACAGCAACTCTCATGTGATGAATGTATGGTAAGGTAAGATAATGCTGCCCTGCCGACCGCAAAGGGCCATATCAGGGACGTCATCGTGTTGAAGTCAACTCACAAGTCATGGGAAAAAAAAACCCTCATTCACACAACTCTTTGAAACACACACAATATGTATCTTGAGTTTATTAAAAAGCAACGAGAAACAAACTCGTTTTTATCCACTTTGTGTTCCATTTCTGATTTTCCTTTCAGATTTTCAAAGTTTTCAGGATTGATTTCAACGGCTTTACGTGTATACCGTGGACAGAAGCAAGGAGACTAAGCCTCACACGCTTCACCTAGCTAGCCACAGACTCCAGGGTCTGTACTTGGAGCCACATAGCAGTCAGTTTCCCCGTCCCTCAACCCCTCTTCTTGACCTTTAGTTAGTCGTCTGGGATTGGTCTTTCGGAGCAGACGATAAACTAAGGTCCTGCCTGCAGCTTGTACGTGTTAACGATCCCCTGGCAACGAGGGAAGCTGTCCCTGGCACAGTTGGAAAATAAAGTTTTAGAAGTCATCATCACGCTCCGGCAGAAAACCCAGACAAACATACAGAGGTGGCGTTGTACTGTGGCGACATGCTCTTTCCGCATAGAGCTGCTCGAATGTCACACAGAGAAAGCTGTTGTCACGCACAGGTTGTACAGCACAATTCATACTGATGAATATTATGCAGTTGAATACTATGCAATGCGATGCAAACAATGCAATGCAACATAATAATAATGCAATACAGAAGCATGCTCACACAAACAGATCACACACACACACATAAACATCTACACAGACACACAAACACACGCACGCATGAAGACACATACACACACGTACGTGCGCGCTTGTACACACACACACACACACAAATGCACACGCGCGCTCGCCCACACACGCACACACGCACGCACACGCACACACACACACACGCTCATGCACCCGAGCACCTCATCCTCTGGTACACACACATAGCCCCGTGCACACACACCCACATAAACACACACAGGTGTACACTCACCACACACACACACACATACAACGATAAGAATGGCACAACAATGTTAGATAGGCACCCAAGGTCTGACCAGCGCGTTGGGCTAATGCGTAGGTCAGACATCCGCCAAGTCGAAGCCACGAGACCTTTTTCTTAAAATTCTCATAGCTCAGTCATCAATTCATTTCCCCATCAGCTTTAAATCATGCGCAGTGTGGTCTTGAAGTGGTGTAGCGTATAATGGATTAGTCCGCACGCAGTGACACTCGATCCTTGACGAAACTGAAACTGAAACTGACGCAGCACAATACAATGACAATGAGTCTGTTGTCAGTTCACTAGGAAACAACGCTCGTGTTACTGGTCACTTCGTGGTTCGCCTGCATTGTTCCTAGCCATAAAGATAATCGCCACTTTCACCCCCCCCCCCCCCCTCCCCCGCGCGTGCACACACACACACATGCACGCACGCAAACACACGCACGTACCCACACACACTCTCTCTCTCTCACGCACACGCGCGCGCACACACACACACACGCGCGCGCGCGCGCGCGCGCGCACACACCATCATCATCACCCCGACTACCACCATCACCAGCAACTGCAATAAAAACAACAAGAACCACACGTCATATACATAAACAAACTTGCATGACCACTTGAATGCACAGTCACGTCATGCTGCTTGGTGTGTGTGTATGTGTGTTGTGTGTGTGTGTGTGTGTGTGTGTGTGTGTGTGTGTGTGTGTGTGTGTGTGTGTGTGTGTGCGTATGTGTGTGTATGTGCGTGCGTGTGTGTGTATGCGCGCGCGCATGTGTGTATGTATGTATGTGTGTGTGTGTGTGTGGTGTGGGGTGTCGCGCGGTGTGCGGTCTGTGTGTGTGTGTTGTATGTACGTATGTGCTGTGCGCAGCGGGTGTGTGTGTGTATGTGTGTGTACATATGTGTGTGTGCGTGCGTGCGTGCGTGCGTGCGTGCGTGTGTGTGCGTGCGTGTGTATGCGCGCGCGCGCTTGGCCCCGTAAGAGGACATTGACATATTCTCTGTTGCTTCGAGTGGTGACAAAAAACGTCAGTAAAGATACTCATCAAACCTTTAAACCATTCCATTTCTCAAATACTTTCAATCTAAGATCAGAATCAAGGATCGCGGTAAAAAGATGGTGAAACAAAGATGGCGTGTACAACTGGCAAACTTTTGATCTTCAGATAAATTTTTATGAAAATTCTTACAAGGTGACGTAGCAATCAATCATTCATTCAATCAATTGGTTTTTGTTAACTGATAGATTCATTGATTGATCGATGGATGGATGGATCGACGGATTGGATGATTGGTCGATCGATTTATTGACGATTGATTGATTAAATAACTTTTATTCCGCGTTTTTTTTTCTTTAATATTCTAGCGCAACCAATTACCTAGAGCGTTTTCACAACCACATATACACAGACTCACACACACACACACACAACACACACACACACTCACACACACACACACACACACACAACACACACACACACACACACACACGGAGGCCATATGTGCAAATGGTCACTACGGAATGGTCAGTCAGAGTCCGTGCTGGACAGTGTGATCAATCAAATACCTTGTCGCAGGATTACAAGTGAGCGAAAAAAGGGAGGGGGAGAAAAGAAAGAAAGTAGAGGAGAGAGAAAGAGAGAAGAAGAAGAAGAAGAAGAAAAGGGAAAAATGCGAAAGGAAAAAAAATGGAAAATAACTGGAGGCTGGAGGACAAAAACAAAAAGCAAACGAAAGTGGACAGATGAAGAAAAACAGAAGAAGAAGAAGAAAAACAGAAGAAGAAGAAGAAGAAAAAACAGAAGAAGAAGGAGAGAGAGAGAGAGAGAGAGAGAGAGAGAGAGAGAGAGAGAGAGAGAGGAGAGAAAGAGAAGAGGACAGAGAGAGAGAAAGACAGAGAGAAAGAGGGACACACACACACACACACGCACACACACGCACGCACGCACCCACACATACACACACGCACGCACGCGCACACACACACACGCGTGTGCGTGTGCGCACGCACGCATGCGCACACACATTCGGACGGACAAGCTGGCAGGCAGACAGGCAAACAGCTAGACAGACAGGCAGGCAGACAGACACACAGGCAGGCAGGCAGACACAAACAGGCAGGCAGACACACAGAAGCAGGCAGACAGACAGAGAGACAGCAGGAGAAAAGACAAGGACACGCTTTTTGATGCTGTTGTTGTCCTCACACACACATGCCAGCACAATCACATCAACGAACAGGTGGGCCGTTCACAACACTGCCAGCACAACAATCAACGAACAGGTGGCCCGTTCACACACACTGCCAGCACAATCAATCCAACAAAAGGTGGCCCGTTCACACACACTGCGCACATCAATCCAACAAACGGTGGGCCGTTCAACACACTGCCAGCACAATCACATCCAACAAACAGGTGGGCCCGTTCACACACACTGCCAGCACAATCACATCCAACAAACAGGTGGGCCCGTTCACACACACTGCCAGCACAATCACATCCAACAAACAGGTGGGCCCGTTCACACACACTGCCAGCACAATCACATCCAACAAACAGGTGGGCCCGTTCACACACACTGCCAGCACAATCACATCCAACAAACAGGTGGGCCCGTTCTTTGTCCCTCTTTCCTTTGTGGTTTGATCTGCCCCCAGGGCAGTCACGCCAGCTATTTAGGTCAGACGGCGTGTACTTTGAAGATAGGAACAAACGGTTTACTCACACCCCTCCCACCCCCACCCCCTACGTCCCTTCCTCCTGCTCATCCTACTGTAGGCGGCAGCCTTAAGATAACACCCCCACACACCCCCCCACTTTCCACCCCCCCCCCCCCCCCCCCTTCCAAAGATGCGCAGTACAGGCGTGACAGCGAACGTTGCCACGCTTCGCTGATGATCGATCAGTTTTAGTGCGGTTCAATCAGTTCAAAGTCATCTACATGAAATCGGACCGAACCAGCCGATAACTTGAAGTCAATTTCATCCCCCCCCCCCTCCCCCTCTTCACCCCTCTCTCTCTCTCCCTGACATTCTTTCACAAAACCACACGTGCGAAATTTGAGAGTGAAAGTCCACGACAAACATTCACTCCTCCATAGTGTTGATCACAGGGTGATAGGATAGGTCTACCAGCCTACTATGTCGTTTTTTTTTTTTTTTTTTTTTTTTTTTCATGGTCTGACCACATCGACTGCTATTCACAGTACTGGCCAAAGGATAGATTGTCTGGCTAGATTCCACAATGTTGATATGTTTCCATACCTGCTCCAATACACACAGAAGGCAGGAGAGGAAAAGAGGGGGGGGGGGGGGGGGGGCGATCAGAAGTAGATTAGGTCACCAGGGAACTCTGTTTAAAATCGAGTCGTCAGTTTCATGGTATCCCAAGCTGTGCACAAAGAGCATGGCTATAGAAGAAGAGGAGAAAGATAAAACAGACCACCAGTCTACTTTATATACGTACGTACACACGCACTTACACACACGTACACGCACAAACACACACACACACACGTTTTCG
>CM065737.1:31023272-31040772 GCA_033310375.1 Conus canariensis | reverse complement strand
CCCACCCTCCTCGCCAGTCGTGTCACGCCATGCATCCGCGCCCACCCTCTTCGCCAGTCGTGTCACGCCATGCATCCGCGCCCACCTCCTCGCCCAGTCGTGTCACGCCATGCATCCGCGCCCACCCTCCTCGCCCAGTCGTGTCTCTCCATGCATCTGCGTTCCATCTGCCCCAATATACCCACCCATGTCACGCCTTGCATCTGCGCCCCCTCTGCCCCAATACGCCTGCCATGTCACGCCCATTCATACGCCCCCTCTGCTCCAATACGCCGCCATGTCACGCCCTTCATACGCCCCCTCTGCCCTAAGAAGCCCGCCATGCCACGCCCTTCATACGCCCCCTCTGCCCTAAGAAGCCCGCCATGCCACGCCCTTCATACGCCCCCTCTGCCCTAAGAAGCCCGCCATGCCACGCCCTTCATACGCCCCCTCTGCCCTAAGAAGCCCGCCATGCCACGCCCTTCATACGCCCCCTCTGCCCTAAGAAGCCCGCCATGTCACGCCCTTCATACGCCCCCTGCCCTAAAGCCCGCCATGTCACGCCTTCATACGCCCCTCTGCCCAAAGCCCGCCATGTCACGCCTTTCATACGCCCCCTCTGCCCTAAGAAGCCCGCCATGCCACGCCCTTCATACGCCCCCTCTGCCCTAAGAAGCCCGCCATGCCACGCCCTTCATACGCCCCCTCTGCCCTAAGAAGCCCGCCATGCCACGCCCTTCATACGCCCCTCTGCCCTAAGAAGCCCGCCATGCCACGCCCTTCATACGCCCCCTCTGCCCTAAGAAGCCCGCCATGCCACGCCCTTCATACGCCCCCTCTGCCCTAAGAAGCCCGCCATGTCACGCCCTTCATACGTCCCCTCTGCCCTAAGAAGCCCGCCATGTCACGCTCTTCATACGCCCTCTGCCCTAAGAAGCCCGCCATGTCACGCCCTTCATACGCCCTCTGCCCTAAGAAGCCCGCCATGTCACGCCCTTCATACGCCCCCTCTGCCCTAAGAAGCCCGCCATGTCACGCCCTTCATACGCCCTCTCTGCCCTAAGAAGCCCGCCATGTCACGCCCTTCATACGCCCTCTCTGCCCTAATACACCCACCATGCTGGCCTTGCAAGCGCCCCATCTGCCCCAAACCATTTCATGCCCTTAATGCTCGCCTCTCTGCCGCAATATACCCCCACCCATGTCACGTTCTGTGTGCGCGCCACGTCTGCCCCAATGCGGCCCACCCGCGTCACTGTACGGTCACACTGTCATGCCCCGCAACCTTCACTCCCTGTTCCCCCACGTCCACTCATGTCACTCCCTGAAATTCACCCCCCCCCCCCCTTACCTTAACCCATGTCAGGCCCTGGAACCCATGTACCCTGTACGCCCCCACATGCCACGCCTTCCCTACCCTACCTCCACCCGTATCATGCTGTAAAATCCGCGCCTCCACGTACCCAGACCCATGTCACACCCTGAAATCCGCACACACACACACACACACACGCCACACACACACAACACACACACACACGCACGCACCCTCTCCACCCCCTTTCTTTACCTCCACTCAGGTCAGGTGAGGAAACCCGCACCCTCCATATTCCCACTCATGTCACGCCCTGAATTCTACGAGCCCAACCCCCTCCCCCCCCCCCTTTCCCGTACCCTAACCTGTGTCATAATCTGAAATTCGCACCCCCTACCACCACCCATGTCAAACTGAAATCCGCGCTCCCTGTACTTCAACCCATGTACACCTTGCATCCCCCCCGCCACCCCACCCATACCCCCATCCATGTCAAGCCCTGAAATCCACGCTCCCTGTACCCTTACCAGTGTCACGCCCTGCATTCGTGACCGCCGCACCCCCACCCATGTCACACGCTGTATTCCAGTCCTTCATATCCGCAACTATGTTGCACGCTGCATTCTCCATCGCGTACCCTTGGCATACCCTGCACCCGCGTCCCATGTAACCCCACACGCCATACACTGTATTCGCTTCTCCCCCCCCCCCCCTTCCATGCATGCCCATCCTTGTCACGACCAGCATCCACGCCCCATGATCCCCCACCACCCCCCCACCCCCACCCCTCACCCCACCCGTATCAAGCCCTGCATCTGTGCCTCACCGTACGCCCGCCGACTGAGCGAATGTATGACTGAACGACCGACTGATCGAGTGAATGAGTGAAAGACCGACTGGCCGACTGAACGAATGAATGACTGAACGAGCGAGTGACCAAACAAATTTACCAACGAATGACTGAACGACCAACTGACTAACTGTACGAAAGTACGACTGAACGAACGACTGACCGACTGAATGACTGAACGACCGATCGACTGAACGAATGAATGACGAACGAACGACTGACCGAATGCATACCTGAACGCTGAACGACCGACTGAACGAATGAATAACTGAACGAGCGACTGACCGACTGTATGAATACATGACTGAACGAGCGATTGACCGACTGAACGAATGAATGACAGAATGAGCGACTGAGCGAATGAATGACTGAACGACAGAGTGAACGAATAAATGACTGAACGACTGACTGACCGAACAAATGCAAGAACGAATGATTGAATGAATGACTGACCGACTGCATGAATGTATGACTGAACAGACGACGAGAGACAGCGACACAGAACGAATGAATGACTGCAACGACGACGACCGATGAATCAGAAGCCGACAAACAATAGACTGAAAGATGGATGATCACTTGGAAACGACACGACGACGACAACAGAATGACATGAACGACCGACTAGAAAGTATGAATGACAGACTGACGAAGAACGATGGACTGATAACTGATGAAGAAACTGACACGGTGATGAACAACGACGACGACGAACGAATGTACGAACGAACGACGAACGGACAGACTAACAATGCGATAATGAAGACCGACGAACGACTGAACGAATGCATAACTAACACCGACGGCGACGAACGAATGATGAACGAACACGACTGGACAAACGTGCGAATGTATAACTGAACGACCGACGGACAGACTGAACGAATGTCATAACTGAACGACCGACGGACAGACTGAACGAATGCATAACTGAACGACCGACGGACAGACTGAACGAATGCATAACTGAACGACCGACGGACAGACTGAACGAATGCATAACTGAACGACCGACGGACAGACTGAACGAATGGATAACTGAACGACCGACGGACAGACTGAACGAATGCATAACTGAACGACCGACGGACAGACTGAACGAATGGATAACTGAACGACCGACGGACAGACTGAACGAATGCATAACTGAACGACCGACGGACAGACTGAACGAATGCATAACTGAACGACCGACGGACAGACTGAACGAATGATAACTGAACGACCGACGGACAGACTGAACGAATGCATAACTGAACGACCGACGGACAGACTGAACGAATGATAACTGAACGACCGACGGACAGACTGAACGAATGCATAACTGAACGACCGACGGACAGACTGAACGAATGGATAACGGAACGACCGACGGACAGACTGAACGAATGCATAACTGAACGACCGACGGACAGACTGAACGAATGCATAACTGAACGACCGACGGACAGACTGAACGAATGCATAACTGAACGACCGACGGACAGACTGAACGAATGCATAACTGAACGACCGACGGACAGACTGAACGAATGGATAACGAGAACGACCGACGGACAGACTGAACGAATGCATAACTGAACGACCGACGGACAGACTGAACGAATGCATAACTGAACGACCGACGGACAGACTGAACGAATGCATAACTGAACGACCGACGGACAGACTGAACGAATGCATAACTGAACGACCGACGGACAGACTGTACGAATGCATAACTGAACGACCGACGGACAGACAACGAATGTATAACTGAACGACCGACGGACAGACAACGAATGTATAACTGAACGACCGACGGACAGACAACGAATATATGACTGAACGACCGACGGACAGACAACGAATGTATAACTGAACGACCGACGGACAGACTGAACTGATATATAACTGAACGACCGACTGACCAAATGAATGACTGGACGAGCAACTGACCGAATGTATGACTGAACGAGTGACCGAAGGAATGAATGACTAAACGACCGACTGAACGAATGCATAACTGAACGACCGATTGGCCGAGTGAACGAACGAATGAGTGAACGTCCGACTGACAGACTGAACGAATGAATATCTGAACGAACGACTTGACAGACTGAACGAATGAATATCTGAACGAACGACTGACAGACTGAACGAATGAATATCTGAACGAACGACTGTCCGACTGAACGATTGAATGACTGTACGACCGACCGACCGTATGGATGACTGAACGACCGACTGAAGGAATGAATGACTGAACGACCGACATAGCGACTGAACGAACGTGTAACTGAATGAATGAGTGACTGAACGAGGTAAGGTGAGGTATGAATGAACGACCGACTGACCGATTCAATGACTGAATGACCGACTGACCGAATGAATGACTGAACAAGCGGCTGACCGACTGAACAATTGAATGACTGAACGACCGACTGAACGAAGCAATGACTGAACGACCGACTGAACGAAGCAATGACTGAACGACCGACTGAACGAAGCAATGACTGGACGACCGACTGAACGAATGAATGACTGAACGACAAACTGATCGACTGAACGAGGGGTCGACCGAACAACTATACGAATAAATGACTAAACGAGCGACTGACCGACTGAATGAACGAGCAACTGACCGACTGAATGACTGACCGACCGACTGACCGAATGAATAAGGGAACGACCGACTGGCCGAATGAATGACTGAATGAGCAACTGAACGAATGTGTAACTGAACGACCGACTGAACAATTGTGTAACTGAACGACCGACTGACCGACTGAACGATTGAATGACTGAACAACCAACTGACCGAATGAATGACACTGAACGACCGACTGACTGAATATATAAGTGAACGAGCGACTGACCGACTGAACGAATGACTGACTGAACGAGCGACTGACCGACTGAACAAATGAATGACTGAACGACCGACTGACCGAATCAATGACTGAACGACCGACGGACCGACTGAACGAAAGAATGACAGAACGAGCGACCGACTGAACGAATGACTGACTATGCGACCAACTGATCGGCTGAAAGAGGGACTGACTGAACGATCGACTGAGCGACTGAACGAACGAATGACTGAACGAGCGACTGACCAAACAGATTTACGAACGAATGAGTGAACAACCAACTGAACGACTGAATGAATGACTGATCGAGCGACTGATCGACCGACCGAACAAACGCACAAAACAAACAAACAAACGAACAAAACAACGAACGAACGATCAAACGTATGCACAAAAGAAAGGAAGAAATGAGAAAAGAAAAAGAAGAAGAAAGAACGAAAAAAAATAATAGTCACCAAGAGTGTACCAAACAATGAAAATAACATGAACGATTGCAAAACTAACTCTTCCATGCATCGCAAGCGCAAGGAGGCGGGGGGGGGGGGGGGGGGGGGGATGCCATTAATTTCAACGTAAAACATTTGAACTTGTAGATGTAAAGTCCGAACACCTAAAACTTTCCGTTGGTAATACTGTGATTGCCACATCACAGGGCATAATACGCTGAAAAGCGTTGTTTAGAGGTAGAACAAACGAACGAACAAACGAACGAACGAAGGAATAAATAAATAAAATAGATAAATCAATAAATACATGAATGAATACAACAGTCGAATAAATAAATGGCAATAGAAAAAACAAATCAATAAATAAATACATGAATGAATACATAATCGAATAAATGAATAAATAAATGACAATAGAAAAATAAGTAAATAAATGAATAAACAAATTAATAAATCGAGAAATAAATACGACTATGAAATAATCAATCAACTGTTAAGCAACTACCAAACTAGATGAATAATTAGATAAATGAACGAACGAATGATGTTTATCTATGTGTGTGTGTGTGTGTGTGTGCGTGCGTGCGTGCGTGCGTGCGTGCGTGCGTGTGCGTGGTGTGAGCGTGTGCGACCGCGCGCATGTGTGCGTTTGTCTTAGTGTTCGCACGTGAGCGTGCGCGCGCGCGCGCGTGTGTGTATGTGTGTGTGTGAGAGAGAGAGAGAGAGAGAGAGAGAAGAGAGAGGGTGTGTGTGTGTGTGTGTGTGTGTGTGTGTGTGTGTGGTGTGTGTGTGTGTGTGTGTGTGTGTGTGTGCCCGTGTGTCTCCGCTCGCGCGTGTGTGTGCGTTTCTCTGTGTGTGGGTGCGCGCGCGCGCGCGCGTGTGTGTGCAAATGCAGTTCCAATACTAAAAAGGGGTGTGTTATTTAACGTTTGAGTATAAATGTGTATCTAATATTACTGGCTATGTAATCTCTTCAGTAACAATATTACACAGACACAGATAGAGACAACAACACACACACACACACACACACACACACACACACACACACACACACACACAAGGAAAATCGACAGTTACAAATTTCTTGGAAAATCATTGTCTAAACCTCGACCGTTCGAAGTGTAGTCCAGATAATAGATCCAATACACAAATATGTGTGTGTGTGTGTGTGTGTGTGTGTGTGTGTGTGTGTGTGTGTGTGTGTGTGAGTGTGAGTGTGTGTGTGTGTAAGTGTGAATGTGGTGTGTGTGTGTGTGTGTGTGTGTGTGTGTGTGTGTGTGTGTGTGTGTGTGTAAGTGTGAATGTGTGTGTGTGTGTGTGTGTGTGTGTGTGTGTGTGTGTGTGTGTGTGTGTGTGTGTGTGTTCTGTGTGCCTGTGTGTCCTTGCGTGTGAAGGTAGCCATATGTGTACATACATGTGTGTGCACGAGCTTGTATCCACCTAGTCATCTGACTGAAATGGCTGATAAGAAGATGGCAGCAAGAAAAGAAAACTGATGGAAAAAGTAAACAACAAAAAAGGGGCATAAAATCTTAGAAAATAAAAAGAAACCGGAATCGGATAAATAATAAGTAAAGTAGTACGTGAAATAAGTATAAAATGGTTTTGAAATATTTGTTGAAATCTGATGGATAAATCATTTTCCGATAATATTTCTCTCTCTCTCTCTCTCTCTCTCCTCTCTCTCTCTCTCTCTCTCTCTCACGAGATGGTGATGATGATGATGATGAGATGACGATGTTGATAATAATGATGATGATGATGATAATGATGATGATGATGATGATGATGATGATGATGATGAAAGATGATGATAATGATGATGATGATGATGATGATGACGATGATGATAATGATAATGATGATGATGATGATGATGATGATAATGATGATGATATGATAATGATGATGATGATGATGATGATAATGATGATGATGATGATGATGATGATGACGATGATGATAATGATGATGATGATGATGATGATGATGACGATGACGACGATGACGATGATGATGAGCAAGAGGAAGACACCTCGAGAATGATGAGTGATAAAGGAGATGGTGAGAGCAGAATGTGAGAACAGTAAATGACAGGAACGGAGTGCCAAACGTTAAACCGATGAATGGCAGACTGGAGAAAAACAGGAAGAACTGAAGAAAAATCGACCAATGCAAATTAATTAAACCCAGTACCACTCAGAACAAAGACGTTAACTGTCTCACTCCGGAAGAAATCACCATAAGAAGATAGAGGAACTTTGCTTTGGGCTCCATAAGAAACAAAATAAAAAGAGATTCAAGTGTGCTAACAGTTCAGGATTCATCAAATTGAGATGGCTTTCCAACACTCTGTCGAAGTCGTAACAGCAGTCAAGTCGCTGACACACGGCAAGGCTGCAAGCATCGACAACATCGCTGCAGAACGCTTAAACATGGCGGAAAGGCAGTAACTGATATATTAACTGCCATCTGCAACAAAATCTGACACACGAGCGAGTGGCTAACGCCTAAAAGACTAGATCACTTATCGTCACACTTCCAAGGAGAGGAAATCCTCAACACTGCCAGAACAACCGCAAGATCAGTCAGATCAGCGATATAAGCAACGTTATGTTCAAAATCATTCTGAACAGATCACAGTTGCAAACAGACACCGTTGTATCTGAAACGCTGAAGTATCATCAAAAAGATCTTCAACGTTTCGCCAAAACACTTGCAACACCAGGAGGTGTTCTACCATGTCTTCACAGACTTCAAAAAGGCGTTTGACAGAGTCTGTGCAGAGGTGCTACATGCCGTCAAGAAGGAAGCTGATTTGGGACAAAGTTAATCAGCAACATCCGGCAAGTTTGCTCCAAAGTGACCAGTGCAGTACTCACAAAGGGCGCGACTAGACAGCAGTCCCACAAATCTGTTGGGATTCGTCAAGGTCCCCTTAGTCTGCAATACGTTCCAACATAGTTCTCGAATGCATCATGAATGATCCACATGAAGATCATGTCAACACAATCAGCACTGCAAGAATTTTCACGAACCCTCACTTTGCAAAACAACTTCGATGGCCTGGCGGACACCGAACAAGAACTTACTAAGCTTGTTAAAACTCTGGATTAAAACATCTACGAGACATAGTGCGGATAGCAACACAAGAAGACCAAGCTAATGGCCAGCCACAACACCCGCTCCAGTACTGACAGAAGCTATGAACTGTTAACAGTTCATACATCTCAAATTCATTTCAGCTAGGACTGTTCAATAGTTCTATATTGGGATTCATTCAGCGATGGGATCTAAATCAAATATCCTCCTCAAGAGCAGCAGAGGACTCATCATTCTGTCCAGACTGAGCTCTGTATGGAAAGACATCATCAGTTCTGTCCAGACTGAGCTCTGTATGGAAAGACATCATCACTTCTGTCCAGACTGAGCTCTGTATGGAAAGACATCATCAGTTCTGTCCAGACTGAGCTCTGTATGAAAGACATCATCACTTGTCCACTGACTCGATGGAAAGACATCATCAGTTCTGTCCAGACTGAGCTCTGTATGGAAAGACATCATCACTTCTGTCCAGACTGAGCTCTGTATGGAAAGACATCATCATTCTGTCCAGACTGAGCTCTGTATGGAAAGACATCATCACTTCTGTCCAGACTGAGCTCTGTATGGAAAGACATCATCACTTCTGTCCAGACTGAGCTCTGTATGGAAAGACATCATCTCAGGGAAACACAAATCTGGCTCCTGCATGTACGGGTGTATTTCATTTTCCTATATCCATACGCAACGTGGACCTGTAAGAAAGAGCCCAACTATAGAAATGGGGTGTTATTGCAAGATACTATACGTCAGACAGACTGATTACGTCACCACTGAACAAGTGCGCCAGACTACCAAACAGCACATCGCGCCATCCGAAGATTTGCTGACATCAGCAAAGCCAAAAAAAAAAAAAAAAAAAAGCTTTATCATGAAGATCCAATGGCCCCTCCAAAATTATCATCCTGGAAAGTGTTGAAGGAGCGAGACCAAGAGAGAGAGAAAAAAAAAAGACTGACAACACTGCGGAATGGACAAAGAAACCCAAGGCCTCGGAACACAACCAACAGAATTGAAGGAATCTGGTGAACAGTTCTTCAGTACGATGCCCCAGTGCCGTCACCTGGACCTAGGGAAAAGAAGTCGATATTAGTGATACCAAGATATAATCATTCTTGTACTTTTAAATTATATGTTATTCACTACGTGTGCGTGATTCTAGGATCGAGCCATCTGTTAACATTTTGTTATTAATCTGAATACACGGCTTTGATACGTTCTCGAGTCTCAGAAAACAAAATGTTTACGTTATCACCTTTCTAAGATGATAAAATGTTAACGTTTTCATCTGTCGTCGGTACAATATAATCATTATCAAAGTTTAACTGTCGGTTCTCTCGGTGAGGCAGGACAGGTACTGTCGGATCTGAGGACACAGATAAAAGAACCAAATTGTATTTTTTGTTCAATTCATCAGTATAATTTCTAACTGGCTGGAGAGAAATTTTTAAACAGAATATATAAGTAACCGCCAGACAAGGGGGACAAACACAGCACAAGACAAAACACGACGAGGTCTTCAGGCAAGACCAAAGACATTCATGACAATGAAAACGAAGAACGAGCAATCACTTATCTCCTCAAACTGGGCACAAGATGAGACTGATAGATTACATGAAAATACAAAAGCATGAGAATGATCCAGTGATATACAAAACTGGGGAAAAAATGAAACGAAAACACACACGAACGCACACACACACACACACACACACACACACACACACACACACACACACACACACACACACACACAAATGATGAACAGGGGACGGAACTAGAAGAGAGGAAGAGAGGAAACAGCGCCAGGATGATGGACTACATAAACGTAAGACATTGTCAGAACATTCAATAAAGCAAAAACCAGACGAAGCGATGACGAGAATGATCAATGATAGACGCAGTGAGGACACACACACACACACACACACACACACACACACACACACACACACACACACACACACACACAACGAATGGATGAGATGAATGGGGAAGAACGCGAAAGTAATGAATAATTAACGCTGGAAGCACGTGAGAAACTTCAGCGATGGATGGGACTGGACGCAGCGAACGACAGACGGGATCAGCAGAACGAGAAGGCCTTAACGGAAGGAATGGTTCACGAATAACGAGTACAGGAGAATGTCAATACGACGAAGGAAAGAAAGAAGTAAGAGAAGATGAAGAACAGACACATCCAGAACAACAAGCCTTGAAGATCATGACTGACTGAGAAGAACGAGAATATGGTGAACGATCAACGGGACTGGAACGTTTCATGAAGGAGACTGGTGGGAAAACGAAATGTGAGAATGACGAAAGAGGACAAACCACGGGAAAGGAAACGGGTGAGAGAAGTAAACGTGACGGAAAGAAAAAAACAATAAAACAATGAAACGGTGTGAAAGACAAGGAGAGAAAGGGGAACACGTGAGGAAACGATTAGAAAGAGATGATGAGGAGAAGCGAACCGTGAACATCGAATGATGGGAAAGAGAAGGGGAGAATCAACGTGATGTGATGAAGGCAGTTCGAATGAGATGGCAACGATTGTGATGAAGGCATTCGAATGAGATGGCAACGTGATTGTGATGAAGGGCAGTTCGAATGAGATGGCAACGGATGATGAAGGAGGTCGAGAGATGGCAACTGAGATGAGTCAATGAACGGCAACGTGATGTGATGAAGGCAGTGAATGAGATGGCAAGAATCTGAGATGCGCATGCCATGAAGAAAACAGGCGAACGCGAAATGATAAAAAGAGACGAGAGAGAACAGAATGATTCAGATCAAGATAATTCGCGTCAGAATCATGAATGAGGTGGATGAAAAGAGTCAATGATATCTATGAACGAGAGGTCAATAAAAAAAAAAAAAATGTGAGAATGATAAATGATGTATGACAGATGACGGATAGAATTGTGGATGGGAAAACTTTGAAATGATGAATGTTGGACTGAGGAAAAGTCTGAGAACAATTAACGATGGAGTGGGAGAATGTCAGAATGATGAATGTTGGACTGAGGAAAAGTCTGAGAACAATTAACGATGGAGTGGGAGAATGTCAGAATGATGAATGTTGGACTGAGGAAAAGTCTGAGAACAATTAACGATGGAGTGGGGGAATGTCAGAATGATGAATGTTGGACACGGGGGAAACATGGAGTGAAGAATGTTGATCAAGGGGGGGGGGGGGGGGGGGTGGGGTAATGGTGGACTGAGGGAAAAGGTAAGAATGATGAAAATTGGCTGGCGGAAAAGGTGAGGATGGATGCTGGAGTAGGGTAAAACATACAACTGGTGAATGTCGGACGGGAGGTGTGTGTGTGTGTGTGGGGTGTGTGTGTGTGTGTGGTGTGTGTGTGTGTGTTGTGTGTGTGTGTGTGTGTGTGTGTGTGTGTGTGTGTGTGTGGTGTGTGTGCGTGCACGCGTGCGTGCGTGAGTGCGTGCGTGCTTACGCGCGCGCGCGTGCGCGTGTGTGTGTGTGTGTGAAAGGAGAAGGAGGGGGGAAATTGAAAATGATGAATATTGGACTCGGGGTGGGGTGGGGTGGATGACGAATGTTGGACGGGGCGGGCCGGGGGGGGGGGGGGGGGGATGAGAGAAACAATACATGATCTGGGGGCGAAACGTGAAAATGAGGAATGCAAGACTGGGGAAAATGGCGAGAATGATAAATGCTGGATTGGGGAGACTGCAGGAGGGGGGGGGGGGGGGGGGGGGGGGGGGGAGGGGGAGGGGGGGGGGGTGGAGCGGGGCTGAGTGAGACGCGAGAATGGTGAATGCTGAACGGGAGGAAACAGTGAGAATGCTGACTGTTGGACTGGGAGGAGAGGAAAGAAACACACAGGAAAGATGACTAACACAGGAAAGATGACTAACACAGGGAAAGACTGGGACTAACAGAGGAAAGATGACTAACACGAGGGAAAGATGACTAACACAGGAAAGATGACTAACACAGGGAAAGATGACTAACAGAGGAAAGATAACTAACACAGGAAAGATGACTAACAGAGGGAAAGATGACCAACAGAGGGAAAGGTGGTGCCGTCACTGAACGAAAAGACGGACGAGGAAAGCGAAGGAAAGAGAAGAGCGAGAGAGTGATGACCTTAATGGAAACAGGACAGCGAGAGAGTAGTAGCGGTGCACCATCAGCACAGAATGAAACGGGACAGCCAGAGAGTAGCAGCGGGCACCATCAGCACAGAATGAAACGGACAGCCAGAGAGTAGTAGCGGGCACCATCAGCACAGAATGAAACGGGATGAGAAGACAGCGGCACCGCGTTTCTAATGAATGGCTGACACGACGGAGACGAAGGGAACGTGACAATGCCGAGCGTAGGACGAGAGCAGAACATGACAACAGTAAATGAAGAACAAGACGGGAAGAACAGACCATGAACCTAACCCAGAAATGGAACGGTAACTGGGGAAACGTGAAAAGAATAAACGATGGACGAGTGAAGAAAAGGACAACAAAGATCGAGAGATGCGAGAAGAGGATGACGTGAACCTGGTGAATGACGCTCTGGAGGAAGAAAGTAGTTTTTACAGAATGAGTGATCGACAGGAGGAGAACATAAGAATGATCAACGACAGGCGCGGATAGGAAGGGGAGAACTGGATGGAGTTGAATATGACACATCCATTCTACTGTTCAATACGGCCGAAAGAGTCTAGGGGTAACAATGGAAATGACTGTATCGTTGGGAGAGGGGGTGGGGGGGGGGGGGGGGGAGGGGGGGACTGCAGGACTAGGATGTGTAGTGGGAAAAGACCAAATATGACATAAAAGAATGGGGCATGTGGAAACATGAATAATGCATAACACTGCGTGTGGCCGGTAATGGAAGGCTGAAGAATAAAGAGGGGGGAGGGGGGGGGGGGTCGGAAACTGAAGGAGCTAAGGTTCAAATCCATGAAATATTATACGAAAACAACTTCGGTGGAGAAGCGAGAAATGCACTGTGCGGAGAAGGAAACTGGTGACGGTGTGCCCAATCCTTTCAGCATGTCCACAACATGTTTATACCATGAAGTGAAGGGTCTCTGGAGAACGTCAAGGGGGAACTGGACAGAGTAGGCAGTGGAAGGACAAGTACTGAACAGTACAAATTCCCTGATGAGAAAGAATGCCGGTGAGAAGCCAAGGAAAAGAAGTAAAATAAAACTGTTGTGATGAGCATCAGGAAATCCTATGTGAGCGGGAATAGGGGCAAAACCGGGATATTTATAAAGAGTTATATGCGGGATCTATCTAAACTGATATATTTCTAGTGGATCAGACGCAAAACCATATCAGGGCCGTGAGCATTTAGAAAATAATGTCAGCTAATATCGAGTCGCCAGATTGACATTCGAATCACGCATGGATCAACATGGAAAAAAATGACCAAGATATCTTTCATCAACGTCATTCAGCATAACTGCTTCATGACCCCCCCCCCCCCCCCCCCCCATCTCACCCTTTCCAATCAATACCCATACCCACCCCATTAAATAGTAAGGTCAGAGTAAAGCACCCAGGTCGTTGTATGACGAATACACGTACGCCTGTCATGTATTGATGTTCCGATGGTATTGGTGTAGTGTTGCGCAAGCCCTCCACCATCGCTCTTTTCCCTTCGCCCCCCCCCCCTTCCCCCCCTCCGGCTGGCCTTCCTGTTGCGGTCAACCCATTGGCCCTACCACCCTGGTCAGTGTCGACACTCAACCTGAACATGACCTCACACCGAACCTGGCTCGGGTGTCACTTCTCTGCACAGGGTCTGCACTGAATCGGCTTTATTAATATCAGATTGACGGACGCGCAGGAGATCTCAGCAACGAAATATTGTTGGATGCTACCAAAGGAATCACAAAAGAAATCGCAGTCAACGAAAAACTGTTCAATATAGAGAGCGGTTTTATGGGGTGAAGTGTGTCGCAGAACGCCAACGAAATAACATTGAGCTGAACCTTGGTTACACTCGGGAAGAATGAACGGCACAAAGCCTCAAAAACTCAGAAACAAAGGCTAACTCAACCAGAACCAGAAACTTAGTCACTAAAAAGAAAAGAAAAATGTACGGTGTTGACTACCTCCAGACAGGAAACTGTGAATCAGGGGGCACTTCACAGCGCAGCCTGTTTGTTGACCTATGGTATAGCGAACTAAACGGAAATTAACCCGTAAACAAATGTTACGCAAGAAGTGAACACAGCACACAGAACGGAGAAAGCGATCAGGACATTCTGTATATGTGTGTGTGTGTGTGTGTGTGTGTGTGTGTGTGTGTGTGTGTGTGTGTGTGTGTGTGTGTGTGTGTGTGGTACATGCTGTGCGTGCGCCGCGGCCCGCGCCCGCGCGCGGCGGTGTGTGTGTTGTGTGTGTGTGTGTGTGTGTGTGTGTGTTGTGTGTGTTGTGTGTGTGTTGGTGTGTGTGTGTGTGTGTGTGTGTGTGTGTGTGTGTTGGTGGTGTGGTGTGTGTGTGTGTGTGTGTGGTGTGTGTGTGGTGTGTGTGTGTGTTTGGGCGCCCGCGTCATAAATCTTAGTTTGAGAGGAAGCTGTCTTCTGCAAACAGTTAACAACAGCTCCTGACATCATCAGACTTTGGATGGCTAGATACAAAGGAAGGTCTCGTCAAATCGAGCTCGTACGGATTCGTGGTGCAAATCAACAAAAGTCTTAGCATACCGTCTGTAGAATTCACCTATCGAAGAATATTCGTGCTCTGAGGAAAAATAAACAAGTCAAAGCTGAAAGCATTATCAGAAACAAAACTGAAATGGCGCTACTGGAGATGGGCACGGACAATGTCTGTTTCAGTACAGCTCGCGCAGACCACAGAGAGCATTTCCAGGGCGGTCAACACGTACCAAAACACAAAGAAACAAAACAGCAAGCAAACAACTCCCGACATCATCAAAAAGTCACTCCCGTAAAAGGAAAACAGATTCACATACTACACGGTTTGCAGGTATACTTATTCATAATATTAAAATTCCATGCTGCAGTTCAACAGTTGGATAAAACTAAGCCATGTTAAAGTGCACTGACCACTTTGGTTATTTCGCTCAGAGTTTTTCTTTGAAAACAAATTCAAATCCTTCCGAGAACATTCCAGTGCAACAAAGTTACATCGAATGCAAAAAAAAAAAAAAAAAAAAAAAAGAAAGAAAAATCCTGAGCACGAGGTGAAACGCTTAGTATATTGTGAATGTATCCAACCGCCAGTATATTGTACATGTATATGTGAGCACAGTATAAGCCTAGGGCTTGCTGTTGCTCATTCGTCCTGACAATGATGAAGGTATTCTGTTTACTTGTTTCTTCGATAAAAGTTATTTAAACCAATGCCAAACTAGTGAACAGCACCGCAGAATGGACAGCCAGTTCCAGTGGTTAAACCCTTACCATCCAGTCACCAGATTACAAGAAAGAAATTTATCAAGTAAAAAAAGAAACGTGTTCCAGACCACAGGAAGAAGAACAGACCACACGTACTGAAAAGAGGCTGGCAACAGTGCGGAGAGAACAAATTAAAGGCAAATTTAAAAAAGACAGGAAAGTAAAAGACACAAAAGTGACAAAAAGAAGAAATTACTTGCGTCGGAATTCTAAAAGACAGAGGCACAATTTACACTGAAAGATCCTCACCTTCCCCTCTCTCCCCTGCATTCCTATGTGGCGAATTATACCAAAAAAAAACATGCCGAGTGTTAGTACAGATTGAAAAACGGGCCACAGAGGCAGAACACAACGACAGTGAAGAAACGGAGACCAAAAGAAAAGCCAGAGGAAAGTGGAAATGGTGAGCACAGCACCACAAGAAGACTGGAACATATCTTATACTGAAAGAACCCTACCCCCACCCCCACTTCACCCCTTCTTTTGGCACGGGGTTTCCACTGTACAAGGTAAGTAGAGGCGTGCTGCAGATTGGCTCCCAGGATGACCAAGATGACCGAGGTGAAAAACAGACACGTTACAGGGGCGATCAAGCTGGTTTAGAAAAGTGTCATACAGTATATCCCTTAAAGTGAAACTCTGTTCACATGCTGGCCACGTCAGAATGTTGTTTCTGGATACTCAGAGAGTGCAAGCTAGCGCAGGAATGAGTTTTGTGAGACCTCTAATGACCTTTCCTCGAGGGTGTTGTGAACTTCCGTTTCACTCACAGAAAGAACGGAAATGGGGGTGCATCAGCGAATGACGAGCCATGAAGGTACTGAGGGGAAGGGGGGAGGGGGGGTGGGGGGTGGGGGGTGGGGGGGAATGGAGACGCACGTTCGGAAGGGATGAAGTGGGCTCTAAGACAATGGCAGATAAACGCCAGTAACATCAGTTAAAGAACAGGTGGGACGAAGGCGACAGAGCAAAGACGTTCGATAGGACAGAACGCAGCGATCAGAAAGAAATGATATAGCATTTAAATTTAGAACATATTAATGTCTAAAATTTGAAAAAATATTCGCTTCGCGGAAAAAATCATCAACAGTTCTGTGGATGCGCTGACAGCACGGCCAGTTGGTGATTAGATTCTGATCACCTTGGCCGCGTGTGCTGTCAAACAACAGGAGTGCCCATGCGGTTTCTTCGCGCGCGCTGTGTGTGTGTGTGTGTGTGTGTGGTGTGTGTGTGTGTGTGTGTGTGTGTGTGTGTGTGTGTGAGGACTTGGGGGTGGAGATGAGTGGGAGCACGAAAGGGGAAGAAAGCCACGTGACATCTTTTTCTTAAAAGTCATGGCGGGTGGAAGGGGGAGGCTAGGGTGGAAATGTAGCACTAAAGGGTGGCGAGTTGCTGGCAGATGACTCCAATGAAATGTCATAATAGATAATCCCGTGGTTCTTGATCACATCGGCTGCTGGCACTACAGAACACAAATTTACTCTGTTTCTATCATTATCATCATTACGACACTCACTCCCCCCCACCCCCCCCGCCCCCCCACCCTCCCC
>CM065737.1:31005772-31010772 GCA_033310375.1 Conus canariensis | reverse complement strand
CTAGGTGTGCACGGACAGCCTGCAGGTTACAGAGAAAGTAACATGGTGCCAGGTGTGCACGGACAGCCTGCAGGTTACAGAGAAAGTAACATGGTGCTAGGTGTGCACGGACAGCCTGCAGGTTACAGAGAAAGTAACATGGTGCTAGGTGTGCACGGACAGCCTGCAGGTTACAGAGAAAGTAACATGGTGCTAGGTGTGCACGGACAGCCTGCAGGTTACAGAGAAAGTAACATGGTGCCAGGTGTGCACGGACAGCCTGCAGGTTACAGAGAAAGTAACATGGTGCTAGGTGTGCACGGACAGCCTGCAGGTTACAGAGAAAGTAACATGGTGCCTAGGTGTGCACGGACAGCCTGCAGGTTACAGAGAAAGTAACATGGTGCTAGGTGTGCACGGACAGCCTGCAGGTTACAGAGAAAGTAACATGGTGCCAGGTGTGCACGGACAGCCTGCAGGTTACAGAGAAAGTAACATGGTGCTAGGTGTGCACGGACAGCCTGCAGGTTACAGAGAAAGTAACATGGTGCCAGGTGTGCACGGACAGCCTGCAGGTTACAGAGAAAGTAACATGGTGCCAGGTGTGCACGGACAGCCTGCAGGTTACAGAGAAAGTAACATGGTGCAGGTGTGCACGGACAGCCTGCAGGTTACAGAGAAAGTAACATGGTGCTAGGTGTGCACGGACAGCCTACATCTTACGGAAAAGTAACATGGTGCTAGGTGTGCACGGACAGCCTACATCTTACGGAAAAGTAACATGGTGCCAGGTGTGCACGGACAGCCTACATCTTACGGAGAAAGTAACATGGTGCTAGGTGTGCACGGACAGCCTACATCTTACGGAGAAAAGTAACATGGTGCTAGGTGTGCACGGACAGCCTGCAGGTTACAGAGAAAGTAACATGGTGCCAGGTGTGCACGGACAGCCTACAGGTTACAGAGAAAGTAACCTGGTGCTAGGTGTGCACGGACAGCCTGCAGGTTACAGAGAAAGTAACATGGTGCTAGGTGTGCACGGACAGCCTGCAGGTTACAGAGAAAGTAACATGGTGCCAGGTGTGCACGGACAGCCTGCAGGTTACAGAGAAAGTAACATGGTGCCAGGTGTGCACGGACAGCCTGCAGGTTACAGAGAAAGTAACATGGTGCCACGTGTGCATGGACAGCCTACATCTTACGGATAAAGTAACATGGTGCCAGGTGTGCACGGACAGCCTGCAGGTTACAGAGAAAGTAACATGGTGCCAGGTGTGCACGGACAGCCTGCAGGTTACAGAGAAAGTAACATGGTGCCAGTGTGCACGGACAGCCTACATCTTACGGAGAAAGTAACATGGTGCCAGGTGTGCACGGACAGCCTGCAGGTTACAGAGAAAGTAACATGGTGCTAGGTGTGCACGGACAGCCTACATCTTACGGAGAAAGTAACATGGTGCCAGGTGTGCACGGACAGCCTACATCTTACGGAGAAAGTAACATGGTGCCAGGTGTGCACGGACAGCCTGCAGGTTACAGAGAAAGTAACATGGTGCCAGGTGTGCACGGACAGCCTGCAGGTTACAGAGAAAGTAACATGGTGCCAGGTGTGCACGGACAGCCTGCAGGTTACAGAGAAAGTAACATGGTGCCAGGTGTGCACGGACAGCCTGCAGGTTACAGAGAAAGTAACATGGTGCTAGGTGTGCACGGACAGCCTACATCTTACGGAGAAAGTAACATGGTGCTAGGTGTGCACGGACAGCCTGCAGGTTACAGAGAAAGTCAACATGGTCGGCAGGGTGTGCACGGACAGCCTGCAGGTTACAGAGAAAGTAACATGGTGCTAGGTGTGCACGGACAGCCTACACTTACGGAGAAAGTAACATGGTGCTAGGTGTGCACGGACAGCCTGCAGGTTACAGAGAAAGTAACATGGTGCCAGGTGTGCACGGACAGCCTACAGGTTACAGAGAAAGTAACCTGGTGCTAGGTGTGCACGGACAGCCTGCAGGTTACAGAGAAAGTAACATGGTGCTAGGTGTGCACGGACAGCCTGCAGGTTACAGAGAAAGTAACATGGTGCCAGGTGTGCACGGACAGCCTGCAGGTTACAGAGAAAGTAACATGGTGCCAGGTGTGCACGGACAGCCTGCAGGTTACAGAGAAAGTAACATGGTGCCACGTGTGCATGGACAGCCTACATCTTACGGATAAAGTAACATGGTGCCAGGTGTGCACGGACAGCCTGCAGGTTACAGAGAAAGTAACATGGTGCCAGGTGTGCACGGACAGCCTGCAGGTTACAGAGAAAGTAACATGGTGCCACGTGTGCACGGACAGCCTACATCTTACGGAGAAAGTAACATGGTGCCAGGTGTGCACGGACAGCCTGCAGGTTACAGAGAAAGTAACATGGTGCTAGGTGTGCACGGACAGCCTACATCTTACAGAGAAAGTAACATGGTGTCAGGTGTGCACGGACAGCCTGCAGGTTACAGAGAAAGTAACATGGTGCAGGTGTGCACGGACAGCCTGCAGGTTACAGAGAAAGTAACATGGTGCTAGGTGTGCACGGACAGCCTGCAGGTTACAGAGAAAGTAACATGGTGCCAGGTGTGCACGGACAGCCTACAGGTTACAGAGAAAGTAACATGGTGCTAGGTGTGCACGGACAGCCTGCAGGTTACAGAGAAAGTAACATGGTGCCAGGTGTGCACGGACAGCCTGCAGGTTACAGAGAAAGTAACATGGTGCTAGGTGTGCACGGACAGCCTGCAGGTTACAGAGAAAGTAACATGGTGCCAGGTGTGCACGGACAGCCTGCAGGTTACAGAGAAAGTAACATGGTGCCAGGTGTGCACGGACAGCCTGCAGGTTACAGAGAAAGTAACATGGTGCCAGGTGTGCACGGACAGCCTGCAGGTTACAGAGAAAGTAACATGGTGCCAGGTGTGCACGGACAGCCTGCAGGTTACAGAGAAAGTAACATGGTGCCAGGTGTGCACGGACAGCCTGCAGGTTACAGAGAAAGTAACATGGTGCTAGGTGTGCACGGACAGCCTGCAGGTTACAGAGAAAGTAACATGGTGCCAGGTGTGCACGGCAGCCTGCAGGTTACAGAGAAAGTAACATGGTGCCAGGTGTGCACGGACAGCCTGCAGGTTACAGAGAAAGTAACATGGTGCCAGGTGTGCACGGACAGCCTGCAGGTTACAGAGAAAGTAACATGGTGCCAGGTGTGCACGGACAGCCTGCAGGTTACAGAGAAAGTAACATGGTACCAGTGTGCACGGACAGCTGCAGGTTACAGAGAAAGTAACATGGTGCTAAATGTGAACGGATATCCTATACCAAAAATAACTTGGTGCCAGATATGAACGGATATCCTATACCAAAAATAACTTGGTGCCAGATATGAACGGATGTCCTAAGCCGAATATAACCTGGTGCCATATATGAACGGATATCGTACACCCAAAAATAACATGGTGCCAGATATGAACGGATATCCTACACTCAAAAATAACATGCTGCCAGATGTGAACGGATATCCTACACCCAAAAAATAACATGGTGCCAGATGTGAACGGATATCCTACACCCAAAAAATAACATGCTGCCAGATGTGAACGGATATCCTACACTCAAAAATAACATGGTGCCAGATATGAACGGATATCCTACACCCAAAAATAACATGGTGCCAGATATGAACGGATATCCTACACTCAAAAATAACATGGTGCCAGATATGAACGGATATCTTACACCCAAAAATAATACGGCGCCTAGCTGACCAAGCAGTGACGCACCGCGTTCCCAGTTTGAAGTTCCGACAGACATAGAACTTGTCATTATCGCTGTCCCTTACAATGCGCTGTTCTCCTCCTTTCCCGTGCTGCACCTTCCCCTCTCCCCCCCCCCTCCACCCCACACACACACACACACACACGCAATCCGAAACGAGATAAACAACACTCAGGACAACGAAACTGAAGAACGAGCCATCACTTATCTCGTCAACTCTGCCGCAAGGTTCAACGCCCATCCCGAGTGTTGTTTACCTTGCCTGAAGAAGACCTAAGAGGTCGAAACGCGTCGTGTTTTGTTTTGCGATTCGTTTGTTCATGTTTGGCGGATATAGTACTTAAAAAACTTTTTTTTTAAAGATTTGTTTAGATTTCCGTCTGCAGTCGCTTCACTTTGCAACAAGAAACATCAAGATTAAAAAAATGAAAAAAATAATTAAAAAAAAAAGAAAAAAGGATAAGGACATCATGAAAAAGAAAAGATAGGTGAGGCCGTCAGGAGAAACGAAAGATGGATAAGGGAAAAAATAAAAAACAGGGGTAAATGGATTATGAAACCATGACAAAAGTAAAGATGGACCGTGTGGTCATCATGAGCACGGGGAGATAAGATAATGACATTATCAGAACGGGAAAGAAAAAAAGAAAAAGAAAAAAAAAAAAAAAAAGATACACCCGAGTGTGCCTCTTACAGAGAAAGCAACGTACAAAGGATCAGGACTGAAGTGGACATCATAACAGGCAAAGATGGATGTGAACATCGTTGGCCAAGGGCAGATAAAAGTCCCACCAGACTTTCTCCCCAGTTATTCTCCGATCCGTCTTGAACACCCTCATCCTCCCTTTGAGACGGATTCCAGATTGGATGACGACATCATGAGACAGGAAAGATGGATGACGACATCATGAGAAAGGAAAGATGGATGACGACATCATGAGAAAGGAAAGATGGATGACGACATCATGAGAAAGGAAAGATGGATGACGACATCATGAGAAAGGAAAGATGGATGAGGGTAATCATGATTACAGGAAAGATGGATGAGGGTAATCATGATTACAGGAAAGATGGATGAGGACACTATGAGAAAAGAAAGATGGATAAGAACATTATCAGAAAGAAAGATGGATGAGAACATTATCAGAAAGAAAGATGGATGAGAACATTACAGAAAGAAAGATGGATGAGAACATTTCCAGAAAGAAAGA
>CM065737.1:30990772-30998272 GCA_033310375.1 Conus canariensis | reverse complement strand
GTTTAGAAAGGATTGCGTGAATTTTCATCTCTCGTTTGGAAAGGCTTGTGTGAGATTTTCATATCTGTCGTTTGGAAAGGCTTGTGTGGATTTTGATGTCTGTAGTTTGGATAGGCTTGTGTGGATTTTCATCTCTGTCGTTTAGAAAGGCTTCTATGGATTTTCATATCTGCTGTTGTTATTTAGCAAGACTTCCTTTGATGTCATGTGTCGGGTTGCATGGATTGAGTTATCCAGTTCTGCAAACTTTCAGCCAGCTGGCTGTTAACTGTTGACAGGTCACCTAGCCTCCAACACATGACTTCAGCTGGCCGTTAAACTGTTGACAGGTCACCTAGCCTCCAACACATGACTTCAGCTGGCCGTTAACTGTTGACAGGTCACCTAGCTTTCAACACATGACTTCAGCTGGCCGTTAAACTGTTGATAGGTCACCTAGCCTCCAACACATGACTTCAGCTGGCCGTTAAACTGTTGACAGGTCACCTAGCTTTCAACACATGACTGTCAAACTGTTGACAGGTCACCTAGCTTTCAACACATGACTTTGTTAAACTGTTGATAAGTCACCTAGCTTTCAAAACATGACTTTGTTAAACTGTTAAGTCACCTAGCTTTCAACACATGACTTTGTTAAACTGTTGATAGGTCACCTAGCTTTCAACACATGACTTTGTTAAACTGTTGATAAGTCACCTAGCTTTCAACACATGACTTCAGCAGGCCGTTAACTGTTGATAGGTCACCTTGCTTTCAACACATGACTGTCAAACTGTTGACAGGTCACCTAGCTTTCAACACATGACTTGTTAAACTGTTGATAAGTCACCTAGCTTTCAACACATGACTTTGTTAAACTGTTGATAAGTCACCTAGCTTTCAACACATGACTTTGTTAAACTGTTGATAAGTCACCTAGCTTTCAACACATGACTTCAGCAGGCCGTTAAACTGTTGACAGGTCACCTAGCTTTCAACACATGACTGTCAAACTGTTGACAGGTCACCTAGCTTTCAACACATCTGACTTTGTTAAACTGTTGATAAGTCACCTAGCTTCAAAACATGACTTTGTTAAACTGTTAAGTCACCTAGCTTTCAACACATGACTTTGTTAAACTGTTGATAGGTCACCTAGCTTTCAACACATGACTTTGTTAAACTGTTGATAAGTCACCTAGCTTTCAACACATGACTTCAGCAGGCCGTTAACTGTTGATAGGTCACCTTGCTTTCAAATCATGACTTCAGCGGGCCGTTAACTGTTGATAGGTCACCTAGCTTTCAAATTCAACTCATGAGATCAGCTGGACGTTAAACTGTTGATAGGTCACCTAGCTTCCAACTCATGACTTCAGCAGCCTGTTCTGGAGCCAAGTGAAAGTTGCAGGCAGCAGCTAGGGCGCTGGGAATATGAACAGCACAAATCACGACGCTGTCAGTGGTCAGAACTGCTGCAATGTTAATGGCAGGCACCAAGTCAACGGGCCTTGTTGTCTTGAGCATGCGGGAACGTGATCATTAGGATGTGAAGTCTATAGTTTGAAACTTGTTTTGTTTACACACACCACACCACACCACACCACACCACACCACACAACACAACACATCTAAAGCCAACAAAAATACACCAAAAAGCCGTATGGGCAAATGCATACACCATCTATTCTAGATCTACGGAACGATGGGTAAGGATCAGATCTAGAACACATAGAAGGTAACAGCGGGAGGGGGGCTAAGTTTCATTGTTTGATATAAATTATATGCGAATGATGAACACCTGCGTGGTGAGAGTTCTGGCCTCGAGCGGTTCGCAGGGTAAGGATATCTAACCAGTCACTGTCAAAGCCCGCTCCCCATCGTTTATCTTCAATGGGTTTCAGATCTGATCTGTAGCGAGTTGTTGAATAGCATAGAATAAACAGCTGGTGTCCACTCAAGACAGTATGCACAGTCTGTAGCATAGAATAAACAGCTGGTGTCCACTCAAGACAGTATGCACAGTCTGTAGCATAGAATAAACAGCTGGTGTCCACTCAAGACAGTATGCACAGTCTGTAGCATAGAATAAACAGCTGGTGTCCACTCAAGACAGTATGCACAGTCTGTAGCATAGAATAAACAGCTGGTGTCCACTCAAGACAGTATGCACAGTCTGTAGCATAGAATAAACAGCTGGTGTCCACTCAAGACAGTATGCACAGTCTGTAGCATAGAATAAACAGCTGGTGTCCACTCAAGACAGTATGCACAGTCTGTAGCATAGAATAAACAGCTGTGTCCACTCAAGACAGTATGCACAGTCTGTCTGCCAAGTGGGTAGATAGCAGGGGAGAAAAAAAAAAAAAAGGGGGGGGGGGGGGGGGGGGGGGGGGGGGGGGGGGGGGCTGCTCTGGTTTGAATTTTAACAAGCAGAAAAATAAGTGTACGATTTCGTAAAATAAAGACTAGAGAATGAGCTGCTAAGGCAGACAACAACAACAACAACAACAACAACAACAACAATAAAGAAAGGGACGGTGGTCAGATATTGTTACGGGGGAAAAAACGAAATTACTCAGATCTAATCAATGAGAGGAAATTTTAAAACGTCAAATGAATGGGTTCCGCAGGACAAATTAGATTACAGGACAAAACACGGTGCATTTCCATCTCTTAGGTCTTCTTTAGGGGAAAAAAACAAACAACATTTTGGACAATAAAAACGAAGAACGAACAATCACATATCTTCTCATATTCGGCGCAAAATGGGTGTTGAATAAAAACGAGGCCGTTGGGAAGGATACCATAGAAGTTGAAATAATAATGATTACAATAGTAATAATGGTTATGATGGTGATGATGAACATAATTATTTAAATAATAAGGGGAGGAATAGGCCCTACAATCTAGTCTTCAGCATGCGGAACGTTACTATTTGAATTTGGAGTCATTAGTTTGAAACTTGTTTAGTTCACACACACACACACACACACACACACACACACACCACACAACACACACATTTTGTATTTCACGACTGACAACCATAGGATACACACACCTCTAAATTTGCCATGGAAAATTTTACACCGTCACAAAAAGAAGAGTGAATTCATTCGGATAATTTATGTAAAGACAGAGAAGGGGGTGTCTCTTTGTTCACTCTGTGTTGGCATTGCTGCACGGCGATTCTAGTGTCGTAAACAGCATTCGTTTGGAGTGAAGGGCCGTGTGATTATTTCATAATGGGAGCAAGAGTTACCGTTTTCGTTCTTTATTTAATGTAGCAGCAATTCTTGTGAATTAATCCAAATTATGGACAAAGTATATACATGAGCAGAATTTTAGTTTTAAAAAAAGGCTACTTTACCATGGTGCCCAAGGCACATTGTTAGATTAATTCATAAATTAAGGCAGAATACTTGGAACACTAAATATTCTCATGGTATTACTAGTGTCTGCAGAGAAAACATTTCTGTGCATCATCTTTTGTTTGAATGCTCGGTGTTGACCTCGCTCTATCAGGAGAAAGGTTTTGAAGTGAAAAACTTTGATAATGTCAGTACAGTCTTATATGGCCCATATGTTTCTGAAATTGCCATGGTTATTTCGCAGTCACAGGTTGCAAAGTTTTTATAAAGATCAACAATTTTGTGTACAGTTAGGGTATTTCACTTTTGTAAATATGCATATATCAGATGTGGGTTTGATAGTATTAGCATGGATGAGAAGTTGAGTGTGGAGGTGTTGTTGTTTTTTATTGTCTAATATCATCTGACGAAGAAAAGACAGTAAATAAACAACTGAACTGATGTAGCAACAGGCGCACTGATGGTTCCAGTTACAGCAACAATGCAGTGTTGACGGTCAGCGGTGTGTCACTGGAGAGGAGTATAGTTTTGTTTTCTGATGACGAACAAAGAAGTGATTCAAACAAAGAACGAAATGAGATGATCTTTGAGATACATAAAGTATCATGTTCATTGCCTAAATAATGAAGGGTTCTTGTGTCAAAACGAAATGAGATTATCTTTGAGATAAAGTATCTTATTCATTGCCTAAATAATGAAGGGTTCTTGTGTCAAAACGAAATGAGATTATCTTTGAGATAAAGTATCTTATTCATTGCCTAAATAATGAAGGGTTCTTGCGTCAAGTTTTGTTGGGCTCCCTCTCATCGTGAAATTAGTATGAACAAATTGGCAGATAAAAGTGCAAATCGAGGTGCCCGAAATGTTAGTGATACTATCTCATGATCAGTTCCATTATCGGTGAACGAAATGTGTCACGTGATTGAAAGAGTAGTACATTTGAATTTTAGAAGTAGGACTCAAACTGGTCGATTTAAAAACCTTCCTTTCTGGACCAAGACATAATTATTGTTAATTTGTTGCATAGAATGGGGCTCGATGCTTGGAAAACCAAAGATTCTAAGAATGTTCAGTGTGTGTGTGTGTGTGTGTATGTGTGTGTGTATGTGTGTGTGTGTGTGTGGGGGGGGGGGGGGGGGTATTTTATTGCCATTCCACACATTCTTTTTAAATGCCAGATTCTGAATGTGTGACATTTTGACAAGCAGTGCATTTTAGACAATAGATTATCTGCAGATTCTGTATTGTACAATCAATCACTTAAAGTGTATGGCACTGAGTGAAGTACATTGAATAGTTTTTTGGCCTTCTACTATAATCTGGCTTTAAATTTTGCGATTATTTGATATTGTAATGTAATATAGTATTTTCGTATATGTATAGGTAGGCGTGTTTGTATGTGTGCGTATATTATCCATGTAATCTGTGTGTGTGTGTGCGCGAGCGCGTGCTTTACCCCCTCCCCCCCCCCCTCCCCCTCCCGCCGTGTGATGTCCCTAATTATGGTGAAAACAAGTTAAAGGGAAGATTATTTCATTTTTCTGATGACAGAATGGCCATCATCATCTCCGTCATCTGTCTCGCTCTCGTAGCCACCGCCGCCAATGCTCGGTCAATAAAAAGGTGAGTGGTTTGGTTAGACAGGCGCGTTCGCGCGTGCGTACACAGACGTGTGTGTGTGTGTGTGTGGCGCGCGCGCGTGTGTATGTGTGTGCGTATGTGTGTATGTGCGTGCGCGCGTATGTGTGCGTGTGCGCGTATGTGTGTGTGTGTGTGTGTGTGCACGCGCGCGAGCAAATGTGTGTCTGTGCCAGTGTGTGCTCCCATCCACTCCCTCCCTACACACACACACACACACACACACACACACACACACACACACACACACACACACACACGTATGCACCTACGCAGGCATGCACTAATTCACACAGGTACACTGACAAGGTGTACATTATTAATGCACATTACATAAACAATGGTAACACGCGTGTAGGCACGTGCTCCCGCGCAATCACAATAAATCATAGGAACACGCACAGGCAGCAAACAGTGCACAGGGTGACGGGATTATGCACCACTTAACACCTTAATGGTGTGTGTCTGTCTGTCTGTCCTGTCTGTCTTCTCTCTCTCCTCTCTCTCTCTCTCTCTCTCTCCTCTCTCTCTCTCCCTTGCTATCTCTCTCTCTCTCTCTCTCTCTCTCTCTCTCTCTCCTCTCTCTCTCTCTCTCTCTCTCTCTCTCTCTCAGTGTGTGTGTGTGTTTCACCTCTTCGCTGGAAAAATCAAAACTGAAAGGGGGAAGCAAAACCCATTCGAACAAAGTTTGTTCCTATTACGGGTTGGCCCATACATCTTACCAAAAAACAAAAGAAAAGAAAATCTGACAGTGCCGTAAAGAACAGTGCTATTAATTGGTGAGAGAGAGAGAGAGAGAGAGAGAGAGAGAGAGAGAGAGAGAGAGAGAAACATTGACATCAGCAGCAACCAGTACAGAATGCTAAGATTTGCCATTGAAGGTATGTGTGCATATCATTCGCTTTACCAGAATAAATTTTGTTGCCGTTTATGGTCGCTCTGAACACTTTTCGTTTTCATTGTAAAAATCATCTGTACCTACCGCCTCGCCCTCGTAGTCGCTGGTCAGGGGAAGCAACTTCTCTCGCTCCAAACTTGATAGAAATCGGAGTTGCTTCCGATGATAGTATGTAGAACGTAAACAGTTTTCCACTCCCCCCCCCCCCCCCCCCCCCCCCCCCCCCCCTCACGCTGGACGCATTGAATAACTGCACACAGACTGAGCCTCCTGAACAGAATAATGTTATATGTCCTGTACGTATGACTGTTTGTCAGTCTGTCGGTCAGTCTTTTTCGCGTTCTCAGATCTAAGAAGCCTTATAAACATTGTAACTTTCTCTGTTTGTCTGTCTCTGTCTCTGTTTCTCTCTCTCTCCTCTCTCTCTCTCTCTCTCTCTCTCTCTCTCTCTCTCTGTATATGTCAGCGTGTATGCACGCGTGTGTGCGTGTATATATTTTCCTACTGTTAGGTTCTCATTTTATTACTCTCCCTCTCGTTCTCCAACCCCCCGCCTTCCCCCCCCCCCCCCCCCCCCCCCCTTTTTTTTATTTATTCTTTTTTTTTTTTATCTTTGCTAAGTTACTAATATAATGACGGTAGAATTATTAGCCTGCACTTGTTTTCACCCACTGTTAAATTGTTCAGCATTGCGCACGCGCGCGCCACACACACACACACACACACGCACACACACACACGCATATATATATATATATATATATATATATTATATATATATATGTACATATTTTGTTCAGCATCATATATATATATATATAAACACACACACACACACACATTCCTTATGAAGCCCTTGTGGCGAAAGCTCGAAAATAAAAATCATCCCTGTGGGAAAAGACGTCCAACTTGTTTTAGTATTCATTTTATTCAAATATATCTGTTGTCGTTTTGTTGTGGCGCGGTGTGAGTTTCAGTGAGAATTATATATATATATATATATATAATATATATATATATATACAGGGCCGGATCTACGGGGGGCTTTGGGGGCTGCAGCCCCCCCCCCCCCCCCCAAAAAAAAAAAAAAAAAAAAAAAGAAAAAGAAAAAAAATCATGTCATGCTGTTTCACTGCAGAAATGTCAGTGTGGAAGCAGTATGATATGATTCTCAGTCACGTTTCTAGAGGTAAATGAACAGTACTCCTAGAGTCACATTTACATGTCCAGATTGCACCATTTTGCTTCTTTGATTTCAAAATTTTCCGGGGGGACATGCCCCCGGACCCCCCTAGTAGGCTCGACGCTTCGCGCCTTCGATGGATTAGCCCCCTCCCCCCCCCCCCCCCCCCCCCCTTACAAAACAGTGATCCGGCCCTGATATATATATATATATATATATACCGGAGAGAGAGACACACCTTTATGATGATATAGGATTTATCAGGACAGTTTACCCTTGTCAGATGGACTCACGGTTATGATGTCATGACTTAACGGCGACCCTCACCCTTGTTACAATGACTCGCCTTTAGGAAGACTTGTCGTTTATGTGGACCATTTATCCTTGTTATATTGGCTCCCCGTGTAAGACAAAACCTGATTCATGGG
>CM065737.1:30973272-30985772 GCA_033310375.1 Conus canariensis | reverse complement strand
TTGAATACGGATTTGGATTTGTTTGGTTGAATCAAGGGGTTGGTAATACTAAAGAGTTTGTATGTGTTTTCCGTCAACGGTTGGTTGACTGCAGATGGCAGAAATGGACTGATCATATTCATAACAGTGACAGATTTGATTTCTACAGGAACTTTTGTGATGTTCATGACCTGAAAACGTACTTAACCTTAGATATGGACAGGCACCTAAAACATGTAACAGCAAAATTCAGATTAGGAATATCTGCATTGGCAACTCATTATTTTAGATATCGCATATGTAATAATTATGATTTGCTATGTCCCTTATGTAAAAAATCAATTGAAACCGAATTACACTTCGTCCTGTCCTGTCCAGCTCTCATGAGCATCAGAGAAAAGTGTATTAAGCCCAAATATTACAGACAGCCATCTTTGTTTAAACTGAGCCTACTTTGTTCATCTACTTCTGCAGAAGTTGTTAAGAATTTTTCTTTTTTTTTTTTTTTACTTTTTTTTTAAAATTTCATTTCAAACATTTACATGAACACAGAACATACATAAGCAATAAGAATTTTGGGAAAAAAAGAGAATTCAGCAATCACACAAGCAAGAAAAATTCCACATTTCTCATTTGAAAAAAAAAAAAAAAGAAAAGAAAGAAAAAAGAAAAGAAAAGTAGGTTTTGCAGAAGAAGTGGAGGGAGGGGTAGAGAAAAAGAGAGAAGATGAGAAAGAGCGAGAGAGAGAGAGAGAGAAGAAGAGACGCTGGATGGATTACATTCAATCAATATGTTGACACAAGGTACTTTCACAAAGTAAATCACAGTGGCCAGAAAACAAAAACATAACCATCAATAAAAGAGATAATGATGTCAGAACAGACATATGTACAGACTCATCTGCAACATTAGGTAGTCTGTGTGTGCAGAGATCAAAGCATAACAGGTTACTAAAAGTTGACAAAGCATTTAAATCTGTGAACATGGGTCATAGGATACAGATCGAGCGATGTTTAAATAGTTAATCATTAACAAATAATGGTTTGTACATTGACCATTTCACAGTGAAATCTACATGATTTAATTTTAAGTATGCGATGTGTTCTTCAATTTTATACCGATTCCTTAGTTTCCTTATAAATGCACTTACTTGTGGTAGACTGTTTTGTACTTTACAAGTGTATATATAGTATTTTGCAAAGAGAATTATAAAATAAAAGATTACATCACTAGAAATTGCTGCATCATTACCAAATAGTATCAGTGACTCTGTTAGCCGCACATTTTGTGCATTCATACATCTTTCTTTCATTAAATCAGTGAGATTATTCCAGAATAATTGTACATAATGACAATTCCAGAACACATGATCAATACTATCTTTATACTCTCCACAAAAGTCACATCTATCGTTATTTTTTTACACCAATTTCCTTTAATATGATATTTGTACACAGACATCTATGTATTATTTTTAGCTGAAACCACTGGAGTTTTATATCCTGTATCTTGTGTGCGTATACAAAACAAGATTTCCAGTCATGGGATGTTGAGAGCTTGGCATCCCATTTTTCGCAGCATTTAGGCGTTACGTTATTTGTAATCAATATATCATAATATAATCTACAACCTTTGTGAACTGCAAACAGTTGTTTAAAACACAATGATGAGTTTCGGTATGTATTGTTATTTATATTAATGCCAGACTTTTTTGCATAGTCAAGTATTACAGATCTGTAACCAGCGTAAGTAAGGAAATTGATATTAATATCATACTTATCCTTGAAACATGTGTAAGTGAGGAACTGCCCATTATCATCAAAGAAATGGGCAACACAAAATATGTTTTTGTTATGCAATACTTGTGAGACGATAAATTTTCTTCCCATTTGAAACCTCTTGTTATAGCATAAAGGTTCGGCGAGAAGTTCAGCAGAATTTTTAGGAATGCATTTGTAGTAAAACATGAAAAATAATAAAAGTCAAGAACTTCTGACCAAAACTGATTGTATTTAGTGAATTTTGACACAAACTCTGGTCCATACTTATCAGTAAGTTCCCACTTGGGAAAGTTATGCAACAAAAGACTTTTCCATTTATGTTTTGTTTTCCCAGCTTTACGAATCCATGAAAGTTTCAAAGATAAGACAAATGTTTTCAAATCAGGAAGGCCAATGCCCCCATTCTTCACAATATTGTGTGAAATGTTTCGACTGATTTTGTCTGGTTTCCTGTTCCAAATAAATTTATAACAAATTTGTTGACACGTTTGAAAAAATATGTCTGGTGGGTTTGGTAAAAGGAGCCAGAGATGAGTCAGCTTTGAAAGGATTATAGATTTTAATATTGCAACTCTGCCAAGAGGTGTGATCTGACGTTTGACCCATATTTTGAACAGATACTTTACTTCTGCTAATTTTTCTGAGTAGTTAACTTCAAGACATCCTTTTAAATCATTAGTGAACCAAATACCTAACACACGAAATCTCGGCGGATTCCAGTTTAAACCTAAATGTTCCATATAACGAGCTGTGGAATTTTTGCGACTCCCTAGCCAAATCACACTAGTTTTGCCCGAGTTTATATGGAGCCCTGAGACAGAATTAATCATGTCAAGTACATCTATGCAAGTTTCAAAAGACTTTCTGTCTCCTGCCAGTAAAAATTCAGTGTCATCAGCGTACTGTGTCAGCTTGAGTTCAACATTATTCACCGTAATGCCTTTAATATCTGTGTTTTCTCTGACAGTCATTGCTAATATTTCAACACACAATATGAAAAGATATGGAGATATGGGGTCTCCCTGTCTACAACCTTTTGTTATTTGAAACCATTCTGACACCTGGCCATTCACTATAACACAAGATTTAGTATTTCTATAGAATATACTTATCCATTTACGTATGTCTTCTTTAAAACCAAATGTTTTTAATACTTTAAACATGAACTCCCAATTTATCGAGTCAAAAGCTTTTTCAAAATCAATATTTAACAGCAATCCTGGTAACCCATGTTTATCTAAGTAGGCAATTGTATCATAAATCAGTCTTAAGTTATCCCCAATATACCTATTTTTCATAAATCCGGTTTGGTCTTCACTGATGATCTTTGGTAGTACTATCTTTAAACGATTTGCAATACAGGATGACCCAATTTTGTAAATCACATTTAATAACGAGACAGGTCTCCAGTTTTTTATATACTGTCTTGGTCTATCATGTTTCGGAATGCAAGTAATGATTCCTTCTTTCTGTACATTTGAAAGTTCTCCTCGTTCAAAACTCGCATTCAGTGCTCTTACAACAAAGAGTCCTATCTTTTTCCAGAAAACTTTAAAAAATTCCGCGCTGAAACCGTCTGTACCGGGACTTTTATTATTTTTCATGTTCTTTAGAACACATGTAGCTTCTTCTAGACTTATTTTCCCCTCTAATCCTTTTGCTTCCTCTTCATTTAAACACGTGATATTTTCTACTAAATCTTTAATTTCGCAATTTTCTACCTCAATCTTTGCATATAGCGATCTATAAAATGTATATACTTCTTGAATAATGTCTTTCTGGTTTGTTAGAGTATTGCCATGTTGGTCTATCAATCTAGCCATATTTTTGCTGACATAGTGACGTTTCTCTAAATTACAGAAATAATTACTCACTTTCTCCCCTTCCGCTATCCATCGAGCTCTGGACCTTAACAATACTCCCTCCATTCGTTTTTCCCTTATCTGTTTTAACTGTTCTTTTTTCATGTCTATAAATCTGATGTCTTCTTCATTTTTATTTTCGATTCTGTCTAGCCGTTGTATGTCATGTTCAAGCTGTTCTTCTTCTTCTGTCAGTTTTTTCTTTTTCATCGTGGCATATGAAATTGTTTTGGATCTTATTTTCATTAAAAGAAAGTCAAGAAAGATGTCATCCGAGATAGAAAACCTCAGCTCTTCGTCAGTTACTTCCTCTACGTTTGCATTTAGCGCGTTTTCTTTTTTAACCTTATCGATTTCCGAATTTATTTCATCCAAATACATTTTATCTTTTAGAAGGGACGCATTGAATTTCCAAAAGGTGTTATGCTTACTGGTGTCTTCAAATTTTAATTTTAATACAACAGCCGAATGATCTGTCCTGTAGCCACATTCAATATCTGCGTCCTCTACAAACGACACTACTGAGTCTGAGATCAGAAAAAAGTCTAATCTGGCCTGCTGAAAAGGGTTGGTTCTTCTCCATGTATAACGAAGGCATTCTACGTTCAATTCTCGCCAGATATCGTTCAAATCTAAGTTTTCGATCATATCTTCAACTGCCTCTTTTGCTTTAGGATTATTAACATGTTTATAATTGTGGTAATCTTTTTCAGGCTCAAGAACTAGATTAAAATCCCCAGCTATTATAATCTTTTCAACTTTTATTTCATTAATCTTTTGTTTCAGGTTATTATAGAACTCTGGGTTGTCTCTATTTGGTCCGTATATGTTTACAAGAAGAAAACTCTTCTTATGGATTTCAACAACTACCATAATGTAATTACCTGAATTATCTTTAATAGTTCTTTCAATCTTAAATTCAAAGTTATTATTAAACATTATCGCGACTCCTCTTGCATTTGATGTAAAGCTTGAGAAATATCCCTGATACCCCCATTCCGCTAAAATATACTTTTCCATTTCCTTCTCAAAATGTGTATCTTGCAAAAAATAAATGGAATGGTTTTTATTTCTCATGTAATGAAAGATATCCCGCCTTTTCTGGGCAGTATTGAGGCCCTGACAATTAACAGAAAAAATGGATACACCACTATCCATTTTTTACAAGATGAGGTTTAAAATGAACACCAAAAAGACACAGTAATGTTTTACTATATTCCAGGACATCAAATTTGTCCACACACATTGAATACAAAAGAGCACATCCATCCAACTTCATAGGGAGAGAGGAACAGTAACAAACCAAAAATTTCAAGTCTAAAGGAAAAGGAAAATGCGTGTCTTTGAGCACAATAATTACCATGAGAGGAAATAAGAGACAGAGAGACAGAGAAAGAGAGAGACAGGGAGAGAGAGAGAGAAAGAGAGTATGTACAAACAGTAACAATTAACACAAACAAAAGCAACAACAATAAATCCAAACAAAGGCAAAAGATACTTAGTAAGTAGCCAGCAGTATCAAGCCAAAAAGAGCTAGCCCATTACTTCCTCTCTCTCTCTCTTTTTTTTTTAATTTTTTTTTTTTTTTTACAATATTTGGTGGTAGATAGGAGTCATTCTCCTCCCACTAATGCTGAATCAAAAAAGCAGAAAACAACAACAAAAATGACGCCGATATTTTTCATTTTGTTTAAGGTTCAGAAGTCGTCTGAATGCAAAAAACTTGTTGCATCAAAAATCGTGCATGCGCAAGAGTATGCGAAAAAAAAAAAAAAATCATGTACGTGCAGAATTTAACCATGTTCAAGCTGTAAAGACACAATTATTTCTCAGGTTTGCTTACAAACATTCCAGGAAAAAAAAAAAAAAAAGACTGACACGGTTCTTAGCCAACACTATGGGGAATAATTCACACACACACACACACACCACACACACACACACACACACACACCTTTTCACCCCCACCCCCCTAAAGTATGAACTGCCCGTGCTTGGTTCAACCTCACTCACAGGCATCCCATCCTAATATTCACCCAACAGTAAAACAGTGCACGAAAAGCCCCTAGAAGCACGGGGGAGGGGGGGGGGGGGGGGGGGGGGGGGGCAAAAACCGCTCTCTTTCCGATCTTTTCGTCAAAAGGACTCGCCGGATGGCAAGAAAGGGTGGGGGAGGGGGGGGGGGGGGCAGAGTTACCGGGGTTGGAAGGAAAAAAAAAAAAAAAAGGGGGAGGGTGGAGGGGGGCAGGAAGATGAAAGGGGGAGGGGTAATCGGATTGGATTCAACAGACCATTGCCATATGACGCGTCATACAGGTTTTATTTGTACTAGAAAAATAAACTTAATGTACGACTTATTTCACATTCAAGTGCACCATGCCATTTACCTTTCTTGATCCGAGACAAAACAAACAATAACATCAAATTAACATCAAATATGCAACAAAAAAGACACACACACACACACACACACACACACACACACACACCACACACACACACACACAAGCCCAACCAACAAACAGAGTCAAAAAGTCAAAAAGTCTACTACACCGCGCGCCAAACGAAGGCAACAAACAAATTACCAGACAGACTCATTGTCTGCTACATCAGCCCGGCGGCAGACCAACCCCCCTGCCCCTTTCTGTTTCTGCCTGAAGTCGCCTTCCTTTGGACTGAACAGAAAACAAACAAACAAACAGAAACAAAACACAAATAATCACATCCTTTCGGGTAATATCACACGACTTATTAACAAAACAGAAAAAAGCAGACCCCCCCCCCCCCCCAAACACACACCACACACACACACACACACACACCACACACACACACATCATTCCAACCCTCATCCCGCCATTCTCTCCATTGTGCGAACGTGTATAGACAGTATTTTTGTGCACGTGCATCATTCGACATGGAATTCAATTTTCCAAACACAAACAAGTGATACATAAAACTGATAGAGAAATCGTATTACGCTGCACTCTCAAAAAAAAAAAAAAAAAAAAAAAAAAAAAAAAAATGCACCTTTCTTATCACAATTTAAAAGCACATGTCATAACACACACTGAACTCATCAAGCAAAGAATGATTACCTTTATCAGATCCACCATCTCAGTACCAACGGAGAACACAGGGGCACGGGAGGGGGGGGGGGGGGGGTGCGGAAGTGGGGAGCGGGGGGGGGGGGGGGGGGGGGTAGACATAACTTGGCCAAAACTCGTGAAAAAGACATCAAAACAGGCAATTCTCCCTAGCCATGCCAAGGCAATAACCTGGGGGGGGGGGGGGGGGGGGGGGGGGGGGGGATGAATAAATTAATTAAAAAAAACAAACCAAAAACAAAAACCCAACAACAACAAACACACAAACAAACAAACAAACAAAAAAACCCATGTCACCAAAACTAGACTCATACACGTACACTCATAGCTGAATGTATGAAAGAAGATCACAATTACTTTCACAAACTCGCAAAGGGTGAGGGGAAGTGGGGGTACAGGGTGGGGGCGAGGGAAGGGGGGGGAGCAAGCAGGGAGGAGGGGGCGCTTGGGCGGGGAATGAGGGGGGCGCAGGGGCTGGCGGGGGTGTGCGGCACGGGGCAGGAGGGAGGGGTGGCCACTACCTGGCCACTACTCGTGATCAATCACACCAAATACAGACCATTCTCCCTTAGAAGTGACAAGGCGATCACATGTATAGAAGAAAAAAAAACAAATCAGTGAAACAATACCAATAAAACTAAGCACAACTCTAAGCGTAAATAGATGCATGCGTACGCGAACGCACACCAACACATGCCAACATATTATATGCATACATATACACATATATGTCTGAAATGAATGCATGAAAGAAGCACACAATGATTTCCATAAATATATAAATCGGCCTTTCCATCAGTTTAAGACAAAGTGGAGAAAATATGAAGGAAATAAATGCATACCATGTAGGCCTGCCTGCATAGATATCAAATGGAAAGACCACCTGACCAAGCTTCCCACAAACTGGCAGTCTCCATCAGACATCAGATATCAACAGATCAGGTCTTACCCTATTTGAAATCCCGAAACCATTTTTTTTTCACCCCTGACACATTTTTTAGTAATATAGTACGGAAATCCATTGGTGCTGATCAACGAAAATTTTTCACACAAAGGAAAATGTAGTTAGCGTAAACAATAGCCAATCTAATTATATGAGGCATGTTGTTCGCCTACAATTTTAAATGTCAAACTCTCATTGTCTTATACACACACACGCGCGCGAGCGCGCGCGCACACACACACCACACACACACACACACACACACACACACACACACACACACACACACCAGTCTCAATTTGCATCGGAAACACACACACACACACACACACACACACACAATATATATATATATATATATATATATATATATATATATATATATATATCACCGCCACCCCGCCAACAAACAAAAGTTTACCTTGTTTTCAATGGAAGAGTAGTGTTTTCATAAAGTAAACATTTTTTTCCGACCTTAAAGATTTGAAGACCTCCCACACATTTGTAAGCACATTTGTAAACACAAGATTTTCACCATTTCCAGCACTAAACAAATCACACACACACACACACACACACACACACACACACACACACACACACACACACACACACACACCACACGCCAGACTACTGGATGCAGCAACATACACGAAGAGAAGAGGTATGGAGAGGGCATGAAACAAAATCCTGCACTGTGTGTGTGCGCACGTGTGCCAATCCCAACGCATCCGCACGTATGGATCTTTCAGTGTTCCATTTCCGAACGCAACTGTTCACTGAGATTGGTGCTGATGGTCAGCCGCACCGTGGAAACCGTTTATAAGTTTCGCAATCACTTTTCCGTTGGAGGACCACACGGACATCGTTGCCGAGTGGTTAGCCGCCTGCTTCAACAGTTTCAAGTTCGCCATGGTCAAATCCTCACTGATCGATATTCCAGTCTGTTTCAGCTTTCGTCTATTTTGTAACACTTCAGATTTCTTTTGTCTTGAGAAGAAGCGAACGATGATTGCTCTGGGTCTGTTCCCTGTGGCGTCCCCGGTCGCTCCTCTGGGCTTCCCTGTACGATGAGCAATTTCCATGTCCTCCGGTCGCACTGCCACTCCCACCTTCTGACTGAACACTTCTACACACTTCTGTATGCAGTCAGTCACAGACTCCTCTGCCGGTCGCTGCCCCTCCTTGATTCCATGCACCCGCACATTCCAAAGACGGCCATGCTGCTCCATATCATTTTGCACCACCCGTAACTCCTGGTTCTCCTTCTTGCCTGCCGCCAGCTGGGAGCGAAGGGAAGTGTTCTCCGTCTTCAGCTGCTTCACGTCAGTGGACAACTGCTCCTTTTGCTGCTGCAGCTCAAAGAGGTTACTTTCAAGGATATCCACTCTGCGAGAGAACGACTCGGATATCATGGAAATCTCATTTCTGAGCACCTGCACCTCATCTCTGAGCACCTGCATATCGTCTTTGACACAGACAAATGCCAACTTCTCTTTAATACATTCTATGCTTGACTTCAGCTCTTCCATATCGATAATGTCGTCTTCGCCTAATTCAGAAGTAGTTTTCTGTTTCTTCTTCTCTTGCTTCTTATTGTTGGGGGAGGAGTCTTTTGGACCGCTGGTATCGGACGAAGTCGAGGATGATTTCCGTTTCTGCACTTTTGAAGAGAAGTATTTGCTAACTGTCGAACTCATACTACTCTACAGAACAACGTTCTACTGTTTCATTTGACTTCTTCACAGTGACATTTTCATTTTCATTTGTTACGTTTCACAGTTCACACAAACGGAATGAAATCCCGCGTTAATAAAGAGCACTGTCACATAACTGTTGAACACAGCCACCACAACATACAGCGACAGCACCTAGCTCAAGGCTTGCTGCACGGGCTACATAACAAGAGTTCACGGAGACCAAACCAAACACGTCCGCCTCCTTCGACGGTCAAGAATTTTTCTTTGTTTTTGTACAAGGCTTTTAAGTATAGAGAAATTTTCACTTCTTGAAATTGCCCTTGAATTATACTGGTCTTGTTCTGTAATTTGGTTTCATGTAGCTATTGTACTTGTGTGTTCACACTCCCCTTCATTAGGGGCCTTGGCCTGTTATATGAATAAATCATCTGAATCTGAATCTCTCTCTCTCTCTCTCTCTCTCTCTCTCTCTCTCTCTCTCTCTTCAATAATTGCCTCCCTAACCCGTCTATCTCTTGAATGGTTGCCTCTGTGTGTGTGTCTGTGTCTGTGTCTGTGTCTATGCGCGCAGATCTATGCCTGTATAACTAGACTGGGGTCAATAGCGAGTTTATCCTTTCATAGATTTGTTGTATATTTTTTCGTAAATATACTTTTGGTTCATTGTATGTCTTTCAGGATACGTTTTCTCCCTCTAACGACAGTTCTGAATGGCCCTTGCGGTCTGTTCTGTTCAACTGACGCTGAAAATGTAAAATGTGGTCGACACGGCAGGTTCTTCTGTCAGTGTTTCTTGTTGTCCCTACTGACCTCTTCGTGTGGTCACTGATACATGCCGACCTCTCTGACAACCTGCACGAGAGTTGTCGCTCTTTGCTCACAACACGCCACGAGAACACAATGGTTACACGCCGCAAGTGCAATAACCTGTATTCCGATTGATCTGACGACAAAACTGGATAGACAAAAATCAACGACTCAAACCCTGTGATTGAGAGCGTTTTGGGTTACACCATTATTCAGCCATTTCTGGAGATAACCAACGTCGCGAACGTGAAGTTACATAATTATTGCGCCGTACTACACAGAGGAACTCTCTGTCTCAGTCTGTCTGTCTGTCTGTCTGTTCTCTCTCTCTCTCTCTCTCTCCTTCTCTCTCTCTCCTCCTCCCCCCCCCCCCCCCCCCCTCTCTCTCTCTCTCTCTCTGTGTCTAAAAGGTGATGAACCTCATATACACTCATTACAGTCTTACTCTCACTCTCAAACTCGCATATCCACGGAAATACACACAGAGGATGGTGAAGGTAGCCCAATTTACCCACACGATTTCGCCGTATTTTGTATACACACGCTTTTGTATACGGAAAATACGATGAATTCGACGGACTGGAAAAAAAAAAAACTAAAAGAAAACATTCAAAAATAAACAAAGGAAAAAAAAAAAAGGAAAACAAAATCGAAACGGAAATCTAGAGACGAAAAGTTGTTGAGTGGTTCTTGCACTTGCGCTGTGTCACCATTGTGTTCTCTTGGTCTGCTTTGACCAAAGGGTGACAACTCTCGAAATCTCTGGCGCGCGAAATCGTGGTCTGACTGTGTCTGAATCTGCGGCAGCAACATTACATTGGAACAAGTTACAACAGCGGGGACCAGGAGTCCTGAACTGTCGTTAAAATTTAAAAAAAAAAGAAGAAGAAAAAAGCAAACACAAACAAAACAAAAAAAAAACAAACCCAACCCAAAACAAAGAAAGAAACGGAAAAAAACAAAAAAAAAGCAAACAAACAAAACAAAAAAAACAAACCCAACCCAAAACAAAGAAAGAAACGAGAAAAAAAAAAGAAAAAAAACAGGCGAGAAAGCATGATTTTGTGTCAAAGTATGCTGACGAATGAGGTGTGAAAGTAAGTTGTCTTGGGAGAAACACCAAAGTCACTGGCGAATATAGTTATTTTCACGAAGCGGAAGTCGTCGAATCCGCGAAGTAGACTAACCTGGGCCATTTCCGGGCTGTCCTCACGTTAAAAAGAATTGAAAAGTCACCCATGTAAGCAGGAGAAACGACATATACAGACACACTATACACAGCTTATGACACAGACAACATACAGACACACTATACACAGCTTATGACACAGACAACATACAGACACACTATACACAGCTTATGACAGACACAAGATACAGACACTAAACACAGCTTTTAACAAACACAACATACAGACACACTATACACAGCTTGTAACACAGACAACATACAGACACACTATACACAGCTTATGAGAGACACAAGATACAGACACACTATACACAGCTTATAACACAGACAACATACAGACACACTATACACAGCTTGTAACACAGACAACATACAGACACACTATACACAGCTTGTAACGCAGACAACATACAGACACACTATACACAGCTTATGACAGACACAAGATACAGACACACTAAACACAGCTTTTAACAAACACATCATACAGACACACTTACACAGCGTATAAAGACAACATATAGACACTCTTACACAGCTTTTAACAGACACAACATACACACTATACACAGCTGATAACAGATACAAAATACACACTATGCATAGCTTACAACAAACACAACATACGGACACACTATACACAGTTTATAACGGACACAACATACAGACACACCATACACAGCTGATAACAGACACAACATACAGACCCACTATACACAGGCTATAACAGATACAACATACAGACACACTATACACAGCATATAACAGACACAGCATACAGACACACTATACACAGTTTATGTCATACATTCAAACAATGACATGCGGCAGATGAAAAGTAAGCCACACCCAAGCCCAGCAGTCTTCCACATTCTTCTGGCAGTGAGACAACAAAGCATCCTTATATATAGCAATGAAAAGACATGTTTTAATGCGACAACAGCAGCCACAACCAAACATGACAAAATGCTGTTGACAAACGGTACTGCCGCGTGCAGTGCCAGTGACCTGTACGGCAATTCTATTCTCACTTCCTAGTCGTCAAATAGCAGAACGAAAACAGGCACGTGATACGCGGAAATTGTAACGAGAGAGAGAGAGAGAGAGAGAGAGAGAGAGAGAGAGAGAG
>CM065737.1:30963272-30965772 GCA_033310375.1 Conus canariensis | reverse complement strand
AGAGAACTTAATTCCTTGAAGGAATCTAAGAGCCGGGGATTAGATAATATAGACAGCAAAATTTTGAAAATTTCCGCACCTATTATCTCTGATAGCCTTACTTATATTTATAACCTATGTATTCAGAAATGTTATTATCCACAATACTTTAAAGAAGCTAAAGTTTTGCCATTTTTTAAATCTGGTGACCCACAAGATCCTTCGAACTACAGACCGATTTCCATTCTGTCTAATTTGTCTAAACCTTTAGAAAAGCACCTTAAGCAAAACCTTCAAAAGCACTTCGTTACACATAAATTATTTCATTCAAATCAAAGCGGTTTTAGAGAAAATCATTCATGTCAGACGGTTCTTACGAATCTAGTAGAACAGTGGCATTTAAATATCAATAATGATCTTCTCACAGGAACGATATTTGTGGACTTTGCTAAAGCCTTCGATGTTATTAACCATGATCTCCTCTTAAAAAAACTTACTTTGTATGGTTTAACTCCAAAGTCTGTCAATCTTCTCTCGTCTTTTCTATCAAACAGAAGGCAGATAGTTGTTCAGGATATGGTATCATCCACTTTCATGCCAGTCAATTTCGGTGTGCCTCAGGGTTCAGTCTTAGGACCGATATTATTTACGATTTACATAAATGATCTCCCTCTTTACATTTCCTCTTCTTGTGAGCTTTTCGCTGATGACACCACCTTACACAATAAAGGAAAAAATGTAGATGTAGTGTGCGCTGACCTACAAAATGACGTTGACAGGCTCATAAAATGGACTGAACTTAATCATATGGCACTTCATCCTCAAAAATCTAAATTCATGTTAATATCAACCAGGCAAAAGCGACAAAATATTAAAGATAATCTAAAGGAATTAAAAATATATGATAACGTATTAGATGAAGTAAGTTCTCATAAACTACTTGGTCTTATTATCGATAATAATTTATCCTGGTCGAATCAGCTTTCGACTTTATCAAAAAGAATATCGAAAAAAGTCTTTCAGCTTAATAGAATCAAACATTTTTTGGATCAACACACTCGGAAATTATTTTTTCATGCTTATATTCAAAGCGATGTGGATTATGCTTCAACCTGTTGGGATTTAGCTAGTAAAGCCTCCTTAAGGCATCTTGAAAGTCTCTACAGACGCTCTCTCAAACTTATACTTCTTAACTCTTCCTCTCTGGAAATAAGTGACTATAAAGAACTAAACATCTTGCCCTTTGAATTTAAATGTATCTTCAACAAAGCTGTCTTTATGTTTAAGATTATGAATAACCTTGCACCATTCTATCTCCGAGAGAAATTTCCCGTACGAGAGTTTCGGAACAAAAGCACAATATTTATCCCTCGTCCAAGAACTGATCTCTTTATGACATCTTTTATCTATTCAGGAGGAAAATTATGGAATGAAATCCCGGAATACATAAAAAACAAAAATAGTTTATTATCGTTCAAAAAAGCATACCACAGATATTTAATGGAAAAGTTATAAATGGTTGGTCTCTTTCAGTTAAGACCTGATTTAATGATATAATATTTACCTTCTCTTTTACACCTCTCTCTCTCTCTCTTCTCTTCTCTCTCTCTCTCTCTCTCTCTCTCTCTCTCTTTGTACCTTCTATGTTAATGTTAAATGTCATGCTTTGCTTCTCCCTCCTGCTTCCTTTCTCCCCCACTGTCTCTCATTGCTATTTTTTGTTAACTCTTTCCTTCTCTCTCTCTCTCTCTCTCTCTCTCTCTCTCTCTCTCTCTCGCTCTCTCTCTCTCTCTGGCTGTCTCTCTCTCTCTCTATCTCTGTCTCTCTCTGTCTCTTTCTCTCTCTCCCTCCTCTAATGCCCCCCACCCCCCGCCCCACACCCCACCATATCCCACCCCTTCTTCTGTGTTCACTCTTGTACATTAGTTTTGTTGCATTTGGTATTAGTATATTTCAGAATTTCTATCTTTTGCTTTCTTTTCTTTTTTTTCCTTTTTTTTTTTTTTTTTTTTTTTTTTTTTTTTGGGGCCCCGGAGGGCTGGATGTAAAAAAGCAGTTATGCTTACTCCACTACCCTCTGAAAATAAAATTCGTTCGTTCGTTCGTTCCCTCCATTACCCTTCCCAAATTTAATGGCTACGGTTCTCTGCACCAATGAATTACGATTTTTAGAGCATGCGGAGGAATAATGGCTGAACTCCATTAGTCCATTTTTCTTTTCGACCCATGGGCCTTAATCAAGGACAACATTAATCTGGTTCCTATCGAAGATGAAGTAGTTGAATTAGAAACTACATTATTCAGTCTACGTGTTTTTTTTTTCTTTTTAATCCCTTTCTCTTTTATATATAACTACCAATGCACTCCACAATGCATTGCTGGGAGTCGCCTTCCTGCCCGTTGACTCAGTTTGTGATTTGCTCCGCGCAGTCTGTCGAGTTCAGTTTTCCACATGGTCAGGTGGACAAGCCTTGTCTAACCGAAGGCTTGAGACTTGTCGACTGCCCTCGTCTGGTTCTGC
>CM065737.1:30940020-30952520 GCA_033310375.1 Conus canariensis | reverse complement strand
CCCCTCCTCTCTCTCTCTCTCTCTCTTTCTCTCTCTCTTCTTTGGCTATCTGTCTGTGTATCTAACCGTCCGTCTGTCTGTCTGTCCTGTCCGTCTGTCTGTCCCCCCTCTCTCTCTCTCTCTCTCTCTCTCTCTCTCTCTCTCTCTCTCTCTTTCACCGACAAATCAAAGAAAGACAAGTCATAAATCTGTGAGGTTGTATCAAGGACTGTTTATTTCTCCTGGCTCCTTGTTTATTCCGTCGCGCACGTCTGACCTGTGATGGATGGCGGAGGTCACGCAGTGCACCCAGCTCCTGTTGAGCTCTACAGCGGAGGCGTTTGTTGCGCATGTCAGCTCCAAAACCATCCTCACACCTTCCTGGACTTTCACCTGTTTGTCTGAGAGAGAGAGGAGGAGAGAGAGAGAGAGAGAGAGAGAGGAGAGAGAGAGAGAGAGAGAGAGAGAGAGAGAAAGAGAGAGAGAGAGATAGGGGCAGAGACAGATAGATAGATAGACAGATAGACAGACAAACAGACGGAGAAAGAGAGAGAGAGAGAGAGAGAGAGAGAGAGAGAGAGAGAGAGAGAGAGAGAGACCGAGAGACCGAGAGACCGAGAGACCGAGAGACAGAGGCAGAGACAGAGACAAGACACACAGACCGACAGACAGAAAGAGACAGAGAGAGAGAGGTAGGGAGAGAGATATGGAGAGAGAAGCAGACAGAAAGACAGACAGACAGAGAGAGAGAGAGAGAGACAGACAGACAGACAGACAGACAGACAGACAGACAGAGACTCTCGGAGCGTGAGGGGACGGACGGGAGGGGGGAGGGTGAGGGGGGGATTCACATCGTTTTTCAGCACAGCTATGTCATACATTAACAAATATTCAGTACAACCAGGTAAGATACGATGCACAGATACGCACACAACTTGTCATATACAAGGCAGAAAGTGTCTCCTTAGTGCAGCTGGCAGACAAAATATGTACGCCCATACAAAAAAGAGAAAACAAACAAACCCACCATCAAACTTAACAAAACAATAAACAAAAACCAGGCAAAACATGCAGAAAAAGAAGATTGCCTTCTGATTTTTGAAAGACACTATTTCATGATCGCTTTTCATTATAAAAAAAAAAAGGAAGAAAATGTGTGTACGATAATACTAATACATACTAAGAATAATATATACAGGACACCTTTGCGTACTGTTAATAGACATTTCATTACAAAATAAAAGGGATGATGATATTGTTACGTCTCGTGTTCAAATGAAATATGATTAGGTTCCCCTAAAACAATGGCAAGATGTACTGCAGTAATATAATCACTCAGTATTGAACCCTATGATAATTCAAACACAAAGGTAGATAATTTCTCAAGTATTGTATAACTAATTTTTCTAAACATGAATTATTTTAATGCATCATTTTCTGTTAATCGTATGTACACAAAGGTAGATAATTTCTCAAGTATTGTATAACTAATTTTTCTAAACATAAATGATTTTTAATGCATCATTTTCTGTTAATCGTATGTTTTGGAGGCATTTTCCCTCAAACGATTTTATGTAAAAAAAAATTCTTGCTTGTTCATTTAAATTTCATAATGTACCATTGAAAGATATTGTTTGATATTAGCAGGTGTCACTGGTACTGGTTTCAATGGTATTGTTTCTATTTCTTTGTAGCTAGTGTTTAATGGAATTAATACAACATGTTTATTCCATGAAATTGTTTTTATTTTCTGCTTTTTGTGTAAACAATACGTATTTTAAAACTTTCCATGCTCATCAATGAGATCTTAACGGAAAGGATTTCGTGTTTTGTCCATCTCTTAAAGAAGATTTCTGATCTGGCTACTTCAAACTTTTCTTCAAAGAATATTGGCTCAGTCAGTATTTCTATACTTTTGTTTACATCTATATGTTAACATGAATTGGTGTATGCACTAAAAGTCTCTATCTAAAATGGATTGGCACCACTTTTTAGAAACCGTCTTGACCGAACTTATTAATGAACTGTATATCTCGGTATAAAGTTGTAAGTGTCTTTTTCCACGCTGGGATTATCATCATACGTGTTTCCGTATCCAAGACAGTTTTAACGCTCGTAAATGTATTTCAATTATTGGAATACCATTTCCACCTTTTTTAACATTAAGGATAGAGTAATGTCTTCTAATTTTATCATTTGTATTTTCCAATACAAACTTGTAACATATTGCCGCGATTGTTTAAGTTGTCTGTTGGGCGGATTAGATAGCAGAATCCGCTGACAAATAGGTTTGGAAAGAACTAAGGATTCCAGAACTTCCACTCTGTCTAAAGGTGTTAGCAGTCTTTTAAGCCATGTCTTGAGATATACTTTAACCTCAGGAAACTGTCTCTTGCATTTATTACTGACATGCATGACGAATTCCCTGTTCACCTAACCCCTAATATTGTAAATTCTGTGGGATTTCATTTCATTATCACGTGTGATAAAAAAAATTTTCTATTGAATACTTTTTTGCTTACTAACCAACCATATATTGCTTTATCATAGTTTAGTTTAAAGTTCTGATATATTTTCAAACTCATTTCATATTTTGAACAAGTTTTCATACAATCATACAACGTTCTGTCTCTCAAGGGTGAAACAAGTATAATCGGCAACATGACCAATCTTAAACTCAGTGTCAGCTGTATTGATATCCTTAATTTCATTATTTTCCCTTCTTTTGTATGCTTGGTAGGTACTCAAGGTCTGACCAGCATGTTGGGCGAGTGCGTAGGTCAGACGTGTCAGACGTTTGCTAAGTCGTAGCCAAAAGACTCTCTTGAATTCTCTCATATTAGTCATTAATTAATATATCCATCAGCTTTAAATCATGCGCAGTGTGGTCTCAAAGCTTAGCGGATGCAGTGTAGCGTATATGGACTCGTCCGCACGCAATGACACCTCCTTGATGACACTGAAACTGGAACTGTATGCCAGTATTTCTACACCTTAAACAAATAGACAAAAATCGATATAGGAACTCCCTGGCGGCATCTTCTGTGAAAAAAGGGGGAAAAAAACCCTCTGAGATGTTTGTCCATTAGCAACAACAAATGACTTAAACGCAGAAACCTAGTCACATATTTCCTTTATGTAAATCCAATCAACCGGGTCAAATGCATTTTCAAGGTCGATGAAAACAAGCTGGACAGAGAGATGTTTCTTGCCTAAATAATTTAATCTTCTAATGTTATCACCAGTATATCTACCGGGAACAAAGCCTGCTTAGTCTTCATTTACAAGCTTTGGTAGCTCAGTTTTTATTCTTTCTGCAATACAAGCTGAACCGATCTGATATATTAAATTCATTAACGGGTTTGGTCTCCAGTTCTTTTCGGTAGGCAGATCATAATCCTTTCTTTCTGTGTCACTGACAATTCACTTTTTATAAATCCTTTATTAAACGAACGACGAGTCAAACTCTTTAAAAAAAAAAAAAAGAAGAAGAAAGTTTACTGTTATGCCATCCGTGTCCTGAATTTTGTCATTCTTCATTTGGTTAATTCCCTTGATGATTCTTCAAAAGTGGTTAATCTTTCATAATCATTTGCTTTTTTTTTTTTTTTTTTTTTAGGTGAATTCTGGTAAACTGATACTGAATCATTCAACATCAGCATCGTGCGCTGTTCTCTTTCATAAAATATTCTCATTTTGCTGTATTAAATGGTCATAGTTTCTGTTATCACACCCTCTTTTTGTCTAACACTTTCATCGTCTGCGGCACAAAGTCCGTCCATTTGGCGATAGCTTGCACATTCTGAAAAAAAAAAAAAAACACGCAGAGGGACAGAAGAGGGAGAGGAGGTGAGGGCAAGAGGAGGAAGAAGGGGGGGGGGGGGAGGGTGAAGCAGAAGAGATAGACATGAAAGGGAAGGGGCTGGATGACTGTGGCTTGTCACTCATCAAGGCTTTTCAAGGCCATTGCCTAAAGATATCCCCAAACCAACGAGTGGATAGACGTCTACGTTTACCGATGCCACCATTCCTTTTCAATGTTTCCATTTCCAAAAGGAGTACAATGCATCCATGTTTCCCTGAATCCCTATTCAGCCTCATCCTCTAAAACGGTGTAGCTAGTCTTCGGACTGGAAGGACAAGTTTCATTAGGTTTAAGTTGTTTTGCAATCTGTTTTGTGCTTGTTGTTTGTTATTTTGGCTTTATTGTTTCACCATAACTTTCTGATTCTTCGCGTGATGATCTATGTGAGTTACCCCCCTTCCACACACCCCCTCGTCATCTCCGCTTTCTCTGATACTTGTTCTCTGCCCACCTACAAGACAAAGACTCCGGGGGAAACCGTTTTCTTCCTAGACCTCAGCTGCAGGTAGCAAATTACCCGTCTCTTTCTCTCAGACACTTAATTCAAGACACCCTTAGAGCTTGCATGATTATATATAGATTCAAGACAACCTTAGAAACACATCTCTTTCGTAATACAAAGAATGTGTGATGCTTGCATGATTATATGTAGATTCAAGACAACCTTAGAAACACATCGCTTTTGTAATACAAAGAATGTATGATGCTTCCATGATTATATGTAGATTCAAGACAACTTTAAAAACACATCTCTTTCGTAATACAAAGAATGTGTGATACTTGCATGATTGTATGTCGAACATAAATGGTAAGCTGCATTACTGTTCATGTGTTAAATGTATGCCACAGTGCATGTGAAGTATGAACTCGGTATGAATGATCGCATCATCTTCTTGTGAAGCGCTGAGAGTCAATTTCTAAAACATGTGCAGTGTCAATGTCCGATTTTTTAAAAAGATTATCAGTATTATTATTACCATTATTGATATTGTCCTCCTCCCCCTCCTCTTTCTTCTTCTTCGTCTTCTTCTCACCATCATCATCATCATCATCATCATCATCATCATCGTCGTCGTCGTCGTCGTCGTCGTCGTCGTCGTCGTCGTCGTCGTCGTCGTCGTCGTCGTCGTCGTCATCGTCGTCGCCGTCGTCGTCATCATAATCATCATCATCACCATCGTCATCATCCTCATCATCATCATCACCATCATCAACATCGTCGTCGTCGTCGTCATTATCATCATCATCATCGTCATTATCATTATTATGATTACTTTAAGGCAGGGTCGGTTAAGACGGCGGGTTTGCTTTAAAGGACGCCTCGCCAACAGTATGCATGTACGTATGGGACAGGCTTTCCGTCATCCTCCACACCTATGTCAGCAAATTCCCCGCCCCCTTCCCCACTGCCTCCTCTGTCATCGCACGTATGTTGTGTCCTTACCGTTCCCAGTTATTCCTAAACGGATGGAACGCGTTTTGGTTTGGTCAGAGTGGGTTACCGTAGAGCCAAAGATAGGGCGTTGCAGGCTTAAATGAACTGACAACCAGAGAATACCATGGTACACACAGCACACGAGTCGAAGAGATAAGCCCCTAAACAGGTTGTATCAACATCTCCAGTATATCCAGAACATTTCCTGTATCCGTTTGGTGCCGATCATGATATAAATCTGGTCTGTTTTAAAAAGTCCACCATACTGTTACTGAAGAAAAACGTGTCAGCGTAAACTAAGCTACGCACAAAAAGTTAAGGATCACTTTCACAAACATTCATAACTGTCAAAATAAGAAAGTCAATGCGTTGAAGTTTGGCCAACATTTAATTCCATTCTTTAGTGATAACGATACACAATTGCCTTCAATCTCGAGCAATCGTTTGGTGTGTACATTTGATTAAAGTGGGTACGTATCCAAATTTGATTTCCCAAAGTCATTGAAATCACAAGACAGGGCATACTGATGCTCCCAAAAGCTCAGTAATGCGTGTAACCACCATGGCTGTTCTGGCACTCGACGCAGCGAAACCTCATCGAGTTGACCAGGTTGGTGAAGATCCTCTGTGGAAGCGCCTGCCACTCAGCCTGCAGCATCTGGTAGAGGTGTTGGGCATCCCTGGGAGGGGGGTGGCTCCTCACTTTGCGATCCAGCTCATCCCAGAAGTTCTCAATCGGGTTGAGATCGGGACTGCATGCTGGCCACTCCATTCTGTTGACTCCAGACTGCTGCAGGAAGTCGTTGACCACCCTTGCCCTGTGGGGGCGAGCATTGTCATCCTGGTAGACAGCCCTCGGTCCCATCTGCTGCAGTGTAGGCACAGCCAGTGGTCGAAGGATCTCATCCCGGTATCGGATGCCAGTGAGGTTACCCTGTACATGATACAAGGGTGTTCTGTGGTGAAGGCTGAAGGCCCCCCAGACCATTACAGAACCTCCACCAAAGGCCACCTTTTCTTGGACAGTGGCGTCAGTAAAGTGTTGCCCTGGGCGCCTCCAGACCCTCAGTCGGCCATCGTTGTGGTGAAGGGTGAAGCGTGATTCATCACTGAACAGGATCTGGACCATTGCTGACGTGTCCACCTCACGTGACGTGCGCAGAAGGCGCGGCGTGCTGCCCTATGGGCTGGAGTTAAGCGTGGCCGTACTGCTGGGCGACGAGAACGGAGATTAAACCCATGTAGGCTGTTCCGTATGGTCTGCTGGCTGATGTTGATGTTAGTAGCCACCCTGAACTGCCTTTGATTTATGCTGGAAGAGGCTGTTCTTGTCTGCAGGGCTTGTCGTTCAATGAGACGATCGTCACGTGGGGTTGTTCTTCTTCGGTCGACCAGATCTGCGTCTTTCATGGACAATCCCAGTGGCTGTGAAGCGTTGAATCAGTCGGACAATGACCGAGATGGACACATGAAGTCGCCTGGCCACTTCTCGCTTGGGAACACCATCTTGGAACCATGCAACAGCTTGTCCCCTATCCAACTCGCTTAATTTTCGTCGTGGAGGCATTGTCAGATCAGGCCTACTACTGTGGAATGTCTTCTTATATAGCCAAGCGAGCGACAGCATCTCACACATAAACAGCAGTGCTTGCACGTGCATAATGGTTTTTCCATCTGGCAAGTGCAATGTGTTCAGGCAGAACGGTCCAAAACAAGGTCATTTTTCGCAAGTTTCCGCTTTTTTCCGTTTGCGGCCCAGCTCAGTAGTAGAGAATCCCGTGCAATTTTCACACTAACACAACATCGCCCACTTACAGCTGAACAAGAATTCATGACAATTTGGCTGGACTAAGAAATAAATAACAGTAGCGAACTGAGTTTATTACGCACCTGTTCTCACATACCGATCCTTAACTTTTTGTGCGTAGTATATTTCATGTGTTCGATGTTAACGACAGAACGGGGGTAGGGGGGGAGGGTTTTGTTTATTGTTTTGCTTTTCTCGTGATGATAGGTCTATTCGTTCCTCTTTATTCTGCTCTTCTTGTTGTTGTTGTTGTTGTTGTTGTTGATGGTGGTAGTGGTGGTGGTGGTGGTGGTAGTGGTGGTGGTGGTCATCATCATCATCATCATCATCATCATCATCATCATCATCATCATCATTTTCATCATTATCATCATCATCTTTTTCTTCTTCTTGTTTTTGTTCTTGTTCTACTTGTTCTTGTTCTTGTTGTTGTTGTTGTTGTTGTTGTTGTTCTTCTTCTTCTTCTGTTGTTGTTGTGGTTGTTGTTGTTGTTATTGTTGTTGTTGTTAATCTTCTTCTTCTTCTTCTTCTTCTTCTTTCTTCTTCTTCTTCTTCTTCTTCTTCTTCTTCTCCTCCTCCTCCTCCTCCTCCTCTTCCTACCCCCCTTCTCCTCCCCCTTCTTCTCCTCCTCCCTCTCCTCCTCCTCCTCCTTCTCTCCCCTTCTCCACCCCCCCACCCCCTCTCCTTCTTCTCTTCCATATTTCAACCAATTTTCTTCAATCTACCGATTATTCTTGTTTATCTACTTCTCCTTCTTTTTGGTGTTCTCCTCCTCCTCCTCCTCCAAATTTTGCAGGGGAATGCCTACCCTCTGTTGGAGCGCAGACAAACCTTCAGGTCACCCCTCTTTCATTCCTGACGTTAGAAAGAGCCAGAAGCTCCATGTTGCATACCATGCGATACACTAAGTTGCTCAGCGCAGAACGTCGTTTGTTTCATTTGGGTTTTGGGAGATGTGCGATCAAAAAAAAAAATCATCATTCCATTGCCGACTCCCACTAAAACCCTTTGTTCACACAGAGTTCCACTGAATGTGATTTTCTTTTGAATTTGTTTATTCATTCATTCATTCGTTCATTCATCTCTTTATATATTTATTTATTCATTTGTTTATTTGTTTATTTATTCATTCACTAATGTATGTATGTATGTATGCAGTTACGTATGCATGTATGTATTCGTATATTCATCTATCTATCTATTTATTCATATATTTATTCATTTATCTCTTCAGTTATTTAATGATTTAGTCATTCACATATTCATTTATCTATCTATTCATTTATTTATTTACTTTATATATATATATATATATATATATATATATATATATATATATCATTTATTCATCCATTCGCTCATTTGTTTATTTAATCATCATATTTATCTATCCATTTATTTATTTATTTATTTATTCATTTTGTTTGTTTGCTTGCTTGTTCACTTTTATTTTTTTTTTGGGGAGGAGATAAGTGTTTTTCATTTGATTTGTGTTACAGTGGAGTATGGCTTGTTTTAGATCGATTTTCCCAGTTTGAACACTTTGCATGGCTGCGCGTTTGCATTTCACTTTGTAATCGTTGTAACTTTATGCTTGCAACACTGCTATGCCTTAGTGGTCGGCAAGACTATAAATACATGACTTTTCTTCTTCTGTTCTTTCTTCCCCTTCTCCATCTCCTTCTCCATCTCTTCTCCCCTCTTCTCTCTAACATCATTATCATCACATCATCAATCATCATCACATCATCATCATCATCATCATCTATCATCATTATCACATCCCGCGTCGTCGTCGTCGTCGTCGTCATCATCATCATCATCGACATCTCATCACCTCGTCGCCATCGTCGCGCCGTCATCACATCATCATCATTATCACACATCATCATCTTCTTCATCAATAACAACAACAAAAACAACAACAACAACAACAACAACAAAAACAACAACAACAAAACAACAGCTTAAAACTCTATAAGCAGACGTACTTGAAAAAAAAAAAGAAGTTCGAACTCAGTTCCGCCCCAAACATTCTAACCCTTTGACTTTTTCATTCCCTCCCCTCCTTCTCCTCCTCCTGCCCTCCCCTTTGCTCCCCTCCTGCTCCTCCCTCTTCCCCTCCTCCTCCCTCTCCTCGTGCCCTCCCCCTTCTCCTCCTCCTGCTCCCCTCCTCCTGCCCTGCTCCTCCTCCTCCTGCTCCTCCCCTTCTCCTCCTCCCCCCTTCCCTCCCCTGCCCCTTCTCCTCCCCCTCTCCTTCTCCTCCTCCTGCTCCTGCCCTGCTCCTCCTCCCTCCTCTTCCTCTCCTTCTCCCCTGCTCCTCCTCCCCCCTCCTCCTGCTCCTCCTCCTCCTCCTCCGTTCCCCCCCCTCCTCCTCCTCCTCCCCTCCTCCTCCTGCCTCCTCCTCCTCCTGCCTCCTCCCTCCTCCTCCTCCCTCCCCTCCTCCTCCCTCCTCCCCTCCTCCTGCCCTCCTCCCCGCTCCTCCTCCCCTCCTCCTCCGTTCCTCCTCCCCCCTGCCCCCTCCTCCTCCTGCTCCTCCTCCTCCTCTCCTCCTCCTCCTCCTCCTCCTGTTCCTCCTCCTCCTCCTGCTCCTCCTCCTTGCTCCTCCTCCCCTCCCTGCTCCTCCCCTCCTGCTCCCCTCTCCTCCTCCCTCTCCTCCTCCTCCTCCTCCTGCTCCTCCTCCTCCTGCTCTCCCCCCTCCTGCTCCCTCCTCCTCCCCTGTTCCTCCTCCTCCCCTGCTCCTCCTCCCTCCTGTTTCCTGCTCCTCCTTTCTGCTCCTCCCCTGCCCCCTGCTCCTCCCCTCCTCCCTCCCTCTCCTCCTGCTCCTCCTCCTCCCCTCCTTCCCCCCTCCTGCTCCTCCTCCTCCTCCTCCCCCCCCTCCGCTCCTCCTCCCTCCTCCTCCCCTCCTGCTCCTCCTCCTCCGCTCTCCTCCTGCTCCCCTCCTCCTTCCACTCTCCTGCTCCTCCTCCTCCTCCTGCTCCTCCTCTCCGCTCCTCCCCCCCTCCTCCTCTCCTCCTCCTCCGCCCTCCCTCCTCCTCCTCCTCCTGCTCCTCCCCTCCTCCTGCCCTCCTCCTCCTTCCTCCTCCTCCTCCTCCTGCTCCTCCCCTCCGCTCCCCTCCTGCCCTCCTCCTCCTCCGCTCCTCCTTCCTGCTCCTCCTCCTCCTTCCACTCCTCTCCTCCCGCTCCTCCTGCTTTCGTTTTCTTTTTTTTTAATCCGCCTTTTCTTCACTCTTTGACTTTGGACCCATCGCCATTCTGACCCCTTCCTTTCCCCACACCCCATCCTCCCCCTCCCCCCTTCCCATCCTTACTCGACTTTCCATCTCTTCTTCCTTCTTCCCTTCTTCTTCTTCTTCTTCACCTTCTTCTTCTTCTTCTTCTTTCTTCTTCTTCTTCTTCTTCTTATTCTTCTTTCTCTTTCTCTTCTTCTTTCTTCTTTTCTTCTTCTTCTTCTCCTTCTTCTTCTTTCTTCTTCTTCTTCTTCTTCTTTTCTTCTTCCCTTTCTTCTTCTCTTCTTTTTTTCAGCGGCAATCAGAACGAAGCACCCCAGCTGAACTGCTCATTTTCCAGGCGACCACCCTCTTCCCCGCCCATCGCGCTAAAAGAGCCTACCGCCAAAATCAGCAATTCGTCTGTCTCTCTGCTGTCGTCTGACGGTCTCTCTCCTGTCTCTCTGTTTTTTCTCTTGTCTCCCTCTGTCTGTCTGTCTTTTCTGTCGTCTGTCTCTCTCTCTCTCCTCCCCCCTCTCTCCTCTCACGTGTGTGTTCGTTGTGTATGTGTGTGTGGTGCGCGCACGCGCGCGCGCGCGCGCGCTCAGGCGCGCGCATATGGATAGCTGTTGGAACATGATTGATTGTCTTCACAATTTTTAAAATCAAAAAATTCTTTTAAAATAGCTTTTTCTTTTTCCTTTTCCCCTTTTATTTTTTTTGTTTGTTTTTGTTATTCGGTTAAAAAGTAAATATATATATAAACTAAGGGGGTTAAAAATTTAAATATATAATACATAACGAAAAGCAACGCTAAAACAATTTTGAGATTTAACACTTTTTTTTTTTAAAAATATTTTTTAACAAATATAAAAATTTTTTTTAAATATAAAAAAACCCTTTAATGACCTTTTCAATACCCATTAAAGCTTACACAATAATCAAAAAAGCAATCAATCAAGCAATTAATCAATCTTTTCATTCATCAGTCAATCAATCAATCAACCTCTTCTCCTCTCCCCCTCTCTCCTCTCTCTCTCCCCTGTGTTGGGTGTGTGTGTGGGGGGGGGGTGTGTGTGGTGGTGTGTTGTGTGGTGTGCGCGCGGCGTTCGCGCAAGGTGTGGGCGTGTTGGAATATGATTCTATGTTTTACAACGTCATAATGGTTACCCCATTGAAAAATGTTATAGCTTTTTTTTTTTCTTACTTTTCTTTTTGATATTTTTTTTGTTTTTTTGGGTTAGAATTTTTTTGAAAAAACCTTTAATGTGCCAAATTCTTCACCCATTAAAGCTTCAATCTTCATTCAATCAACCAATCAATTTCCTCTCTCTTTCTCTGTCGTCGTCTGTCTGTCTGTCTGTTTTTGTTTCCTCTCTATTTGCCGTCTCTGACTCTCCCCCTGTCCTCTGCTGCCTCCCTTCTGTCGAATCTTTCTCTCTCTCTCCCCCTCTCCCCTTTTCCTCTCTCTCCCCTTCCCTCTTTTTTCTTTCTCTCTCGCTCCTCTGTCTCTCCCCTTCTCTCTCTCTCCTCCTTCTCTCTCTCCTCTCTCTCTCTTCTCTCTCTCTCTCTTTCTCTCCCCCCCCTCCCCCCTTCTCTCATTCTCTATTACTCTATGCCCTTTTTATGCCCACACCCTCCCCGCCCCTCCCTCCCACCCCCCCCGCCCCCTTTTTCCCCTCCCCCTCCCCCAGCCCCCCCATTTTTTCTCTTTGTCTCCCTTTTCCCCCCCCTCCGCCCCCCCCCCCCCCCCCCCCCGGCTTCCAACGGCTAACATTTTACGCATCAGCTCAAGCATGCCACTGCCAAATGACAAAGGCGGGGTGCAAAACATGCAGCACGGGGGGGGGGGGGCCCGGGGGGGGGGGGGGGGGTAATGACTGTAAATTACCCTGACGGTGCGCAGACAAATTAGCACACACACACACACACACACACACACACACCACACACACACACAACCCACCACACACCCCAGCCAAAAAATTAAAAAACAAAAATAAAAAAAAACCAGAAAGAAAGCGAAGGGCGGGGGCTTCGAAAAGGCCATTGAAGAAAGGGGGAAAGGGGGGGGGGGGGGGGGGGTTGGGGGGGGAAAAGGGGGGGGGGGGGAAGGGGGGGGAGATCTAGGGTGCGGGGGGTGGTGGGGGTTTTGAGGTGACTAAAAAGACAGCAGACGTAAACCGGGGAGAAGAAAGGGCGAGA
>CM065737.1:30927520-30935020 GCA_033310375.1 Conus canariensis | reverse complement strand
CCCTCTCACCAACACATTATTGCAATGCATTGCTCAGATTATCTCCCTTTGTCTTTTTGTGTCCCACTACAGACGAACGTGACTTCGTGTGCTCGAACGCAGCATAACAAGATTTATGAGAGGAGGAACAGGATGAGTACCTGAATCCTATTTGATTTGTGAAGGATCACTCTCTCCATAATGTGTCATCACCCATCGTCCACCGAAGCTCCAAATCACTTTTGATATGGGGGAGGGGATGGGGAGAGTGGGGGGGGGGGGAATCGGGGATGGGTCGGTCGGTTAGCTGGTTTACCCTTGGGTTAAAGAACAAACAAATAAAATCCTACGATATTTATTTGTTGAATATATGAATAATCCATCGGTGCTCAACCAATCATGACTGCAAATCCCAAACGGACTATGAACATGGACCAAATGGAATATCCATGTGTCTGTGGAAAGCGTTTCGCTACCACCCGTGGCATGAAGATCCACAGAACAAAGATGGAATGTGTGAAGACTCATCTGAATGAGCAGCAGCGCACTGCATCAGCAGATAAGACGTCGGAAGACCAAGGCCAGGACTTAAACCACAGTGCCAAGGACATCCACGCTGTTGGTTCGGATGAGGAATTTGCACAGGCCCTCGATGCCAGGCGCCTGAAACTCAACCTGCCACGAGCAAACGAAACTGAAGATTGGGAGAAACTGGATGCAAAAATCGTCCAAAGACTCGATGCACTGATAGGGAAAAGCACCCTGGAACACAAACTAGCCACATATGGGGACATTGTGTATGCCACATGTAGAGACGCCTATGGAGCAAAACTACCCAAAGAGAAAACACCTCCAAAGAAATCCAGACGCCAAGAAAAGATGGACAAGATCAGGGTCCAAAAGAAAAACCTCAAGACGCAAATGAAGACCGCATTGCCAGCTGAAAAACAAGGCTTGGAAAAACTGTGGAAAGGCCTGAAAGAAAAACACAGCGCCCTCAGCAAAGCGGAATCTGCGAGGAAGAGGAAGAGCAAAAAGAAGAAGACACAAGAGCGCTTCTTCAGAGACCCCTTCCAGTTTGCCAGAACACTGTTTGAGCAGCCAAAATCTGGGACCCTAAGTGTGGACAAAGGAGTTCTTGAGCAGCATCTGAGGAAAACATACTCTGACCCACAGAGCAAAGCACCACTCGACATTCAAGGTCTGGTGTGGCCAACCAACCCTGAGGAACAGTTCAATGGCAAGCCTCCAACGTTGGCGGAAATCAAGAAGGTGGTCGACAAAGCCAGAGCCAAATCATCACCAGGGCCAAACGGAATACCTTACCAGCTTTACAAGAAATGTCCCAAGGTGCTGGAGTGGCTCCACAGGCTGCTGCGATCGGCTTGGAGAAACCAGAAGATCAGCGGCCAGTGGATGACGGCAGATGGTGTGTACATCCCCAAAGAGCAAAACTCAAGTGACATCAGCCAGTTCAGGCCAATATCACTACTGAACGTCGAAGGGAAAATCTTCTTCTCTGTCATGGCAGCAAGGCTGACCAAGTACCTGATGGAAAACAAGTACTTGGATGTGTCAGTCCAGAAAGGTGGCATCCCAGGCGTGGCTGGCTGTGTAGAACACGCCACAATGATCTGGGACGCAATCCAAAAAGCAAAAACAGAAAAGAGAGACCTGGACGTATGTGGCTTGATCTGGCAAACGCATATGGATCTGTGCCCCATGAGATGATACAGTTGGCTCTTGAGATGTACCATGTGCCAAAGAACATCCGCGACATGCTCAAGAAGTACTTCAATGGCTTCTCAATGCGGTTCTCTACCAAGGAGTACACAACAGACTGGATCAACTTGGAAGTGGGTATTGCAATGGGCTGTGCAATTTCCCCAATACTGTTCGTGCTGGCAATGGAACTCATCTTGAAAGCAGCAACAAACAACGCGAGACAAACAGACCTTGGCGATGGATACAAGATGCCTCCTCTCAAGGCCTTCATGGATGACACTACAGTGATTTCATCCAGAGAAGACGAGACACGTCATGTGCTGGAGAGGCTGGACGACATAGTTGCCTCATCCAGAATGAAGTTCAAGCCAAAGAAATCACGGAGTCTCTCACTGAGGAAAGGAAAAGTGGCCGGATCTGTGGTCTTCAGTGTTGCCAACCAGGCCATTCCAACAGTCACAGAAGAACCAGTCAAGAGCCTTGGAAGATGGTATGATGATACGCTGAAAGACACACAAAGAGCAAAAGAAACCAAGCAGATGGCGGAGGAAGGCTTGGAGACCATTGACCAGTGTGGGCTCCCTGGCAAATACAAGGTCTGGTGTCTGCAGTTCATGCTGATACCAAAGCTCCTGTGGCCTCTGATGATATACGACATCTGTACCAGCATAGTGGAGGCAATGGAAGCCAAAATCAACAAGTTCACAAGGAAATGGCTTGGTGTCCCACCCTGTCTGACTGACATAGCGCTGTACTGTCGCCAAGCAAAGCTGAAACTACCACTGAAATCCATCCTGGAGGAATACAAAGCAGGGAAGATCAGACTTCAAAGCATGCTGGAGGACTCAGGAGACAAGGTGGTAGAAGCAATCAAGCCCCAGCTGAAGACAGGCAGAAAATGGAAAGTTCAAGAGGCGATGGATTCTGCAAAAGAAAGTCTCAAGATCAGAGAAATAACAGGACACACACAGACCAACAGACAAGGACTGGGGGTGACCAAAACTGAATGGTGGTCAAAGGCCAAAGGAAAAGCCAAAAGAGACATGATGATTCAGGAGATGAGAAAAGAAGAAGACCAAAAAAGACTCCAAAAAGCAGTCCAGCAGAGCCAGCAAGGGCAATGGACAACGTGGGAGAATGCACTCCAAAGAAGTCTCACTTGGAATGACATTTGGCACATGGCCCCTCTCAGGATCAGCTTCATTCTCAGATCTGCATATGACCTTCTGCCCTCAAATGCAAACCTGGTGAAGTGGGGGAAAACAGACGATCCTGCATGCCCACTCTGCCATGAAAAACAAACAGTGGAGCATGTCCTAAGCTCATGTAAAGTAGCCCTGGCTCAAGGAAGGTACACATGGAGGCACAACCAAGTGCTCAAAGAGATTGTACAAGTAGTCTGGGCTAGTACCAACACCACAAAAGGGAAAATCAGGACTCCAAAAGCACCCGCAACATTCTTCACGGCAGGAGGCAGCAAATCATGGCCAAGAACAACAGTGCCACTCGAAACATGCAGGCAGAGTCTGCTGGACGGAGCAGATGACTGGGAGTGCACTGCAGACCTCCCAGAATGGAAGAGTCACCCAGAGATCATCAGCAAGAGTGGCATGAGACCAGACATAGTAGTCCACTCTAAGTCAACCAAGCAGCTGATCATGATCGAGCTCACGGTGCCATATGAGAACAGAATGGAGGCAGCTCAAATCTACAAGACTGAAAAGTATGCTGATCTGGCAAACAGCCTGAGGAGAGAAGGCTATCAGGTCAAAGTCCTCACTGCAGAAATTGGAGCTAGGGGGTTTGTAGAAACGTCTGCATACAGTCTCATGAAACAGCTCTCAGTTGCAGGGAGGGAAAAAACCAGAGCCCTGAAAGCAATGGCAGAAGCGGCAGAGAGGTGTTCAAGCTGGATCTGGTCAAGGAGGAACAAAAGTGAACTTCATAAGGCTTAATTTCCCTACAAATATCAGGTGTCCCTGTGGCTCAGTGGTTAAAGCGCGAGTCATTAAGTGGAAAATGAGCATGTCCAGAGGGTCATGGGTTCGAATCCCAGCCATGGCTCGTCCCAAGATGGGAAAAAAAAAGGGGGGCAGCAGAGGGACATCCGGAGTCATGAACCGGGTGTGGCCCAACCCCCCTAGAGTGTCAGGAGATAAGGGCCGAAACACTTGCTTGAAGGGGGCTTCTCTTCTGAGGACTCTCTGCTGCCACGCTCTCCACGAGTTTCTTTCTACTATATTCATGTTGACAGTTTGGGGTTTTTGTAGCCACCGTTTCCTTCATGTCCTTCTCACTCGTTGCATACAGAGGGCTGGTTGGCCTCGTGGTTAAAGAGTCAGATTCTTGACCTCGAGTCAGGGGTTCGCGTCCCCCACCCGAGATAGCCAGGATAGAAGAGACGTGCTCTTCTGGGTTCAGATCTGTGCCGACTACGATCGCTTCCTAGACTTTCGGATGAGGCTTTAAACCCTTGAATCGATCCACACATAGAAAAAAAATCACACGCACACACACACACACACACACACACACACACACGCACGCACGCACGCACGCACGCACAACACACACACACACACGTAAACATCCCATTCCACTTTTCGGAGATCGGTAGGCCGCCATGTGCTGTGGGACATACGACAGGAAAACAGAACTGATACACACTGGCTTTAGATGTCACTGGCTTTAGATGTCACTGGCTTTAGATGTCACTGGCTTTAGATGTCACTGGCTTTAGATGTCACTGGCTTTAGATGTCACTGGCGGTGTTTTTAGATGTCACTGGCGGTGTTTTTAGATGTCATTGGCGGTGTTTTTAGATGTCATCCCCGAAGGCGGAATGCAGTCATCTTAATGATGGGATAGAAATGGTCTCATACAGAGAAAAAAATCTCACCAGTGATGAGAGAGAGAGAGAGAGAGAGAGAGAGAGAGAGAGAGAGAGAGAGAGAGAGAGAGAGAGAGAGTAAACAAGTTTCGAAAGACGGTTCTCTAGAAAGAGTTCCTGATCTTCAGTGCTCTCAAACAGCTTTCCCTTGAGTTGCAGACTGACTTTGGGAAATGAAAGGCGCGGTCAGACGGAGAGAGCACAGGAGAAGGGTGACGAGCTGAACACAAGTTTCATGCAGAAAGTCTGCGGCAGCAGCGGCAGAGTGAAGGAAGGAGCAGGCCACAGGTACTAGCGCGTGGTCAGCGTGTGCACTTAGTCTCAGAGACTTTGGGCAGATAAAACATGACATGACCCGTCAGTGTTTACTGTCCTTCTGTCCTGAAGCAGTACAAAGGTTGTTGGCATCCACCTGTCTCGACAGACAACGGTGCTGCGGCGTGGATCAGTCAGTTGTGGAATTGCAGCGCCTGCTGTGGCTGAAGAGCCCGATCCTCGAGCGGCAGACTCTGTTGCAGTGGCTGCAGGTGGTTTTGATCATCAGTGTCTGTGGGAGCCGACGCAATTCTTTGCCGTCTGCGGCGCCTCCGCTCTTCCCACTGGGTCTCTCAGCTCTGCTCTGCTTGCTTGATGCCAGCCTTGATGGTGGACCGCCAGCTGACCCGGTCTGAAGCTGCGGTCTCCAGGTCTGCTGGGTCGAGGCTGCCTGCCTTCAGGTCGCGCTTGCATACGTCTTTGTAGTGTAGGGCGGGCCGTCCTGTGGGTCTGGAGCCTGTAGCCAGCTCACCGTACAGCATGTCCTTTGGGATGCGACCGTCGTCCATGCGGCTGACAGAGGTAACACGGCCAGATTTTACGACGAAACAGGCAGTCATGTTGTTCTGCTGCGCTCCTGATTCTGCGACATTTCATGGATGGTCTCACTTGAGAAGTGCCAAACTGTCGACTGCTGCTTTCCTTTGTTGTTATTGTTGTTATTCGTCCATCGAGTCGACGAGAAGCACTTCAGTCAGCTTGGGGTTGAGGGGGGAAGGAGGGGGGGGGGTGATTTGTGGATACCCAGGTGGCTGATCAAACCGATGCGTGCACGGAATGTGCGATGACAGCTTGGAGCAGGAATGTGGGAGACCTGCTCTTGCTTGCTGGCGCGGGCTTTCCTTGCCTGTCTCTTGTGTTGTGCTGCAGCTGTCCTCCTTTCTTTACATAAATTGGCACCTTTGTGGATAGATTAGTGCCATCTACCTCGATCCATAACAGTTTGTTCCCGTGTGTCAGGGGTGATGTTAAACGCTTTCAAGGATATTTCGAGAGCTTTCCTTGTGGACCCAAATGAAAGACAGAAGTTTCATTCGCTGTGACGACGTTCTCCGCCCAGGTCTGGCTTTTCTCCGTCAAATTTCTTCAACATATGGATGGAACACTCTGCCCCCCCCCCCCCCTCCTTTTTTTTCCCTGTTCCTCTATGAGCTACTGGGGCATCTCTTGGGGCAGAATGTTTCCAGACATAGAGATGACTATGGAGGATAATAGTTATAGTTATCCTGATACAGATGTAACTCCTCTCCTTCACAGATCTTTGTATATCTCATCATGGCCGCGTTTTCTTCAGTAGTGACCTTTCACAGGACGACCTCAATGGTCATCATCTTGCAGTTTTTCTCTCCCGAAGTGGTGTATGTTGTACTGCCTAAACACTGCAGTACCTGACAGAGAAAGCTGTGCAGGGCAATGCCTGAAAGTTTGGAAGCTGTCTCGCAGAGATTTCTGTCGAAAGCAGTCATAGGAAACCATTCCACGAATATCACACCGTTAACGTTCTGTATTGACAAATCTTAAGAACAATTCTTAGTGAGTCCCCGCCAAAGACAAGGACAAACAAGTCACAAGACAAAACACTACGCGTTTCGACCTCTTAGGTCTTCTTCAGGCAAGATGCACAACGTTCAGGACAATGAAATCGAGGAACGAGCAATTGCTTATCTTCTTATAATATCAACGCTCATCTTGCACCGAGTATGAGAAGATGAATAATTGCTCGTTCTTCGTTTTCATTGTCCTGAACGTTGTTTATCTTGCCTGAAGACGACCTAAGAGGTCGAAACACGTCGTGTTTTGTCTTGTAACTCGTTTGTTCTTGTTTTTGGCGGACGCACTTATAATTATTCTTAACATGTGTTTCAATTTCTGCCTGCAAGTTACCTCACTTTAAATCGCCTTGGCTTAAGGCTGTGTCAGACCAATTGACATAGGCTAGAACACCAAGGCTACATCAGAATGTTGTTATGCTCTGCACAGTTAAGCGGGGATTGTCTTCAGTTGTGACAAGCTCCTAGCATAACATTATCAGTCTCCAAAATCCTCCGAAGTCGGAGTGTGGATGCCCAGGTGGCGGGGTAATTAAAAACGGTCACACACGTAATGTTCTCACCCCCAGCTGATGCATTTGTACCATAGTGTTCAAGTACTTTGGCTGTTCGGATGATCCCTGCGGTCTTTTAGCCAGGGTACGACAACAACAACAACAACAACAACAACAACAACAACAAACGTCACTTTGAAACTAGTTCTGTATTGACGTCAAACTGCCGTCAACCTCAGCCGACATTTTGCTTCGTGTAAGATGGGCTAAATGGAGTGAAAGTGGCTGCCATGCCTGTGACGACGATCTACTGCTGTGTAAAGGCAAACCAAATATTTCTGTGACATCATCAGTTTCGTCACCATTCAAAACTTACGTTTGAGACAGCCTTGTACGACAAGAGCGCAGGATGATTATCAATCAGATGACGTTAATATTTCTGGTGCACAAGGTTAACAAAATAAACGGTTCATAGGCCAGTTTGGCCGTTGGTATGGATGACACGTTACACATAGCTTGCACCCTGCGTGAAAAATTGAAAGAATGA
>CM065737.1:30920020-30922520 GCA_033310375.1 Conus canariensis | reverse complement strand
GTATACAGAATTTTTCTGTTGTCCACGTGGCGTCAAGCAAGGATGTCTTTTGAGCCCTCTAATGTTCTCCCTTTTCATCAACAAATTAGCAGTGAAAAGGTCCAGAACAGGAGAGCGCGAAATCAAATTGTACCAGGAACTATTCAAATGTTTGTAATGCTTTTTGCAGATGATGCCATTTTCTTGTCCAGCACAGCGTTTGGTTTACAAAGTCAGCTAAATGCACTGAAAGAAGAAGCTGACCGACTATATTTGACTGTTAATATTCTTACAACAAAATTATAATTGTCCGTAATGGGGGTCACCTCTTTGGGCAAAAAAAAAACTGTTGTATGACAGTGTGGCAAGAGAAGCTGTTAATGCTTACGACACGAGTATTTAGGAATGATATTTACAACGGGAATTTAACAAACATGAGAATGAATCAGGTTGCAAGGGAAGAAAGAGTGAGTGCCATGGAAATCCTGGGGTCATTGCGAAAGCTAAATTCTTTTGATGCGTGTTTTGTTTTGTTTTGTTTTTGTTTTTAAATTTTGATACCTGAAAAGAACAATGCTCACAAAATTATACAGCTGAAGTATGGGGGTCTTTCAAACAATAAGCTAGTGGGAAAAGTTCACTGTTTTGCCACAAAAAGTTTTCTGTAAAGTATGTTGTCAGCAAAGTTTGTTCGGTGAAACCACAAGGTACTCTTTTTTATGAGAACATATGTCAAATGCATAAGATTCTGACCCAAGCTTTTGACGCTTTCTCCAGCTAGACTTTGTAGACAAGCGTATGACATGATGCCAGGGCAGATGTACCATGGTAAAGAAAACTGGGCGTATCGTGTTAAAGCAGGTGTATCTTAAAATGGATTTAGGATTGTGTGGCTATCCCAGCGAGTAGGGCACGAACAGAGCTTTATGTAAGAAGTAAACAGAACTGACATTCTGATGTGGAAAGCAAGGGAAAATATATCTGGCTCTACTCATATGAAATATTTTTCAAGCAGGTAAATACATTGCAGTGATTAGAAATAAATGGCGTGTGCTACACTTCGTAAAATTCAGATTGAGAACTCCCCTCCTGTCTATCACTTTCTCTCCCTGTCTGTCTGTCTGTCTGTCTGTCTGTCTGTCTCTTACCCACCCCTTGCTGCCTGAAATACCTATTTGTCTCTTTGTCCATCCTTCTCTCTCTCTCTCTCTCTCTCTCTCTCTCTCTCCTCTCTCTCTCTCTCTCTTCTGTTTTTCCCCCACCTGCCCACCTTTCATCCCCTGCCCAACGCCAATCCAACATGCAGTCCTTTTTCATCCCCCCTCCCTACCCCCCCCCCACCCCCATCTCTTTGGCACTCTCTCCGCCTCCCTCCCCCCCCCCCCCACCTTCTCTTCCCATCCCACCATCACTCTCTGACGTGCGTCACGTGACTATCAACTCTCATGTACAGGGCTGTGATTTCTTCTCGATTAATACATCATGTTTATGCACATTGTTATACTGAGAGCAGATTCAAGAATCATCTGTTATTGCTTTGTTTGGTACGAGTTGTTTTACTGTGACTTTTTGGCTGCGTGGTGTTGGGTGTTTATTCCTCTATGGGTGTTGCAGCCTGTTATAATTTATGAGTTCTGTTCTTTATGTCTGTACTGGTTTTCAGTCTGCTTTCGAGACCTCTCTTTTCGCAGCGGTCTTTTTTCTTCTTCTTGTTTATGTACGTTTGGGTTGCAAACTGTTCATCTACTATTGATCTGGTCTGGGTTATTTTGGCATACGCTCATGCAAGTCTTAATATTATTTTCGTCTGGATTATTTTTGTCTTGGTCATTTAAGATGAGGTAAGGCACAGTGTTATGTGCTGTCTCTCTCTCTCTCTCTCTCTGTCTCTGTCTCTGTCTCTCGCTCTCTCTCTCTCTCTCTCTCTCTCTCTCTCTCTCTCTCTCTCTCCCCTCTCTCTCTTCATTTTCCTGATCTATGTATTCCTTCATTAGCTCTGATTTTGAGGTTCCTGTTATTCCTTAACTGGCCTGACCTGCTACTCGTTGTCAGCAACAATGCCGTTTGAAAATGAATTACCAAGGCGTGAGGTTTTTGTTAAAAGTTCATATCCGCCCCCCCCCCCTCCTCATACTCCCCCCTCCCCTGTACCACCTTCTCACCCTTATCATTCTCTCCATCGCTGTCATCTCCCCTTTTTCCCACCCTTCCTTCCATCTCCATCTGATTTGCTCCGTTTCTCTTCCCACTCTCCTCCTTTCTCCTTTCTCTCCCCCCTCCCCCCCCCCCCCCCCCCCCCCCGCCCTTCCCATCCTCTCTCGACCTTTCCCAGTCTTCTAACCTGTATTGATTCTACACAAACCAGGTATACAGCAACATCTTTTTTTCGGTGTTCAATGATAATTATTTCCCTCGGCGTCCGGAGGGGAAAAGAGAAAGATGTCAGTCAGGTCTCGTTTTGATCACCATCACCTTAAACATTAGGATAATTGTAATCATTCACATTTCTTTTTTTCTAATA
>CM065737.1:30905020-30910020 GCA_033310375.1 Conus canariensis | reverse complement strand
CACACACACGCGCGCGCGCGCACGCACACACACATACATACATACACAAGAGAGAGAGAGAGACAGACAGACAGACAGACAGACAGACAGACAGGCAGACAGACAGACAGACAGACAGAGTCACTCAGATAGACAGATAAACAGACAGAGACAGACAGACAGACAGACAGAGGTAAAGAGATAGATAGGTATATGCGTGTATGAAGGCAGAGAGAGAGAGAGAGAGAGAGAGAGGGGGGGGGGGAGGGGGTGAAAAGAAAGTTTCAGTAAGTTAATGCCGGATTCAGCCTCTTTCTGTTGACACTGTCCACCTAACCTTCAGACAATCAAACAAGATGAGCATGATCCTGAAGGGCTAGACCTTAGTGAAGCTGCTGGGTTTGGCTGCAGAGGACAGTGCTTCTCTGCTTTCCACTGGCATTTTCGGATGTCTATTAAAAATGCAAATGTTACTCTCGTCTGCCCTTTGGCAGGTTGTGGGAAAAGGCCCAGTGACGGTGAGGACAGACCGACTGACCACAGGGAGAGTCCTTTTGACCGCGGGAAAGACTGCAACCCCGGATCCTCGTAAGACCATGTCGCGAAAGCTTGGCGAGTGTCTGGAGCAGTACTGCTTTCACCTGTCGGCGAAACGGCAACGAGTGGGGCAGCAGGATTCGTGCAGCGGTTTGCTTGGTGGTGGCGTCTTTAACCGGTCAGTCGGTCAGTCAGTCAGTCAGTCATTCCCCTGACCGCTGGGGTCTTTGGGGGGGGGGGGGGGGGGGGGGGGGGGCGTGATGAGGCAGCTGCCGTTTCTCTCCAGGCTCTTCTGTTGGTGGCTGTCGTGAGGAGATCTGGCATGGTCATTTTAGTCCAGTCCTTTATATTGTCGGTGGGCTCTGCAAATCATGAAATACTGGCTGGTACACCCACGGGGACGCTTCAATGGAGGTTCTGTTCTGCTGCGTCCAGTGGCCGTTGCTCCATGACATCTGTAGGGGAACAGTCCCTTGACTTGTTAATGGGACACCATGTGTGCACCTGCATTCCATGTCAACACAGCAGCAGGCTTCAATAGGCGGTACAGAATGGTGCGGGATTGCTCCCGGCTGGTTGGTTTGGCGGACAGTTCTTCTTTAGGTACCACTGGCTACTTCGGGTGTATCTTTTCTTCCTCTCTTTTTCTCACTGCACCTTAAAGAAAAAGCTGTTTTGATTGGTACACATTCTTCACAAGATTTTTAGATCTTCTTCACCAGAGTGTTAGACCCTCAAAGTAGTCAGTTATATAGTATGTGATGTTGAAGTAGTTTGGGTTGTTTGTTTCTCTCAACAACATGTGTGGGAAGGAAAGTCACACATGTGTTCCCTATCTCCTAGGACCGTCCTGACAATGTCATTTTTTAAAAGTATGCAATGACGAATCTCAAAGCATGAGATTATTGTTAAAGTCCTAATGAAAATATTATTTTCTTCCATTATAAGAATCAGTTTTACATCTATCAGGTCGTCTGGCATAACCTTCTTGCTCGCTGTGTTTGATGTGTTCTTAAATGTAAAGAAAAAAGCTTTTACTTGTAATTCTGATTCTGATGTGCTACATCAAACTTTGGCTGCTCAACGGTTTACTACATGTCTCTTCGTGAGGGATGAGTGTCATGATGTTTACTTCTTGGGGAGTAGGGAGCGAGCAGGGACAGGGGGTGGGGACTGGGTGGGGACAGAAGTCAAATTTGGCCCCATGATGTAAAGGTACGACAATGCTTCAGCTAATCTTTTTCCTCCTCCTGCTCTTCCTCCTCCTGCTCCTCCTTTTCTTCTTCTTCTTCTTCCTTATCCTCTTTTTTCTGCTCCCTCTCTTCTTCTTCTTCTTCTCCTGCTCCTCCTCCTCCTTCTCCTCCTCCTCCTCCTCCTTCTCCTTCTTCTACTTCTTCTTCTTCTTCTTCTTCTTCTTCTTCTTCTTCTTCTTCTTCTTCTTCTTCTTCTTCTTCTGTATTCTGGTTCATGTTCTTGTTCTTGTTCTTGTGCTTCTTCTTCTTCTTCTTCTTCTTCTTCTTCTTCTTCTTCTTCTTCTTCTTCTTCTTCTTCTCCTCTTTTTTCATTATCATATCATCATCATCATCATCATCATCATCATCATCATCATCATCTTCTTCTTCTTCTTCTTCTTCTTCTTCTTCTTCTTCTTCTTCTTCCTCCTCCTCCTCCTCCTCCTCCTCCTCTTTTTCTTTCATTTATTCATTTCTTTATACATCTTTTTTTCTTTTCAGTTTTGGCTTACATTCTTGTATATTTTGTACCACGGTTCCATATTTCTTCGTCTATCTTTTAAATGTTTAAGTTAAAACCACTTTTTGGAAAACAGGAGGGGAGAGAGAGAGAGAGAGAGAGAGAGAGAGAGAGAGAGAGAGAGAGAGAGAGAGAGAGAGAGAGAGAGAGAGAGAGAGAAAACAACAATATTTTGCGCATAATCTTTGCTTCACGCTCTCGTCTCCGTTCGTGTAACTATGAACCAAACATTCCAGCATCATAACATCGTCTTCAGCTGATTTTTCAGAACTCTCGGGCTTTGTTTATGCCTTTGTTTACCTGTTTGTCTGGATTATGTTTGTCCGACGGCAAAACACACATCCCGATATGTCCGTACAAGGGAGAGAATCCATGTAGCCCTAATCCGGGCCACTTCCTTGGTTTAGCATTCCCATTCGTCTGCCGAGGGTGGGCCGCGCGTGGAAGCTGGTGGCAGATTGGTTTGGGGACCGGTTTGGGCGCCAGGACACACGTGACTTCCTGTCTTGTTGTTGTTTATCTGTCCGTCGGCTGTTTTGAAGTCTTCTTCCTCCCACCGCCGGAGCTTCTCTCTTATTTCTTCTCTGTGTGATTCGGGTGTACCTTTAAAAGAGATGGTGTCTCGCAGTTTCAGTTTCAGCTTTATCAGGGAGACATGACAACATGCAGATTTTAAATAGTCTGCATTTGCTACACTTGCCTTGTCTTGTCTTGCCTTGTCTTGCCTAGGTACCGTCCCTGTGGTGGTCCAGAGGTCGGCGTGTCATCGAACATTGCGTCCTGCGCGTAGGCAGTCTGCCCGGTTCCTCACTGTCCATTCTGTGACGTCCTCTGTCCACAGTCCTCTCTGACGTCATCCTCTTGCTCTCTTGCCCTCCACGGTTCCAGCAGTTAAGATGTTCTCTTTGGAAGTGAGTTGTGTGCTTCATTCGCTACACTACATCGGTTAATTTATGATACTATAGTGCGCGGGTTTAACCAGTAGATAAATGAACTCACATAAGCAAACAAACAAATAGAAAATAACAAAATAAATTTTTTTTAAAAGCGAACAGATTTGGGATGAGAGTTTGAAGGACAAGACAGCAGATACCTGACCTATACTTGACCTACCCAACCTCACTGGTCGGGTCTTAAAACGCCTCATAAGTGGTCAATGCGTTTTTGGCCATCGTTCATCAAAACAAGCGATTCTGATCGAGTTCACTGAGCCATTTGAAAGCAGAATGGAGCAAAGCTGTATGCCAGTGTAGCCAGCAGCTGTATGCCAGTGTAGCCAGCAGCTGTATGCCAGTGTAGCCAACGGCTGTATGCCAGTGTAGCCAGCTGTTGTATGCCAGTGTAGCCAGTATAGCCAGCAGCTGTATGCCAATGTAGCCAACAGCTGTATGCCAGTGTAGCCAGCAGCTGTATGCCAGTATAGCCAGCAGCTATATGCCAGTGTAGCCAGTGTAGCCTGCAGCTGTATGCCAGTGTAGCCAGTGTAGCCAGCAGCTGTATGCCAGTGTAGCCAGTGTAGCCAGCAGCTGTATGCCAGTGTAGCCAGTGTAGCCAACAGCTGTATGCCAGTGTAGCCAGCAGCTGTGTGCCAGTGTAGCCAGCAGCTGTATGCCAGTGTAGTCAGTGTAGCCAGCAGCTGTATGCCAGTGTAGCCAGTGTAGCCAGCAGCTGTATGCCAGTGTAGTCAGTGTAGCCAGCAGCTGTATGCCAGTGTAGCCAGTGTAGCCAGCAGCTATATGCCAGTGTAGCCAGCAGCTGTATGCCAGTGTAGCCAACAGCTATATGCAAGTGTAGCCAGCACCTGTATGCCAGTGTAGCCAGCAGCTATATGCCAGTGTAGCCATTGTAGCCAGCAACTGTGTGCCAGTGTAGCCAGTAACTGTGTGCCAGTGTAGCCAGCAGCTGTATGCCAGTGTAGCCAGCAACTGTATGCCAGTGTAGCCAGCAACTGTGTGTCAGTGTAGCCAGCAGCTTGAGGGAATCTGGCTCCCAAGCCACAATCCTCGCAATAGAGGTTGGACCGGGGGAGGGGGGAGGGCGGAGAGCGGGGGGTTGTAGGCTCATCAGCCTATGATCTCATGAAACGGCTCACGGTGTCTGGTGAGAAGAGGTCTAGAACGTTGAAAAGCAATGGGAGATGAAGCTGAAAAGAGTGCAAGCTGGATCTGGTTGAGGAAGAACAAGAAGTAGTCTTCGTCAGGCTGGAATGTCCCCACTTAGATGTCCGATACCGGTGTGTGACAGACATCGGTCTAAAATGGCAACGCCATGACACACCCCGCTGCTCCAAGAGTTGCTAGATCGAATCACAGCAGCGCCAGGGGAAGGAGAGAGGAAAGGGGGTGGGGGAGGGGGGGGGGGAGAAAGTCTCACAGCAGAAGTCACGATCTCGATGCGGCCCCTAACCCCTTAGAGGCTAAGGGGGTCAGTGCCACATCGCTTGACTGAAGGGGGATGTTTTCTCTGAACACTTTCTGCCGTGCAACTCTCCCTAGAGTTTCTCCTTACCAGGCCGTGTAGGGCTATGTGGAGGGAGGGGGGGGTGTTCAGAGGACCAGCACCTCTGACAGCGAAACTTGAGGTCTTCGGGGTGATTTGTCCGCCGTAGTACCCATCTCACACCCACGTCTTGATGAAGCGTTAATTTGAAAGTTAAACGAGACTTACCTGGAAGTTGTAGTTTAATAGAGATTATTTCGAGGAGGTTGTTGGGTAGCAGTATACATGTGAAG
>CM065737.1:30890020-30895020 GCA_033310375.1 Conus canariensis | reverse complement strand
GCAGGGGGAGTATCGGGCAGGGGGATATCGGCAGGGGAGTATCAGGCAGGGGAGTATCAGGCAGGGGGAGTATCGGGCAGGGGGAGTATCGGGCAGGGGAGTATCAGGCAGGGGAGTATCAGGCAGGGGGAGTATCGGGCAGGGGGAGTATCGGGCAGGGGGAGTATCGGGCAGGGGAGTATCAGGCAGGGGAGTATCAGGCAGGGGGAGTATCGGGCAGGGGAGTATCAGGCAGGGGGAGTATCAGGCAGGGGGAGTATCGGGCAGGGGAGTATCAGGCAGGGGGAGTATCGGGCAGGGGAGTATCAGGCAGGGGAGTATCAGGCAGGGGAGTATCAGGCAGGGGAGTATCGGGCAGGGGAGTATCGGGCAGGGGGAGTATCGGCAGGGGAGTATCGGCAGGGGGAGTATCGGGCAGGGGGAGTATCAGGGCAGGGGAGTATCGGGCAGGGGGAGTATCAGGACAGGGAGATCAGTGAATGGGGGTATCAGCAGGGATGACCAGATATCGCAGGAGTATCAGGCCGCGGCACAGTATCTGGACGTGGTCTGTTGGTAAAAGGGATATCGGTATGGAAGTGGGTGTATATCATGGGATGGTAACAACTCGAATTGGTCCTCGGCAACCATGTATCTACATGGAAGTGGTCTGTTGTTAGCAACGATGATATCGGTAACACTGGAAGTGGTCTGTTGTTATCAATGATGATATCGGTAACACTGGAAGTGGTCTGTTGTTAGCAATATGATATCGGTAACACTGGAAGTGGTCTGTTGTTAGCAATCATGATATCGGTAACACTGGAAGTGGTCTGTTGTTAGCAACATGATATCGGTAACACTGGAAGTGGTCTGTTGTTAGCAATCATGATATCGGTAACACTGGAAGTGGTCTGTTGTTAGCAATCGATGATATCGGTAATACTGGAAGTGGTCTGTTGTTAGCAATCACGAGATCGGTAATAGTGGTCTGTTGTTAGCAATGATGATATCGGTAATACTGGAAGTGGTCTGTTGTAGGCAATGATGATATTGGTAATGCTGATGGTGAGCACGCAGTCCACAGTGGCATGCACCGATACGGCCACACCGTGGACACGTGACCTCAGAGGCTAGGTCATGACCCAAGGTCAGAGAGACATAGATCAACGTCTGTTCGTCCACTGTCCGTGGTTGTTTGGCGGGTGATTGTGCGGTCAGTTTTAACAGGCGAATAATCGCAGTTCATTGAACTTCGAGGGTCATTCGACTTCACAGTTTGTACATACCATCTGTCATCTTTCCCAAACTAAGTCTTTTGAGAGGCACTGCCTCATATTGCCATAGGCCTTTGTTCCCTCATACCCCACACACACACACACACACACACACACCCCTGACGAAAGCCACTACTGTGTCGCTGTAGCGCAGGGCAGACGGTCCTACAATCCCATGGGCAAAACGAATGTGCGCGCTAAATATTTTCGACATAGAGTACAACGTTTCTATTGAAGTCTCTTTGTTGCAAAAAGGATTCTGATTCTCTCTTCCTCTATGAGGGATAATAGTTCACGACTAGGCATGCGCCTTGGGCACTGATAACGGAACATCCGTTGTCTCCCAGCAGTAGAGCCAACGACACAACCCAAGTTCAGTGTGCGAGGCGGGAAACTCAAATGGCCGATGCTCCTCGGCTCAACATGGTCCAGTTTTGTTAGCTTTAACGATGACTGCAGTTTCGCAAAAAATATCATGATGAGAGTCAAGTATTACATACATATGTTTCTATGTTTGTTGTTGATACCTTTTAGACAACATTTTTTTCACATGTTGACAGCCTTGTGTGGGATGTGTGTGTGTGTGTGTGTTCAGCTAGCCGAAACTGAATCTTGCAAACATACAGTTTCTTACGGCCTGGACTGCCTTACCGCGTTTGTCCCATCGACGGTGGAGGGCAGGAGGTATCAGTAGGACTACGTTGTACTCAATGTCAAAAATGTTTAGCACCCACATTTGTTACATGTGTGGTGAATACAGTGTTGTAATAACCGAACTTCATACAGACCTATGGGGAATACAGTGTTGTATAACCCAACTTCATGAAGACCTGTAGTGAATAAAGTGTTGTATAACCCAACTTTATGCAGACCTATGGTGAATAAAGTGTTGTATAACCCAACTTCATACAGACCTATGGTGAATAAAGTGTTGTATAACCCAACTTCATACAGACCTATGGTGAATAAAGTGTTGTATAACCCAACTTCATGCAGACCTATGGTAAATAAAGTGTTGTATAACCCAACTTCATACAGACCTATGGTGAATAAGGTGTATAACCCTAGTTCATGCAGACATGTGTGAATACAGTGTTGTATAACCCAACTTCATGCAGACCTATGTGAATAAGCAGACTATGTGATAAGTGATAATAACCCAACTTCATGCAGACCTGCAGTGAATAAAGTGTTACATGACCCAACTTCATGCAGACCTTATGGTGAATAAAGCGTTGAATAACTCAACTTCATGCAGACCTGTGTGAATACAGTGTTGTATAACCCAACTTCATGCAAGACCTATGGAGAATAAAGTGTTGCATAACCCAACTTATGCAGACCTATGGTGAATAAAGTGTTGTATAACCCAACTTCATGCGACTATGGTAAATAAAGTGTTGCTTACCCAACTTCATGCAGACCTATGTTGATAAAGGTTGTATCCAACTTCATGCAGCCTGTTAGTGATACGTGTTAACCACTCATGCAACTTGAAACGTGTTGAACCTTGCGATGTGATACTGTTGTATAACCAACTTATGCAGCTTAGTGAAACAGTGCTATAACAACTCATGAAGTCCATACCATTCTTCCACGCGCTGAGATATTACGTTTGCATTTTTATACAATTGATGTCCCGGGGTGTTTTGTGTGTGTGTGTGTGAGACTGAAAAAGACGTGTTGCAGAGACTTTCCCTGTCTGTTTGGCAAGGTGTATCACAGAGCGTTTCTCTGTACTCTGACGTCTCTTCCTTTGCATTTACTTTATTCTCTTTCTTTCTGTTTGTTTGTTTTTCGCGCGCGTGTGTGTGTGTGTGTGTGTGTGTGTGTGTGTGTGTGTGTGTGTGTGTGTGTGTGTGTGTGTGGTGTGTGTTGTGTGTTGCGTGCGTGCTGCGTGGGTGTTCGTGTCGCGTGGTGTGTGTGTGTGTGTGTGTGTGTGTGGTGTGTGTGTGTGTGGTGTGTGTGTGTGTGTTGTGTTGTTGTTTTTTTCGTTTATGTTTATTTACTTTCTCCAGGACGCCATTGAATGTCCTTTTCTTCTACATTGTATACTGCGGTAAGGACTGAAGGGAGGGGGGAGGGAGAGGGGGTGGGGGGCGGGAGCAGAGGTCTCTTTGAGAAAGGGAGAAGGCGGTGGGTGGGATTGGGGAGGGGTGTGAGGGAGGGAAAGGGGAGGCAGGGACGGGGAGATGAAGGGCTCAAGTGAAACTGCCAACGACAGTTGTGGCTGAGAGAACAACAACAACAACAACAAAAAAAGATAGTTTGAGGGCCCCTTTCCGGGGAAGATGGCGCTAGTTGAAGGGGAACGCTGGTCGGGCGGGGGTATCTGAGTGTGTGTGTGGGGGGGGGGGGAGTGGAGGGGTGGGAAAAGGGAGAGGAGAGGGAATGAAACAGCAGGTGTTGTGTGTGTGTGTGTGTGTGTGTGTGTGTGTGTGTGTGTGTGTGTGTGTGTGTGTTGTGTGTGTGTGTGTGTGTGTGTGTGTGTGTGTGTGGTGTGTGTGGTGTGAGTGTATGCGTGCGTGCGTGCGTGCGTGCATGCGTGCGTGTGTATTATATATATATATATATATATAACACATATATATATATATATATATATATATATATATATATCCAAAAGAAAAAAAGCACAAGAACAACAAGCTGTCGTGGTTGTACTTGAAATTTTCGGCTTTATTTCATATATATATAATTTATCTTGTGTGTGTGTGTGTGTGTGTGTGTGTGGTGTGTGTGTGTGTGTGTGTGTGTGTGTGTGTGTGTGTGTGTGTGTGGAGTGGGTAGGTGGTGGAGGAGGATGGTGACGGAGTGGGTGAGCGTCAGTTCTAAGGAGAGGGAAGAGGGCTGGGGGTAAGTACCGGGGAGAAGGATGGAAGGAGGGGGGGGGGGAGAGAGCAGAGAGAAAGAGGCTAGGGGGGGGGATGAATGTGGTGTTTGATGCCAGACACTGTTTCCCCTTTTCCTCCTCCTCTTCTTTCTTTCTTTATTATGCATGTTGAACAATTTAGTTGTGGGAGTTAACAAGCGCAGGCTAACAATTCTTCCATCATAACATTGATAATGACTTAGCAAAGATTCGAAAGAAACAAAATTCTCTGTCTCTGTCTCTGTCTCTGTCTGTCTCTCTCTCTCTCTCTCTCTCTCTGTCTCTCTGTCTCTGTGTGTGTGTGTGTGTGTGTGTGTGTGTGTGTGTGTGTGTGTAGGAGAGAGAGAGAGAGAAGAGAAAAGGAGAGAGGAAGAGAGAGAGAGAGAGAGAGAGAGAGAGAGAGAGAGAGAGAGAGAAAATTGTGTAACTCACGAGTAGGGGATGAAAACATACACAAGACTTACGAATGCGGATTTTTTTTTTCTTCTTCACAATGGTCCAGTGATGTTTTTATTTTTTCCTTTCTTTTCTTATAGGTCTCAGTATACTTTTATGGTCAGAAATAATTCAAGAATAAGACAGACCTAGATTGTTGAAAACCTTATTTAACATGAATATTTCCTAAAGAAATCATGTTTTTGAAAACAAAATGTAAAACATGAATACAAGTATACCATTCTTGAGAAGAATTACAAGTTGGCTTCATTGAAAGGTTTCAAATTTGAAATAGCACCTGAAAAATTCAATTTCTTTCTGCCATTGATGACCTTGTTAAAATCGTATTTGAATTTCCTGTCCACCCATTCGGGGGGTTTTAGACGCTGGGCGTATGCGGGTAGCGCGAGCGAGTTTGTATTGAGCACACACACACA
>CM065737.1:30835020-30837520 GCA_033310375.1 Conus canariensis | reverse complement strand
CGTGCACATACACACATTCGCACGCACACACACACACACACACACACACACACACACACACACACCTGCGCACGCGCTCGCGCACGCACGCATGCACGCACGCACAGACTTATATACACATACACGCACAGGGAGACAGGCAGACAGAACAATAGAAAACAAGAGAGAGAGAGAGAGAGAGAGAGAGAGAGAGAGAGAGAGAGAGAGAGAGAGAGAGCAGTAGATAAAAGGAAGCTTCAAGCAACTAAATTTACCGACGATCGACAATTACATCATGATTGTGAAAATGATTGTGCGAAGCCTCCTTAGCATCCCCAGCAGTGGAATAACAATGCTGGGAAACGAGGCAGGAGACCAGGAGAAGTATTGCAGTTATGAGCATTTACAGCCAGCCATACCACCTTGATCAAAGGAGCTGCAGTTCGTTACCTTTGGGGCTTTCTTTCTTTCTTTCTTTCTTTCTTTTCCAACAGTGATTATGGACTCCCTTTCGCATCCAGGTTTTCTTATTCACGTTTGCTCAACTAGCTTTGTAGCAAAATGTATCCGCAAAGGACAGCAATTACAAAAATGGTCGCAACTGTTTCCAGTAGACATACTCGTTTATCTTGCATCAGTAAACGTCTTATCAAAGGAGAACGTTGAGTGCATGAGCGAAATGTTTATCAATCCATATGTCTGATCGAAGACCTACTTTGAAATATTGCTTGAGGATATTGCTGCCGTGTTCGTAGCGGTTCCAACAGGCACAATCGTCGCGTGTTGATATCATTTGTAACACTTTTAGTTCGCACTACAAATGAGCTATATCAAGTCAGACTACGGCGTTCTGTAACATCTGTAGGACTATTGCGTTCTACTGCATTGCCTTCTGCAATATGATTGTACACACGCCTGGAAGATGTACTCCGCTGAATTGAATGAAAATGAGAACTTTTGTTTTCACGTCGTCAACACATCAGAACTCAGTTTCAGTTAATGAGAACGTTTGTTTTCACGTCGTCAACACATCAGAACTCAGTTTCAGTTAATGAGAACGTTTGTTTTCACGTCGTCAACACATCAGAACTCAGTGTCAGTTAATGAGAACGTTTGTTTTCACGTCGTCAACACATCAGAACTCAGTGTCAGGTTCATCACAACCCAGCCGACCACACAGTGCCGTTTTAACGCAGTTTTTCCCCTTCTTCCCCCCCCCCCCCCCCCCCCCCCCCCCCGAATGTCCTGAAGAGTCACTGGGACCCCTCACTGAAGAACAGTTCACCAGATTCATCCAGCTCCAACGGCTCTGTGCCAAGGCGTGGGTCTCTGCGAACAGTTTTTCCCAGTCCATTCAGCAATGTTGTCAGTCCATCATTTTTGTTTTATCCCCACCGTCTCGTGGTGCATTCCATGTCATGCACCACCCACAGTGAAACCCACAGTCTGTTTGGGTGTTGGGACTTGCATGATGTGAGATATAAACACTTTACAGCAGAATCCATGAAAACCTTGTTCTGAGGTGTCCCATCTGATGTGCTCTTTGAACGTTCTGAAAGAGATGAATATTTTTCATCGGATCTGAAATTTTACAGAAGGAAGATTTTAAACAAAATTTCCGGTGTCTTTTTTTTGTTTTGAAGGTGTATTTTAAAATGTTGTGTGAATGAGCTTTTTTTTTCTTCTTGAATATGACTTGTGAGTTGACTTCAACACGGTGACAGCCCTAGCGTGACCCTTTTCGGTCGGCTGGGCTGTAAGCAACATTACCTTACCGTACCCTCCGTCCCCCTCTCCGTACCATCCCTGCAGGACTGCTTTGGCCAGGCCTCTGTGTTGTCAGCACACTCACCACGTGGACCAGGAAAGCTGTGGAATGAAAGAGAAACACTACAACTACAACAACCTTGCCTTCAAAGTGAGATGACTGCAGGCGGACATTGAAACAAACTGAAAATACTATTTACTGTTCCGCCGAACGAAACCAAAAAAAAAAAATCAAACTAAAAAAAAAAAAAGATAAATTACACATTTAAAAAAGAATTATTAGTAGCTCCGCCAAACAAAAGGGATGAAAAAATTACGATACAAAAGACGACGCGTTTCGACCTCATGTCTTCATTCAGGCAAGATAAACAACATTCAGGACAATGACAACGAAGAACAAGTATTCACTTATCATACTTGAATTTCGGCGCAAGATCCACGTTGAATGACAAAACACGACGCGTTTCGACCTCTATGGTCTTCTTCGGGCAAGACGAAACAACATTCAAGACAATGAAAACGAAGAACCAACAATCTCTTGTCTCCTCAAACTGGACGCTAAGTGGATGTGGAGCGATTTCTCGGCCCCAGGCTACAATAACTAATCATGTAACATGATACACAGATGCACAATACTTCCAGACAAACGGACAGTGCAGAAAGGACAGGGAACATCCCCTCTAAAGAGTGGGAATAGTCTTCACTACCTGGTCGTCAAATTACAAGCTGGCACGTCATCATCAATTGTATGGAG
>CM065737.1:30827520-30830020 GCA_033310375.1 Conus canariensis | reverse complement strand
ACTGCTAGTTCCTATGTCCATCTTCTGTCTCTCTAGTTAGTTCCTGTATCCACGCCCTGTATCACTGGCTAGTTCCTTATGCCAGTTCGTTTATCTCACTGGTCAATTCCAGTTTCAACTCCTCAATGTCATTTCGGTACTTCCTGTACCCAGCCCTCGATGTCACTGTGTAGTTTCTGTATTCACCCCCTCTGTCACTGTTCTTCCTGTGTCATCCCCTCTGTCACTGTTCTTCCTGTGTCACCCCTCTGTCACTGTTCTTCCTGTGTCATCCCCTCTGTCACTGTTCTTCCTGTGTCACCCCCTCTGTCACTGTTCTTCCTGTGTCATCCCCTCTGTCACTGTTCTTCCTGTGTCACCCCTCTGTCACTGTTCTTCCTGTGTCCATCCCCTCTGTCACTGTTCTTCCTGTGTCATCCCCTCTGTCACTGTTCTTCCTGTGTCACCCCTCTGTCACTGTTCTTCTGTGTCATCCCCTCTGTCACTGGGTAGTTTCTATATCCACCCCTCTGTCACTGGGTAGTTTCTATATCCACCCCTCTGTCACTGGGTAGTTTCTATATCCACCCCTCTGTCACTGGGTAGTTTCTATATCCACCCCTCTGTCACTGGGTAGTTACTATATTCACCCCTCTGTCACTGGGTAGTTACTATATTCACCCCTCTGTCACTGGTAGTTACTATATTCACCCCTCTGTCACTGGGTAGTTACTATATTCACCCCTCTGTCACTGGGTAGTTTCTATATCCACCCCTCTGTCACAGGGCAGTGTATGTATGCACCTCTCTGTCACTGTTCTTCTATGTCATCCCTCTGTCACTGTTCTTCCTATGTCATCCCTCTGTCACTGGGAAGTTTTCTATATCCACCCCTCTGTCACTGGGTAGTTTTCTATATCCACCCCTCTGTCACAGGGCAGTGTATGTATGCACCTCTCTGTCACTGGGTACTTTCTATATCCACCACTCTGTCACTGGATAGTTCCTGTGCACACTTCTGTGACACAGAGTAACTTCTGTGTGCACTCCGCTGCCAAAGCAGCCACTAGAATAATACCAACACCACTGGGGCAAAGGACCCGGCGCATGGAACCTTTCTGCCTGTATGCTCGTGTCAAAGGTTATGGAGAGAACAGAACTGGGTGCTTTTGGTACCGAGCCCTAATGGGACGAGCTCTACAGGCAACATGCGTAATGTCTCAGAAAGCTAGAGATCGTAAGACGCACGCATGGGCGCGGGCCTGTGTGTGCGTGTGCGTGTGTGTCTTCACGTGTATACGCGCGCGCGAGCGTTTGTCTGTACCCGTATGTACATACGCAGCTTATTGGCTTACCCTCCTCTCTCTCTCTCTCTCTCTCCTCTCTCTCTCTCTCTCTCTCTCTCTCTCTCTCTCTCTCCTCCACCTGGCTCTACGTCAACTAAAGCACTGGCCAAGGCAAGGAAGTACCTGCTAGAGAGAGAGAAGTGCCAGTGACAAGACAAGACAGTCCCACCTCTCTCTGTCTCTCTCTTCTCAGCCAATCAATGATCTGAGGAGCGCGAGCGGCGTGCCTCGTGCTTTTGACCTGACGGTGGCAGCGTGAGTGGAGGGCTAAGGCTACGGTGACCAGCGACCAACTTCCTGGTTGTCGCTGCCGCCTGATAAATACCTGGACATGTGGCCTGATGGTGCCAGAGCTCCCCTGCTTCCTCCCACTGTCAAGGTACTTCTCACCACTACTACTACTACCACGGCCACTGCTACTGCTACTTCTTCTTCCATCGCTGCTGTCGCTCACTGTGGTGTCGTCGGTTGCCTCCGATGTTGACACTACTCCTACTAATAGTCCCTCTCCAGCGTTGATGTATGTTGACAATGAGTCTGGTAGTGGCGAGCTTGTTCAGAACCTGCTGCGTTGTCTGAGTTGTATTGCTGGGTTTCGATCGTGCTGCGTTTTTGTTGTTAAAATCTTGAAGCTAACTGTAACGTAAAACAAATGGGTAGCGGTACCGACGCTTGAAATAAATTTGCTTTATGTTACTTCTTTTTTTTTTTTGTTTTGTTTTGTTTTTAGCTTCTTTCGTAGATGTGCCGTGTTAAAGCGTGAGGAAGTTCATTCTTTTTTGTTCTTAATGTTAGGGTACGGGAAACAAGTTGATTTTTGTGTCGTTATGTTTGGTGGTTTCGTTTTACAAATCTGACACGCTTCTTGATTATAGGCCGGCCATATGTCAGTCAATAGTATCATAAACATCCTTAAACAAACAAACAAAAAAGACAGAAAAAAAACAAGAAAAAGAAACAATAACGACATGCCGCTAAGTGTGTCCATCTTCTCCGCATAAACGGTAACTATATGATTAATTACAGGTTTGACAGAAACCGTGTAACCCGATCAGAACAAAGATCGACATATCTCATATCTTTTCTTTTCTTTTTTTTTTGTATCTGAAGCTTTCGCATAGTATCAACTACGACCTGACTTATACTGCTACAGAAATCGTTCACTGCTGCGAGAA
>CM065737.1:30815020-30817520 GCA_033310375.1 Conus canariensis | reverse complement strand
AAATACCGCAAGTGTTCAAAGGGAGGGGATTATCATTAGGAGAGATATCCCACACAGAGAAAACACACAAATGTTCCACCCGTACCAGAAGCGTTTACAAGGAGGGAATGGCTGTTAGGAGGTAAATCTCATGAAGAGAAAGAATAGGTTTCCAAACTGTTTCAAGGGAGAGAATTTTCGTTGGGAGAGAAATTTCGTACAGATTTGAATTAAAAAAAAAAAAAAATGTTCCGAGGATAGGTAGGAAGTAGGCGGAGGAGTGGGGAGGGACGTCTATACAGGCGAGGGAGGGGGTGAGAGGATAGCCTTGGTCAGGAGATAAATCTTGTACCAAAAAAAAAAAACCCAAAAAGAACAAAAAAAGAAAAAGAAACCAGAAAAGGAAAGAGGAAGTTGAATTTTTCTTTTCAGAAGAGAATCTTTATCAGGAAGTAAACCTAGTACACATAAAGAAAAAAATTATCCCCCCCCCCACCCCCACCCCCACCCCCCACCCCCCAAATTATTGAAATCTTTCAAAGGAGAGAGTTTTGTAACTGAAGGTAGATGTTATATAAGTGAGTTTTTTTTTAAAACAGACAATAGCAACAATGAAGTGTTTAGAGAGAGGAGGTCGTTTTAAGGAGGTGAACCCAGTCAGTACAAACAGAGTAATTGATGAATTTTTTTAAAAGAAAAACGGAAGTTTATATAGAGGAGGGATCTTTTATTATGAGGCACATCTAGTGCAGATAAAGCGAAAACTGTCCCCGGAAAAAAAAAACAGGAAAGTTTTAAAGGAAACGAGTCAGCATCGGAAGATAAGTCTAGAGTATGCAATACATGAAGAAATGAATTATTAAAAAATGAATTTAAAAAATAGATAAATAAATAAATCAATAAATCAATAAATGAAATAAAACTAATAAAGAAAGAAAGCTAAGAAACATAGAAAGAAGTAAATAAATAAATAAAATTCAAATGCCCCCTCGCCTCTCCCCCTTGAAATATCTTGGTACAGACGAAGCAAAGATGTGTTCCACCAGTAGGAAAAACAAACCAACAAACAACAACGAACTCTTTCAGAGACGTTTGCGAAGAAAGTGTTCGCCATAGAAATAAGGAGAAGAACGGTTAAAGGAAAGATGATTGCGGATAGTTGCTATCAACACTGACGATGTCTTGGCTATGACTTCACCACACGTTGTGGCTAAAGAAGGCCTACACAGATCCACGTGTGTGCTAGTTTGTTGAAAACCGAGCTTGTAAGCTTTGTTTGCCAACCAAAGAACAACACGAGGAAACTGATACAGACTGCAGAATTACCGAAAACATTCCAAATGCAAACAACCCCCACCCACCCCCCACCCCCCCCCACCCCAAAAAAAAAACAAACAAACAAAAAAAAAAAACAAACAAACAAACAAAACACAGAGTCCAGACTAACACCACTTAGTTAATGCACGGTACGAAAACAGACTCTTGGGTTTTTCTCTTTTTGTGACAAATGGCTTCAGTAGTAACAAATAGGAGAAAAAGAACAAATTCTAAACAGTACTCCGCACATCACAGCTGACTGTTGGTCGTTTGATGATGATCGTTGCGCGCTGCGATCCAGGGACCATTGTTTTCTGAATGGTTTATGTCCCTTGTTTGCCACACGTCTGAGGAAGACAAGAGTTGTCCCCCCAGTCTATTGTCTGTGATGTGCATTGCATAAGCGTTATTTCGTAATCTGTGTTTGTGTTTGTATTTTTGAAAAAAAAAATATCAATTTAAGTGTGTTGACAAAATACGGGACTAAAATGTTCATATTGGTGGACGATTCGACGATAGCAGCTGAGCTCAGACGGTCAACCAACCATTCTACTGTTGCAGATTTCTGTGTGAGAACAGGATTTCGGAAGCCTGGAAGTAAGATATTAGCCGCTGGAATCACAAGAGCAATGACTTAGATCGGAAGAAAGTGAAAGCAGAAATGAAAAGGTGTGCTTGCTAGCCTATTGAAATGTTCGCAGCTTTCCCCCCATAGATCAGGACTGAAGTTTGAGGGTAGCGGTCAAACACAGAAGCACAGCTTTCGAAGCGACTATTGATGGATCGTCTAGTGACTGCAATGGACTTGGGTAAGTTTGTGGTCAGAGCGAACTTTTCCGCTGGCTTGTCAGTATCTTGTTATCCCTGTGTGTTTTTGTTGTTCTTAATTCTCCTCTTCCTCCTCATTATTGATATAGTTATTACTAATCATCATCATCATCATCCATTATCATTATTTTATTATTATCATTATCATTATCATTACTATTATATTATTTTTGTTGTTATTATTATTATTATTATTATTATTATCGTTGTTGTTGTTGTTATTGTTTACTGTTCTATTCTTATCACTATCATCATGATCATGGAAGCTATTCTTATTGCTATCATCATGATCGTCCTATATATCGCCATCATCATCATTATCATCATCATCATCATCATCATCACATCATCATCATCATATTATCATATAACATCA
>CM065737.1:30805020-30807520 GCA_033310375.1 Conus canariensis | reverse complement strand
CAAGTAGTAACAAAGAAAGTTTGAACAGATGAAAATCGCCCAGGCTCTGTGAACAAAAAAGTTCGTCTTTTTTTTTTAATGCGGGAAAAAATTATTTTATCCCGAAATTTGGGGTCAGTAACTTATGTCAATGCCAAATGTCAGCAAAAATAGCAGAACGATGCATGACTTGAGGACTCCTTGTGTTTCTACGCCTTTGGTAGTGCACATGGACTTTGGAGTGAAAAGTCTAGCAGACAACAGGAAAATGACGGGTCATGTGGATAATACTTACACAAAAAAAGAAACGGACACGAGACCTGCCTCAGAGTCAGGTATGGTATGGGTCAAGGGCTGAACTGTATGATGAATATGTTTTGGTACTGGCTGATCTGAGGAGAAAAGCCAGGTGCAGCTTTGAGTGTAATAGAGAATATACTTAGACTTTTGAGCCTAAACTGTAACCGTGGACTAGGACCTGTTCGTGCCCTGATATCAGGCCACACGCCACAATTAGGATGTTGCACTAAGACACTATAATTATCATCCATGTAAGCGTTTTGAGGCCTCGCACAAGTTTGAGCCAGAATTTAATGATAAACTGATAATTGATCAAAAGAACAACTCCTCTCGAATTTATTTCCCTTTTTTTTTGTTTGTTTGTGTGTTTGGGTTTTTTGTTGTTGTTTTTTGTTTTGTTTTTTTGTTTGTTTTTTGTTGTTGTTTTTTTTTTTTTTTTTGGGGGGGGGGGGTTCACCGATGAAATCACGAACTATCTTCAAATGCACGACCTTCCTCTTAATTGACGTCACATTTCAGGGCTTTGTACTCACCCGTGACCCTGTCTTTGCGCCAGCTGGAACCCCTCTCCCCCCTCTGGTTAGACAGTAATAATGAAAACAGTGCAAGGCGATGTAGGGTTCATAATTTGAAGTTTTTGGTTTACTCTGAACTTAAGGGAGTGCATCCAGTTACACTATGATGAAAAGTATGAAGAAGTTAAATGCCCGTTTCTCTCTCTCTCTCTCTCTCTCTCTCTCTCTCTCTCTCTCTCTCTCTCTCTCTCTCTCTCACACACACACACACACACACACACACACACACACACACACACACACGAAAAAGCACGCACACACACTTGTACGCACGTTAACGCTCCCGCACACACAGGTACGCACGGACACACTCACAAACACACAGAAACACACACATACATATACGCGCACACGCAAGCACACATGCAAGCACACACACACACACACACACACACACACACACACACACACACACACACACACACACACACAGAGAAACTTCGGGCTTGCTTGTAGGACACCACAGATATCGCATTCGCGCCGACATCATGACCACAGTCGTGTTTGTCCATCTCACAATTCCCTGTCTGGCCCTTCCACGACGACCACACACTCCGCCCTCTCCTCCCTACCCACCCCTGCCCCCCATTACCTCTACTTCTCTTCCCCTCCCACAACCCACCCCCTCCCTATCCATTATCCCTTATTCCCACCCCGACCCCAGCCCCACACAGGCGACCCTTCCCATGCATAAGCCTCCCTTTGCCTCCGCTTTCTGGGTTTTTTTTTTTAATTCTTTTTATTTATTTATTCATTCATTTGTATGTTTATTGATCTATTCATTTCATTATTCCTCCATTTATTTATTTATTTATTGATTTATTTATTATATTTATTCGTCTGTTTATTTATCTATGTATTTTTTTTTCTTTATGTGTTTGTTCATTTCTTTTATTTACTTATTCAATTGTCTATCTAATATTCCTTTATTTATCTATTTATTTATTCATATATTCATTTATTTATCTACTTATCTGTTTATCTCTGTGTTTGCTTATTTATTCATTTATTTCTTTAATTTATTTCTTTATTTCATTTATTTACTTATGTATTTGCTCATTGATGTGTTTATTTATCTATTTATTCGTTAATATATCTATTCATTTACTATCGTGAACGACGAGGGAACACGAAACTGGTCGAAGGATACAAGGCGTGAGTGCAGGACAGGTGGATGGATGGATGGATGGATAGGGGGACTAGGAGGGGGGGGGGGTTAAGAGGGAAGCGATGGATAGTGGGAAGAGATGGGAGGAGAAGCGAGGACAGATTATTTTAAAAAAAAAAAAGAAAGAAAAGAAAAAGGAAAGAAAAGAAAAAAAGCGAAGACAGGTAGAGGAAAACGGTTGTTTGATGCAGTCAGTGTCATGAATCATTCATGAGCGAGATAGGGAGATGAGTTTGGCGGGCGGGGTGTCGGGGGGAAAGTAGGGGGGAGGGAGGGGGGGGAGGGTTGTTCATTCACTTCGTGATGGGACTGACGCCCCTGTATCGTTGGGTACAAGGGTGCGGGGGAGGGGGGGGGGGGTGGGGTGGGGTGGGGGGAACCGGCCCGTGTCAGGGGAAACAACTGGCCCTGCCACTGATTGTGCCCCCTGATAGAGGGAGTTCACAAACCTCTGGCGATTGACAAATGTGTTGGGGCT
>CM065737.1:30787520-30790020 GCA_033310375.1 Conus canariensis | reverse complement strand
AATTTTTCTTTTGTAAAATCTTAGATCAGAAGAAAAATGTTAATCTTCTTCAGAAACCCACGGATTACATCAGGTGGGACATCTCTGAAAAAAAATTCATGGAGTCTGCTGTGACAATTTAATGTTTATGTTTCACATCATGCTAATCCCAGCACTCTAAATGAATACGTTTTACTGTCAGTGGTGCATGACATGGAATGCACCACGGAGCTTCTTTTAAAAGATGAGGATTGGTGTAGAAGGGGTGGCCTGTGTGCAAACAGCACAAGACTGATTTTTATTTACGGCCGCCTCGGGAACATGGTAAAAACTCTTTCAGGTTCGGGCGGATTTTAAATATTTTGTTATCCGTCTGCAAGTTCCATTCCTCTTGCCAGAGGTCTTTGAAGTAAGCCTTGGCTTTGGGTTTTAGATCAGTGTGAGGGATAGACAATCTGCTCAACTCTTTCTTTGTGGCACTCTTCGCAAGTCGATCAACCAACTCGTCGCCTCGAATGCCCAAAGACGAACAGGAGGAAACGGAAACCAGAAACGGATTCTGTCCCCCTGCCCATCTCTGGTTTTGATCATCCTCGGGCTGAAAGGTCCGAAGCTTGTAATGATGGCGGACATGTTTGAATTGTACGTCGCTTTTTGTTCTTAGGATCAAAAGTAGCTTACAAGCTTGAGTCTTGTTGTTCAATACGTTTCCAGTTGCGAATATTGTTTAGAGTTATTGTTACGTTCATACGTTTCATGCTTACGTCGTGCCTTGCTATTATCATTATTGCTGACAACGGTGAAAGAGGGTAGTATGGAGAAAACAGTAAAGACATACCTGTAGCGTCTGTCAATGGCTGTCGATCTTGTGTAGAAAAAGACAGCAACATTTTAACTCTTTGGTGATGTACCTATCGTCTTTGCAAATCCAAACTGAAAACGGAATCTACAGAAACCGAGCTCAAAGGCGGAATAGCTCCGTTGACAGAGCGCCGGACTCGTAATCTTGGTGATCCTGGGGTTGCGGATTCGATACAGGGGGATTTTTCCCTCGGAGTTAACATTGGTTCTGATTCCATTTCCCATACAGTCTTTCGAATGAGACTATAAACCGAGGTTCCGTGTGTGAACGCGCGCATAATATCTTGCACACACGTAAAATCCCATCACCAATTTTCAGAAGAGAAGGACAGTTTGGCCGTTGGTATGGATGACACGTTACAGATAGCATGCACCCTGCGTGAGAAATGGAAAGAATGAAGGAATTAAGGAAACTGAGTGAACGATAGTGACTGGATGACACGGGAAACGACTGAATAAGGCGCTGGCAAGCAGCTCTTCAGTCGGCACTACCCAGGTAGGCAGCCCGTTGCGTACACGAGTGAAGATTGTCAGCGCCTAGAACCTTTGGCAGGGCGCTTTATATATGCTCTGTTATTATTATAATTGTTATTATCATCATTATTATTATTATTATTGCTGTAGTTGTTATTATCATTATCATTATTATTATTATTATTATTATCATCATTATTATCATTATCATTAGTATCAGTAATAAAGCGCTTTGCAATCCAGACTTTCATTTACACGACGGATTGCCTACCTCGGGTAAAGCCCACAGAAGGACCAGCCGCTGTGGCGAAGTGGTTAGCGTCACGGACTCCCGGCTGGGAGGTCGTGGGTTCGAATCCCATCAGAGTCATGTGGGTTTTTCTGCCCCGACCGGCTCCTACCCAGAGTTGAGTTTGCTGCGGACTCAGTTGGGAAGACTGGGACCACACAGTCGAGTTTCATCCACTTAATGGATGCGTTTCTGAGAGAGTTGCTCAAATTTCCTGACCAACACTGCAGGTGCCTGTATCTCTCGGGCCTGGTTGACGCCAGGATATATTATGAAAGGAAGCGTAGAGTACAGCCCTGTTATGTAGTCTCAGACCGAAATGGAAATCCGTAGCATCATCTTAATCATCCTCATTCTCATCGATCAGCATTAAAAAAAAAAAAAAAAAAAAAAAGCCCACAGAAGGGGCGTGGAGGGGGATGGTGGCGGTGGTGGTGGGGGGGGGGGAGATAAGTGAAGTCATGTTGTTTTATCGCTCAGCCGACTGTAGCGGCCACCACATTAGGTATGAAAGTGGGGGAAGAAAAGAGGGGGGGAGGGGAAGGGCACAGGGAGAGGGGTGGGGGTGGGAATGGGGGTAGCGGGTGGGGTGGGAAGGTGGGGCGGGATGGGGGGGGGGGGGGGCACTACACGTGCACATTGACTCTGGGCTCTGTCGGAGTGTGAAATGAGTGCGCCACGGAGTGGTGATGATTGCCGGCCGGATAACTATCGGAATGACGTCAATGGAGAGATCTGGGTCCGGTTTGCCTCTACAACCACTACTACTGCTACTACTCCTCCTCCTTCCCTTCTTCTCCGGCTTCTTTTATCCTTGTGCACTAACACACCCCCCCCCACCACCACCACCACCACTCCTCCTCCGCCTCCTCCTCCTCCTCCCCAACCCTCACGCCA
>CM065737.1:30775020-30785020 GCA_033310375.1 Conus canariensis | reverse complement strand
TGAACTTGTGTGTGGAGTTGTAGGTAACACAGAACCCCCCTCTCTCCTCCCCCCTCCCCCCCCCCCCCCCCCCCCCCCCCCCCCCCCCCCCCCCCCCCCCTCCCCCACACACACACACACACACCAAAACGTCAAGCTGATCCGCTTTTGAGAAGAACGGCCATCCACCGACCTCGCGCTTAGTCCAAAAAAGACTAATGACTTGGTCGTGGTTAGATGACGACTGATAAATACGGAAAAAGAAAAAGAAATGGACTGACTCCTCTCTTCAACACCCGCCCTGTGACAGGCAGACAGACAGACCGACCTATGGCCAGGGGCAGTGGTTGGCAACTTCATCGCGCTGGCCGTGTGAAAATATCCTGAATCCTATCGCCCCTAAACTTCATCAACCGTGAAACGCCCTCCACTGCCAAGATGGCGTTGGCGAGATACGCGAGGGAGGGAGAGGGGAGGGGCAACAAGCCGAGTCAAAAGGTTGAAGTGAAGGGCGGGGAACGAGTGCTCGCCCCTGCAGGCCATACGGCAGGTGTCGCCACCAGAGGGCAAATCACTGGCGCCCCTCCCTTCCACCTCCCCCCCCCCCCACCCCCTCCATTCCCTCCTCCCCATCCTCTCGCACGCCTCTCTGCCCAGCTTCAACGCTCACTCGACTCACGCGGGGCGGTGCCAGCTTGCAATCCCGCGTGGGGGGTAGGGGAGGGGGAGGGGGGGGGGAGGGGGGGGGACGTCATCGTGTTTAGTGCGGAGTGCGGCCGTCGGAGAGGGGAGAGTGCAGGGAGACGACTGCGGGGCAGCTGAACTGACCAGCCAGCCATCCGTGGCCTGGGGGTGGGAGGTGGGGTGGGAGGGGGTGGGGGGAGCGGTGCTGGTGCTGGTGGTGGTTGAAGACTGGAAATGTATGCTGGCACTTGTACCGTCATGAACTGATAATAGTTGTTTCTTGTGGTCTGTTCTCGGAGGGGAAACAGGTAGTCAGCAATGATTGGGGAAATCAATTGTTGTGTCAAAGGATTTCAGTTGTTTTCCGATTTTTTTTTTTTTAAAGCTTATCTAGTCTTTAGTAAAACAGCGGGGGAAAAAAAAAAAAAAACGCGCGCGCGCGCACGCACACACACACACACACACACACACACACACACACACACACACACACACACACACACACACACACAATCTGTCCTTGTCATGCATACATTATTTCAACACATGTCATCCATACTGACAATTCAGCATGGCGACTCTGTAATCTAATTCTGCAATAAGCAGACTATTCATAAACCTAATAATGGCATGGTAGGTAGTCAAGCAGAAGGAAATGAACAAACAAACATAGAAGCAAACAAACAAAACTACAGAAAGACAGAGGTCGGAGGAGGGGGGGGGGGAAGAGAGAGAGAGAGAGAGAGAGGAGAGAGAGAGAGAGAGAGAGAGAGATACGTAGGGGGAGGAGAAGAAGGATGGTAGACAGAGTGGGAGTGGGAATGAGAGATTTAATGGAGTAGGTTATATGTTTAGACGGTGTATTCAAAGTATGGTTTACAGAATACTTTGTGAATGGACGCTGATGATTTTAATCGAATAATCAAATTTTTGAGACACAAAGTATTTATGTAAATGTTTCTTGAACATTTTTAACGTATTCGTATTTTGTAGACTAGATGGAAGTGAGTTCCAGGTATATGGTCCAGAGTAAGCTAGGCTTGTTTTGTATTGATCAATTGATCAATGCGTGGGTAGGGGAGAAGTTATTTCTTTGAGCCAGAAGAGCTATTCAGTCTTGTAAAAAGGGCATTGGCATAGTATCTGTCAATATTGTAAACATAAATGATGCTTTGTTGAATTCCAATTGCTTACTCGGAGGAAGTATGTTCAGCGCTTTTAGTTTGTCATCTGTTGTACGGCTGGATAGAGAGAGAAAGAGAGAGAGAGGGAGAGAGAGAGAGAGAGAGAGAGAGAGAGAGAAGAGAGAGAGACAGACAGACAGACAGACAGACAGACAGACAGACAGACAGACAGACAGACTATCGCTGTTCTCCCATCGGATCATAAGAGTTTTCCCGTACTCCCATTTCTGACCTCCGGCGCAGTAAAAGCAGTTATACCGGTGCATTTTCTCGCCTGGAAAAGCAGGGGAGACAAGGATTGTGACATATTCTCCTGTTGCCACCGTTCTTCTACAGATGGGCAAACGTCCAAGTTATTATCTTAAGGAAACACAGAGATGACCGTTGTGGTCCTTAAGGAAGACAGGGAAATGCTTATTATCCCAAGGTAACGTAGATATGACTGTTGTCATAAAGAAAGCAGAGATATGGTTATTAACCTAGGGAAACAGAGATGGCTGCTGTCATAAAGAAAACAGAGATATGGTTATTAACCTAGGGAAACACAGAGATGACTGCTGTCGTAAGGTAAACAGGGAAATAGTTATTGTCCTAAGGAAACATAGAGATGACCATTGTGGTCCTTAAAGGAAGACAGGAAAATGGTTATTGTCCTAAGAAAACATAGAGATGACTTTTCATAAAGAAAACAGGAAAATGGTTGCTGTCGTAAGGACAGATAAAGATGATTGTTGTCATAAAGAAAAGATAGAGATGATTGTTGTCATAAAGAAAACAGGAAAATGGTCACAATACTAAGGAAACATAGAGATGACAGTTGTGGTCTTTAAGGAAAAACGGGGAAATAGTTATTATCCTAAAGAAACATAGAGATGACTCTGGTGATCCTTAAGGAAAAAACAGGGAAATGATCATTATCGTAAAGAAAACGGTGTAAACAGTGGATCGTCTGTAGCTTCGAGATAACGAAGCGAAGCAATGTGGGCATTCGAAACGATTCAAAGCACGCCTCGCCGCTGGTGTTCCTGCGGATTGAAATTACCGTACTTATTGTCAGCCTGAATAGCTCGATTTGGAGAGCATGAACTAAAGATCTACACGTCTCCGGTTCATTCCCGGGTTCCAAGTGAATAGGAGGAGAGGGTACATGGGTAGGGGGAGGGGGGGGTTCGGGGAGGATGAGGAGGTACTGGGAAGAGAGGGGACAGGGGGACGGGTGGGGGTATGGGGGAAGGGGAAACGAGGCAGGGAGAGACAGAGGGGAAGGGGTCGGGAGAAGGGTGGCGGGAAGGGGACGGGAGGAGGGGATGTGGTGGAGATGAGGACATGGGGATGATGAAGGGGAGGAGGAGGGAGAATGGGGGGGGGATGGGGGCTTGTATAACATAATGCAGTGGGGTGTGATACAGTGGAGTTATAATGTAGTATGACATAATAATACAATATAGTATAACATGATATGATATACTATACTATACTATACTATACTATACTATACTATACTATACTATACTATACTATATATACTATGATATGATATGATATGATACAATATAAAATGATATAACATAATATAATAATACAATATAATATAACATGATGTAATATAGCATGCATGATATTATAACATAATATAAACATAGTATGATATAATACAATATGATATAACATAACATAATATAATAAGATCTGTAATAAAATGTGATATGATATGATGTGATAAAGTTATAATATGATACGATACTATACAATATAGACAATGTTGTATAATATGATATTAAATAATATATGATATAATATAATGGAATGGAATGGAATATCATATATCATACAATATGATATGATATAATATGATATAACATGACATGACAAAATAGAGTAGAATAGAACAGAATAGAATATTTATAAAATATAACGTGAAACAAGAGGACACAATGAAATAGAATGCCATTTGATATGACGTAATGTAACATGATTAATATAACGTAGCAAAATACAATAAAATTTAAAACTCAGTAGTATGATACAGCACTAAAATATTTCATGATGTAATGTAATGTAATATCACACACACACACACACACACACACACACACACACACACACACACACAACACACATATATAATATATATATATATATATATATATATATATATAATTCGTTCCGAGTTTTCCCAAACACAAATATTATATAATATATATATATATATATATATATATAATATATATATATATGTGTTTGGGAAAACTCGGAACGAATTTTGTGTGGGCATGGGAGATAATACAGAAAACAGTGAAAGTAGAAATTTAAAAAAAAAAAAAAGGTAAGAAAAACTCCGCAGTGTTGCAAACCTTTCTCGGAGAGAGAAAAGAAAGAAAAATAAGCATCCTACGTTGTTGAATTTTTTTATGTGAAAAAAAAAAAAACTGAAGGGAAAAAAGGTAAACATACACCATAAAAAAAAGCGTGCGAGAGCCGAATATAACCCCCCTGAGCGTCAACGTCATTTCCGCTTAAAGAAACATCCCGTCCTCTTCTCCCGTGCTGTTTTTAATGAGTCCGGAGTTTTCTTTCCACGTTTGTCCCTTTTACAACTAGAGACTTTACAGTTGAAGCTGTTCTGGATCTTAAAAACAATTCTGCTAAAAATTGAGGCACAACAGACTATTTCTGAATTTATCTTACGGACACACACACACACACACGCGCGCGCGCGCGCGCGCGCGCGCGCGCGCACATACACACACACGCACGCACATACACACGCACTCACACGCACACACGCATACACACACACACATAACCGCGCGTGCGTGTGCCTCCGCTCGCACACGCACGCATGCTCGTTCACATGCACGCACACACCCACCAGAGCGAGCGAACGAGCGAGAGAGAGAGAGACAGACAGACAGACAGACAGACAGACACACAACACACAGAGAAACTCAGAACTCAGAAAACAGATTCGAGCAAGAGCCTATTCTTCCAATCTGTCCTTGAGAGAGAGAGAGAGAGAGAGAGAGAGAGAGAGAGAGAGAGAGAGAGAGAGAGAGAGAGAGAGAGAGAGAGAAGAAGAGAAGAAGAAGAGATTTACCAGCGCGCGAGGTTGTGCATCTTTCAACGTGAACATCTATTGATCAGCCGAGAGCGTGAATTTCCTCCCACAGAAGGCAAAGACAATTTGAAATGCTTCTGGTGTCATCGGTACTCCGAACATGTATCTGGAACTGCAGCACAATGTCCATTTCCATCAGAATACACAGGTACCAGCCACCCTCCCTCGTTGTCGTCGGCATCACTGCAGTAATCGGCGTTGCTGACGATTTGTGGGGGTTCCAGACCGCAAAGAGACACCTGCAAAAAATCCGTTTTGGTGGCGTTTTTTTTGTTGTTGTTTTTTAGGCACCCAGGCGAGACTGGCGCTGCTGGAAATTAATTAATTATTTGATCAATTGATTGATTGATTGATTGATTGATTGATTGGTTGATTGATACATCCATCCATTCATCCATCAATTCATTCATTCATTCATTCTTTCATTCATTCATTCATCAATTCACAATCAATCAATCAGTCAGTTCATTCATTCATTCATTCATTCATTCATTCATTCATCTAATCATTCATTCGTTCGTTCATTCATTCGTTCGTTCATTCGCTAATTCATTTACTAATTCATTTGTTTTTTACTTATTTATTCAAAGATAGTGACCACGTCTATCGTCATCGGCGCTGATGCAAATATGTATTTCTTCTGTCTGTCTGTCCCTGTCTTGTCTGTCTGTCTGTCTGTCTGTCTTCTCTCTCTCTCTCCTCTCTCTCTCCTCTCTCTCTCTCTCTCTCTCCTCTCCTCTCTCTCTCTCTCTCCTGACTTCGTTTATTCTTTCGTTTTTTACCCTCTCTCTTAATTTCTTTTTATTTTATTTTATTTTTGTCATTAGTATTAAAGATTTTCCGAACTGCCAATACCTTTTTTTCTGTCTTCATTTCTTTGTGTCACTCTGTGTGTGTGTGTGTGTGTGTGTGTGTGTGTGTGTGTGTGTGTGTGTGTGTGTGTGTGTCTGCGTGCGTGCATGCCTGTGTGCATGTGTGTCTGCGTGCGTGCGTTTGTGTGCGTTTGTGTGAGTTTTTAAAAGACAAAATCCTTGAGGATGGTAAAAACCACAAAAAAAAAAAATAAATAAATAAATAAAAAATAAGGAATAGCTCGGGCGATTTATCACACACCCCCCTCCGCCCCCCTCCCCCCCCCCCCTCCCACCTCGGCTCTTTTGATGTGAGTTCTGAGACACGCGAATCCTTGAAGTGTCCCTTCCTGTCCACCTGTTGTGAGGCCTGTCTTTTCATCTCCAGGACCTTCCTGCTCGCCTCTCAGAGCACGGGTTCATCGATGGGTGCACGCCAGTCAATCATCACTGGCCTCACTGTCGTCCGTCCGATGACTTCATAGTCACTGCCACCAGCCCCCCTACCCGTCCCTCCCCGCCTCCCCTCAAGCTTGTCAGTCCTGTCCTGTCCTGACCTGCCCTGCCCCCCTCGAGTTCTTTCCCCTGCCTGCCTGCCTGCCCCAAAGAGGAAAGAGGCGGAAGAAGAATTATTAGGAAGATCTGAGGACATCCATCCATCTCTTAGTCGCACAATGCATGACAGGTTTCGGTCGGTGGGTAAGGCGGGACAAACTCTTTTTGTCCTTTTAAGGTGTCAGATTGTTGTCCCTGAGGTCCTGGGTTCGAATCTCGTTCGAGACAGTTGGAAGAGATTTCTTTTTTTTTTTTTTTTGCGGAGTTACCATATCTTCAGACTCCAGTCCCTTTTCGGAGAAGACTTAAAACGGAGGTCTTGGGCGTGAACACAGTGTGGCGAGATCGAGAGCCTTGATATGGTCTTTTGCGGTCGGCAGGGCTATAAACGACATTAGCTCTCTGTCTCTGTCTCTGTCTCTCTCTGTCTGTCTGTCTGTCTCTCTCTCTCTCTCTCTCTCTCTCTCTCTCTCTCTCTCTCTCTCTCTCTCACTTAATGTATGTGCAGACTGGCAGCATATCTAACTGATGCATTTAAAATCCGTAATCTTGTTATTTCGTCTACAGGTTAGTATGGATGTTAATTAATCATGTTCATTTTCAATGTACTATCCTGACATGATTTCCCTTTGTGCCCCCTCCCCTTGACATGGGCAGAAGGCCTGGCTCATTAAACATTTTGCCATTGTCTTCTCTCTCTCTCTCTCTCTCTCTCTCTCTCTCTCTCTCTCTCTCTCTCTCTCTCTCTCTCTCTCTCTCTTCTAGTGACTTGCATGTTTTCTATGTTATCTTTTTTGTTTGTTTGCTTTTTTATATTTGTTTTCTAATTATTCTCCAGGGCTGGGTAGAAAAAGCATGTATAATTTGCTTATTGCCCTGGGAAAAAAATTTCGCTCGTTCGTTCTCTCTCTCTCTCTCTCTCTCTCTCTCTCTCTCTCTCTCTCTCTCTCTCTCTCTCTCCTCTCCTCTCTCTCTTGTGCGTGAACGTATGCATGACAAGAAAAAAAAAATCTTGCACGCACATTAAATTCAATTTCCTCTTTCGGTTAAGAGCAAGGCATTGTTGTGTGTGTGTGTGTGTGTGTGTGTGTGTGTGTGTGTGTGTGTGTGTGTGTGTGTGTGTACGTGTGTGTGTGTGTGTTTGTGTGTGTGTGTGTGTGTGTGTGTGTGTGTGTGTGTGTGTGTGTGTGTGTGTGTGTGAAGGATGACACAACAAAACACATGCACACTGCTGTTGTGTTCAGACATCATCTCCGAAGACTGAATGTGGGTATCTTAAGGTTGGGATTTTTTTCTTTCGTTTTCTTTTTTTTTTTTCTTTTTTTTTTTTTTTTTTTGCTATCCAATTTTCTGTGCCACCTCAGTGGCACTGCACCCACGCCGCTCATTCCGACACCCCGTCCACAGCCACAGCCCGGCCCGGCCCGCCGCAGCCCCGGCACCGGCAATCCACAGGGAGCAGACAATGTCAAGTCAAGAGGCTACCCACCGGAAGAGACACTGCACTGCTGCTGAGTCACTTCGGCGGTGTTCAGTGGCGCCTGTTCTGATTCAACCTACGCAGGACACCACCTACTAAGACCCCTACTTAGTCGCGGACCCGGCGTGGGTGACCTCTCCCTCCGGAAGGCGCCACTACTTCCTTCCAACGACAGCCCCCATGAATTTGCCGATACCGGTGAACCCGACGGAATCAAACCAAGGCCATAGACGTGAGAGTGAGGATGATGAAGATGATGCTACGGAATGGGATTAGTAATGGTTGCCTGTGCAAAATGTTCTCCTGTGGTGAACCTCCAAGTTCTATCTGAGGAACGAAGAATGAAAGAAAAGATTAGTAGTTACTTTGGCTCCGCGGTTACTGTGGCAGACTGGGAAATGGGGGAGCGGGGGTGGGGGGGGGGACGCACTAATCCTTCATTGACAAAAGACGAACGAGATAGATCGACAGATAGACTGACTGACAGAGAGACACCTCTCTTCAGATAAGTACAGACAACCGAATGACCCCCTCCACCACACATACGCACGCACGCAAGCACGCACACACACACACACACACACACACACACCACACACACCACACACACACACACACACACACACACACACACACCCACACACACACCACACACACCACACACACACACAACCACCCCACTACCACCACCCACCACCACCACCACCCCCCCACCACACACACACTCACCACCCCACAACCACCCCCTACACACACACTCACACACACTCAACACCCCACCCCCACCCACCCACCACACTCACACACACGCTCCCCCCCCCCCCCCCACACACACACACACTCACACAACATACACACACATACACACACACACACACACACTCACCACCCAACACCACCCCCCCCCACACACACACACACACCACTCACCCCACACACACACACACACACACACACACACACACACACACACATTCACCACCCCACCCACCACCCCCCACCCCCACTCACCCCCTCACCCACCCTCCAGCCGATTTGTGCTGACCAATCAGACCCACTCCTCCGACCTCAAACACTCTTCATACCCCTACCTCACCCGCACCCCTCAAACCCCCGTCCCCTCCATTACTCCTCCCCCCCCCCCCCATTTTCCCCTCCCTACCCCCTCCCCCTCCCCCCCTCCTCCGACCTCAAACACTCTTCGTCCCCTCTATTACTCCTCCCCCCCCCCCCCCATTTTTCCCCCTCCCTACCCCCCCCCTTCCCCTTCCCCCTCCCCCTCCCCCCCCCCCCCTCCCCCCCCCCCCCTCCTCCCCCCCGGTGATCTCTGTGCCATCGCGGCTACCCCGCAACACGCTGAATTGAGCGGCACTGACCGATGGTGTGATGGACAGTGACCAGTGTCTGTTGGTGTGTTGAGGTCAGCGTCAATGGTCAGCCTTTTGTTGTGACCGTTGCCTCTTACCTGTCTTGACCTTGTCTCAGGTCACACGCTCTGTCTCTCTGTCTTGTATTCAATGATTTGTGCTAGGGATTTTTTTTTTTCTTTTTTCTATTTTTAGATGGTGTGTTTATTCTCTCCATGTCTGTATTGTTTGACGTGTTGGGACGTTTTTCGGTGAGACTTTCACGTGGCTTTGTGATACGACGTAGCTTTTCTTATGTCGCTTTTTCACCATCACTGTTGACCGCCTTTTTTATTTTTTATTTTTTATTTTTGTTTTGTTTTTTTAGTCTCATTCTTCCCTCTCCTGCCCTCTCCCCCTCCCCCTCCCCCTCCCATTTCTTCCCATTCTCTCCATCTCCTCCACCCTGTTCTCCTCCATCTGCAAGCCTCTGCTTTCCTCATGCCTCTCATCGTCTTTGACCTCTTTTCTTGTTGATTTTTTCCTCGTTTTTTTTGTTTTGTTTTTTAATTTGTTTGTTTCGTTGTTATAACGGTTGTTAATTTTCACCACACTGATTTTAGTTGCTTTGTTTCGATTTACACATTTAAATTAGGGAAGAACACTGAAGGTTAGTTAGTGAAAGAACAGCATCAGCCCTAACTGGTTACGAAAGCTACGGGTCATCATGAAATGGCTTCACGTTAATAGTGTTATTTCAGTGATTATTTTACACATTTTCATCTCTACATGCCGTTCCTACC
>CM065737.1:30752520-30760020 GCA_033310375.1 Conus canariensis | reverse complement strand
GATCTCTGGGTGACTCTTCCATTCTGGGAGGTCTGCAGTGCACTCCCAGTCATCTGCCCCGTCCAGCAGACTCTGCCTGCATGTTTCGAGTGGCACTGTTGTTCTTGGCCATGATTTGCTGCCTCCTGCCGTGAAGAATGTTGCGGGTGCTTTTGGAGTCCTGATTTTCCCTTTTGTGGTGTTGGTACTAGCCCAGACTACTTGTACAATTTCTTTGAGCACTTGGTTGTGCCTCCATATGTACCTTCCTTGAGCCAGGGCTACTTTACATGAGCTTAGGACATGCTCCACTGTTTGTTTTTCATGGCAGAGGGGGCATGCAGGATCGTCTGTTTTCCCCCACTTCACCAGGTTTGCATTTGAGGGCAGAAGGTCATATGCAGATCTGAGAATGAAGCTGATCCTGAAAGGGGCCATGTGCCAAATGTCATTCCAAGTGAGACTTCTTTGGAGTGCATTCTCCCACGTTGTCCATTGCCCTTGCTGGCTCTGCTGGACTGCTTTTTGGAGTCTTTTTTGGTCTTCTTCTTTTCTCATCTCCTGAATCATCATGTCTCTTTTGGCTTTTCCTTTGGCCTTTGACCACCATTCAGTTTTGGTCACCCCCAGTCCCTGTCTGTTGGTCTGTGTGTGTCCTGTTATTTCTCTGATCTTGAGACTTTCTTTTGCAGAATCCATCGCCTCTTGAACTTTCCATTTTCTGCCTGTCTTCAGCTGGGGCTTAATTGCTTCTACCACCTTGTCTCCTGAGTCCTCCAGCATGCTTTGAAGTCTGATCTTCCCTGCTTTGTATTCCTCCAGGATGGATTTCAGGGGTAGTTTCAGCTTTGCTTGGCGACAGTACAGCGCTATGTCAGTCAGACAGGGTGGGACACCAAGCCATTTCCTTGTGAACTTGTTGATTTTGGCTTCCATTGCCTCCACTATGCTGGTGCAGATGTCGTATATCATCAGAGGCCATAGCAGCTTTGGTATCAGCATGAACTGCAGACACCAGACCTTGTATTTGCCAGGGAGCCCACACTGGTCAATGGTCTCCAAGCCTTCCTCCGCCATCTGCTTGGTTTCTTTTGCTCTTTGTGTGTCTTTCAGCGTATCATCATACCATCTTCCAAGGCTCTTGACTGGTTCTTCTGTGACTGTTGGAATGGCCTGGTTGGCAACACTGAAGACCACAGATCCGGCCACTTTTCCTTTCCTCAGTGAGAGACTCCGTGATTTCTTTGGCTTGAACTTCATTCTGGATGAGGCAACTATGTCGTCCAGCCTCTCCAGCACATGACGTGTCTCGTCTTCTCTGGATGAAATCACTGTAGTGTCATCCATGAAGGCCTTGAGAGGAGGCATCTTGTATCCATCGCCAAGGTCTGTTTGTCTCGCGTTGTTTGTTGCTGCTTTCAAGATGAGTTCCATTGCCAGCACGAACAGTATTGGGGAAATTGCACAGCCCATTGCAATACCCACTTCCAAGTTGATCCAGTCTGTTGTGTACTCCTTGGTAGAGAACCGCATTGAGAAGCCATTGAAGTACTTCTTGAGCATGTCGCGGATGTTCTTTGGCACATGGTACATCTCAAGAGCCAACTGTATCATCTCATGGGGCACAGATCCATATGCGTTTGCCAGATCAAGCCACACTACGTCCAGGTCTCTCTTTTCTGTCTTTGCTTTTTGGATTACGTCCCAGATCATTGTGGCGTGTTCTACACAGCCAGCCACGCCTGGGATGCCACCTTTCTGGACTGACACATCCAAGTACTTGTTTTCCATCAGGTACTTGGTCAGCCTTGCTGCCATGACAGAGAAGAAGATTTTCCCTTCGACGTTCAGTAGTGATATTGGCCTGAACTGGCTAATGTCACTTGAGTTTTGCTCTTTGGGGATGTACACACCATCTGCCGTCATCCACTGGCCGCTGATCTTCTGGTTTCTCCAAGCCGATCGCAGCAGCCTGTGGAGCCACTCCAGCACCTTGGGACATTTCTTGTAAAGCTGGTAAGGTATTCCGTTTGGCCCTGGTGATGATTTGGCTCTGGCTTTGTCGACCACCTTCTTGATTTCCGCCAACGTTGGAGGCTTGCCATTGAACTGTTCCTCAGGGTTGGTTGGCCACACCAGACCTTGAATGTCGAGTGGTGCTTTGCTCTGTGGGTCAGAGTATGTTTTCCTCAGATGCTGCTCAAGAACTCCTTTGTCCACACTTAGGGTCCCAGATTTTGGCTGCTCAAACAGTGTTCTGGCAAACTGGAAGGGGTCTCTGAAGAAGCGCTCTTGTGTCTTCTTCTTTTTGCTCTTCCTCTTCCTCGCAGATTCCGCTTTGCTGAGGGCACTGTGTTTTTCTTTCAGGTCTTTCCACAGTTTTTCCAAGCCTTGTTTTTCAGCTGGCAGTGCGGTCTTCATTTGCATCTTGAGGTTTTTCTTTTGGACCCTGATCTTGTCCATCTTTTCTTGGCGTCTGGATTTCTTTGGAGGTGTTTTCTCTTTGGGTAGTTTTGCTCCATAGGCGTCTCTACATGTGGCATACACAATGTCCCCATATGTGGCTAGTTTGTGTTCCAGGGTGCTTTTCCCTATCAGTGCATCGAGTCTTTGGACGATTTTTGCATCCAGTTTCTCCCAATCTTCAGTTTCGTTTGCTCGTGGCAGGTTGAGTTTCAGGCGCCTGGCATCGAGGGCCTGTGCAAATTCCTCATCCGAACCAACAGCGTGGATGTCCTTGGCACTGTGGTTTAAATCCTGGCCTTGGTCTTCCGACGTCTTATCAACACTCTGTATACAGTCCTTTCAATACTCTGTATGTAGTCCTTTCAACACTCCGTATACAGTCCTTTCAACACTCTGTATGTAGTCCTTTCAACGAGAGAGAAAGACAATATAGCATTAATTATATTTCTAGAATACAACACAATAAACCTCTGTTTAACTGTCTGTCTATAAGTCTGTCTATCTATCTATCTGTATGTCCATCTATCTATCTTTCTATCTCTATCTCCCCGGTCCCTCTCTCTCTCTCTCTCTCTCTCTCTCTCTCTCTCTCTCTCTCTCTCTCTATCAAACTGTGTATTCATCGACATACACATATTTTTTCATATTCATTTTTTTTATACCCTCCCATCCCTCCGCCCCATCTCCCCCTTCTGAATTGTAGTGAAGTGTTTTGTGTGTTTAGAGACCGCTGAGAACGCTAACATGTGTAATGTCATCTTCACAGTGTTTAGAGACCGCTGAGAACGCTAACATGTGCAATATCATCTTCACAGTGTTTAGAGACTGCTGAGAACGCTGACATGTGCAATATCATCTTCACAGTGTTTAGAGACCGCTGAGAACGCTAACATGTGCAATGTCATCTTCACAGTGTTTAGAGACCGCTGAGAACGCTAACATGTGCAATATCAATTTCACAGTGTTTAGAGACCGCTGAGAACGCTGACATGTGCAATATCATCTTCACAGTGTTTAGAGACCGCTGAGAACGCTGACATGTGCAATATCATCTTCACATTGTTTAGAGACCGCTGAGAACGCTAACATGTGCAATATCATCTTCACATTGTTTAGAGACTGCTGAGAACGCTAACATGTGCAATATCATCTTCACATTGTTTAGAGACTGCTGAGAACGCTAACATGTGCAATATCATCTTCACATTGTTTAGAGACCGCTGAGAACGCTAACATGTGCAATATCATCTTCACATTGTTTAGAGACTGCTGAGAACGCTAACATGTGCAATATCGTCTTCACAGTGTTTAGAGACCGCTGAGAACGCTGACATGTGCAGTATCGTCTTCACAGTGTTTAGAGACCGCTGAGAACGCTGACATGTGCAGTATCGTCTTCACAGTCTCTTCAGGAAGACCCGCAAGGGTCGAAATAATGGGAACATTTTGACATGCTTCTGGTTGGGGTTTGTTGTTGTTGTTGTTCTTCTTGTTCTTGTTCTTGTTCTTGTTTTTAAGTTTGTGTTTATATATTTATATATATATGTACGTATGGATGGATGGATGGAGAGAGAGAGAGAGAGAGAGAGAGAGAGAGAGAGAGAGAGAGAGAGAGAGAGAGAGATGAATCTTTATATAAAGATAGACAGATAAATAGTGAGGAGTTATAATGATTGTAAAACATCACAGAATGAAGCCACTGCTTTCAACGCTGAAAAATGAAAAACAATTTTAAGAGGCAGTTTTGATTTTAAAAGTCAAAAATACCATAATCAGTAAAGAAAATAAGAAAAAGCTCTACCTCGCAAAATGAATGGATAGATAAAGGAACAGATAGATAGATAGATAGATAGATAGATAGATAGATAGATAGATAGATAGATAGATAAATGAATAAATAAACAAATGAATAGATAAATAGATAGATGAATAACAAAATGAATATATAAATGAATAACATGAACGACTTAGCCAAATAGGAAAAAAAACAACACAACAACAAACAAATAATGAATGAATGAATAGATAAAGAAGTGAATGAAGATTAAGATAAATCCGTGAACAAGCCAATCAACGGTGTCAAAAATAATGGCAATGGGATCTTTGATGATGAAGCATTGTCACAGCGTGGGAGAGAAAAGGGGAAAGAAAGGGAGGGGAGTGTGTGTGTGTGTGTGTGTGTGTGTGTGTGTGTGTGTGTGTGTGTGTGTGTGGAGGGGCGGGGGAGGTTAGGAGGGGGACGAGCGGAAGAGGTGAAGGGTCACGTAAGAAGCGAACTACCAACGGGTGGGAACCTTTCAACATTCAAATTTACATTTGGAACATCAAGTCCGCTGGCCAAATCAGGAGTATTGTTTGGTGCCATTTCTCTGACCGGTAGTAATATAGGAAGTATTACTTCTTTTTTTTTCTAGCTGGTGATTATATAGGGAGTATTATTTTGTTGTTGTTTTTTTCTGGCCGGTGGTAAGATAGGGAGTGTTATTTGTTTATTTTCTCAGGCCGGTGATGATACGGGAAGTATTATTTGTTTAGTTTTGTCTGGCCGGTGGTGATACGTGGAGTATTATTTGTTTTTTGTTTTTTTGTGGCGGGTGGTATTGTGGGGAGTATTTTTTTTTTTTTTTTCTGGCCGGTGGTAAAACGGGGAGTAGTATTCTTTGTTTTGTTTTTTCTAGCCGGTGGTAATAGGGAGAGTATTATTCATTTTTCTGGGTGGTGGTAGTATGGGAAGTATTGTTTGTTTATTTTCTCTGGCCGGTGGTGATATGGGGAGTATTGGGGGTTTTTTTTTAAATAATTTTTACTGGCTTGTGGTAGTACGAGGAGTAATATTATTTGTTCATTTTCTCTGGCCGGTGGTGAGATGAAAAATATTATTTGTTTGTTATCCATGGCCGGTGGTAATATGGAGAATATATTTTTCTGGCTGATGATTGTATGGGGAGTGTTGTTTGTATATTTTTTACTGGCTGGTGGTAATATGAGGAGCATCATTTATTTCTTTTTTTTCTGGCTGGTGGTACCATGTGGAGTGTTATTCTGTGTACTCGCTGGCCGGCAGTTGTAGAGGTAGCCTTGCATTGTGCCTTGTGTTTCAATGTCTGTCTTGTGTGAAATCTGGAGAAGACAAGTTTGTTGAAACTTTGCTGGTTTGTTGGTATCATCATCATTAGTCGAAGTAGATCGAAGTGCGATCAAAATTGTTGTTGTTGTTGTTGTTGTTATCATCATTATTATTATCATTATTATTACTAGTATCATCATCATCATTATCATTATTATTATCATCATTATTGATATTATTATTTTTGTTTTTGTTATTGTTGTTATTATCATTGCCATTATTGTCATTATTATTATTATTTTACTATTATTATTATTATTATTATTCCTACTATCATTATTGCTGCTGTTGTTGTTGTTATTATTGTTATTATTATTATAGTAATAACGGTTATTATTATCATTGTTATTGTTATTATTAATATTATCATTGTTATCATTATCATACAATGATAATATAATAACGATAATTATCATGAATATCGTAGTTGTTATTATGATTATTATTATCATCATCATCATCATCATCATGTGGTTATTATTACCTTTGTAGTTAGTATTATTATCATTTTTTTTTTTTTTTTTTTTTTTTTGTGGGGGGGGTTCTTCTTCTGCTTATTATTATTATTATTATTATTATTATTGTTGTTGTTGTTGTTGTTGTTACAATTATTGATATTGTTGTACCATCATTATCAACATCAGTTGATATGTGTGCGCGCGTGCGCGCTTGTGTGTGTATGTATGTGTGTGTGTAATAGATTAACGTCGATCACACTGTCTCACTAATACCATCCACCCAGCTCCACCCCACTTCTAAGTACCCCCCCCCCCATTCCCCACCCGCTCACCCTCCCCCCCCCCCCCCCCCCCCCCCCCACCCCCCCCCCCCCCCCCCCCCACTGTCTCCTTCCCTCTCTTTCCCCAGACTGTCTATTCCAGTATTGGGTTACCATACATGGTGTGCCGTCATCATTATCGTCTTCGTTGGTTGTTTTCTGCAGGTAGGGGGATTAAGGTGGCCAAGTTTGGGTGAAATGTTGTTAATCAACGCGTGCCGATTAACTGTAAATATCCTGGCTGGAATGAGTCATCTTGGTCTCGACCTTGTGGGTTTGTCTTCTTCTGTGTTCTGTCTTTCTTTTTTCACTTTTCCGTTTTTTGTTGTTTTTTTTTCTTGCCTTCTTGCTTTCTTTCTTTCTTTCTTTTTCTTTCTTTCTTTTCTTTCTTTCTTTTCACTCTCTTGTTCTTTCTTTTCTTTTCTCTCTTTCTTTTTTATTTCCATTCTTTCATTCTTTATTTTCTTTCTTTATTTATTTATTTTCTTTCTTTTCTTTCTTTCTTTCTTCTTACTCTTTTTCCTCTCACTGTCACAATCTCTGTCCGTCTGTCTGTCTGCCTGTCTGTCTGTGTCTCACTCACACACACACACACACACACACACACACACACACACACACACACACATATATATATATATATATATATATATATATATATATATATATATGATGGAAGAACAAAAACTAACGTAGGAAAAGAATTCCTCAGAATCCTTAAAACATCATTCCCAAAAGAACATGTACTATCTAAAATATTCAATAAAAACACCATCAAGCTATCATACTCGTGTATGCCCAACCTTAAAAATATAATTGATTCTTCCAATAAAACCAAAAACAACGCAACCAAAGAGGGTGACGAAAGGATATCTTGTAATTGCACAAAAAAAGACCAGTGCCCTCTGAATAACAAATGTCTCTACAGCAACATCGTGTACCAAGCTACGGTAACAACAGACAGTGATAAAGAAACATACATAGGGATCACGGCAAACCATTTTAAAACCAGATATGCAAACCATAAACAGTCCTTCAAAAATGAAAAATATAAAAACCAAACAGAACTAAGTAAATAAATTTGGAAGCTTAAAGATAAGAAAATAGATTACAACATATCATGGAAAATTATAAAAAGAGCAACACCATA
>CM065737.1:30735020-30745020 GCA_033310375.1 Conus canariensis | reverse complement strand
TTGGACGTCTCTCCTCCACTGTGTTCGGTCTGTAGCTGCATGGCGTACAACACTCCATGTTTTCCAGCCTGCGCCGTTTCTCTCCTTCTCCACCATTCGCCGCCATGTTGTTTTCGGTCGGCCTCTTTTCCTTCTTCCCTCTGGTGTCCAACCAAGGGCCACAGCACAGTCGTCGTCCCTCTCCTTCCTCATTATGTGTCCAATCCAGTTCCACCTCCGTCTCCTCACCTCCTCACTGGTCTTTCCTGCTTCTGCCATCTCAAGAACTGTCTTATTGGAGACATGTTGTTGCCATCGGATCTTGAAAATCCTCCTTAGACACTTGGTCTGAAAGGTGTCCAGGTTTTCTTCCTCTCCTTTAGTCAGTTTCCAAGTCTCGCATCCGTAGAGTAGGACGGACAAGACAAGGCTCTTGAAAAGGGAAGCTTTAGTCTTTCTGCCTATGTCGCTGGCTTGCCAGATGTTTGATAGCCGCTTCATCTGTGCGCTGGCCAAGGCTACTCTCTTCTTGACATTAGCTGTGCCTCCGCCGTCCTTTGTCACATTTGCACCCAGATATGTGAAGCTCTCTACCTCCTCTACTTCACTTCCTCCAACTTTCAGCTTATCGTCACTCCTGCTGTTGGCTTTCATGGCTTTGCACTTCTTGGCATTCAGCTTCAGTCCAACTTAGGCTGCATTGTCTTCAAGTTTTGTTGTTTTGGTCTGAAGGTGGTTCGTTGTTGAGGATAGTAGAATATACCCCCACACCTCCCTCTATTCCTGTATCACTGAACACAAACCCACACCTCTCTCTATTCCTCTATCACTGAACACACACCCACATCTCCCTCTGTCACTGAACACGCACCCACACCTCTCTCTATTCCTGTATCACTGAACACACCCACACCTTCCTCTATTCCTGTATCACTGAACATATCCATAACCTCCCTCTATTCCTCTATCACTGAACACACCCACAATCTCCCTCTATTCCTCTATCACTGAACACACCCACAACCTCCCTCTATTGCTCTTTCGCTGAACACACCCCACACGTACCTCCCTCTATTCCTGTATTACTGAACACACCCACACGTACCTCCCTCTGTTCCTCTATCACTGAACATACTCACACGTATCTCCCTCTATCACTGAACACACCCACACGTACCTCCCTCTATTCCTCTATCATTGAACACATCCCACAACCTCCCTCTGTTTCTCTATCACTGAACACACCCCACAAACACCTTCTATTCCTCTATCACTGAACACACCCCACAGCCTCCGTCCCTCTGTTCCTCTATCACTGAACACACCCCACAGCCTCCCTCCCTCTGTTCCTCTATCACTGAACACATCCAACAACTTGCCTGTATTCCTCTATCACTGAACACATCCAACAACTTGCCTCTATTCCTCTATCACTGAACACACCCCACGACCTCCCTCTGTTTCTCTATCATTGAACACAGCCCACAACCTCCCTCTGTTCCTCTATCACTGAACACAACCTCCTGCCCATCTGACAGGTGCGGACAGCGACAGTCTGTTGAGCTGGACACGCCAGCACCCGGAGCACTGGACACGGGCTGAGGTGCTGGACTGGCTGTTCTGCGTGGCCCAGGAGCGAGGCCTGGACATGCAGGACTTCAGGGGGGAGGCGTTCCAGTCCCTCACGGGCAGCCAGCTGTGCCGGATGGGGGTGGAGGACTTCAGCCGTCTGGAGCCCCAGTACGGCGTCCTCCTGCATCAGATGTTCAAGAAACTGCTGAGTGGGGGTAGGTGGCTCAGGGGGTGGGGCTGGGGAGGGGTGAGGGGGGTTGAAGGTTGAGAGAGTAGAAAGATTAGTATTTCTATGGCGTCCTCCTGCACTAGATGTTCAAGAAACTGCTGAGGGGGGGGGGGGGGAGGGGGGGGAGGTGGGGGGGCAGGGGGGGGGGGGGGGGTTGGTTGGGGAGGGGTGAGGGGGGAAGAAGGTTGAGAGAGTTGGAAGATTAGTATTTCTATGGCGTCCTCCTGCACTAGATGTTCAAGAAACTGCTGGGGGGGGGGGGGGGTAGCTCAGGGGGGTGGGGGTGGTTGAGGAGGGTGAGGGGGGGGGTGAAGGTTGAGAGAGTTGGAAGATTAGTATTTCTATGGCGTCCTCCTGCACTAGATGTTCAAGAAACTGCTGAGGGGGAGGGAGGGGGGGGGGAGTAGCTCAGGGGGTGGGGGTGGTTGAGGAGGGGTGGGGGGTGAAGGTTGAGAGAGTTGGAAGATTAGTATTTCTATGGCGTCCTCCTGCACTAGATGTTCAAGAAACTGCTGAGGGGGGAGGGAGGGGGGGGGGAAGTAGCTCAGGGGGGTGGGGGTGGTTGAGGAGGGGTGGGGGGGTGAAGGTTGAGAGAGTTGGAAGATTAGTATTTCTATGGCGTCCTCCTGCACTAGATGCTCAACTGATTTCGAACTCTCTTGAATGTTCCGAGTGTTTTGATTGGTTATAATATACACGTCATGATTCCAGAACGTTGAACAAATCTTCCATGCAGTTGGAGTGTGGTGGCTGAGAGGTGGTGAAGGGGTGTAAGAGGGCGTGGGGGGGGGGGAGGTGTAGGGATCCTGTGTGTGTGTGTGTGTGTGTGTGTGTGTGTGTGTGTGTGTGTGTGTGTGTTTGTGGTGGTGGTGGCGGAAATGTTTGTAAAGGCGTGTAAGTGAACATGCCTATCTATGTACATATTTGTATCTATGTACATATTTAATGTATGCTACCGTAAATTTCTCTGGGAGTTGCCATTTCCTCCCCTCCCCTACCCTCCCCATGTTTTCCTTGGGTTTTTTTTTCCTTGTAATTATAACAATAATAATAAAGCAGTTATAAAGCGCCTTGCCAAAGGTTCTGGGCGCTCACAGTCCACACTTTCGTGTACGCAGCGGGCTGCCTACCTGGGTGGTGCCGGCTGAAGAGCTGACTGCCGGCGTTTCATTCAGTCGTTTTACGTGTCATCCTGTTTCCCTACTTCCTTCATTCTTTCAATTAGGAGAGAGAGAGAGAGAGAGAGAAGAGAGAGAGAAGTGAGTGTGTGTGTGTGTGTGTGTGTGTGTGTGTTGTGTGTGTGTGTGTGTGTGTGTCTGTGTGTGTGTGTCTGTTCACAAGTAATGAACGAAACCTCACAGCTTCCCATCGTGTCTGCCAGTGTTGTTCTCCAAGCCGGCCGGTTCCAGCCAGCCCCGAGTGCCGCCGCAACCCGAGCACAGCCCCGATCTGTCTTCGCCCTTTTCCGCCGTGTCATGTGACTCGTCACGTGACTCTCCCGAAGCCTCCAGTTTCCCGGCATTCCAAATGCCCCGGAAACCATGTCCGAGTAAGTGAGCGTTTGACTGACTAGTGGCTGCTTGAGGGATTAAGAGAGTAAAAAGGTGCGTCACTCTGGGCTGCTAAAAGAAAAAGGAACACACGAATCAAAATGCAGTGTCAACGCGTTTCGACTTGAAAGGAAGCTAAAGGGAAAACAAACAAAAGTGGCAAACAAGCAAAAAAAAAACAAAAAAAAAGGAGAGAGAGAGAGAAAAAACACAAAAAAAGGAAAACAGAAAAAAAGACAATGAAAGATGAATTTTAGTTAATATGAAGGTGTGGTAGTTTGTTGTTGTTGTTTTTTAACTTCTCCTTTTTACGAATGTTCATTTTTGAGTTGTAGATAGACAAGAACTGATTCTGATCAGTATGTCATACTTTGATGATTGTGGTGGAGCTCACTTGAATTGTGATACCACCGTTGAGTTGTTTCACATTGTAATACATTGCATTACACAAATTTGCGCTGCATCACGTAAAGTCACTACTGTTCATATTCATGACTGAAGATGATGAACACTACAACGGTGATGATGATGATGAGGAGGAGGAGGAGGAGGATAATGATTGATTGATTGAGGAGGAAGAGGAGTGCTGATCTGTGAAAAAGAGAATGTGAACGCTTTTTTTTTCTAGTCTAAATTCTGGCCATCTTTGTCTGACTCTCTCTCTCTCTCTCTCTCTCTCTCTCTCTCTCTCTCTCTCTCTCCTCTCTCTCTCTCTCTCTTATAAGTTATTGACGTCCGACTTTTTTTTTCTTTTTTTTTTTTTTTTAAATTTGCCATACTTCTGTAATGGAGAAACAGAAAATGTGGCAAAGGATCTTGATTTACGTCTGTACCAAGTCCTTCTAAAAGAGACGGGGCCTGACGTGAGGAAAACGCAGATATTGTGGACAGGTTACATGGAAACAGATTAAAGGGTATGATGTTCTCTGGTTTGCCCTTTTCAAATGTGGCAGCGACCTTTCCTGGAATACATTTTCGTAATCGTTACCTGGTTACTCTGTTTCTGTGCCTCTGCCCCCCCCCCCCCCCCCCCCCCCTCCTCCTCTCTCTCCATCTGATTTAATATGCACAGCTCTCTCTCTCTCTCTCTCTCTCTCTCTCCACACACACACACACACACACACACACACACACACACACACACGCATACACACACACACACATAATATATAATATATTATATATATATATATAATATATATATTATATATAGTCATAATCTATATATGTAATATTGTGGAGGGGTTACATGAAAACGATTAAAGTATAGAGGTTAGCGTAATGCTGTTCTCTGGTTTGCCCTTTCAATGTGGCGGTGGACTCTGCAGTATCAGTGAAGGTGGACTCTACAAGTTGCAGTGGAAGGTGGACTCTGCAGTATCAGTGAAGGGTTGGAAGTGGACTCTGCAGTATCAGTGAAGGGTGGACTCTACAATGTGCAGTGGAAGGTGGACTCTTCAGTATCAGTGAAGGGTAGACTCTACAATTTGCAGTGGAAGGTGGACTCTGCAGGGTGCAGTGAATGGTGGACTCTGCAGGGTACAGTGGAGGGTGGACTCTGCAGGGTGCGGTGAATGGTGGACTCTGCAGGGTACAGTGGAGGGTGGACTCTGCAGGGTGCAGTGGAAGGTGGACTCTGCAGGGTGCAGTGAATGGTGGACTCTGCAGGGTACAGTGGAGGGTGGACTCTGCAGGGTGCTGTGGAAGGTGGACTCTGCAAGATGTAGTGAGGGATGGGTACAGGGTGTGGTGAAAGGTGAAACTACAGTAAAAAAAGAAAATGTGACGTCGTTTTTAAATTGATGTAGTCTACTATGACGTCAATAGTATTGATGTCATCGCTGCTAAGGAGATGTAGTTGCATCGGTTGCTGAAGAAGCCTTTTGGCGAAAGCTTGAAAATGAACTCCGTGGGCGGTGCTGACTACATATTTTTCATCACTATCCTTCTGTATCTGTTCGTCGTATCTTCTGTTGGACGGTGCCGGCATTTGGAAAAATTGACATATCTACTTTTCCTTACAAGGATTATTTTTCTTGCTGGCCCTGATGGAAGACTGCCATAGATCCGGAGTTCCGCCATTGTACAAGAATCTCCTGTTAAAACCTCAGTCTACTAGGTTGAAAAATAGTTTTTTGTGTAATTGCAGAGACAAAAAAATCATCTCTGTAAGTCTTAGACTTAAATTCAATTTAGCGTGGCAGACAAATACCACTCTTTGTGACCAGATTGCTAAGATTCTTAACCATGCCAGCTCTTTAATCCTGGACTCTCTCATTTCAGAAGCGGAAACTGTCATTTCTACTACTTCTGAAGAAATGGAACTGTTTAGGAACACTATGCTGCGTATGTTTGGTCCACAACAATTGTCCAACATTGGAGCTCGTGTCAAAACTGAGTTGGCACCAACAATTGCTTCGATCAAGAGGAGACTTGATAAGAAACTTCAGCGATTGTGTGACTTCGACGACAACCCTGTTTCCACTCCATTGTTTCAAAATGGTGGTTCTAAAAAGATTACATCTTTCAAATACTGTAAGATAAATTTGAAGGAAAACAGTTTTCCTGACAAAAGACCTCACAGGAGGAACAGACACAAAAATAGATGCTTTGATAGTAAAAGTACCAAGATCAGAAATGCATTCAGTACTACTGAATATGTTCCTTCAGTGGAAGATTTGAGAAAATCTGATCCAATTGTATTGGCGGATAATGTAGAACTGTCTACAGATCAAATCAGTATCTGCCGTTTGCCGGATTGCTTTGCCCCTACACCCAAAGAACCAGTTGACGTATCAGATCAGCTGATTGGCACATACAATTGGGCAGAACGCCTCCGATGGCACCGCCACCATACGTTACAGGAAAAGAAAGAAAGGGTGAAAGAAGGTGGAACTCAAGAAAGCCTTGATGATGAGGAAACCTTTGTAAAGAGACCTTGGTACAAGTTAACCACAAAACAGGCTCCTAAGAAGGACGCAGCTTTGGAAGACTTCATTGAAGCCTGTTCACAACATTTTCTTGCCCCCTGCAACAGACGAAGAATTAGGGACAATCTCACCAGTGGCCAACGGAAAGCCATCTCAGAGCTCCGTAATTTGCCTATGACCAAAAATGCGGCATGCAGATATGCTGACAAAGCAGGAGTTACAGTGATTCCTCCCCTAGACGCTGATGATCAAATTATCTTGAATGAAGTGAATAACAGTGAGTACTATGACGTAGTTGAAACTAACCCCACCAAGGAAACTGTCAGCAAAGTGAACTCCTGGGTAACAAAGTGGAAGAGAGAAGGGGCACTGACTGACGATATAGCAGACTTTATAACTCCAAATTCACATGTCCGTCCGGGTCACATCAAACCTCTCGTAAAAACCCACAAACCCAAACCTTTCCCTTATAGATTTTTGCTTTCTGGGTCAGGCACTCCTACTCAACCACTGTCTAAGTTTGTACAACAAGCTATTGCTCATCTCACACATTTTCTACCGTATCAGATCACTGATTCGAATGAATTCCTGCAGAAGGTGGATCTGATCAACGAGCACTACAGCCCCCTGCCCCCGACAGCCACATTTGCTGTCTGTGACGTGGTAGCCCTTTTCCCGAATGTGGACAACAACATGGGTATTCCCGCTGTTAAAGAAGCTCTGAGAGAGAATCCCTCACCTTTGCAGGTACCTGAAAGTTGCATTGTTGAGGGTTTAAAAATTGCCCTCGATAACAATTGCTCAGCCTACACAGATGGAGAGGGAAAGACTGTCTTCGCCAAGCCAAACCATGGTACTGCAATGGGACCCTGCCATGCTTGTGACTTTGTTGATGTCTTCATGGGCAGCTTAGACAATAAACTCATGCAGGATTGCTCAGTCCCTTTGCTTTCCTCTCTGGCTGAACCTGAACGGCGCAAAGAGCTTAAATGCCTAGACTGGAGCAGGTATCGAGATGATGGTATCACCATTCTTCCCAACAGCGAGGACCGTGAATCATTCTGCAAACACCTGGATGAACTGAATCCGCCAAATATTAAGTGGACAGTAAAATTTGACAGACAGGTAGAATATCTGGATATGAAACTCTCAATAGTTGATGGTTTCATAAAGACAGATGTCTTTTCCAAACATTGCCATAATTACCTTCCAAAGAACAGTTGTCACCCTCCTTCAGTGTTCAAGGGTCTTCTAACAGGTGTTGGTGCCAGGCTGAGAATGTTATGCAGCGAAGATGACAGACTACAAGAGAGACTCAGGGAGTATGCCAAGTATTTCACAATCGCTGGTTGGAAATTTGAGGCAGCACTTGAACAACTCAAAAGGGGAGCTAACAGAGACCGAGGAATTCTCATCAAGCAAGAGAGACAACCCAAACCCCCAAGAAATTGGCTTGGGTCACTCAGTATGACCCAAGGTTACCATCTAAAAGACAAATTATTAAACAAAATTTACACATCCTGTATTCCAATCCCAAAAATAGGACCATTTTCCCTGAAGAAATGCTCATTGGTGCTGATAGGAGAAGACGCAACTTGGCAGAAATGTACAAACCTACAGTACCACGTCGCCATCCTCTCCATGGACCCATGAACAGACCTGGATTTTTTGTATGCTGTGCCCGCCGATGTGACCTTTGTGCACATTCCAGTGACCTGATTGGACTAAGAAGCCCGTGGGATGGGCGCTACTGGCCCATCAGACAGCACCTCACCTGTTCGACAAAAAATACCATCTACGTCATCAGATGTCAGAACCACCCAGACTCATGGTATGTTGGGTCCACCAAGGACCTCAAAAGAAGGTAGGCCAATCACAAATCAGACTGCAACAAGAAAATTGCCCAGCGATGTGGGGTTGCCAGACACCTCGCCCAGACTGAGTACCCTGAAGATAAGGCTCTGCCCTTTCTTTCCATCCATCCCATCGAACAAGTTGCATCTGAAGACAAACTCCTAGACAGAGAGACTTACTGGCAGGCCAATTTGGGGACTGTCTTTAAGGGTCACAACTCCCGTACAGAACTCAACAGCATGCACAGAATGAGAAACAGGATTCTGTATTAGAATGGTACAGTGATAGGTGGACTCTATAGAGTGCAGTGGAAGGTGGGGTATTCAGGGTGCAGTGGAAGGTGGACTCTTCAGTATCAGTGAAGGGTGGACTCTACAATGTGCAGTGGAAGGTGGACTCTGCAGGGTGCAGTGAATGGTGGACTCTGCAGGGTACAGTGGAGGGTGGACTCTGCAGGGTGTTGTGGAAGGTGGACTCTGCAAGATGTAGTGAGGGATGGGTACAGGGTGTGGTGAAAGGTGAAACTACAGTAAAAAAGAAAATGTGACGTCGTTTTTAAATTGATGTAGTCTACTATGACGTCAATAGTATTGATGTCATCGCTGCTAAGGAGATGTAGTTGCATCGGTTGCTGAAGAAGCCTTTTGGCGAAAACTTGAAAATGAACTCCGTGGGCAGTGCTGACTACATATTTTTCATCAATATATATATATATATATATATATATATATATATATATATATATATATATATATAACCGACAAAGAAATAGCCAAAAACGATGGAAGCAATAATCAAACATAAACTCTTTTTTTTGTTGTCTTGTGGCAGACTTCGTGAGCCCTCCACAAGGTTTCTGGAAACAGGAAAGGCCGGAATGGAAACCGGAACGAACCGAATCTCTTCAGTCTGACGTCATCGACATTGACTCCTATGACTTTGATCTGAGCGACCCTCCCAACATCCCCAACCCTGCCCGTAAGTATGGACTGAGAGAGAGAGAGAGAGAGAGAGAGAGAGAGAGAGAGAGAGAGAGAGAGATTGCGTGTGTGTGTCTGTCTGTCTGTCTGTGTGTGCGCGTGCGTGCATGCGGATGCTGTGTGTATGTGCGCGCGCGCGCGCGCGCGCGCGCGCGTGTGTGTGTGTGTGTGTGTGTGTGTAATGTTTATCTATATCATGTGATGTTAGAGAGGAAAAGTACTCATAAAGTTCCGAGTCCATGCAGCCAACAGCCAAATACTGACCAGATGTAACACCACAACAAATTTTGTACAAAGTCCTTTGAAAGACGAAAAAAAAATGATCGGGTTCGAGTTAATGCTGCCGCAATTCGCAGACTGAAGCAGCATCATTTAAAACCTCGCCCAGGGAACACTCGGGGAAAGTTGGCTGAAATAATTTGCAGGTTCCATGCAACATAAAAGTATGTGATCCTCTTACATGATGTCGCTACAAATACAATGAAATTTTCGACAAAAACTCTGCTCGAAAAGCTCTAAGTTTAAATCTTTAAATGAAAGAAGTGGTTGATCTGACATTTGACAAACTGTGACCTTTAAGTGTGTAGGTTTACTGCATTAGAACTGGAAACATAACCCATTTTTTTAAGTGTTGCCGGCAAGATTTTTTGTTTTGTTTTGTTTGGTTGGTTTTTGTTTTTGTTTGTGTGTTTTTGTTTGTTTCTTTGTTTGCTAACGCGTATTCCTGAAGAGGAGATGGCGGCAATTTTAAACAGCATGCATGGTCCATGTGTTTTTCCCTTTACTTTGCTAGTCTGTCGACCAATTTATTCAACCGGATTCCTTTGTGCGAAGGCGCCAAAACAGAAGATGAGACTGCTACCCGTCAAAAGGAATATTTTTTTATATATATATATATAATTGATG
>CM065737.1:30720020-30722520 GCA_033310375.1 Conus canariensis | reverse complement strand
TGTGTGTGTGTGTGTGTGTGTGTGTGTGTGTGTGTGTGATTTCGCTAACAGACAGACACACAGATCAGTCGACAGACACGGGCCAAAACACAACATCGTTAACTAACGAAAGGGATCGGGGTCCGACATGTACTGCAGGAAATTTGTCATGGCCACGACGTTTGGTTATGGTTGTGTGAAGACTGGCAGAGTGGGACATGTATTGTAGGAAGTTTATCACGGCCACGACGTTTGGTTATGGTTGTTGTGTGAAGACTGGCAGAGTGGGACATGTATTGTAGGAAATTTGTCACGGCCACGACGTTTGGTTATGGTTGTTGTGTGAAGACTGCAGAGTGGGACATGTATTGTAGGAAATTTGTCACGGCCACGACGTTTGGTTATGGTTGTTGTGTGAAGACTGACAGAGTGGGACATGTATTGTAGGAAGTTTATCACGGCCACGACGTTTGGTTATGGTTGTTGTGTGAAGACTGGCAGAGTGGGACATGTATTGTAGGAATTGTCACGGCCACGACGTTTGGTTATGGTTTTGTGTGAAGACTGGCAAGTGGACATGTATGTAGGAAATTTGTCACGCCACGACGTTTGGTTATGGTTGTTGTGTGAAGACTGACAGAGTGGGACATGTATTGTAGGAAGTTTATCACGGCCACGACGTTTGGTTATGGTTGTTGTGTGAAGACTGGCAGAGTGGGACATGTATTGTAGGAAATTTGTCACGGCCACGACGTTTGGTTATGGTTGTGTGAAGACTGACAGAGTGGGACATGTATTGTAGGAAGTTTATCACGGCCACGACGTTTGGTTATGGTTGTTGTGTGAAGACTGCGAGTGGACATTATTGTAGGAAGTTTATCACGGCACGACGTTGTTATGGTTGTTGTGTGAAAGACTGGCAGAGTGGGACATGTATTGTAGGAAATTTGTCACGGCCACGACGTTTGGTTGTGTTGTTGTGTGAAAGACTTGCACAGTGGGTCGCGATTCGTTTTCCACACCTGCTCGGGGAGACTGTCTTTTTTTTTTACATGCCCTGCACCCACCCCCACTCCCCAGGGCAAAGACTCCTTTCCCCGTCAATCGCCTGTAATGTTCAAATCTATACTGAATCACAAAGATACGGGGGGGGGGGGGGGGGGGGGGGGGAAGTCGTTGACGTCATTTTGTCTGCGGCTGGACGAAACTGAAAAAGAAAAAAGAAATCATAATATAAGAAATGGAATTAAAAAAAAAAAAAAGACAGTGTGCTCCGTTCTTATTGGTTAATACCCTCTGACACAGCCAGTTACTTGGCATGATAGATAACTGAAAAACGAAAAACAAAAAGGGGGGGGGGGGGGGAACAGTTTGCTCCATTTTGATGATTGGCTGATGCCCACTGACGCAGTTGGTCACTTGACAGCATACATAAAAAAAAACCTTCAGTGTTCTTCAGTCTGATTGGTTGATACCCTCGAATGCAGCCAGTCACTTAGCAACATACATAATTGATTAAAAAAAAAAGTGTGCATTATTCTGATTGGCTAATTCCCATTGAGTCAGGCAGCCATTTGGCAGCATACATAACAAACACCAACAACAACAACAACAAACCAGTGTGCTTCATTCTGATTGGTTAATGCCCTGTGACTCGGGCAGCCATTTAGCATCATGCATAACAAACAACACCACCACCAACAACAACAAACCAGGCTGCTTCATTCTGATTGGTTAATGCCCTCTGACGTAGCCACTCACTTGACAACATACATATTGATCTCGAGGTCATAAACAGCAACTGCAAATGACATTTTCTCGAGGATGAAATATCCGGATGTCATAGTGATTGTTTCATACTGATATCGGCAATATTACGCAGCAGAGGATTGTTGGAAACTATTGCTCGTGCACGGCGAGCAAGGTACAGCATACACCACCTGCCCCCGGCACAAGTGATACGTGAATGAAAAGAGGGAGGGGGGGGGGAGAGAGGAGAGGAGGGGATAGGAAGGAGAAGGGGGGGGGGGGTATACCCCTACTAGTTTTGGGGGTTTTTTGTGTGTTTTTTTTTTGGGGGGGGTTACTCCTTGGTCAGTCACGGCAGTCTGAGGAAGAGCTGGGGAAGGAAAATTGTCTTCCTCTTTCTCTATCATTACAGTTTCATTACGCATGTTGAGGGCATACCCGCTTCCTGTCGGTCTGATTGGCTGTGTGTCTGTCTGTCTGTCTGTCTGCTGTTCAAGGGTTGGCTGTCTTGCTCACCACTCTTGGTGCTTGACAGTTTCACACACACACACACACACACACACACACACACACACACACACACACATAGTGATTCACGCTGCGGGCAGAAGGTTGAGTGCAGGCAGTGGTGCGCCCTCGCTGAACCAGCGAACCACACATCCACGTTGTCATACCTTGTAACCCTGAGAGGGCGGCCCGGCTAGGTGAACAGGTTTCTCGCGGTACACGGTAACTGTGGTGCCCGGAAGCACTTTGCGGCCTGCGCGAGTGG
>CM065737.1:30705020-30707520 GCA_033310375.1 Conus canariensis | reverse complement strand
CTGGCACACTGTTGTTGAATGGCTGTACATCTATGAACAACTGAAAGCCCCTTCGTCGTTGAGGTTGCATTTCATTTTAAACTGACCACAATGTTGATGCAAGTTCAAACTGGAAAAGACAACAATACATTCTTGGATCGATTCACTATATCAACACTCCTTCGGGTTTTTTCCTCTCTCTCTCTCTCTCTCTCTCTCCTCTCTCTCTCTCTCTCTCTCTCTCTCTCTCGTTGCTCAGACATAGACATTGTGGTTCGTGTGATCCAATAGTCACCCAATAATGCTTCTGTCAAATTTGACTGAATTAACAATTGCCTCGGAATGAAGTTTAAAAAAGTTCCTGATGAATTGATAATGTCTTTCTGCCTCTATCATGACAACGTCGTTATACGCAAACTATGATTTTTTTTTTTTTCTAGACCAAGTACAATATCCACGATCGAATTTGTTTATGTATAGGTACGGACAGATCTATTTACCTATAAACATACATATACATGTGAATATGTACATGGACGAATGTGCTTATGTGCATGGATGTTGCGTGCATGCGTTATTCTAATAATTGTGTATATAGTGGCTAGTGTATGCTTATTAAAATTATGTTTGTATACACATAAGATTTTTGTAGATGTATATTTCATTCCTTGGACAAATTTCTATTTGTGTATGCTTGCTTTCACAGTTTTTCCTCTCTCTTTGATGTAATGAAAAAGAACATTTTAAAAAATCTTATTAGTTTAATATAGAAAAAAAAAAATCTTGTATTAAGTCCTGTCTCTTGATGGGAAACAATTTTAGATCGGAAACCTCAACTGTCCTGTTTATAGATCAGAGGTGATATCGACCGTATTATCTTTGCGTTAAACTTTGCGACCCTTAAGTTTTAGATCAAAGATCATCAGGTCACCCGTATCTCTGCTATCCTAACTCCATGGAGGGGAAAAGAGGCAACATAACCTACAAACTGCAAAGGGAAGTAACCGGAGGAAAGCTGTCTTGTAATAGAAGTCAACCCTGCCCTAAAAATAAATTTGTGAGCGGTTACCTCCCTGTGATGGAAATCGATCTGTGGCCGATTGACCAAGGTGTACAACCTGAGTTCGTAAACAGACTTCACACTTTGTCACACACAGTCATAATAGTCGGTCAAAATCTCAATACAAAAAATGTACAAACGGGAAGAACAGGTATATCCAACTTTGAAACATATTATTATCATTATTTTGAATACTTATATAGCGCCTATTCTCGGCTAGAGACCATGCCCTAAGCGTTTTACAATCCACACTCATTTACACAACGGACTGCCTACCTTAGTAGTGCACGGACTGCCTACCTTAGTAGTGCTGATTGAAGAGCTGCTAGCTGGCGCTTCATTCAGTCGTTTCCCGTGTCATCCAGATATATATCGGTCAATATCGTTCACCCAATTTCATTACTTCCTTCATTCTTTCCCGTCGCTATCTTAGTTCCTTTAAAGTGGCCTGGATATGGAAAGCGTGCATGCACAGCTGCAGGTGGAAAACAATATCACATTCATTATGTTCCAAAATTAATTACCTTGATGCATGCAGGCTTGACAGATGTGTAGAAAGCAAGGTTACAATCACATTTTGGAAAGGAGTTGTTTGTATGTGTGTTTGTGCGTGCGTGTGTGTGCGTGCGTGCGTGTGTGTGTGTGTGTGTGTGTGTGTGTGTGTGTGTGTGTGTGTGTGTGTGTGTGTGTGTGTGTGTGCGTGCGTGCGTGCGTGCGTGCGTGCGTGCGTGCGTGCGTGTGTGTGTGTGTGTGTTTTCAACATATCAAATGTTCTGCAAACATGTAGACTTACACAGAAGTGCAGAACTAGCCCCTGAACTTATTTCTGTCATGAAAACAATCAAGTGGGAGAAAAAAAAACCTTTCTTTTATAAGAAATGGATGCAGAATTAGGTTTACTGTATTTGTTACTGTTCTTCCGTGTGTTTGTTCGAAAAATCTGTGCCAGTCTTGAATAAATGTTAACTTGTAGTTGTTCAGTTCTCCAGTTGTTGTTGCTGTGTAGATGTGCCAATTACAGGATCTACATGGGCAAGCTTGGAACATTCTTCATGGGGGGCCGTCTCCTTGTTTGTTCTGTGTGCTCTGTGCTGTCATTTCTGCTAGGCTATTTGGTGTCGTAATCAGCATTCGTTTGGAGTTATGAGCCTGCAATTATTTCATCATTGGGAGCAAGATTTACCCTGCTTGTTTGTTATTTGATATATCATTAATTAAATATTTACTCAATGATAATTGCGATTTTATAAGGCACCATAATCTGTCAGAGAAGCTTGGATTTCAGGTCAATTTTCAAAGTTATGTCCGATAGATTAAAGACTACTCAAACTATAAAAATAAAAAAAAAGTATAAGATTAGATCGTAACCTTGGTAATGACAGAACTTCGCCACTTCAAAAAAAAAAAAATTGCAAAGTTACTAAAGGAGCACGCATTTATTACATACAGTACTATGATGGA
>CM065737.1:30695020-30700020 GCA_033310375.1 Conus canariensis | reverse complement strand
TTGTATTGACGCTAAATAGTTGAAACTTTCATCGTTTGTTTCTTTTCGTTGTCTGTCTGTCTGTCTCTGTCTGTTTGTCTGTTTGTCTGTCTGCATGTCTGTCCGTCCGTCCGTCTGTCTGTCTCTCTCTGTATCTCTGTCTCTGTCTCTCTGTCTCTGTCTCTGTCTCTCTGTCTGTCTGTCTCTGTCTGTCTGTCTGTCTGTCTCTCTCTCTCTCTCTCTCTCTCTCTCTCTCTCTCTCTCTCTCTCCTGTTTCTATTGTCTGTCTGTCTGTTTGTCTGTCTGTCTCTCCCTCCCTCCCACCCACCCCCCCTTTCTCTCTCTCTCTCTCTCTCTCTCTCTCTCTCTCTCTCTCTCTCTCTGGTAATATGCATACATGTCAGCAATGCTGTTCGCCGATTTCTGACAACTTTTTTTTTTACGATGGGAACATGATGAAGTCAGCGATCGATACCTGTTGATCGATCGAACTAAAGACAAAGAGAATTATTATTTTACTTTAAAGTGCACGAATATAAAACTGATTTTGATCAAAACGAATGTACATCTCTCAAAAGTCGGGGGGAAAGATATTGACCATGTTGACATCTCAACTGACCTTTAACCTATACTGCTTCGTACGTTGAGAGCTGGCTGGGATGGGGATGGGGTGGGGGTGGAGGGGGCGGTTGATTGATACTAGTGGTGTATGGTAATAGAGGCGGGAAACTGGGCAACTGACAGGGGAATACCAATGGCTCTTTCCACCAATGGCAAGAAAGCTCACATCGAATTCACCTAATCACGTGGTCCGAGAATGGTATTAGTTTTGTAAATAAAACAGACAGAAATGGTGAAAAAAAGATACGATTTAAACAATTCAATTCATACAGCATTTCCTTCCTTCTTCCATTCCAGTTTAGCTTCTCCCTGAGAGAGAGAGAGAGAGAGAGAGAGAGAGAGAGAGAGAGAGAGAGAGAGAGAGACAGAGAGAGAGACAGAGAGAGAGAGACAGACAGACAGAGAGAGAGAGAGGTGCATGCGTATGTGCGTGTGTGCATGCATGTGTGTGTGTGTGTGTGTTGTGTGTGTGTGTGTGTGTGTGTGTGTGTGTGTTGGTGTGTGTGTGGCACCGCATAGAAAGGGTTGAAAGGGAGTGGCAGAGAGTATGGCTGTGACGGGTGAGCGACACAGCATACAACATCCCTTTGTAAGCTGTCTCACAGACATAGCATACAACATCCCTTTGTAAGCTGTCTCACAGACATAGCATACAACATCCCTTTGTAAGCTGTCTCACAGACATAGCATACAACATCCCTTTGTAAGCTGTCTCACAGACAGCATACAATCCTGTAACTTCTCACAGACATAGCATAACATCCCTTTGTAAGCTGTCTCACAGACATAGCATAAACATCCCTTTGTAAGCTATCTCACAGACATAGCATAGAACATCCCTTTGTAAGCTGTCTCACAGACATGGCATAGAACATCCCTTTGTAAGCTATCTCACAGACATGGCATAGAACATCCCTTTGTAAGCTGTCTCACAGACATGGCATAGAACATCCCTTTGTAAGCTATCTCACAGACATGGCATAGAACATCCCTTTGTAAGCTGTCTCACAGACATGGCATAGAACATCCCTGTGTAAACTATCTCACAGACATGGCATAGAACATCCCTTGTAAGCTGACTCACAGACATGGCATAGAACATCCCTTTGTAAGCTGTCTCACAGACATGGCATAGAACATCCCTGTGTAAGCTATCTCACCAGACATGGCATAGAACATCCCTTTGTAAGCTGACTCACAGACATGGCATAGAACATCCCTTTGTAAGCTATCTCACAGACATGGCATAGCATAGAACATCCCTTTGTAAGCTATCACACAGACATGGCATAGCATAGAACATCCCTTTGTAAGCTGTCTCACAGACATGGCATAGAACATCCCTTTGTAAGCTATCTCACAGACATGGCATAGAACATCCCTTTGTAAGCTGTCTCACAGACATGGCATAGAACATCCCTTTGTAAGCTATCTCACAGACATGGCATAGAACATCCCTTTGTAAGCTATCTCACAGACATGGCATAGAACATCCCTTTGTAAGCTATCTCACAGACATGGCATAGAACATCCCTTTGTAAGCTATCTCACAGACATGGCATAGAACATCCTTTGTAAGCTGTCTCACAGACATAGCATAGAACATCCCTTTGTAAGCTATCTCACAGACATGGCCTGAAACACTGCGTTGACAGTCCGCCTCATCTGCAGTTGAAACAGAATGAAGGTTGACCTGAAAGGTGAGAGATCAACAACAAAGTTTCTTCTACTTATGTTCAGTCATTATAGTCCCCTTCCCCCTTACGACCCACCCCACCCCCTCCTCCGCCTCCTTACGCTCTAAAAATAGCGAGGACTTTCTGACTAGTATGAAGAGCAGCGGAATTTTTTTTAACTCTTCTAACCTTTGGAAGGGGGTGGGTCAAAATTCACAGGAGGGGGCGTATCATAGAAACGTGCCCGGTACGCAGAGCGCTGATAGCGATGTAAAAGATGACCCGTGTAATCGCCCAGGGAGCCGGTCTGGTCATGAATATGCAACACACTAGACACAGTGACAGGAGTGGATGGAACAGGCAGACTTTCCTGCATGCTACTGGATACCGTGATCGGGGTTGAGAGAGAGAGAGAGAGGAGAAGAGAGAGAGAGAGAGAGAGAGAGAGAACACATATACATTCATGCGTACATATATGCAATACACACAAAACATACATACATACATACATACATACATACATACATACATACATACATACATACATACATACATACGTAAGTACACACGCACCAACATACAAATATATTCACCAACCACACACACAGGAGCACACACACAGAGCACACGCGCACACAGACGCACATGGACACACACACACACACACACACACACACACCACACACCACACCACGCACACACACACACCACACACCACACACACACACACCACGACACCATACACACACACACACACACACACACACACACGAACACAACACACACACACACACACACACACACACACACACACACACACACACACACACACACACACACACACACAATCTATTTGGCATTCCAAAGGAGGACTCAATGTCAGTCACATTGTCTTGTTTGGCACACACTTTAAAGACTTCAGAGTGAAAGTGACCTACCTTTTGTTGCTATCTAAGAGAACGGTGTCAAAGTCTCTATACACAAAATATCCTACATTCTCGAAGCGCCACCACTGGGATACAAAATGTCAATGACACATTGTACCGTACTTACTTCAGTATCTTACGAGGACGTACCTGTTTTCTCGTGAGAACCAGGTTTAATGTACTACACAACGGAAAGAAGTCCGTAGATTAGCATTCATGAACACACACACACACACACACACACACACACACACACACACACACACACACACACACGCACGCACGCACGCACGCACGCCAACCACATATGCACGCACGCACGCACGCACACACACACCACGCACGCACGCACGCACGCACGCAACACACACACACACACACACACACCACCACACTCACAAGCGCATGCACACACACGCAAAGAGAGAGAGAGAGAGAGAGAGAGAGAGAGAGAGAGAGAGAGAGAGAGAGAGAGAGAGCAGGCGAAATAAACACACATCAGCACATGCACACACACACACACACACACACACACACACACACACACACACACACACACACACACACACACACATCACAAGCGCGTGCACACACGCAAACAAGAGAGGAGAGAGAGAGAGAGAGAGAGAGAGAGAGAGAGAGAGATTTATTGATTAATCAGCTCGATTGGTTGTGCCTTGTCTAAAGATCTTTCCACTGTACACAATCACGACGAAATAAAAGCGCACCAGTCTAACGCACCGGACTGGTAGAAAAGCTGTTAATTCGCAACAAGTAGTTTGACGACAGAAGCAATCTGTCTTATGTTGTTGTTGTTGTTTGTTTGTTTTTTTCTCTGTCAGCACTTCAGCGCGCTGGAATCGAAAGTAGGCCGACACATGACAGACGACACACTGCATCGCTCGCAGCAGTCGACTCGCTTACCCCATTGGCTGGACCTGTCACGTGATCTACGCAACCCCCGACGCCATTTTTCTCAGCCTTGTCAGCACGAGGCGTGTGACAGGTGGGCAGGGCATTCTTGCAACAGGTGTACGCACGGACGGTGCCTTCAATAGCTCGCGCCCCCCGAAATAACCAACCTTTGCCAGCTCAAACATGGAAGACGGTCGCGCCCCATCGTTAGTACCGAGACTCTGTCACGTCGTCAGGTGGCCCGATTTCAATGGCTACGGCTTCAACTTGCACGCGGAGAAGGGCAAAGCTGGGCAGTTTATCGGGAAAGTGGATGAGGGTTCGCCCGCGGAGGCGGCGGGACTCCGTGAAGGTGATCGCATCGTGGAGGTGAACGGCATCAACATCGGCAATGAAAACCATCAGCAAGTGGTGTCCAGGATTAAATCAGGAGGAGACGAGACTCGACTGCTGGTTGTGGATAATGCCACGGACATGCATTACAAAGGTTCCATGACGGTCGTGAGAGGCGACCTGCCCGAAGTTCGCTTCATAACTGCCGCCCGAGACCAGCAAATCAGTGAGTACACTTTATGAGATCTTACAGTGCGAAAGATTGTGTGTCAACAGTCATTGACTGACCCCCCTACCCCCTGGCTCTCTCTTTCTCTGTCTCTCTCCCGTACATGAAAACATCGCTGTGACATTCGATGGACCGGAACAACTTTCTTGTTTACGTTTCGTTTTCGATGTTGACAACTTCCTGTAGATTTACTCGTTGAAAGATTGAAGAGCGATGAAACTGGTTTCGGTTTTCCGTTTGGAGTTTTCGATGCAGGGTGCATGGGTGGCGTTCCGTGGGATCCGCCCCCTTCACGGCTAGGTAATGGCTGGGTTCACCTTC
>CM065737.1:30682520-30685020 GCA_033310375.1 Conus canariensis | reverse complement strand
AACTCTTTGTGTCACTGAGTGCTACTCAAGGGTTGTGTCACTGAGTGCTACTCAAGTGGTTGTGTCACTGAGTGCTACTCAAGTGGTTGTGTCATTGAGTGCTACTCAAGTGGTTGTGTCATTGAGTGCTACTCAAGTGGTTGTGTCATTGAGTGCTGCACAGTTGGCCTTCACACAGATGTATGTCATTGAGTTGGCCTTTACACAGATGTGTGTCATTGAGTTGGCCTTTACACAGATGTGTGTCATTGAGTTGGCCTTTACACAGATGTGTGTCATTGAGTTGGCCTTTACGCAGATGTGTGTCATTGAGTTGGCCTTCACACAGATGTGTGTCATTGAGTTGGCCTTCACACAGATGTGTGTCATTGAGTTGGCCTTCACACAGATGTGTGTCATTGAGTTGGCCTTCACACAGATGTGTGTCATTGAGTTGGCCTTCACACAGATGTGTGTCATTGAGTGGCCTTACACAGAGTGTGTCATTGAGTTGCCTTCACACAGATGTGTGTCATTGAGTTGGCCTTTACACAGATGTGTGTCATTGAGTTGGCCTTCACACAGATGTGTCATTGAGTTGGCCTTTACACAGATGTGTGTCATTGAGTTGGCCTTTACACAGATGTGTGTCATTGAGTTGGCCTTCACACAGATGTGTGTCATTGAGTTGCCTTTACACAGATGTGTGTCATTGAGTTGGCCTTCACACAGATGTGTGTCATTGAGTTGGCCTTTACACAGATGTGTGTCATTGAGTTGGCCTTTACACAGATGTGTGTCATTGAGTTGGCCTTCACACAGATGTGGACAAGGCCATACGATGAAGGTCAATGTTGTCATAGGACATACTGAGCTCCCAAACAAACAAACAAACAAGCAAACAAACAAACGTACAAAAACAACCCACAAACATGATGAAACAAAAGGTGGAAAATGACGCAGTGACGGAGTTCCGTATCTTGCTGTTATTTTCAGTTATTTCAAACTTCAAAAATTATTATCGCCGAGAAAGTGAAATATTGTTACTGTGATACAGTTAGTAACTCTTCCAGACTATTATGACGAGAAAGTGTGTGTGTGTGTGTGTGGTGTGTGTGTGTGTGTTGTGTGTGTGTGTGTGTGTGTGTGTGTGCGTGCGAGAGAGGAGAGAGAGAGAGAGAGAGAGAGAGAGAGAGAGAGACAGATAGACAGACAGACAGAGGGAGAGAGAGGCAGAGAGAGTGTGTGTGTGTGTGTGGAGAGAGAGACAGACAGACAGAGAACGAGAGAGGGAGAGAGAGAGACAGACAGAAATAGAGAGAGAGGGGGAAAGATATCTGAGAGATTCACACACAGAGAAAGAGACAAAAAGAGACAGAGAGAGAGAGAGAGAGAGAGAGAGAGAGAGAGAGAGAGAGAGAGAGAGAGAGGCGTGAAATGACATTTTGTGAAAGAGTCCTTTATTGTTAGAGCGAAGCAAGATGTCCCCCTTCACCAACTCGCATCAGTGATCCCGTCGAGAGATGACGACGTGACACTATTTAAACGTGCTTTTCCTTATGAGGGTGAAACGGGAGAGGACGAAACGTGATGTCCTCTTGCTTCCCACTCTCTCTTTCTCTCTCTCTCTCTCTCTCTCTCTCTCTCTCTCTCTCTCTCTCTCTCCCTCCGTTCTGTCTGTCTGTTGCTGTCTGTCTCACTCACACACACACACACACACACACACACACACACACACACACACACACACACACACACACACACACACACTTATTCATACTTATTTTTAAGCGTGTGGTGGTGTACTGGGGTAATTATGCCTTTCAGAAAACAAATGCCTCTCATTATATTTGACACATCGGAAGTTGTGCTGTCTGTATTTTTCTTTTTTGTGTTTATGCTTTGTGCGTTCTCAAAACGTTGTTGTTGTTTTTTGTTTGTTTGTTTTTGTTTTTTTTCTTTTCTGTACTCCCAGTTCTTATAGAACAGGGAGTACTTTACAATGGGAACGAAGAAATTCTGTCTGTGTGTCTGTCTGTCTGTCTGTGTGTCTGTCTGTGTGTCTGTCTGTCTGTGTGTCTGTCTGTCTGTGTGTCTGTCTGTCTGTGTGTCTGTCCGTGGTCAAAATGTGTTCCACTCGCTCCAGACCAAACGTTTGGGCCGATCTTTCTGAAATTTTGTAGGTATGTTCATTATGCGTCACGGATGATGCCTGATGTTTTTTGTTTTTTTTTTTTACCAGAATAGCCGTTACTAACGGCTATAACGGCCCCAAACAGTTTTTCTTCTTTACGGAATATCTCAGAAAGTACTTGGCCGATTTATAAGCGGTTTGGATGATCTTGTGACAAATCGGAGCCTCTGTCCATATGTACGTGATGTAGTGTGGGATGGGGTGGGGAGACGGTCAGAGAATGAAGAAACGGGAAGAAAACGAAAAAAAAAAAAAACATGTACTGACAGGAACCAATTTTCAGGTAACTGAAAAAAAAAAAGTGTTACTTTGATAGATTGTACACCA
>CM065737.1:30657520-30662520 GCA_033310375.1 Conus canariensis | reverse complement strand
ACGGTTGTTGCTGTATTCTTCCAGACTGCTGCAGTTATTACATTTTTGCGTGGACGTTGTTGCATTGTTACATTTTCCGTGAATAGTTGTTGGGATTGTTACATCTTGCGTCGTATCATTCACCGCTCCCTGTGGACGGCTGTGTGGATGCTGCACCAGGGCTGTGTGGGGTGTGGGTGTGGGTGTGGGTCGTGGGAAGCGGAATGAGCGGCGTGCCAGTGATGTCCCGGAGTGGGTGTGAATATGAGAGGGGTTAAGTTAACAGAGGACCACTCACTCACTTTATATTGTCCCGCTTTCCCCCCTCCCCCGACCCTTCCCCCATCCCCGTAACCTCTCTCTCTCTCTCTCTCTCTCTCTCTCTCTCTCTCTCTCTGCAAACGCGGCGCATGAGTGAGCGTGGGCAGTGTAAAACCGGACAGTTCATGGCCCTTTGGATGAAGACTTCGTCGTCCCTTCAGTGACTCTGTGTGTGTGTGTGTGTGTGTGTGTGTGTGTGTGTGTGTGTGTGTGTGTGTGTGTTAGGGTGTGTGTGTGGTGTGTGTGTGTGTTAGGGTGTGTGTGGTGTGTGTGTGTGTGTGTGTGTGTGTGTGTGTGTGTGTGTGTGTGTGTGTGTGTGTGTGTGGTGTGGTGTGTGTGTGTGTGTGTGTGTGTGTGTGTGTGTGTTAGGGTGTGCATGAGTGCGTGTTGCGTGGTGTCGTGTGTGCGTGTGTGTGTGTGTGGTGTGGTGTGTGTGTGTGTTGTGTGTGTTAGGGTATGTGTGTGTGCTTGCGTGCATGCGTGCGTGTGTGTGCGCGGCACGCGTGTGTGTGTGTGTGTCTGTGTGTGTGTGTGCGTGTGTTCTGGAAGATCGTTCTTGTTTTATCTATGCTACTTTCTTTACTCAGTAAAGACCCATCCTTCTCCAGACCTACACTGTAAAAGACTTTCAGGTCTGCTAGTGAAACGTTCCTTTGCCTTACCGCATAAATTCTTGTAATGGGCAAAGGTAAAGTCACATTGCCTTGTAGTGAAATGTATTAGTAATTGCATCGCGGTTTTTCTTGTGCAAAAAGTATAATCCAAAACGCTCGCACGCGTCATTCACATACATGCATACCATGAATTAACAGAATAATCGCTGGCACACGCGCTAACTAAAGGTGGAGGGGTGGGTGGGGGTGTAGAGGTGAGGGAGGGGGTGGGGGGAGCGGGCCCCCAACGCCGTAGGAGCGAAAGTGTACTGTCAGACATTTACCGTTTCTGAAGCACGGCATGAAGGAAAACGGAGCCCATCCCTCTTCTTCCAGACGCCTTCATCTTCCGTGATCAGGATCAGGTACTTACATACTATCTGGTGGACAGAGAGAGTTTTTTTTTTCCACACCGTTTAAACTCACACGAGTGGTTCGAACTCGGGATGACCATCATCTCCGCACGAGGACGGTTGTAACCATGGGACTGCGGGGGCCCATCAACATACCTGAAGGGTGAAAAAAACAAACACGAAGGACAAGCACACGAAACAAACAGTAGGTCTGGGTGTGAAATGCAGTTCGGGTGACATTCCACTCTTCAACGGCCATCAATTGAAAATGCGACGTAGGCGTTGAAGTCCTTGAGGTAGGTGGAGAGGAGGAGGAGGAAGAAGAAGGAGGAGGAAGAGGAGGAGGAAGGAAGGAGAAGGAGGAAGGAGAAGAAGGGGGAGGAAGAGGAGGAGGAGGAGGAGACAAAGAAGTAAAGAGCAGGCTCTAGCGGTGAGCCTTGGAGCACAGTCCCATAATGAATCAGACGTGTCTTTGGGGCCTGCTGACGGACACGGACACCACGCTGGCTTTGTGTGGCGTGCACTTCACACAGTCCTCTGTCTGTGTCTGCACTCTTCACTGGTTAAAGAAAAAAGAAAAAAAAAGTCGCAACTCAGACAGCAGTTTATCAGAGTGGAGAGGGGAGAGGGGGAGAGGGAGAAGATTGACATAAGACCAAACCATAAGGCCTCACTTCTGTTATTGCCCTATATTCCCCCCACCCCAACCCACCCCATCCTCCTCTCCCATTTGCCACCACCCACACCCCTCCCTCACGTTGGCTTCATCCTCCCTCCCCCCCCCCCTCCATCCCCACCCATGAAATAAAAATGCCTCCCCTTCCCTCTCCATCTCGCCCAGGAAACGAGCCCATCTTCTTAGGGGAGGAGGGGAGGGGTGGGATGGTGTTAGTGGTGGTGGTGATGACGATGGTGGTGGTGGTGGTGGTGGTAGTGGTGGTCGTCGTAGGAGGTTGCAGTAGGTGGAGACAGATGTTGCTGTCTGGGCGAACTACTTTGGGGTTGGGCCTCCCCGTAGGATAGACAAGTGTCCCGATGTGTGTGTCTTCTCTCTCTGTCTCTGTCTCTGCCCCCCACCTCTCTCTCTCTCTCTCTCTCCCTTTTCTCTCTCCCTCTCTGTCTCCCTCCCCCTCTCTCTCCCCCCTCTCCCTCCCTCTTCTTCCCCCCTCTCTCCCCTTCCCTCCTCTTTCCCCACTGCAGGTTGTACATGTATACACAGTGTCTATTGGAAGCGACATCGGACATGTATAAAGTCCCCCTCACTCCCCCCCCCCCCCCCCCCCCCCTTTTTTTTTTTTTTTTTTTTTTTTTTTTTTTTTTTACTCATTCGACTGTTGACCGCGTGCGCTAAGAGGCAGGCAGAAAGACCGGTTTGTGGCTCTGCTGTAGCCTTGAGAGCGAGAGAGAGAGAGAGAGGGGGGGGGGGGGGGGGGGGGGGGGGGGGGGGGGGAGGGGAGAAGAGCAGGCACATCTCCCGTGGTCTCCTCACATGCAGGGTTTTCACATCCACATACCGCTCATAAAGGATCGGGCTTTGGGCGGAACGGGAGCTGAGCTGAGCTGGAGCAGGTACGGAAGGCAAGGAGGAAGGCTGTTTTGTCCTGCTGCCTTTCAGATGTGGAGGATGGTCATTCATTCACTGGTGTTCAGGGAGATCCCTTTGGTTTTGACTTTGGTGAAAGCCCGTTTTTTTTGTTTTATTTTAGATGTGACGGGGGCTGTGAATTGCATTGTGGACACTCCCCTGGTTTGTGAATGCGTTTGGTGTAGCGGTGTTACAGCCGTGCAGCGTTTTCAGTGGAATCATTTTTTTTTAGTGTGATTTGGGCATCAGACACACCGCTGTCACTCCTGTCTCTTGTTTTTTTTTATCCGTGGGACGAAAATTCGGGAAATTTCTCCAGTTGAAACAACAGGGACACCCACTGAGTGATCATTCTCTGAGCATCATCCTCAAAGATAGTTTGTACTGTTGAAACAGAAGATCAGCAGTCAAAAACCGTTTGTATTACTCTACCACTGAGTGACCGTTCGTCCTCTTTGTTGGGAGCTCCACCCACGACCCTTCTTTATCCAGCCAGCCAGACACCCCAACACAACCATCATGGGCAACTCGCGCTCCAAGGCCAAGACAGAAACGGGGGGTTCGCAAACCGGGACATCCGAGGTGACAGCGGAGAAGGTCGACAACGCTGTCCTGAACAACGTGGCCCTGTCGGCATCCGCCGGGGCCCCTGAAGATGAGGCAGAAGGGGTCGTCGAAGGACGCTCTGCGGAGTCTTCTGGAGATGAGGGGCCTGACGGCGTCCGTGAAGAATCAGCGAACGATGGGAAGGGCGCGGAAGTGGACGGCGAAGTGGGAAGCGGGGAGACGTCGGGTAGGCAGAAGGCGGCGGGAGACGAAGAGGGGAAGGAGGATTCCGTGGAATGTGGGCAGCTGGAGGAATTGGGAGGGGCCGTGACAGGTAGATCATGTTTCTGTGTAAGGTTTTCTCCATGCCAGGCTTGTTTGGTCGGTTGTTTGCTTCTTGGCCAGTTTCTTTATCCGTCTGTCTCTCTCTCTCTCTCTCTCTCTCTCTCTCTCTCTCTCTCTCTCTCTCTCTCTCTCTCTCTTCTCTCTCTCTCTCTTCTTCTCTGTCCCTTCCTCTTCCCTCCTTAGTCTCCTTCCTTTCTCTCTTTGAAAAGCTTGAAGGAGTGGCGTATCTTTTGATGAGTCTTTCAGTATCAAACGCTTCATGAAGCTCTAGGACATCAGACACGAACATTTCTGGCCGAATCCAAGAAGAATCCTACAGACTCCTAGGAAGATCGTCGTGTGGCTGTGCTTGAGGTTTGATGCAGACAAAACGCTTACCGTTTGACTGGATTTCCAGAGACTGAAGTCACGGGCTTTTTAGCTGTGGGTTACTCTGAAGAGAAAAAGTTCTAATGGCTCACCCTAACATTTTACAGTTGGGGTTATGGCACAGTTTCCATTATGGGCGGCTTCGAGGATCAGCAGGGTGATACTGGCAGCGTGAATCGGGTTCAGATTGTCCACAACTACCCTCACTTTTACCAATTTGTGATTGTTACCACACTTTGGTCGTACAACTTTATGTATGTTGGCTTGGAAAAGAAAAAAAAAATCGTCTGTAACAGACTTTAGGTCCTGAGATCAACTTCCTAATGCCTGCAATTATTCTACTTCTTTTTGCTCTTGTTGTTTTGCTTTTTAGCAAAGACCATTCTTTTGTGATTGTAAGGTCTTTCTTCTGATTTATGGGTTGGTTGCTGTCTGTGCTTTTTTTTTTTTTTTTTTTTTTTTTTTTTTTTAGAGCTACTCGCACGGGAGCAGAGGTTTTGCTTTGCAAGTTTGCCGGATTCTTTCGTGTTCATGCTTTTCATTTCCTTCCGTGAAGCAGACCTGATGTAGCAGGCATAGACTCCATCGCTTCTCTCATAAGCCCAGACAGAAATCGCTATGCTGGTTCGCACTTGTCAAGTAAATGTATATGGGCTGTAAACTTGCGAATAATGACTAGGGCAGACATGGGATAGGCGGTGTGTGTCTCCGCAAGCAGGTGTGAGACTGACATGTGCACCAGCTATGACTTGACATCTACGACGTTTGTTTGGCAAGGTTTTGCTGTGAAATGGCAACATGTTGTTACAACAGATGTGGACTCGGTGTGTCGGATCATAAGTTAGAGCT
>CM065737.1:30647520-30652520 GCA_033310375.1 Conus canariensis | reverse complement strand
GCCAGTGTGGTTTAACTCTTTGTCGAACTTCCGTGTGCGAGCTACAGAGGGACTGTATCCGGGGCGCAGGTCGGTCGTCTAACACAGCCCAACACTCACCCTGCGCGACTTCCCCTCTCTGCCCACCCCCCCCCCTCCCGTTCGCCTGCTCCTACTCTACTCCTCCCCCTCCCTCCCAACCCCCCCAACCCCCCCCCTCCCCCCCCCACCCATCCTGCCCCCACGCCCACTTTCGAGACGTTCTCTCCTTCTTCTGCTGGGATGTCCTTTCTTTTTCTCTTCAGGACTTCACCTTAATTAGGAGGTGGGGGTTGGGTGGGGGTGGGGGGGGGGCTGGGTAGGGGGATGGAGGGGGGGGGGGGGGGCTTGGGGGCGGTGGTTTCTTTTCGTTTTCTTTTCTTTCTTTTGTTCTTTCTTTCTTTCTTTTTTTTTTTTATTCTTGTGGTTGTGAAGAAGACTCATGGGTATCTCTTCTCTCTCTCCTCTCTCTCTCTCTCTCTCTCTCTCCTCTCTCGTGTGTGTGTGTGTGTGTGTGTGTGTGTGTGTGTGTGTGTGTGTGTGTGTGTGTGGTGTGTCTCACACTGTTACGTATCTCTCTCTGTCTCTATCTCTGTCACTCCTCCCTCTTTCTCTGCCTGTCTCTTCCTCTGCCCCCCCCCTCTCTCTCTCTCTCTCTCTCTCTCTCTCTCTCTCTCTCTGCCTGTCTCTTTCTTTTTCTCTCTCTGTCTCTCTGTGATTCTTTAGTGTCTGTCTGTTTGTCTCTCCATGTGTGTGTTTGTGTGTGCGTGTGTGTGTGTGTGTCTTATCTGTCTGTCTGTCTGTCTCTCTCTCTCTCTCTTTCTCTCCTCCTCTCTCTCTCTCTCTCTCTTCTCTCTCTCTCTAACAGTCTATCAATGCAGCAGTTGGAACCATCCCATGCAATAAAAACTGTCACTAGTGTCAGTGTCAGTTTCTCTCTCTCTTTTAGAGAGCTTTAAAAAATATATTGAAACCAGTTCCAGTCGATGTAATGCCTATTTCTAGTAAGTGATCAGGGAGTGCTGCAACACGCACATACGCGCACGCACGCACGCACGCACGCACACACACAAACACGCATGCACGCACGTACGCATACGCACACACGCACGCACACACATAGGCACACACAACACACACACGTGCGCGCGCCACACACACACACACACACACACGCATACACACACACTCACACATATACACACACGCACTCACACACACACGCAAACGCCCCCCCCCCCCCCCCCCCACACACACACACACACACACACGCACACACCTTTTTCGTGACAGACTGACCAAAGCATACATCGACCGACGACGCTTTGAAGGCAGCTGTTGTGTGACCTTGTGCCGCATTGTCGCGACAGGGGAGAGAGAGATACAGAGAGACAGACAGACAGACAGACAGAGACAGACAGAGAGAGATTAAGGGAGAGAGGGGGGGGGGAAAGAGAGAGAACGAGACAGATAGAGAGAGAGAATACGTAGAAAGAGAAAGAAAGACAGACAGACAGACAGACAGAGTGACAGACAAAGACACACAAAGAGAGATAGAGAGACAGACAGATAGAGAGAGAGACAGACAGAGAGAGACAGACAGACAGATAGAGAGAGAGAGACAGACAGAGAGAGACAGAGACACAGAGAGAGACCTAACAGGTCAGCCAGCCAGGGGCCAGTGTGGTTTAACTCTTTGTCGGAACTTCCGTGTGCGAGCCACAGAGGGACTGTATCCGGGCGACAGACGGTCGTCTAACACAGCCCACATCACCCTGCGCGACTTCCCCTCTCTGCCCCTTCCCCCCTCCCTCCCCCCCCCCACACACACCCCTTCGCCTCCTCCTACGTCTCCATCCTCCCTCCCTCCCACCCCCCCAGCCCCCCCCCCATCTCCCCCCCCCCCCCCCCCGCCCGCGCCCACTTTCGAGACGTCCTCTCCTTCTTCTGTTAGGATGTCCTTTCTTTTTCTCTTCAGGACTTCACCTTAATTAGGGGGTTGGGGGTGGGGGTGGGGGGGGGGGGGCTAGGTAGGGGACTTGGGGGGCGGTGGTTTCTTTTCGTTTTCTTTTCTTTCTTTTTTTTTTTCTTTCTTTCTTTTTTTCTCTTTTTTTTTTTTTAATTCTTGTGGTTGTGAAGAAGACTGTCATGTGTGTCTCTTCTTCTTCTTTCTTCTTCTTCTTCTCTCTCTCTCTCTCTCCTCTCTCTCATCTCTCTCTCTCTCTCTCTCTCCTCTCTCTCTCTCCTCTCTCTTCTCTCTCTCTCTCTCTCTCACTGATACGTCTCTCACTTTCTCTCTGTGTCTCTGTCTCTTCCCCCTCTTTCTCTGCTTGTCTCTTCCACTGTGTGTGTGTGTGTGTGTCTCTCTCTCTCTCTCTCTCTCTCTCTCTCTCTCTCTCGCTCTCTGTCTCTCCGCCTCTCTCTCTCTCTCTCTCTCTGCCTGTCTCTTTCTTTTCTATCTCTGTCTCTCTCTTTTTCTATCTCTGTCTCTCTTTCTGTGTATCTTCGGTGTCTGTCTGTTTGCCCGTCTGTCTGTTTGTGTGTGGGACTTGCATGACGTGAGGACATGAACATTTGACAGCAGACTCCATGAAAACCTTGTTCAGAGATGTTCCACCTGATGTGATCTTTAGATTTCTGAAAGAGATTAACATTTTTCATCTGATCTGAGATTTTACAGAGGAAAGAATTTTAAACGAAGTTTCGGTTGTATTTTTTAGTAGATGAATTTTAAAAGGGTTGTGTGGATGAATGACTTGTGAGTTGACTTCACCGCGGTGACAGCCCTGATATGGCCCTTTGCGGTCGGCTGGACTATAAGCAAACATTATCTTAGCTTACCTTTACCTGTCTGTCTGTCTCTGTCTGTCTGTCTCTCTCTCTCTCTCTCTCTTCCTCTCTCTCTCTCTCTCTCTCTTCTCCCCCCCCCCCATCCGGATGTCTGTTAGTCTGTATGTTGGTCTGTCTGTCTGTCTGTCTCTGTCTGTCTATCAGTCTGTCTGCCTCTGTCTGTCTGTCTCTCTCTCAGTCTCGCTCTCTCCCTCCCTCGCTGTCTTTGTCTGTCTGTCTGTCTGTCTGTCTGTCTGTCTCTCTCTCTCTCTCTCTCTCTCTCTCTCTCTCTCTCCCTCCCTCCCTCCCTCCCCTCCCCACCGCCCCTGCCTCCCACCCCCCCACCCGCCCCGTTTCCCCCATTCCGCCTACAGTCGCCGAGTCAGTTTCATATTCCCATCTTAACAGTTTTCTCCGCTGTGGTGTTTATTGTAGTACGCCTAACACACAGAAGGTGAGCACAAGTCGCTTGGCCTCCCTTATGAGCGTCTGCACGGTATGGACGCAAGAAGTTTGTTTTGTTTTTTTTTCTTCTTAAGAACATAGCAGAACAGCAACAGCAGACTGGGAGACTTAAGTGATTTCGCGTGTTGTAGACTTGCTGGAAATGAGTTCCGGATATAGGGTCCAGAGTGAACTGGGGGTCGTTTTGTATCGATAATGGTTGTGCCTGCGAAGCCGAGCTTGCTGTTCAGTCAGGTGGAAGCAAAAGGCATTAGCGGAACATGGCATGGTGCCGGTCGACATCTTGAACGTCAGTGATGCCTTGGTGGAGATGGGTTTTTGTGTTTGTTTGTTTGTTTTTGGTTGTTGTTAGAGGAGGCATGTTTTGTTTTCGTTTTTAGGTTTTCAGAGAGGGAAGGGGGGGGGGGGGGTTGGGACGAAGAGGAGAGAGAGGAGAGAGAAAGACCGAGACAGGGAAGGGGAAGGGGTAAGGGAGAGATGAATAGACAGAGAGATAGGGAGGGAGGAATGGAGAGAGAGAGAGAGAGGGAGGGAGGGAGGAATGGAGAGAGGCAGGAGAGAGAGAGAGAGAGAGGGAGGGGAGGGAGGAATGGAGAAGAGGCAGAGAGAGAGAGAGGGAGGGGAGGGAGGAATGGAGAGAGGCAGAGAGAGGGAGGAATGGAAATAGAGAGGGGGAGGAATGGAGAGAGAGAGAGAGAGAAGAAAGGGAGGGATGAAGAAAGAGAGGGAAGGATGGAGAGAGAGAGAGAGAAGAGGGGGATGTAGAGGGTGGGATGGAGTGGAGAGACAGACAGACAGACAGACAGACAGACAGACAGTCAGAGAAAGAACGAGTTCCCGCTCAAGCTGACCACCAACAATGTTCACAGTCATTACTAGAGTAGGTTATTTCCCTTGTCTTGGTAACTAAGCTTTAAGAGTTCCTTCCCTTGTTGTTGCTTTTTTATCCCCCACCCCACCCCCCACCCCCACCCCTTTTTTTTTTTCCTTTTTTTTAAATTTTCATTTAATATTTTTTTATATTTTCAGTGACTGTGTGTTTTTTTCATGTCGATTTTTTTTTTTTGAACACATAAAAAATCAGAAAACCCCAAATCAAGTCTGAGCTGTTTTTCGGAGTTTGTGGTGCAACAAAAACATAGGGCTTCAAAACAGCACCTCTAAAGCGTCATTCGCAACAAAATTTTCCATTTTCCCCCCCCCCCCCCCCCCTTCCCCCCCCCCCCCCCCCCCCTCCCCCCCTCCCCCCACCCCCACCAAAAAAAAAAAAAAAAAAGGAAAAAAAAACCCTTTTTTAGGCTTAAAAGGGCACCCTCAAAAAAAACCTGGGGGGGGGGGGGGGGGGGGTGAAAAAGGGGGAATTTTTTTTGGGTTTTATTAAAAAAAAAATTTAAAAGGGGGGTAAACAATAAATTTTTTAAAGGTTTTTTATTTTGATTTTTTATTGGGGTTTGGTTTGGGGGGGGGGGGGGGGGGGGGGGGGGGGGGGGGGGGGGAAGAAAAAGGGGGGGGGTTAAAAAAAGGGTGGGGGGGGGGGGGGGGGGGGAAAAGGGGGAAATTGTTTTTTTGGGTTAAAAGGGTTTTGGTTGTGGGGGGGGGTTTTTGTTTTTTGGGTGTTGTTGTTTTGTGTGGGGGTTGTTTGTTTGGGGGGGGGGGGGGGGGGGGGGGGGTTGGGGGGGTAAGGGGTG
>CM065737.1:30644597-30647420 GCA_033310375.1 Conus canariensis | reverse complement strand
GGGAGAACAGCAAACACTCAAACCCACCCAGAGTGCCGTCTAGAACAGACTGCAGAGGAGTGCTGCTCTGTACTGCGGATGTTTGTTGCTGCTCCGTGCCCGCCACAGGCATCACTGGCAGAGAGTTAGTGGTAACTGAAACTGTGCTGAAGAATCAACTCCTTAATAAGTAATGATGATGATGATGATGATGATGATGATGATTATCATTATGGATAATCGCATCAAAGCCATGCCAGTATTTGTAAGAAGGAAGGCGGAAGTGGCAAGCGAGGAATAAAAGCAAACATGAAGTGTAACACACACACACACACACACACACACACACACACACACACACACACACACACACACCTCTCACACACACACACACACACACACACACACCACTCTCTCTCTCTCTCTCTCTCTCTCTCCACCACACACACACACACACACAACACACACACACACACACACACACACACACACACACACACACACATGTTGTGGCAGTATCCGGGTCCTGGTACTAAGTACTGGGGACAGAAAGATATCAAAATAATAACTACTCCCCGACGAACGACCTTGACCGAGTAACTCGCTTGATTTGGGGAGTCATTACAAAAATTTTGCTGCGTGCACGTAGCCAGTTAACGCTCAGCAACGTGAAGGCAACTTGAAGCGTCGCCATGATTTCCGTGCTCTGCAGGAAGAAAACAGATAACCCGGGAAATAATAGGGATCTGTTTGTTTGTTGTTGTTTTTCCCATCCCGCTTTTGCAAGCGTCGTGCTCAACTGATAGTGTTTGAATTTGAAAAAAAAAAAAAAAAAAACCAACAACAAACTGCTCGTTTTCTTCGTTTTGTTCAATCAAATGATGCATCAGTTTTACAGGAAGTCAGGTGCTAATGATGGCTTTAAAGAAATACATGGAAACCAGTTCAAGTCGATGTAATGTGTATTTCTAGCTAGTGATCAGCGAATGCTACAAACACACAACACACACACACACACACACACACACACACACACTTTTTCGTGACAGACTGACCAAAACATACATCGACTGACGACTGGCTTTGAAGGCAGCTGTTGTGTGATCTTGTGCCGTATTGTCACGACGGGAGGGGGGGGGGGGGGGGGAGAGAGAGAGAGAGAGGTTAGGAGAAAAGAGAGAAGAGAGAGAGATTAAGAGAGAGGGAGAGAGAGAGAGAGAATAGAGAGAGAGAAACAAAGAAAGAAAGAGAGGCAGGCAGACAGAGTTACAGACAGAGAGAGAGAGAGAGAGAGAGACAGGCAGACGACAGACAGGCATACAGATAGAGAGACAGACAGACAGAGACAGAGACACAGAGAGAGACCTAACAGGTCAGCCAGCCAGGGGGCCAGTGTGGTTTAACTCTTTGTCGGAACTTCCGTGTGCGAGCCACAGAGGGACTGTTTCCGGACGACAGGTCGGTCGTCTAACACAGCCCACATCACCATGCGCGACATTCCCTCTCACACGCACGCACGCACGCATGCACACACACGAACACGCATGCACGCACGCATGCACGCACGCATGCACGCACACACACACACACGCACGCACGCACGCACGCACGCACGCACGCACGCACACAACACACACACACACACACACAACACACACACACACACGCACACACAACACGTACACTCACACACAAACACGCCCCCCCCCCCCCCCCCCTCCCACACACACACCCCTTTTTCGTGACAGACTGACCAAAATGTACATTGACCGACGACCGGCTTTAAAGGCATTTGGTGTGTGACCTTGTGCCGTACTATCACGACAGGGCAGAGAAGAGAGAGAGAGAGAGAGAGAGAGAGAGACGAGAGAGAGAGAGAGAGATAGAATTAAGGGAGAGAGAGGGGGAAACAGAGAGAGAACGAGACAGAGATAGAGAGAATACAGAGAAAGAAAAGAAAGACAGACAGAGAGAGTGACAGACAGAGACGCACAAAGAGAGCTAGTGAGACGGACACACACAGAGAGAGAGACGGACAGACAGAGAGAGAGAAGAGACAGAGACAGAGACACAGAGAGAGACCTACAGGTCAGCCAGCCAGGGGGCCAGTGTGGTTTAACTCTTTGTCGGAACTTCCGTGTGCGAGCTACAGAGGGACTGTATCCGGGCGACAGGTCGGTCGTCTAACACAGCCCACATCACCCTGCGCGACTTCCCCTCTCTGCCCCCCCCCCCCCTCCCGTCGCCTGCTCCTACGTCTACATCCTCCCTACCTCCCTCCCAACCCCCCAACCCCCCCCCCCCCCCCACTCCTGCCCCCACGCCCACTTTCGAGACGTTCTCTCCTTCTTCTGCTGGGATGTCCTTTCTTTTTCTCTTCAGGACTTCACCTTAATTAGGAGGTGGGGGTTGGGTGGGGGTGGGGGGGGGGCTGGGTAGGGGGATGGAGGGGGGGGGGGGGGCTTGGGGGCGGTGGTTTCTTTTCGTTTTCTTTTCTTTCTTTTGTTCTTTCTTTCTTTCTTTTTTTTTTTATTCTTGTGGTTGTGAAGAAGACTCATGGGTATCTTCTCTCTCTCTCTCTCTCTCTCTCTCTCTCTCTCTCTCTCTCTGTTGCTTCTGTGTGTGTGTGTGTGTGTGTGTGTGTGTGTGTGTGTGTGTGTGTGTGTGTGTCTCACACTGTTACGTATCTCTCTCTGTCTCTATCTCTGTCACTCCTCCCTCTTTCTCTGCCTGTCTCTTCCTCTGCCCCCCCCCCTCTCTCTCTCTCTCTCTCTCTCTCTCTCTCTCTCTCTCTGCCTGTCTCTTTCTTTTTCTCTCTCTGTCTCTCTGTGATTCTTTAGTGTC
>CM065737.1:30632097-30637097 GCA_033310375.1 Conus canariensis | reverse complement strand
CTGTGTCTTTGAATCCAAAGGAAGTTTGAAGCCGTGAGAACAAAATATTATGATCGATCGTGTCAAATGCTGCAGAGAGGTCTAACATCGCTAATAAGGAAACGTTCCCATCGTCAAGCCCGCAGAGGAGGTCATTGACTATACTCCCGTTCTGAGAGGCAATAGTGATCTGTGTGTGTGTGTGCGTGCGTGCGTGCGTGCGTGCGTGCGTGCGTGCGTGTGTGTGTGTGTGTGTGTGTGTGTGTGTGTGTGTGTGTGTGTGTGTGTGTGTTTTAGATGAAGTGGATTTGAAAGACAAAGAAACTGAACGAGAAACGTGGTGTGTGTATGTGTGTGTGTGTGTGTGTGTGTGTGTGTGTGTGTGTGTGTGTGTGTGTGTGTTGTGTGCAGGGGAGGGGAGGGGAGGAGAGAGGAGGGCGGAGGGGAAGTTCCCGTTGGTCTGGAGAGAAAGTGTGTACAATGGCGTAGCAACAAAGACAGACTCCTGGAGTTGTTTGTCTGCAAGCGGGACTGTGCCTTCCTTTGCCTGTAGAACACGACAGATTTGAAAGTCTAATTGAAATGCGCTGGGCGAGGTGTTCATTGTGTCGTTATTGGTGTGTGGGGGTGGGGGTGGACTAGTGTTACGTGTGGTTGGCTTTTGTCATTCTCTGTAGGCATGTAAGTTTGTCTTTGTCTGTCTGACTGTCTCTGTGTGTCTGTGTGCCATGCTTTGTCCTTCTCTGTATGTATATTTGTCTTTGTCTGTCTGTCTGTTGGCTCTCTCTCTCTCTCTCTCTCTCTCTCTGTGTGTGTGTGTGTGTGTGTGTGTGTGTGTGTGTGTGTGTGTGTGTGTGTGTGTGTGTGTGTGTGTGTGCGTGCGTATGTGTGAAATGCAATGCTGGACATTTTGTGCCGAGTTCGTGGCTCGAAAACTAGAGCAGGAAAAAGCAGAAAAGCACACCTAACAAAATCAACAAACTTCAAAGACACCCCCAGCCCCAGCCCCCACCCCAGCCTCATCCCCATCTCCCACGCCCTTATTTCCTCACCCCCCCCCCCCCTTCAACAGCTTCCCCACTTCCTCCACCATCCTTGAACCCTGGAGCCTTTAACTTTTCCTCCCCCCCCCCCCCCCCACCTTTCTCCCTTCCCTCTCCCCCTCCCCCCCCCCCCCCCCCCCCCCCCCCCCCCGTATCTCCATCCTTACTCTCACACAAATACACAACAACACTACTCTCTGCACGCAAGTGAACATGTAACCCACTCTGTCCACCCTCCCTCCCTCCCTCCCTCCTCAACACTGGCAAACAGAGAGATATTAATGTTCACAATCTGTTCTTCCAGTCTGACACATTGCATAACAGGACATAATCATGTGAAAGGAGTGACGTAGGTAGGCGATGGAGATGGATTTGAGTGGGACTTTTTTTTTTTTTTTTTTTTTTTTAGGGGGGGGGGGGGGGGGGGGGTAGGGGGGGGCGGTGGCTGGCTGTACGATTTGGATTCCACTTTTCGCCGGACCGCCCGAGTTGAGTCGGTCTCATCACTCCCTGAATCAGCAAGTCGGTGGTTTCATTTGTTTGTTTGTTTCGTAATTCTTTGTTTGAAAAGCATGCTTAACAAAGCATTGATTAAAAAATGATTGAGATATTTTAACATCTGTGTGCAGACGTTTCCTTCCTTTTTCGTTTTGTTTTTTTTCTTCTGTTTTTGTGGGGGGGGGGGGGGGGGGGTTCTTGTTGTTTTTTGAGAATGTGTGTAGGGGGTGGGGAGGGGGGCGTAGAAAGAAAGCGATGGACTACAGTGTTCAGTGGTATATGATTGTTGAATAAGCTGTCTATGATAATGTAGGCTGTGTCCACCTGACAGTTGCTACAGAACATTTGTGCTGAAACAAGTGTGCATCATGTGCATTCACTGTTTCTCATCGACCACTTTTATGAAGAGGAGGTGTCTCTTTCTGTCTGTCCGTCTCTCCGTCTCTTGACTTTGCTTTTAATCTCAAAGTAGAACAACAGTATTCCGAGGCAGTTGTGCTATTTACACACAGACAAACACACACACGCGCGCGCGCGCGCGCGCGCACACACACACACACACACACACACAACACACACACACACACACACACACACACACAACAGCCAGCCAGAGAGGCAGACACAGACACACAGACACAGAGACATACACAGACAGAAACAGATAGACAGACACGCAACACACACACACACACACACACACGCGCCGCGCGCGCGGGGTGCACACACACATACAGAACACATATGAATATCTATATCTATCTATCTATCTGTGTGTGTGTGTGGTGTGTGTGTGTGTGTGTGTGTGTGTGTGTGTGTGTGTGTTTTTAAAGACCTGGTCAGTGTTCTGAGCATGAGACAGACAGAGGGACAGACAGACAGAGGGACAGACAGACAGAGACAGTGACAGAGAGATGCGACGAACCCGCACAAATCCAATCCATCCCCCTTAATTCAACCTCTCCTCTTTCTCTCTTTCAGACGCCAACGGCAGCGCCCACACCACCACCACCACCACCACGACCCCAGCCTCCTCAAGCCCCCCTGCCGCCGGAGTCCCCGCGGCGAGCCGCACTACCCGGTGCGCCTGTGCCGGCTGCGCAAGTGGGCGGACTTCGACGGCTACGGCTTCAACCTGCACGCGGAGAAGGACAAGCCGGGCCAGTTCATTGGGGCCGTGGACGCAGCTCGCCGGCCGAGACCGGGGGCCTGAGGGAAGGGGACCGCATCGTGGAGGTCGGGGGCGAGAACATCGAGGCGCTGACCCACGCCGGGGTCATCGGCAGGGTCAAGGCCCGGCGGGGACCGCGTGGAGCTGCTGGTGCTGGACCCGAGGCGGACGCCTACTACAAGAGCCTGGGGGTGGGGGTGTCCAGCGGCATGGTCGGCGTCACCGTCATCTCCACCCGCCCACCTCCTCCTCCTCCTCCTCTGCGGCGGCGACAGGTGGGTTTGAAGGGAGGGGGTGGGAGAGAGGGAGGAGAAGGAGGGAGTGGGGGAGGGAGGGAGGGGGAGAGAGAGGGAGGGAGGAGGGGGAGGGGAGAGAGAGGAGGGTGAGAGTGGGGAGGGGGGTAGGGGAAAGAGAAGGGGGGAGAGAGGGGGGGGGGGAAGAGGGAGAGAGAGACAGAGTGTATCCACCCCATTACTGGCCTAGTAAAACATCACCACCCCTCTCTGTCCTACCTTTCCGCCTCACTCTCTCTCTCTCTCTCTCTCTCTCTCTCTCTCTCTCTCTCTCTCTCTCTCTCTCTCTCTCTCTCTCACTTCCCCTACTGTCTCCCACTCATTCCTACCCTTTTTTTTCGCCACTAACCTGCGGGACACCCACGCATTATCGTTCAACCCATACAATTTCGATCTCATACACTGCATAGAACGCGCTCTGTCTGTCTGTCTGTCTGTCTGTCTGTCTGTCTTTTTCTCTCTCTCTCTCTCTCTCTCTCCTCTCTTTCTTCGTTCTGTCATGCACCACATACACACACACACACACACACACACACACACACACACACACACACACACACACAACACACACACACACACACACACACACACACACACACAAACTACGCTCATGCACGCACGCACGCGAACACGCACACAGACACACCCATGCATGTACACACGCACATGCGCACACAGATACAGAGAGAGAGAGAGAGAGTGGGAGCGAGAAGGCAGGATGACAGTATGTAGTCTGGGTATTATGGATTATGATTAGTGCTATTATTCGTGTTATAATTCTTTGAAATGCTGAAGCAACTGAGGCAGTCCTCGTACTACAAAAGGTAAGAGTGGCGCCAGCCATTCTGCCTCTCCTTGGGAGAAACCTTATTCATTTCAATAATGCTGTATTCTTCAGCCGCTCACCTCCTCTCTCCAGATTCGGCCATCGGCTCACAGGAGCAGCAAAGCTCAGAGCCGGTAACCATTTACCCCCAGATCACCCCCTCTGAAGAAAAAGTGCCCGCGGACAGTCCGCGCGAGGAGCGGGGCGGCGAAACGGAAACGGAAGTTTCGCCTCCAGCGGAAACGGAAGTGACGCCAGTTGATGATGCCATCAACGCGTCCACTCTGCCAGAACCCAACCTGTCGCTGTCGGACGAGGGTAAACATGGGGGAAGGAAAAAAAAAACAAAAGGAGAGAGAGAGAAAAAAAAAATGGCTTATTTATATCCATCTTCGTTCGTTGCGGCGTTCTTTTGCTACGGGTTTTGTTTCTTTTGTTTGTTTGTTTTTTTCCGTGTTGCCAGCCAAAAAGCTTTCGGATTACTGTCATGCGCATGTTGTCGTTTTCCAGCTAGAAGATTTATTAACACTCTCCAATGGCTTTTCCCTCTCCCCCCTGCTGTGTTTGCGTTGTCTGACGTAGATTCATAGCCGACGTTGTAACCTGTCTTTTAGTGTGTGTGTGTGTGTGTGTGTGTGTGTGTGTGTGTGTGTGTGTGTGTGTGTTCTGCGTGCGTGGTGTGTGCGTGGATGTGTGTGTGTGTGTGTGACGTTGTGAGGTGTGTGTGGTGTGTGTGGGGGTGGTGTGTGTTGTGTGTGTGTGAAGAAAGGCAGGGGAGAATAGAAAGCAGACAGAAAAAAAAAAAAAAACGAGAGAAGAGAGCGGGTAGAGCTAAAGTGGGGGGGGGGGGGGGGGGGGTTAGTAAGGTGCAGACCTCAGGCTGGGAGTCTTCTGTTTGTTTATTTCTTTGTAATTTTCTCCCAACTTTTTTGTTTTTTGTTTGTTGTTGTTTTTTGTTTGTTTTGTTTTTTTTTACTCCATACTGGACCGTAAGAGTCGTGTGAGAAGAAAACCCACAGGCCGGATACGAGAAGAAGGGAAGGGACGGGAGGAGGAAAGAGGGTGTAGACTAAGTTAGGGAAAGAGGAGATGATATTGGTGGTGAGGGTTGGGGATGGGTGGGATGGTCTGAAGCTGGAGCCGGGGGGGGGGAGGGGGAGGGGGATAGGCGGATGGGCAGCAGGATTAAA
>CM065737.1:30617097-30629597 GCA_033310375.1 Conus canariensis | reverse complement strand
CTCACTCCAAAACAATCACATGATCTCTCTTCGCCTTGCTCGCACTCAAGCCCCCGGTGGGAGAATCGGAATTCCGACAGTTTCTGCTACCAATCAGAAAACGTTCTATGTTTGATGCATGATGGGGAAAGTAATAAGCGGGGGGGGGGGGGGGGGGGGGGGGGGGTGAAAACGTAAGTAGAAAAAAAATGTCTTTCTGACCATTGGTTCTACAAGACAACATTGATCATGTTGGTATTGAAATTTCTAGTGTCGGGGATTTTCCAGCGGAAAGAAGTAGGGGCAGTGAGACTAGATCGGTTTTGAATTTCGTCTGTTTTTTTGTTGTTGTTTTTTCAGCTTCGACTCTTTTCGTCTGGAGTATTAATTAAGATGAATGTCGGCGGACGTGATTGGTCCAATTTTGTCAGCTCTCTTGTGATTGGTAGACAGAGTAGGGTGGTATTTCCCTGTTGAGTCACTCCTTTGTTCCGGAGTTTTCCCACTCATATGACTCTTAACTTACGTGCTTATATATATATATGAACATTGTGAAATGTAAACAGCAGTTGTAAGTATTGCATATGCGTATGCACAATATCATTATGTAATGACTTAAATGATTTAATGAGAACATTGGGAAATGATAGTGTATTCAGTAGACACTCTGAAAAAAAAATTGTATGTATGATATTGGCTCGTTGGCATGCACGTGTGTACAACAGACATTGTCAGATGGGAGGACAAGGCAAGGTGAGGTGTGTGTGTGTGTGTGTGTGTGTGTGTGTGTGTGTGTGTGTGTGTGTGTGTGTGTGTGTGTGCGTGCGTGCGTACGCGCGCGCGCATGTGCGAGCGCGCGTGTTTTTAGGCAGGGATGTCGTGAGGGGTATTCGTTTATTAGATTTTTCGGTCCTAGTATTCGTGTGGTAGGCAGCTATCCGGAGTGGAGTATGCTATGGACTCCACTGAAAAGACTGAAAGCACACTCGCAATCGAGTTTCACCCACAAAATGAACGCATCTTTGAGACAGTGTTGCTCAGATTTCCTGACCAGCACTGCAGGTGTCGGTATCTTTCGGGCCTGGTTCACGCGAGGACACAGTACGTAAGGAAGCACTTACGAGAAAGCCCTGCCACGGAGTCTCAGACCAAGACGGAACATCAGAGCCTCGTGTCCATCATCCTGAGGATCCTCATCGATCATGATGGAAAAAAAAAAAGTCTCCTGTTCTGTTGCCCACAATGCCCTGCTCTTTTGGTGACCTCTCCGCAGCCTTTCGGGAATCCGTGTCGGACTCCTTCGTATTAGTGGCAAAGTGAGGCGATTGCAGGCGGAAATCTAAACAAATCTTTTTTTAAAAAAAGTGCATGTAACAACTCCACCAAACAACATGGACGGACGAATCACAACACAACGCGTTTCGACCTCGTAGGTTTTTTTCAGGCAAGAGAAACAACATTCAGGACAACGAAAATGAAGAACGTTGATTCGACGCCTATCTTGTGCCGAAGTTGACCAGGTAAGTGATTTGCTCGTTCCTCATTTTCGTTGTCGTGAGAGTTGTTCATCTTGCCTTTAGAAGACCTAAGAGGTCGAAGCGCGTCGTGTTTTGTCTTGTGATTCGTTGGTCTGTGTTGTTTGGCGGAGTTATTACATACAATTTTTTAAAGATTCGTCCATATTAGTACGTTCATGGGGGACTGTCGTTGGACGGACGTGTTGGCGTCGTTCTCAAGAGGGGGACGTGCATTCAACGCTGATCCCCGCTATACTGTGCAGTCGTTGCTGTCATGAAGGGGCCAAGTAGGCGGTGGTATCCTGCTTATGTCGTATCAGCAGAACAGGCGCCTTTTGACCGCCACCAAAGTGACCCGGCGGCAGTGCAGTGTCTCCGGTGGTGGGTAGGCTCCTGACGACATATCAGTAATGATTCCCTTGTAAACTGCGGCCCTAGGTGCTGCAACAGGATACACACGTTGCGGCTGTGTGTGGGGATCTGGGTAGGGGTTGGGGGAGGGGGGAGGGGGTTGCGAGTAATGCCACTGGTGGGTGGTGGGGTTGGGGGCGGAGGAAGGGGTGCACGGAAGATGGCAACATAACAAGCACGCCTCTCCCCCCCCCCCTTCCATCCTCCCCTCACCGTTGATTTCTTTTGGTCCCCACGTGCCCACGCCATCCCCTCCCCCCCCCCCCCCCCCCCCTCTCCCCCACACACACTCACCCACAACAGTGTCCGGAGAGCTTCGGCCAGTGTGCATAGTATTCAGTGCATAGCTCTTATCCTTTGTCATGGCGATAGTGTCATCCTTCTTCTTTTGTTGGTGACCCGACCCAAGCGCGAAGGGGGGAGGGGGGGGGAGTTAGCTTGGGGATGGGAGGGATTTGTAGGGGGCGGGGATGGGTGGAAAGGTTGAGTGTTCTGTCCTGTTTGTGCGCTTGTGTGTGTGTGTGGTGTGTGTGTGTGTGTGTGTGTGTGTGTGTGTGGTGTGTGTGTTCTGAGCGTTGGAAGCTTTAGATGGAGTGTTCTCTGTTTGTCTGTCTGTGTGCCGGCTTTCCTTCTGTCTCCCTCTTTGCCTCTGTCTCTGTCTCTGTCAATCTCTGTCTGTCTGTCTGTCTGCCTCTCTCTCTCTCTCTCTCTCTCTCTCTCTCTCTCTCTCTCTCTCTCACTCAGTGTCACACACGCGCTCGTGCGAGCGCGTGCGCGCACATACATACACGCATGCACTTATACATGCGCATTCACACATACATACACACATATGGGAGAGCACACACACACACACACACACACACACACACACACACACACACACACACACACACACACACACACGCACGCACGCACATGCCCATACGGATGTACACACAAATACGCATATACACAGTCTCTCTCTCTCACTCTCTCTCTCTCTCTCTCTCTCTCTCTCTCTCTCTCTCTCTCTCTCTCCTTCCTCTCTCTCTCTCGCTCTCTCCCTCTCTCTCTCTCTCTCTCTCTCTCTCTCTCTGCCTCTCTCACTGTGTGTGTGTGTGTGTGTGTGTGTGTGTGTGTGTGTTGTGTGTGTGTGAGCGTATGCGCACGCGCGTGAGTGTGTACATGCGTGTACGTACGTCAGTGTGTGCGTGGATGCGCGGGCGCGCGTGCGCACGCCCAGTTTGTCTAAAATGTATTTTAGTCTGTCTTTGTCTCCGTCTCTCTCTCTCTCTCTCTCTCTCTTCTCTCTCTCTCTCTTGTTTCTCTCTCTCTCTCTCTCCCTCCCTCCCTCCCTCCCTCTTTCCCTCCCTCCCTCCCTTTCTCCTTCTCCCTGTGTACAATATCTTCAGCGTGGCTGCAAGCTGTCCGTCTGTTTGTCGAAGGCCTCTCTCTCACACCTCCCACCTCCGTGACAACTTGACAGGCCCCTGGCCCCTGGCCCCTGACACGTGGCTTTTGTGGACAGGTGAATGAATGCCCACAGTCCTTCCAACCAATCGCATGGGACTTGACAGAATTCGACCCCCATCACCTAGCCCAGCGTATCTGTGACTATTGTCAAAGGGAAGAGGCTGACATGGGGAAAAACAAACAAAAAGACAAACAAACAAACAAACAAAAACCGAAATGTAATCAGCGTAATTTGGATTTTATGATCTTTCTATGTAAAACGTACTTCATCTTTCTTAATAAATGTTTGCTTATTATAGCCCCGCCGCCGACCACGAGGGGCACTCTTGGCAAGTTGATCAACCGGCTCGTTGGCTGGAATGCCCTACCTGGCTGTAAACCCAACAGTTGAGCGGATTGTCTGTCCCTCACACTGTGCCTGAAACCCAAAGCCCAGGCTTACGTCAAAGACGACCGGGCAAGAGAAGTGGAACTCGGCGACGGATAACGAACTGTTCCAAACCCGTCCGACCCTGAAAGAGTTTTGAACCATTATTCCCGAGGCGGCCGTGAAGAAGGAACAGTCTTGTGCCGTTTGCGTACAGGCCACTTCCTTTTACACACATTCCTATCTTTTAAAAGGTAAAGAAGCTCTGGGGTGTGTTCCATGTCAGATATGTACCACTCACAGTGAAACGTGTTCTTTTAGAGTGATGGGATTCGCACGATGTGAGACATAAACACTTTGCAGCAGACTTTATGAAACCTTGCTCACCTGATGTGCTCTTTGAGTTTTCTGAAAGAGATCAACATGTTTCATCTGATCTAAGATTTTACAGATGAGAGATTTTTTTTAACGAAATTTCCGTTGTGTTTTTAGGTGTATTTTAAAGGATTGTGTAAATGAGCTTGTTGTTGTTGTTGTGGTGGTGGTGGTGGTTTTGTTAATGACACGTCAGTTGACTTCAACGGGGTGACATCCTTGACATGGCCCATTGCGGTCGGCTGGGCTATAAGCAATATTACCATTACTTAACCACGAGGGGCTTATTGAGAGCACGTCATTCCAGTACACACAAGATGAACATTGTCTTTACCAACCAGAGACCAGAAGACAAGTAGTTCTGTCAATGTTCAGCGATTACTTTTGCTCCCTCTCCTGTACCAGAAATAGTAACGTTCTTCTATTGGTGGAGAGACCCGTCGGCATTCTCACTCTGTGTTCACTTCAGCAGGGCCACGAATGACTAGGTGGTTATCGTGTGTGTGTGTGTGTGTGTGTGTGTGTGTGTGTGTGTGTGTGTTCGTGTGTGTGTGTGTGTGCGTGTGTGTGTGTGTGTGTGTGTTTCGCGCGCGCGTGCACGCGTGCACGTAAGTGAGCGACCTTACAGTAGTTTTAACAGTGTTGCTTGACTCACGGCGAATTCGTTTCCTGAACTGAATTAATGATGTAGTTGAGAAAGCTGGATTATGAATATTTGTGACAGGGGGGTGCAGACAATCTTGCCCTTCCCAGACCACTGTAGTGAACAACACTCATGTTTTATCTGACTTCTGTCACACATCCCCACGTAAACACGTTCAGTGTCAATGCCCAGTGCGACGTTCTCGCACAAGGAACACCTCTTTCTCTGTGCAAACTTCTCTCTCTCTCTCTCTCTCTGTCTCTCTCACTCTCTCTCTCTCGCTGTCTCTCTCTCTCTCTCTCTCTCTCTCTCTCTCTGCATGTCAAGTCACTCTCCCTGTTCTGAGCAGTGATGAATTCTGTGCCGTCCTGTCCTCTCTGTGTGTCTGTGTCACACTTTCTGTCTTTATCTATCCTCATCTTACTCTCTCTCTCTCTCTCTCTCTCTCTCTCCTCTCCCTCTCTCTCTCTCTCTCTCTCTGTTTCTGTCTGTTTTTAACTAACCCCTGTATCGTTCTGTCGTTTTGCTGTCTACCACGTTGTCACTTCTTGTGTGTGTGTGTGCCTCTCTACTCCTCTCGTCCTTTTCCCCTCCCTCCCTCCCTCTCCCACCCTCTTTACGATGCTGACTCGGTAGCTTATTAAGTTTCCCTTTCTTGTTATTTCAAGGCTCAGATCCCCCTCGCTCCCCCCCCCCCCCCTGCCCTGACTACTCTCGCCCTTCTCACCTTTCCGGCCCATTCTCGGGGTTTTAACCTCTCTCTCTCTCTCTCTCTCTGAACCCGTGTCTTTCTTTTTATGTGCGTGTCTGTGTCTGTCCAGTGTGTTAACGCCGGGGAGACATAGATACGTCTCCAGCTCCTGCTTGTTAGGAAGGTGAAATATACGATTTCTTCCTCCAGTTAAAAGATACGAGAGAACGAGAGAGAGAGAGAGAGAGAGAGAGAGAGTATGTATGAATGTGTGTGTGTGTGTGTGTGTGTGTGTGAGAGAGAGAGAGAGAGAGAGAGAGAGAGAGACTACAGCTATGTATTAGTTATTTTTTGCATTTTCTAGATCAAAATTTGCGATGAACAATTCCGTGCTTTGGCTGTTCTTTCTCCCCCCTCCATTATTCTGTATTACTTGATATGTCTGTCTGCCTCCTCTCTCTCTCTCTCTCTCTCTCTCTCTCTCTCTCTCTCTCTCTCTCTCTCTCTCTCTCTCTCTCTCTCTCTGTATTTATGCCTGTCTCTCGTTTTCTGTCTGTCTGTGCCTCTGCCTGTTCGCCTGTATGTCTACTTGTCTGTCTGTCTCTCAATGTCAGTCCTTGTCTCTCTCTGCTCTTCGATAGGCTTTTGAAATATTGGCCAGGTGCAGTAGTAAAGCGGTGTTCAAAATGTTGATAGATTGTCTGAAGTCTGGATAAATGACTGGATTGGGGCTGTAAATTGCTTGACAATGCTCTTTCAGACAGAGAGAGTAAAGTAAGTCTGAAGTAGATCAGTGACTGGGTTGGGATTGTAAATTGTTTGACAATGCTCTTTCAGACAGAGAGAGTAAAGTAAGTCTGAAGTAGATCAGTGACTGGGTTGGGATTGTAAATTGTTTGACAATGCTCTTTCAGACAGAGAGAGTAAAGTAAGTCTGAAGTCTAGATCAGTGACTGGATTGGGACTGTAAATTGTTTGACAATGCTCTTTCAGACAGAGAGAGTAAAGTAAGTCTGAAGTCTAGATCAGTGACTGGATTGGGGCTGTAAATTGTTTGACAATGCTCTTTCAGACAGAGAGAGTAAAGTAAGTCTGAAGTCTAGATCAGTGACTGGATTGGGACTGTAAATTGTTTGACAATGCTCTTTCAGACAGAGAGAATAAAGTAAGTCTGAAGTAGATCAGTGACTGGATTGGGGCTGTAAATTGTTTGACGATGCTCTTTCAGACAGAGAGAGTAAAGTAAGTCTGAAGTCTAGATCAGTGACTGGATTGGGACTGTAAATTGTTTGACGATGCTCTTTCAGACAGAGAGAGTAAAGTAAGTCTGAAGTAGATCAGTGACTGGGTTGGGACTGTAAATTGTTTGACGATGCTCTTTCAGACAGAGAGAGTAAAGTAAGTCTGAAGTAGATCAGTGACTGGGTTGGGACTGTAAATTGTTTTGACGATGCTCTTTCAGACAGAGAGAGTAAAGTAAGTCTGAAGTAGATCAGTGACTGGGTTGGGATTGTAAATTGTTTGACGATGCTCTTTCAGACAGAGAGAGTACAGTAAGTCTGAAGTAGATCAGTGACTGGGTTGGGATGTAAATTGTTTGACAATGCTCTTTCAGACAGAGAAAGTAAAGTAAGTCTGAAGTAGATCAGTGACTGGGTTGGGACTGTAAATTGTTTGACAATGCTCTTTCAGACAGAGAGAGTAAAGTAAGTCTGAAGTAGATCAGTGACTGGGTTGGGACTGTAAATTGTTTGACAATGCTCTTTCAGACAGAGAGAGTAAAGTAAGTCTGAAGTAGATCAGTGACTGGGTTGGGATTGTAAATTGTTTGACAATGCTCTTTCAGACAGAGAGAGTAAAGTAAGTCTGAAGTAGATCAGTGACTGGGTTGGGACTGTAAATTGTTTGACAATGCTCTTTCAGACAGAGAGAGTAAAGTAAGTCTGAAGTAGATCAGTGACTGGGTTGGGACTGTAAATTGTTTGACAATGCTCTTTCAGACAGAGAAAGTAAAGTAAGTCTGAAGTAGATCAGTGACTGGTTGGGACTGTAAATTGTTTGACAATGCTCTTTCAGACAGAGAGAGTAAAGTAAGTCTGAAGTAGATCAGTGACTGGATTGGGACTGTAAATTGTTTGACAATGCTTTTCAGACAGAGAGAGTAAAGTAAGTCTGAAGTCCAGATCAGTGACTGGATTGGGACTGTAAATTGTTTGACAATGCTCTTTCAGACAGAGAGAGTAAAGTAAGTCTGAAGTAGATCAGTGACTGGGTTGGGACTGTAAATTGTTTGACAATGCTCTTTCAGACAGAGAGAGTACAGTAAGTCTGAAGTAGATCAGTGACTGGAGTTGGGACTGTAAATTGTTTGACAATGCTCTTTCAGACAGAGAGAGTACAGTAAGTCTGAAGTAGATCAGTGACTGGGTTGGGACTGTAAATTGTTTGACAATGCTCTTTCAGACAGAGAGAGTACAGTAAGTCTGAAGTAGATCAGTGACTGGGTTGGGACTGTAAATTGTTTGACAATGCTCTTTCAGACAGAGAGAGTAAAGTAAGTCTGAAGTAGATCAGTGACTGGGTTGGGACTGTAAATTGTTTGACAATGCTCTTTCAGACAGAGAGAGTAAAGTAAGTCTGAAGTAGATCAGTGACTGGGTTGGGACTGTAAATTGTTTGACAATGCTCTTTCAGACAGAGAGTGTAAAGTAAGTCTGAAGTAGATCAGTGACTGGGTTGGGATTGTAAATTGTTTGACGGTGCTCTTTCAGACAGAGAGAGTAAAGTAAGTCTGAAGTAGATCAGTGACTGGGTTGGGATTGTAAATTGTTTGACGATGCTCTTTCAGACAGAGAGAGTAAAGTAAGTCTGAAGTAGATCAGTGACTGGGTTGGGATTGTAAATTGTTTGACGATGCTCTTTCAGACAGAGAGAGTAAAGTAAGTCTGAAGTAGATCAGTGACTGGGTTGGGATTGTAAATTGTTTGACGATGCTCTTTCAGACAGAGAGAGTAAAGTAAGTCTGAAGTAGATCAGTGACTGGGTTGGGATTGTAAATTGTTTGACAATGCTCTTTCAGACAGAGAGAGTAAAGTAAGTCTGAAGTAGATCAGTGACTGGGTTGGGACTGTAAATTGTTTGACGATGCTCTTTCAGACAGAGAGAGTAAAGTAAGTCTGAAGTAGATCAGTGACTGGGTTGGGATTGTAAATTGTTTGACAATGCTCTTTCAGACAGAGAGAGTAAAGTAAGTCTGAAGTAGATCAGTGACTGGGTTGGGATTGTAAATTGTTTGACGATGCTCTTTCAGACAGAGAGAGTAAAGTACATGGCAGTGCTCGCTATGAAACGGATGGATTTTTTTTTTTTTTTTTTTTTTTTGAGTCGTCATTGCAAACAGAAAAGAACGCCTCTGATACTGCAATGATCAAATTGAGGTCAGCGTTGGTAGAGTTTTGTTTTGGGATGAAGGGCATAAGAAAATACATCTGTGGTAAGGAGATCTCTAAGAAAAGAATGTCCATTTTGTGATAGATAAGATGAATCGCGTGAACTAATGGTTCGTTGCGAAAGAACTGTTTGCCTGAACACACATGAAATACTGAGAAGCCTTTCTTCACTGTATCTGTCACAACATTGAAAGCTGTGCGGTTAGCGAGGGCATAACCATGCCCATTATTTTCACATTCTTTAAAAGCAAAGAGAGCAACGTTCGTCGCTGGTCTCTTGTCTACAAAGTATTTATATGTGGTGGGATGGGTTTTTTCCCCTCCTCTGTTCTTTAATGTTTCCTGTTATGAGAGATTGTTGCCTTTAGGAATGTAGTTTTTGTTTTTACTACGGTTTTTGGGGTTTTTTTTGGTGTGTTTTTTTTGGTTTTGGTTTTTGTATAATCCCCCTACTGCCCCCCCCCCCCCTCCCCCAACCCACCCCCACCCGCACAGCGTATAGAGGTCGGTGACTTTTCATTCAAATTTGTTAAGTGGTTGTCTTTCCGTGTTTCTTTTTCTGTCTCTCCCCCCCCCCCCCTCTCTCTCTCTCTCTCTCTCTCTCTCTCTCTCTCTCTCTCTCTCTCTCTCTCTCTCTCTTCCATCCCCTTGCGATGTTGATCCCACTCTCTTCCCCTTTCTGTCAGCGTTGTCCTCCACCCCATCCCCACCCACACCCCTACCTCTCGTTCCCCCCTCCCCTTCCCTATTTACCCCCCTCCCTCTCTCTCTCTCTCTCTCTCTCTCTCTCTCTCTCTCTCTCTCTCCTCGCTTTCCAATTCTCTCTGTCTCTGTCTCTCTCTCCCCCTCGCTTCCTCCTTCTGTCTCTCTGTCTGTCTGTCTGTCTGTATGTCTCTTGGCCCAGTGTATTAACGCTGAGATGACATAGAGCTACACGTCACCAGATCCTACTTGACACAGACGGTCTGTATACGATTTCTTCCTCCAGTAAAAAGGAGTGTGAGAGAATGAGACAGACAGACAGACAGACAGACAGACAGACAGACAGGCAGGCAGGCAGGCAGGCAGATAGATACACACACACACACACACACACACACACACACACACACACACACACACACACACACACACACAGAAACACTCCCAGGAGCCACACAAATGCTGTACTGTACAATGACCCACCAGTGTGTGTGTGTGTGTGTGTGTGTGTGTGTGTGTGTGTGTGTGTGTGTGTGTGTGTGTGTGCTGAGTAGAGCGTTCTGCAGCCATGAAGAGTGCATTGGCATTCGGGCCCTGTGCGTCGACAAAAGACGTGCATTCCCCCACAGACATAGAAAAAGATTTAACATTAGTGGAATTTTCCTGGCTCTTCGCACGAATCGCCACGGAAGTTTATATCATTTGGCCACTCACGGTTACTAATTTATTTAGATTACAAATTCTTAGATGACAGACGGCGAGATGAAAAAACGGAAGTTTTTTTGTTGTTGTTGTTGTTTTTCTTTTCGATCTGCTTTCAAAATTTATCTTCTGTCTATTTAGAAATGCACTGTATCTTCCGATAGGGTCGAAAACGGAAATCTTTTGTGATTAGTTATGTTCAGTTGTTATCCCCACACTTCCCCTTCCCCCATCCCCCTCCCCTTTTTCCCATGTGTAGGTGGAAAGGGAAACCGATTCATCGTCGAGATCAGTATTCTAGAAAATACCGTTCCCTTAATTAACTGAAGCCTGTGTTGGGGTCAGGAAAATAGTTCCCGCCTTGAAGTCTGTGCGGAGGGGGTAAGAAACTGGGCCCATAGCGAAATATGTAGGGGAAATGGGGAGAGGGGGAGGGGGGAAGGTGGGGGAATGTCAGGAAAATAGTTCCCTTTCCGAAATATGTTTTGGGGTCAGGAAAATAGTTCCCCTACTAACTAATATCTCTCTTTTTTTTTTCTTTTTTTCTTTTTTTTTTTTGGGGGGGGGGAGGAGGTGGGGGGGGGAGGAAAAATGGTTCCCTTTCCAAAATATGTTTTGGGGTCAGGAAAATAGTTCCGTTACTGAAATCTGTTGGGAAGGGGGGGGGGGGGGGGGGGAGAGTGGAAGGAGACTAGTTTCCTTTCCGAAACCTGTATTGGTGGTTAGGACCAAAAAAACAACAACAACAACAAAAAAAGAACAAGTTTCATCGCAGAAGAAGTTAGTAAGGGGGTGGTGGGCGGGGAGAGGGAAGAAGGGGTGGGGGGTGGGGGTGGAGGTTGAAGGGCCTCAGGCCAACAGAACTGTCAGTCTCATCACCAGACAGCCAAGCCTCCTGCCTGTCGTCTGGCCCTTCAGCAGGTGTCCAAGAGAGGCTTGTCCAGCGCTGTCAGGACAGGGGCTGTGGTGTGGACAGCGGGCTGGAGTGTGAAGGGGCGATATACAACCAGGGGCCTGTGTATATGTCTTGGCCTTCGAGGTCGGTCAGCAAGTAGGTCAGGCCCCCCCCCCCCCCCCCGCCCCCCCCCCCCCCCCCCCCCCCCCCGCCCGTTTCCCATCTTCCCCTTGCTCCCTTCACTCCCATCCCTTTATACCCCCCCCCCCCCCCCCCCCCCTGCTCCCTCTGTGGTCAACAGTATGTGACTGCTTTGAGTATTCGGATTCAGATTCAGTCTGGCGCGCGCGCGCGCGCGCGCGCGCACGCGCGCGTGTGTGTGTGTATGTGTGTGTGTGTGTGCGCGCGCGTGTGTGTGTGTGTGTGTGTGTGTGTGTGTGTGTGTGTGTGTGTGTGTGTGTGCGCGCGCGTGTGTGTGTGTGTGTGTGTGCGTGTGTGTGTGTGTGTGCGTGCGTGCGTGCGTGCGTGCGCGCGTGCGCGCGTGTGTGTGTGTGTGTGTGTTTGCTGTCCCATCTTTTATGCCACCTCAGTGACACTGCCCCCACGTCGCTCATTCCGATCCCCCCGTCCACCACAGCCGCATCCCCGGCACCGGCAATCCACGGGGAGCAGTCCATGTCGAGTCGTCTGTCAAGAGGCAACCCACCGGAGGAGACACTGCGCTGCTGCCGAGTCACTTCGGTGGTGTTCAGTGGCGCCTGTTCTGATCCAGCATACGCAGGGAATCGTCACTTTCGAAGCCCCCTTACTGACGACAAAAATTGCTTAGTAGCGGAGCTGGCATGAGTGAGCTCCCCCCTCCAAAGGGACTGTCTGGCATGCTGGGTGGTCAACACTGCACTGTTCATGTAAGATCTCTGCCTTGCGAAACGTATTCTTTTAGAGTGTTGGGACTTGCATGATGTGAGGCATAAACATTTTACAGCAGATTCCGTAAAAACCCTGTTCAGAGATGTCCCACCCGATGTGATCTTTGAATTTCTGAAAGAGATTAACATTTTTCATCTGATCTAAACATTTTACAGAAGGAAGATTTTTTTTAACGAAATTTCTGGTGCGTTTTGCAGAAGGTGTATTTTAAAGGGTTGTGTGAATGTGTGTGTGTGTGTGTGTGTGTGTGTGTGTGTGTGTGTGTGTGTGTGTGTGTGTGTGTGTGTGTTTAATGACTAAGCCTTGATATGGCCGGCCCTTTGCGGTCAGCTGGGCTATAAGCAACATCACTTGCTTACCTTACCTTGTTCTGAGGGATGGGAT
>CM065737.1:30597097-30607097 GCA_033310375.1 Conus canariensis | reverse complement strand
CGGCTAATCGAGAGTTAATACTGTGACCGTTACCACACTTCCGGTCTACGACAGCTTCCGTTTCCGCCATTTTACGGCCAAATTACTGACCAGAATGGACGTCTCTCTCTCTCTCTCTCTCTCTCTCTCTCTCTCTCTCTCTCTCTCTCTCTCTCTCTCTCTCTCCTCGCTAACCGCTTTTCAGATTATCGATCATCTTGTGTTTTCTTGCCATCATTGTGTGGTTAGCCGCACCCCCGTTTTAGCAACAATTGCCGGGTGTGGGTGTGTGTTTCTTTTCTTTCCTTTCCAGTCCATTCTGATTTGGTGTTTGCTGACCTTTTTTCTTGTTCCCTAATACGGTGGGGTTTTTTTGTTTTTGTTTTTTTTTTCTCTCTCTCCATTCTTTCACCCGAGGACATTGCAGAGGACAGCAAGAGAGAAGGCTGCTCAATATCCTGAGTCTTCTCTGAACCTCCTTCTTCCTGAACTGGCCGAGTCAGGAGATCCGATCATGAATCGTCACATTGTCGTCGTTTCGATTCATACCAAGTCCCTCAGAAGATTGTAAGGGAGGATGTTCGTCAAGAAAAAAAGGATGTTTCTTCCCAGACACGTTCTTCTCAAGGGCGAAGGAAGTGAGTGGCAGCTAAAAGAGAGACCAGAGGTTTTGTGTTCCGACAACTCAGACTGATAAACAAACGGAGCTGAAGAATGAGGGTGAAGGGACGCGCACCATTCCGCGCAGGATGATGGCAACACCAATCCTCCCGCAAAGGATGATTTTTTTTTTCCCTCCAACCACCCCAGTCCCGCGAAGACATGCGGAGCAGGTATTTGTCAGTGTAGGATGGGGCCTGCCCGCTATCTTCTCCCCCACTCTGTTTGACGCTTCTTCTCGAAGTCGGCTGCTTTCCCAACTCACATGGAGACTGGCTGGGCACAGAGCGACCCGCAGTCGGTCAGCCTCAATGGGTGGGCCTTTGAGCCAGATTCGGAGGTGAGTTCTACCTCATGGCCATCAGTTCGCTGCGCGTTGGCGTAACAGCGAAGCCAAGGGAGTGGCGGCAGTTCTCCTTTGAGGGACACTGATGTGAGAGGTCAGTGTCAGGCGGTGCAGCGATCCTTCCAGCCATATGAGTGACGGCGGGTCTAGCCTGTGTCGCCCGGGGGACGGCTCTTTGAGATCGGCGATGGAGCGCTGCCTGACTACGACAACCGTGGCCCGGGATACCGTGCTGTTTATGGGATTGGGCTGAAAATTGCTCTCTCGGCCGTAGTCTGCGTGACCCGTCGAATTTTAGGGAGTCGTGCAGCGGTCCAGCGACTTTCGTCCTGCTCCCTCTTTGAGGCGGCCTCACGCGGCACAGGACCATCGCCACCTGAGCACGGAGAAGGCCGCCAGGTGGCCCTGAAGACAGCCTTTTGCTTGGGGGAAAGAGGCGAAATACACCGACGCCCTTCGTCGCCCGACCAACAACCGAATTTGAACTCAAATTCAAAAGGAACCAAAGCTCAGAGAGCGACATACCACGACCCCCACACGGAACTCGCCCACTACTGACAGCGACAACAGTTGCCACAGGATATGCAGACTTGCGTCTGCCAGTGTACCTTGTCCTTAAGGGCCTCCGGCCCATAGGACGTTAATCTCACCCATCAAGTCAAGTCATGGCCATCTGCCAGAGGCTAGCATCTCACCCCTCAAGACGCGTTCTGCTGTTGGAGAGGGAAGGTGTCGTCGTCACACTACGCTGCCTACGACAAGCGTGACGGTGTCGACCCTCACCGGTTCATGGCTGAATGGCTTCTGTCTTTGGGACGTTGAACGCTATTGGGCTGGCCTGTCCAAACACCCCAAAGACCCCCCCCCCCCCCCCCCCCCCACACACACACACTTAGCGCTTGCTTGCCCTGGTGGGCGCTGAAACGAGAGTTATGGTTTTTAGTGTCCTTCCCCAAGATTTCTACAGTCACAGAGATCTGTCTTTCTGTCAGCAATGGACTAATCCCCCAGACTCTTCCTTACCTTCTTCTCTCACTATCCTCTCTCTCTCTCTCTCTCTCTCTCCTCCTCTCTCTCTCTCTCTCTCTCTCTCTCTCTCTCTCTCTCTCTCTCATCCTCGAGAGTGAAAACCAAGAGGACACGTCTCTTTGTCCCTTTTGATGTCTCAGACACGACTGGGGGAAAAATCTAAGCATCGAAGATCCCCCCCACCCCACCCCACCCCGACCCCAGCACTTCCTTCTCGTCTTTCTCTCTCAGTGAGAACTGTCATAAAGACATCGCTACTGGCACCATCTCCAAGTGGATCTCCCAAACCATCCTGGAAGCCTGCATGACACACAAGCACGTGGAGACACTTCCATCCTCAGTCCTAGGGCTGAAGAGAGCAGGGCCATCGCTAGCGCAGCAGCCTTCCCACACTCTGGGCCCTGCACGACCTGTTTTGTGGGCAGTGTTTTGGCGCTCATTAAAAACCCCTCCATGAGCTTACTACCTCAGGGGTTTCTGCATGACCACAGCTGATGGTACCAGGGATATGTCGCTCATGACGACCTACCCACCTGTTTCTGGTATCTATCCCCCCCCCCTTCCCCACTGCGGACCACATGGGCAACCCTTCTCCACGTGCTTTGAATTCTGTAATTTGGGGGGGGGGGGGGGGGGTTGCTTTCTTCTTTTTTTTTTTTTTTTTTTTTTTTTTTTGAGTGGGATCCTGGCGTGATGGAAGGAAGCGGAAGTTGTCATAGACCGGAAGTGTAGGTAACCGTCAGCATTTTACGTTAGTAAACTAGGTCAGCTGCGAAAATTTGGCCGAACGGAGCACGCAGGCCGGACCCTAGCCTGAAGAGTTCCGCATGGAAAGTATGTCTGGTCAATCAGGGAGTCTTTGTTCAGTGCCTGCTCACGTTTGTGTATAGTAAGGCTCTGTGATTTAGGATGGAGGTTTTGAGATGGGGAGAAGAGGAGGTTCGAGGGAGGGGGAGGGGGTGGGGGGAGGGAGAGGGGAGATGGCGATGGAAGGGTTTGGGGGAAATGTGAGCTCCATGGACAGGTTGTGGATTGAGTAATAAGGGAGATAATGTGGGGGGGGGGGGGAAGATAAAACCAAAACCCCTCGAACTCATGTCGGCATCTTTCGTACATCTGTGAAGGGGGGGGGGGGGGGGGGGGGGGGGGGGGGGGGGGGGAGAGGGAATTGAAGAGAAGAGAAAGCGAAAGAGTAGGTATGAGGGGAGATGGGAGTGGGAGAGAGAGGGAAAGGGGAGAGACAGTGAAAGGGGAGAGAAGGCGACCAATTGCCGCTGTTGTTTGGGGATGGGGGGGGGTATTATTCGGCACAGCCAGCACAAAGAGTGTTTGTTTCTCTAAGAAGTAAAAAAAAAAAAGAAGAAGAAGAAAGAAAGAAAGCAATGAGAAGGGACATATACTTACTGATTTTTTTTTTCTGTACCTCCTCGGGACTTGCACTGCCTCGTTGATGCAAAAAAAAAAAAAAAAAAAAAAAAAAAAAAAAACTTCCAGGGTTTTCATTGCCGACCAGTATATCAGCATCCACCACCTGATCCATTTTTGAGGCTACATTCGTGAGAGCGGACTCTTCTGCCTTTGGCACGTAGTTCGGATACTGGGTTGATCGCAAACACACACACACACCACACACACACACCACACACACACACACACACACACACACACACCCCACACACAAACCCCCTACTTCTCCCCCCCCCCCCCCCACAAAAAAAAAAAAAAAAAGGAAGAAGGAAGAAAAGGATCCCGCTGGATATCTGAATGTTGAATCCTCGGGGTTCTCATCATGAACTCGCCACCACTCATTTCTTACTGCTGTCAAGAGTTGTCTTGTCTTTGTTGCTAGTCATCTCACTTCATTGCTTGGTTTGGATGGCACGTGGATGGCGGCCACGTGTGCACGCGCGCGTAGAGTGGAGAACGGCATGACTGTGTGTTGACCCGCATGTGACCCTCTTACTGCCTTGCCCGCTAGGTCTTCAGGTGGAGGACAAGGAAGAGGAGGAGGAGCAGGAGGCGCAGAAGGAGGAAGAAGAAGTGGTGGTATCCACCATCCAAGTGACGCAGGCTGCTCCCGTTGTGGAGGAGGTGGTCAACGTCGAAGAACAGGAGAAGGAAAAGGAGGAGAAGAATGAGGAGGAGGAGGAGCAGGAGGAGCAGGAAGAGGCGGAGGGAGTGGGGGCGATGAATGACTACGAACCGGTGGAGGTGGTAGCCGCCGTCCCCACCTTCTCCTCCCCCGCCGGCGCCCGCCGCCGACGAAGATCTGGGTAAACTTGATTCACACTTTGCCGCTTGTCTTGGCCTCGCTGTGCTTAGTGTAGTGGATTCTGCATACCAACTAACCTGGCTGCTTTACTCTTCTGTTTGTTGGCGTTCGGAACGTTGGGTAAACTTGATTCACGCTCTGCACAAGGCCTCAGTATGCTTAGTATAATGGATTCTTCATACTAACTTTGCTGCTGTTTTTTTCTTTCTTTTTTTTTTATCCTTTTCTTTTCTGTTTGTTGGTGTTCGGAAGGTTGGGTAAACTTGATTCACACTTTGCGCTTAGCCTCAGTATGCTTCGTTTAGCGGATTCTGCATACTTGCCTAGCTGCAGTTTTTGTTCGTTTGTCTTTTCTGTTTGTTGGTGTTGGGAAAATCGGGCACACTTGACTCAAACTGTGCGTACCGTCCCGTAACACTTGGGTTTCACGTGCTTACCTAGCAGCTTTTTGTTGCCTTTTTCTGTTCGTGTGTTTCTTGGAAAAGTGGGTAAACTTGGTGTATGATTTGCTCTTGATTGTGTACTCACACGGGGGCGCTGCAGATGCAGATGCAGCCTGCGAGCTTGCTTGTGTGTGTGTGTGTTGTGGTGTGTGTGTGTGTGTGTGTGTGTGTGTGTGTGTGTGTGTGCGTGCGTGCGTGCGTGCGTGCGTGCGTGCGTGTGTGTGTGTGTGCTTTTTTGTTTGTCCATATTTGGACGTGATTCATATTGGTGCTGGGTGTAGTACTCACTGTAGTTGGTTGCGATGCGCATATAACCTCTCTCTTGTGTTTGTGGTTGTTCGGGAGTTTGGGAACACTCGATTGATACTTAAGTTTTAGAGCTCACAAGTGGGGTGTAGGATGCGTTGTTTGATTGTCGGTTGATGTTCGGAAATGTGGGTACCCTTGATTGGAATTTTTACGGTTTGGAGTTTTTAGCGTCGTGCTTGCAGTTGTTCAGTGTGTGCTAGTGTTTGGGAGATTTGGGTGTATAAGTGAATTGTATGGCACGTTTTGCTCTTAGCTTTTTGTTGAAGGTGTAATATATCGGAGTACATTTGATTTGAACTTAAAACGTCCCCCCCCCCCCCCCCCCACACACACACGCACACATAAACACACACGCACGCACAGACAGTATTGTTCCTGCAAACTATTTTGCTTTCTGTGTGACCGTATTTGGAGGGTCTGGTTTATAATACTTAGTGTGTTTTAATGACTTTTTCTTTCTATTTTTTTTTTTTTAATTTTCGTTGCGGGGTACCCGTGCTTGCTTTGTCATAATTATGTTGGTGTACGGTTATTAGCGTTAACACTGGACTAACACTCTACACTGTGCTTCGTTTTGTTGTAGATTTCTTGCTTTCGTGTTATTTACAGTCTGTCTTTTGGGATACTTGTTATCTAATTATTGGTGGTGTGGGATACTTGTTATCTGCTGGTCTCGTTCTGTCTCCTGTGCGACTCGAACGATTCCATGTAGCTTGGTTTGACTGTTTCAACAATCTCTGTTCCTGGACGTTTTCACGAATCTCTTTAGTGGTCACTTCTTCAGTTTTTAACCCGTTCTCAGTTGGTCTGTTTGGTTTTTGTTCTCTGTACGTGTCTGCATATTTGTCTGTCCGTCACTCTTTCTCTCTCTTAATCCCCCCCCCCCCCCCCCCCCCCTCATTCTGGGAGAACTAGCTACGCCTAAGATCGTTAAGTTTGATTGAGTAAAGGTGTGCCTTTTCTATCTTTCTCCCTTTGTCTTCCTCGTGTGTGTGTGTGTGTGTGTGTGTGTGTGTGTGTGTGTGTGTGTTGTGTGTGCTTGTCTGTCTGTCACTTGTAGTTGTCTCGTCTGTCGGTCGTCGTCTGTCTGTCAGTCAGTCTCTCTCTCTCTCTCTCTCTCTCTCTCTTCTCTCTCTCCTCTCTCTCTCTCTCTCTCTCTCTCTCTCTCTATTTCAGTGTCCATTTCACTGTGGCATATTTGCGGTGTTCAGTTATCCTTCGCTCATTCGTTCCACTCATTTCCAGACACAACATGTTGCTTAGTTGTGTTGTCATAATATTGTTGTCCCCAGTATGTTGTCACATCTGGTCGTTGTTGTTTTCTTGTTGTTGTTGTTGTTGTTGTTGTTTGTTTGTTTGTTTTTTTTACTTCAATGACTGTTGGGTAGCGCTTTTGTTGTGGTGCAGTGAGAAATGCTCCTCTGTGTTCTGACCTCGCTTCTTTTTTTTTTTTTTTTTTGGGGAACGATTATTCTTCAAGGTATTTCTTACAAAGGAGTGTTTTCAGTTTTCGTCTGTATCTCTAGCTGTCTGTCTGTGATTCGCTGTGACTGTGTCTGTCTGTCTGTCTGTCTGCTTGTCTGTCTGTCTGTCTCCCTCTCTCTCTCTCTCTCTCTCTCTCTCTCTCTCTCTCTCTCTCTTTCTCTTTCTCTCTATGTCAGTCCGTCTGTGTGTGTGTGTGTGTGTGTGTGTGTGTGTCTCTCTCTCTCTCTCTCTCTCTCTCTCTCTCTCTCTCTCTCCTGTATGCCAGTCTGTCTGTCTGTCTCTCTCTGTTTGCCTGTTTGTCTGTCTGTCTGTTTCTCTCTGTCTCTCTGTCTCTGTCAATCTGTTTGTCGGTCACTCTCTGTCTGTATGTCTGTCTCTGTCTCTCTCTCTCTCTGTCTGTCTTTCTGTCTGTCTGTCTTCTTTCTCTCTGTCTTGTCCTCTCTCTCTCTCTTCTTCTCTCTCTCTCTCTCTCCTCTCTCTCTCTCTCTCTCTCTGTTTCTGTCTCTCTATCTGTCTGTCTGTCTCTCCTTCTCTCCCGCTCTCTCTCTCTGTCTGTCTTCTTCTGTCTTTCTGTCTGTCTGTCTCCGTCTTCTCTCTCTCTCTCTCTCTCTCTCTCTCTCTCCTCTCTCTCATCTCTCTCTCTCTCTCTCTCTCTCCACACACCGTTGAAAGGCGTGGCCCTGTAGGTTTGGTGTGTCCTGTGAGGGAGGACACTGCGATGACGATGCCCCGTAGTGTATCGATTTCCCTGTGGAGAGTGGTGGTGGCAACACACACACACACACACACACACACACACACACACACACACACACACACACACACACACACACCTCGGAGAGACGCATCACGTGTGGGGGACATCTTCAGTACTCTCTCTCTCTCTCTCTCTCTCTCTCTCTCTCTCTCTCTCTCTCTCCTCTCTCTCCCTCTCTCTTCTCTCTCTCCTCTCCCCCCCCCCCAACCCTCCCCTTCCCCTCTCTCTAGGTGATTCATATTGCATGTGACTGACTATATCATGTGGGCCTGGTTTTCTTTCCTTGTAGACATAAACACCGCTATGAAACCAAGTCTCCTGCCAGGCACAGTTCTAAAATCAAGCCTCATGCCTTCGAAACACAAATAGACACGACCGTGAAATCATGTTCCCTGCCTTTGATACGAGCTTCACTAAATTAGCTGAAGGCGTGAAATGGTTACGTGCATTTAGTATGTTAACTGAACAAAGCCGTCAAAATAGTTACGTGCACTTAGTGTGTACACTGAACAAAGCCGTGAAATACTTTTACGTGCTTCCAGTATGTACACTTAAGAAATAATCACGTGCATTTGGTATTTGCCCTCAACAGGGCCGTGAAATAGTCACGTGCATTTGCTGCACACTCTTAACAAAGCCGTGAACTAAAGTTATTGAATTTGATACACCTAACAAAGCCGTGAACTAAAATTATTGCATTTGATACACCAAACGAAGTCGTAAACTACAGTTATTGAATTTGATACCGTGAACTAAAGTTATTACATTTGATACAAAAAAGAAAAAGAAAAAGACCCAAAAAAGTCGTGAAATGAAACTATATACATTTGATAAACACAACTTAACAAAGTGGTGGACTACAGTTTCCTGCCTTTGGTACGCTAAACATGCCGTGAGAAAAAAAAAATCGATAATACACCTTACAAAACCCGTGAAATAAAGTTGCAGTGCCATTCATAAATACGTGAACAAAGCGACGAGACCTAAAGTCACGTGCGTTGGCCACACACACTAAACAAAGCCATGAAGGTACATACACGCCTTTGATCTACACACACTGGAAAAAAGTCGTGAAAAAAAAAAAAAAAAAAAACCCAGCCGCATGCCTTTCATATTCATACATACACTTACCAAAGCCTTCAAATAAGGAACGGACTTTTTTTTTTTTACATGTTACGTACACTTAACAAAGCCCTGACATCACGTTACATGACTTTGATGCGCGCTCTAAACAAAGCCACGAAATAAAAGATACACGCCTGCGATATATCTGCTAAACAAGGCCTTGAAATAAGGGTACATGCCTTTGATACATGTATACGTGAAACAAAGCCGTGAGCACAAGTCACGTGCGCTTAACATATTCACCAAACAAAGCCGTGAAATAAAGTCGCGTGCCTTTAATACATACCGTAAACAGAGCCCAATCCCATGCCTGTAATACGTATACTGAAATAAACACAGCCATTCAAAGAAGTCACGAGCATTGAATACATGATACACGAAACACAACCCTGAAATAAAGTCGCACGTACGTGTGTGTGTGTGTGTGTGTGTGGTGTGTGTGTGTGTGAGAGAGGAGAGAGAGAGAGAGAGAGAGAGAGAGAGGAGGGAGGGGGGGCAGGCGGAGGGTTTCCAGGATTGGCCGAGTACTGTTACACTTTCTCGCGACATGAGAATGAAATGGATCTGAAAATAGAGCGAAGAAAAACACGCGAACACCGAAAGCAAGGTGTAAGTAGATCTACCGTTTGTACAAAACACATTTCAAACCAGTTGGCCGTCTGTCTGTCTGTCTGTCCGTCCGTCACCCCGTCTCCAACACTTGCGGACTGCGCACAGGGGAGTATTGGTTTGTGCGGGGTGGGGGGGGGGGGGGGGGTGTTTGTTTGTTTTTTGTTGGGAGGGAGGTTGTATGTGTGTTTTGTTGTTGTTGTTTTTATTTCGTCCGAAGATACATTTATTTTTCTAATCCTTAGGTAGCTTACACATTATCTCTCTCTTTTTTCTTTTTTTTTTAGCGCGTTTATTTGTATTTGTATTTTGCCTTTATCACAAAAGGTGGGAGATTTTTTTAGGATCAGTGCTGACTTCAGTGTGACCAAAAACCAAACCAAAAAGAAAGAAAGATCTGTTGATGTTAACAGGTTCAGAGGCATGCATTGATTCCCCATGCTATGCTAAACGCGCGCGCGCGCGCGCGCGCACACACACAACACACACACACACACACACACACACACACACACACACACACACACACACACACCAAACTTTTTTTTTCAGAAAGAGGCCCCCAAACATTTCTTTGATGATGTTTTTTGTTTTGTTTTTAGGCGGGGGTTGTGTTTTTTTTTTTTGTTTTTTTTTTGCGTTATAAAGAAGTAAGCACTTTAAACATGTGTAGCCTCCAAACATGACTGGCCAGATGTTGTGTACTTTGAGGAAGCTACGGGTCCACCGAAATAATGCACTGCCCGTTGGGTCTGGCATTTTTACAGCTTTCAAAGAATCGATTTAAAAGTATCCAAAAGAAGCCAGTAAAACACGGTTCACGGCCTCGGGCTTCAGTGTCCCAACAAACCATGTTATCGACACTGATCAATATTCGCTGCTTCGTTTTACATGTTGCGCATTTGACCGATCTCCCCCCCCCCCCCCCCCCCCCCCCCCCCCCCCCCCCCCCCCCCCCCCCTCAGAAGTGTTTTCTAACCAGACTT
>CM065737.1:30582097-30589597 GCA_033310375.1 Conus canariensis | reverse complement strand
ATTGTCATTATGATCATCGTCACCAGCGTCAACATAACCATCAGCAACATCAGCAGTAGTAGCAGCAGCAGCACCAGCACCAGCAGCAGTAGTGGTAGTGCTAAATTTATCACGCGTTTGAAGTCAAAAGACAGGGTTGTCAACGCTGTAATATCCAGCCAATTATGAACATAATCGTTAACGTTATCACTTGAGATCGTCACCGCACAAAACCGAAGCGGAAACCAAACACCATTTTTGTTGCTAAGAAACGCATGATGGGTAAAAAGTTGTCACTTTACAGAGTTCCTGGAGACGAGCAAACGATGGATGAACGGCTTGTCACAAGTGATCCCTAAATCGCACGAGTCTTTGAGCACCGCAAAATGCCAGAATGTGTCCAAGACACATTATATAAAACACGGTGCTTTTAAGTTGTAGTGGTTCCAACAGACCAAGCCGCGCGCCATTGGAGAGGTCCTTTCCAGCTGGAATGTCCAGATGGGTCTGGCTCGCCGCTGGTCGCTTCTTGGGCGGCAGTTCCTCTTCAGAGGAAGCCACACACATGGTCATGGATCCCCTAACATTCTGCTCCTCATGCCACTCGCCTTCATTTCACTGTTCCTTCTGACCTCCCCAAGGGTCTAAGGTCGCTCGCAAGAGCTGGTGAAGATGGTGGGTGGGGTCATGGACGGGGTCACAGAGAGAAGAACTGCTGTTGCAGGAAAGAGAGAGGAAGAAGAGGAGGTGACCGAGGACAACGAGGAGAAGGTGGCGGAGGAGATCCTGGTGGCCGTGGCGGCCGAGTCCGACACCGAAGAACCGCAGGAGGAGAACCAGGACGCCAAGGACGAGACCGGCATGGAACCTGACCTCGTGGAGGCGTCATCTGACACACCAGCTGAAAACCAGGCCCAGGTCGCCGAAGAGGAGGTCAAGGACGAGGAAGAGAAGAAGGAGGAGGCGCCCACCTCGGAGGAGGTCGTCAACGGAAGTTCTTCACCAGACATCCCCGAGCAACCCCCTAAAGCTGAAGAAGCTGTCGCCGCTGTAGAACCGGAAGTGAACGGCCTGGGGACGGCCAAGCCGGAAGCGGAAGAAGAGGAGGGGGTGAAGTGGAACGAGCAGGACGTCATCAGCGCAGGACCGGAGTCGTCGTCGCCGCCCAACGGTATACTATGCCTTTGGTCACCCCCGTGTACCCACCGGACACTCACACATCTTGGGGATTTGTCCTTCTCCCGCCTCCCCTGGATTAACCTTCACCCCCGGAAACGGATGAGGAACTAACAAAACTGATGTACGTCAGGAAACAGATGAGGAACTAACAAAACTGATGTACGTCAGCAAACAGATGAGGAACTAACATTGCTGTTGTACGTCAGGAAACAGATGAGGAGGAACTAACATTGCTGATGTACGTCAGGAAACAGATGAGGAACTAACATTGCTGATGTGCGTCAGGAAACAGATGAGAAACTAACATTGCTGATGTACGTCAGGAAACATGATGAGGAACTAACATTGCTGATGTACGTCAGGAAACATGATGAGGAGGAACTAACATTGCTAATGTACGTCAGGAAACATGATGAGGAACTAACATTGCTGATGTACGTCAGGAAACATGATGAGGAGGAACTAACATTGCTAATGTACGTCAGGAAACATGATGAGGAACTAACATTGCTGATGTACGTCAGGAAACAGATGAGGAGGAACTAACATTGCTGATGTACGTCAGGAAACAGATGAGGAGGAATTAACATAGCTGATGTACGTCAATAAACAGATGAGGAACTAACATTGCTGATGTACGTCAGGAAACAGGTGATGAGGAACTAACATAGCTGATGTACGTCAGGAAACAGATGAGGAACTAACATTGCTGATGTACGTCAGGAAACAGATGAGGAGGAACTAACATAGCTGATGTACGTCGGGAGACTGATGAGAATCTAACATATTTGATATATTTCCGAACGTGGATGAGAGACTAACACCGGTTTCGCCTTAAAAACAAAAACAAAATAAACGGACGAGACACTGACATACTTGATACCTCGCAAGAAACGGAGGAGAAGGTAACCTGGTTGATTCTCAGGAAACAGATGGGAAATTAACATAGTTGATATACCCCCACAAAAAGGAGAAGAAACTAACATAGTTGATGTACCTACACCATGGACGAGAGACTTAACGTTGTTAATGTACCTCAGGAAACGGATGAGAAACTAACATAGTTGATGCATTTTCAGAAACGAATGAGAAACTGACATGGTTGGTGCAGCCAAAGAGATGGCAAAGGAGATGATCAAATAACCTTCTTGATGTCGCCTCTGGAAAGAGACAGGTGTCGTATTATGTAGTGAGGTCAGCTAACAAACGATCTGACTGAAGTATGTATCTTAAATTGAAGAGTGGTTAGCATGTGAAAGTGGAGTCTTTGGGGGTGGGGGTGGGGGGTGGGGTCTTTTTGTACACGGGACAAGAATGATCACAGCTAACAATGAAGCGTTCCCGTGTGTGTGTGTGTGTGTGTGTGTGTGTGTGTGTGTGTGTGTGTGTGTGTGTGTGTGTGCTCGCACACATTGTATTATTTATTTATTTATTCATCTATGTTTAAATTGCCATTATTTACCACAGTATGCCTCTTTTTGCTTTACTTACTGCTCTGACTGCTCGCAATCAATTTGTTCCCGATCACTGCGATATAATATTGTTATTTTGTGTTCGTTTGGACATGGCTTTCCTTTCTTACTCCTTCATAGCAATATTTCTTGCCCCCCCCCCCCCCCCCCTCCTCCCTCTTAAAGTGATCCATGTCTTTTTCATGTCGACACTTTGGGTTTTGCCTAGCTTGCTTCATTCATACATGCGTGGTGCTACAATTCATTATAGTGTGTGTGTGTGTGTGTGTGTGTGTGTGTGTGTGTGTGTGTGTGTGTGTGTGTGCGTGCGTGCGTGCGTGCGTGCGTGTGTGTTTCTGTTTTCTGTGCACTAATCTTTGCCCGTGCGCTTCGTCATGTGTGCATTTCAGTTCCAGCATTCGTTGTAACGCATTCTGGTTTAAATGTTGCAAACACGGTTCAAGTTAAGACTATGGCTTGTTTCGTTTTGTTAGCTGCATCCTGCGTGTTCCCATACACACAGGCATTGTCTTTCGCAGTTTAACTGAAATAGGTCAGGTCGTCCACGGGTCTGCTGTTGTTTGTACAACCTAGCACGCCACGTCTTTGTGTGCATAACAAAGTTTGGGTGCGATGGTGTAGAAAGATGAAATGAAAACAGGTCAGGGGAGCTTCATCTATCCACGACTTTCGGTAGACCATCTCCCTTGAAGTAGCTGATCTGACATGTCTTTATTAAGGGACGCGAGACGAGGATAGAAAGGAATCTCGCGTGATGGCCCTATGAGGATAGAAGTCTCGCGAGTTTGGCGAGAGAATGAGCGTCTTCGCGTCCTCTCGCGGCGTAAGTGCACTTGAAATGGATAGAATGTTCTGGAACTGCTTGGCACGCTGGGAAAGATGAGGCCGCAGTGGAAGGGATTCGTAAACAGCGAGTTTAAAGAGACGAGTGACGAATCAGTCCGCGTAGGTCCTAGTGTGACCCAGCCTGTCAATCAGCTGTTTAACATTGCCGTATGACACCTTTCGAGCCATAAGTCCTGATCTCAACGAATCCGGTTCCAGATTCAGAAAGCAGGTTAGCTGGTGAAAAGCCATCGCATCATCTCCCGCCCAGCGTTGTCTCTTGGTCGTGTCTGTGGACAGCCTGGTCGTCGTCTTCAAGCGGGAAGACACCAAGCGAGATTGGGGCGATGAACAAACTTAGCTGTGGACCAAATGCCGGTTGGCGTGTTCTGAAGGAAAGTCAGTGGCTGTGCCCAGTGTGTAGACTGTTAAGGGCGCCATTGCTTCACCTGAACAAACATGTGGTATGACTGGTCATTCCATCTATTTGTCCCCATCCCATTACAAGGATGACTCTCTCTCTCACTGATGGAGCGTTTTCGTCTTGTTTGTTTGTTTGCTTTTGTTTTTGGCTGTCCCATCTTCTGTGCCACCTCAGTGGCATTGCACCCACGCTGCTCGTTTTGAACTCCCGTCCACAGCCGCAGCCCCGGCTCCAGCAATCCACAGACAATGTCAAGTCGTCAAGAGGCAACCCAACGGAGGAGACACTGCACTACTGCCGAGTCACTTGGGTGGTGTTCAGTGGCGCCTGTTCTGATCTGATCCAACATACGCAGGACACCACCTGCTAAGCCCCCTACTGATGACGTAGCGTTTTCGGTTATAAGTAGGCTTATGCTTTCAGACTTGTGAAAAGATCTGTCTTCGTGGGACGTCCGTTGGACAGTTGTCGGGTTTCTTTGTGTCCAAGCCACCTAGTTACCCACACAGGGTGATAGACTGCACGTGCAGTGTGGTCGGGTGGGTGGAGAGGAGAGTTAAAGAGGACCAGTCATACGTACATGGGGGGGGGGGGGGGGGGGGGAACTCGTATATTTTTTTCCCCGAGAACGGTATTTTTTTTATACCCATAAATTATTGACACAAATTTCAAGTGCAAGGGGTCCACCATGTTCCCACTGACGAGTGCGTCTTAGAATGAATTCCTTGTGCCTGTGACGTCACAGTCACTGTTCGCGGTCAAAGCTAGGAAGACCATGACACAGTGCAAAGCGTTTTGCCGCTTCAGTCAACAAAGAAAACACAACAGTTCAGAAAAATATTTTGGTATCATTCTGACAGACTAAAGTCTATCTGCAGAGCTTCGAAAGACGTGCCAACCATGCTTATGTCAATATGAGAAACTGCAACGTTTCCGCAGAAAATTGACGCTTATCCCACCCACCCCCCACCCCCACCCCCCTCGCCCACACACACACACACACACACACATTTTCATCCGTCGGAGGCAGGCAGGCTTTCACTGTTTTCGGTCGTCACAGAAACAACATGCTGTCCGTGTCAAGCTCATAACACAGCTCTTTCGCTCTTTTTCATTTGGAGCTCCAAGTTCTGGAGAAGAGTGCTGAATTCGCGTCTGGACTCCAGTCGGTGTGCGACGAGCGTGTGTGTGTGTGTGTGTGTGGAGTGACGTGGTGAAATGAGAATGACGTATGAAGTGAGGCGCGCGCTCCTGGTGTTATTATCCACAGAGCAGTAGTAGTCTCAGCCTCGCGTGCGCACAGGGCTGTGTCAGCGACAAGAGAATGACGTCACATGACGTGGCAACATGGCGGCTTCCATGACGTTCGTTCATTGCGCAAACTCCTGCACGTTTGATCCGACGCTCGTTTGGAATCGAACTGGGTTTGAACATTGCAAATGCTGAATAAAATGACTGTGTGTGTGTGTGTGTGTGTGTGTGTGTGTGTGTGTGTGTGTGTGATATCGGGATACAGAGAACAAGAATGATTTTTTTCCTTTTTTTTTTTTAAATTATTTGTGAGTTGACTTCAACGCGGTGACAGCCATGATATGGCCTTTTGCGGTCGGCTGGCAATAAGCAACATTCTCTCTCTCTCTCTCATCTCTCTCTCTCTCTCTTTCTCTCTCAGAGACCAAGCTGCCCTATGACAGGGTGTGTGTTCTCTGTAAAGGCAGGGTGTATGTTTTCCGCAAAGGCAGGGCGTGTGTTCTCTGTAAAGGCAGGGTGTATGTTCTCTGCAAAGGCAGGGCGTGTGTTCTCTGTAAAGGCAGGGCGTGTGTTCTCTGTAAAGGCAGAGTGGTGGCGTGTTACCTTCAGTGCTGTGATCCTCAGGTTCCTATGACAGGGTGTGTGTTCTCTGTAAAGGCAGGGTGTGTGTTCTCTGTAAAGGCAGGGGTGTGTTCTCTGTAAAGGCAGGGCGTGTGTTCTCTGTAAAGGCAGGGCGTGTGTTCTCTGTAAAGGCAGGGTGTGTGTTCTCTGTAAAGGCAGGGGTGTGTTCTCTGTAAAGGCAGGGCGTGTGTTCTCTGTAAAGGCAGGGTGTGTGTTCTCTGTAAAGGCAGAGTGTGTGTTCTCTGTAAAGGCAGGCCGTGTGTTCTCTGTAAAGGCAGGGTGGTGGCGTATTACCTTCAGTACTGTGGTCCTCACTATGACAGGGTGTATGTTCTCTGCAAAGGCAGGGTGTGTGTTCTCTGTAAAGGCAGGGTGTGTGTTCTCTGTAAAGGCAGGGTGTGTGTTCTGTGTTCTCTGTAAAGGCAGGGTGTGTGTTTACTGTAAAGGCAGGGTGGTGGCGTGTTACCTTCAGTGCTTGTGGTCCTCAGGTTCCTATGACAGGGTGTGTGTTCTCTGTAAAGGCAGGGTGTGTGTTCTCTGTAAAGGCAGAGTGTGTGTTCTCTGTAAAGGCAGGTGTGTGTTCCCTGTAAAGGCAGGGTGTGTGTTCTCTGTAAAGGCAGGGTGTATGTTCTCTGTAAAGGCAGGGTGTATGTTCTCTGCAAAGGCAGAGTGTGTGTTCTCTGTGAAGGTAGGGTGGTGGCGTGTTACCTTCAGTGCTGTGGTCCTCGGGTTCCTATGACAGGGTGTGTGTTCTCTGTAAAGGCAGGGTGTATGTTCTCTGTAAAGGCAGGGTGTGTGTTCTCTGTAAAGGCAGGATGGTGGCGTGTTACCTTCAGTACTGTGGTCCTCAGGTTGCACCTGGGCGACTGGTGTCCTTGGGTCAGATGACTGGATAGGGTGATTGAAGAGAGAGAGAGAGAGAGAGAGAGAGAGAGAGAGAGAGAGAGAGAGAGAGAGAGAGATCTTCCTGTGTGTATGTATCTTGTCAGAGTGTCTGCATGTCTTGCTGTCTGTCTGTCTGTCCTTCTGCCTCCCTCCCTCTTTCTCTTTCTCCCTCTCTCTCCCTCCCCTCTCTCTCTCTCTCCCCTCTCTCTCTCCCTGCCTCCTTCTCTCTCTCCCTCTCTCTCCCACTCTTTCCCCCTCTCTCTCTCTCTCTCTCTCTCTCCCTCCCCCCCCCCCCCCCTCTCTCTCTCCTCTCTCTCTCCTTCTCTCTCTCTCTCTCTCTCGTCAACGTATTTACACATCTTGCCGGCGGTTCCTTTGTCTCAGCTGCAGTCTTCAGTCTATCTCAGTGTAGTTATTCCTGTCTTTCTGTCTCTGCCCAGTCACTCCGTCAGTCACTCCGTCAGTCTGTCTGTCAGTCAGTCAGTCAGTCAGTCAGTCAGCCAGTCAGTCAGTCAGTCCGTCAGTCAAGTCAGCCAGTCAGTCAGCCAGTCAGCCAGCCAGTCAGTCAGTCAGTCAGTCAATCAATCAGTCATCAGTCAGTCAGTCAGTCAGTCAGTCAGTCAGTCAGTCATTCAGTCAGTCAATCAATCAGTCAGTCAGTCAGCCAGTCAGCATCAGTCAGTCTTGTCTGTCTGTGGTGTCTCAGTGGGTGGGTAGACAGAAGGAAGAGAGAGAGCGCTGAATCCTCACGTGCAGCAGTGGTGGACGCACACCCGACTCTAGTCCCAGCGCCTGCACCTTTAAATCAAACTTGACAGCTGCTGCCATGAAAATTTTTTCATGTTTTAACCTTCAGGATTTTAT
>CM065737.1:30574597-30577097 GCA_033310375.1 Conus canariensis | reverse complement strand
CCCTGGGGGAAAAAGGAACATCGGTCCCGCCGGGCCTCCCACCCACCCCCACCCCCACAAAATAGTACATTGATTGTTGTTCTGGGATATATGACATAGATTGCTCTACTTGGAAATAGGATGTAAATTGCTGTCCCAGGAAATAGTACATATAAAAATGTGCATAGACTGCTGTACAGGAAAAAGTGCATGGCTGGCTGTCCCAGGAAATACTGCACAGATTGCTACGAAATAATGTAAATATTTTTCTCCCAGGAAATATTACATGAATTTGTTTGTTTTGTTGTTTGGTTGGTACATTTTTGTTTGTTTGTTTTTTTTGCAGGAAGTAGTACATTGGCTGCTCTCTCAAAAGAAAGCAATAAAGTACGTAGATAATTCGTCCTGGAAATCATACATAGATTGCTCTTTCAGGGGATAAAAAAAAGAAAACCTTCATCGATGGTTCTCGGGGGTGGGGGGGGGGGGGGGTGAGAAGGGGGAGGGGGGGTTATGTAGACGGTTTTCCCTGAAATTTGTGTATAGATTGTTCTCCCAGGAATTTGTGCGTGGATTGTTCTCCCTGGAGAGAACAGAAAAGTGTACGTACGCAGCGTTCTCCCCGGAAGTAGTACAGATTCTCTGTCCATGGAGAAAGTGCGTCTTCCGAAACAACATCAGCGCGGGTTGGCTCGGTAAGGCTCGTTAAGGCTCGGCAAGGCTCGGTAAGGCTCGGCAAGGCTCGGTAAGGCCACGACCTGACATCGGATCCGTGTGTCCGCAGCGAATCGCTCACAGGACAGACAACGCCGTCACCGTTCCGAAGGCCTGGAGCCGCCCTGCACGGAGCGTGACTTCACATTGAAATGTGCATCAGTCTTTGTTTTAACCTAGCCGTAAAAAGAACGTGTAGAAGATGGTTGAGCTGGGGGGTTGAGAGAGAAAGAGAGGGGGGGGGGGGGAGAGTGAGGAGAGAGTGGGTGGTGAGAGAGAAGAGAGAGCATTACGGGCGTTGACATAAAAATTTGCGGTGGAAATCGAACTTGTTCTGAAGTCATCATTTTATTTTATAAGTACCGCTCAGCAAGAAGTTTTGTTTTGTTTGTTTGTTTTTAACTACAAACACTGCAAGAGTAAAGACTCCGTCTTTTTTCAGTCTTCCTCTCTGGATAATGTTTTGTTTTTTTTTCCCAAAATAATGACCAGTTCAAAAAGAAGAAATTCTTAAGGTTGTTATTGAGACATTGATTCATAATTCGAGTCCTTACGTAAACCTTGGAAAAAAAAAAAAAGGTTGAACAGTTTTGGGGCATTTGTTTATAGCAAAATGGAGCGATGCTCGTGCTGTTCTCTTCATTTTTTTCTTTTTTTAACCCCAGTCTGAGACAGTGCTTGCCACCGACACGATGCCGCCCCCTCCCCCTCCTTTTTTTTTTTTTTTTTTTTTTAATAACAGAGCGCTTAATGGCTAGGTGAGATGTGGGGTTACCGTACTTGTGTTTCGGTACACATCTTCATGATTTTGGTCTGAAATGGCATTGTTGTCCTTCGTTGTGTGTGTGTGTGTGTGTGTGTGTGTGTGTGTGTGTGTGTGTGTGTGTGTGGTGCGTGCGTGCATGCGTGCGTGTTCCAATGTTCGAACGGTCCTGAAAAAACACACTGTTGTTGCTCTGACTGTGGATGTTTGTGACAGGGAGGTGCGCCAATCAATGCTTTTAGTGCTTCCGAAGCCCTCCACTCCCACCCACCCCCACCTCCTCCTCCTCCTCCTCCCATCGCGCAACTCCCCCCCCCCCCCCCCCCCCCCCCCGCCCCCAACTCCACCACCAAGGAATAACGCGGACGTGTCGTCCCTGAGGGCGGGCCCCTGAGTAAGAGGAAGGGATAAAAGGAAGGAGTGAGGTGGGGCACACAGACAGGAGAACGTGGGGAGGAGGGGGAAGAAAGGGAAGGGAGGGAGTGAGGGGGAGGTGTCGCCGAGAACTGTCGTCGGGAGTGAGTAAGTCACCTAAAGTCCTCCTTTCAAAATGCCCGGCCCGCCTGGTTTGACTGAAAACGAGCTGGGGGCATGGAACAGTAGAAGATCGCCCCCCCCCCTTCCCCCCCCCCCCCCTATCACTCACTACTCACTCACCTGGGCCGTTTGGAGGTGGGGGGAGGGGGGGGGGGGATTGGGGTGGGTGCTTGGAGTTTAGACACAGGAGAGAGATGACGGAATGCTGCATCAGCGGGTTTGTGTGTGTTTGTGAGAGAGAGAGAGAGAGAGAGAGAGAGAGAGAGAGAGAGAGAGAGAGGAGAGAGAGAGAGAGAGAAGAGAGAAACATTACTTTCTCTGTAACAGTAACAGCTGTACAAGCAGCAGCACGAGCGATACAGAAGAGATGCAACGAATTGTTGAAATATTTGTGTGAAAGTTGTAATATTAATTAACTGCAATAAAAATAATTAAAAAGAAAGTGAAAGCCCGCACTCGCCGTCCACTCGATAAACATCGATATTAAAGCTTCAAAACCTCGCTCAA
>CM065737.1:30457364-30566837 GCA_033310375.1 Conus canariensis | reverse complement strand
GACATTAAAGTATTGTTGACCTCTCTCTCTCTCTCTCTCTCTCTCTCTCTCTCTCTCTCTCTCTCGTACTTGTGAAGTCATGACTCGCCGTCTTGACACCCCTCGATTTTTTTTTCAACTAACTCTTACCGTACCACCCTCCCCTCCTCACGGCTGAGACAGGCGTCCGGGATGTCCCTCCTGTTCCCCCCTCCCACCTGTTCCCCCCTCCCACTCCCACCCCCAACACTCCATTCTGACCCCTCACCCTCACCCCCCCCCCCCCTCTCCTGCCACGCTCACAATGAGTCAGCAGATGCCCGGATGGCGACTTGCTGGCCAGTGGCGGGGAGGGGAGGAAAGGGGGGGAGTGGGGGGAAGGGCGGCAGTCATTCGTCAAAACATCGTGGCTTGTCGCCTCCATCAACTAACCAGGCTACACGCCACAATTAGGATTTTACACCATAAACACTGTATAATCCATGTAATCGTTTTGAGGAAAGACTTTATACCAAATGAAGACGTCAGGGAGAGGTCCAAACAGCTCCCTGTGTCAACCATCGTCTGCAGACGGCGCCTCCACCGGCTGGGTCATGTCTTAAGATACCCTCTTCAAGACCTGCAAACCCAGGCCATTAGATGGACCCACCAGGCCAGAGAAAAAGAGGACGACCCAGGATGAGCTGGCGACAGACAGTGGAGAGAGACCTCAGACTCACTGACAGAGGATGGAGTAACACTATACTACCAAACTGGCTGAGGACCGTGCACAGTGGAGCGACTTGATTGCCTCATGCGTCTCAAGATGCGGAAGCGTCTAAGTCTAAGTAAGTAAGTTGTGAGGCCTGCCCCAGGTTTGAGCCAGCGTTTTAAAGATAAACTGATGATTCCTTGATCAAAAGAACAACTCCCCACCAATTCTTTTCCTTGTTTGGGGGGGATTGCCCCGATGAAATCACAGTCTTGCAACTAATACACGACCTTACCGTTAGCTGAGGTCACATTTCTGGCCTTTGCACTCGCTCACCCGTGACCCTATCTTTGCGCCAGCTTGAAGCCCCCCAAATAGTCCCTATTCCTTTGATTTTAATCTGTGTGCGTAGAACCACCTGGCTTGTACCTTGATGGCTATATGGAAGAAAATGAGGAGAATCAACTTTCACACACAATACACATTCTCAAAACAATCTAAGTGCGCCAGTCTATAAATACTCGACTCCTGAAGCAAGGCCTTGGCGCTTTAATTCTTGGTGTGCAGCCACCAGCGACCGTCCCGACACGTGGAGTTTGGGGGAACTTGCCCTTGTTGCTGGGCACCTTGTTTTGGGGCACGTGTGAGAGGGTGAGGGGGGGGGGGGAGTGTTGGGGTGAGGTGGGTGGGCAGAGGGACTGATGAGGGATTTATGGCTGAATGTTTAGGGCAGACAGACGTTCTTGCTCACTGTCGATGGAGAATTACCGATACTACTGCAGCTACTACTGCTACTACTACGAGTACTACTACTGTCTCTTGCTGCTTCTACTAGAACTACGACTATTGATACTGCTACTGCCTACCACTGCTGTTTCTTCTTCTACTACTACTACAACTACTACTACTACTACTATTACTTCTTCTTCTGCTGCTGCTGCTGCCGCTGCTACTACTTCAACTTCGACGATGACTAGAGGGATCCCAGCCAGAAATTCTCTCAAGGGGCAGCGAAAACAACTTGAACACTGTCCACGCTGAAAAAGACACCACACAACACACACACACACCACACACACACACACACACACACACACACACACACACACAGGTATTCGAACTTGTAGCATGCTGGGTTGTTTTGTTTTATTCTTTTTCCCCCAAATATGGCGATTAAGTGTTTTTTTTTTTGTTTTTTTTTTTTGCATTGGCTGATCTCTCTCTCCTCTCTCTTCTCTCTCTCCTCTCTCTCTCTCTCTCTCTCTCTCTCTCTCTCTCTTCGCCCCACAGTCGTTCCTGCCTCACCCCTTCCTCCCTCTCCACACAGTGGTTGTCTTCAGTATTCTCCTTTCAGCCCACACTGTCATTCGGTCCTCCAGCCTTCCACCCCCTCCCCCTCCCCATCACATTGACTAATGGTGTGTGTACGTTCCCCTGTGTTACAATGGATCTGTCCATCTGGCCTGTCACGCCCATAACATCCTCCCGCTCTCCCCCGTACACAAACATCAATCCGACTGTCTGACAGTAGTTCTGTACCTGTATCACCCCCCACCCCCACCCACACTGCCTTTTCCTCCTCCACCTCTACTCTCACCCCCACCCCCACCCCGACCTACCGTCCATCCTTTACCCCTATCAACTGTCGTGTTGGAGGCAGAGCGTAGATGAAGAGGCGGACAGGATAAGTATCGCTGTGTTTTGCTCGTGAGAGTTTCATTGCGTAATGTGAAGGCGTTGCCCTCCTCCTGTTGATCCGGTTGGTTCTCTGACTGCCCCCTTCTTCTTGGCCGTGCGCCACCCTTAATGAAGACATTGACATTTCTTTAGCGCCCATCCTAACAACACCCGGTGGTAGTGGTGGCGACGTTCAGACAGTGCGCCGCCCTCGGAAGAACCGCGAACATCAACAAAGCAGACGGACTTATTTAGCACAGCGGGCGGCCCTGACGACTGAACACTTGTCTGTCAGGGTGCGATCACTGCGGTGGCGGAAGCTGTCGTTGACCTGCACGAGCGAACGGAACGGACGGGGAATCTGCAAGTCGAGAAGTGATGAGACACGTATCCTGGCCTTACTGTCTTGATCGGTGGAGCGGAGGCGGTGGACAGATAACGTGACGTGATGGATGGGGGGGGGGGGGGGGGGGGAGGGGGGGGAGGCGCCTCGTGTTTGTGTTGGGGGCCAGGGGGGTTAGGCTGACCCTGGATGGATGGACGTGCGGCGTGTCCAGTGGATCGCCGCTCTTCTGTGAACAGGGGAATGTGGAACAGGAAAGGAGCGGGGAGCAGGGGGTTGGGGGGGGGAGAGACAGGGGACGGGCTGTGGGGTGGGGAGGGGTAAGGGGTACGGCTTTGGATATCAGTCGTTGATAGGAGGGGGAGATTCCCAGCTCAGACCAACCGGTCCTAGGAGCCTTAGGCTAAGAGGACGTTAACCTCACTATCTACGTACAATGGAAGAAAAGTGCAAGGGACTGTGTTCTCTCTCTCTCTCTTCCCCTCTCTCTCTCTCTCTCTCTCTCTCTCTCTCTCTCTCTCTCTCTCTCTCTGAGGGAAGGGGATAGGGGGAACCGCGCATAAGAGAGAGAGAGAGAGAGAGAGAGAGAGAGAGAGAGAGAGAGAGAGAGAGAGACAGTGAGGATAGCCATATCTGCACAAAATATTTTCGCGAAGAAAAGACTGCAAAAGTAGAAAGAAACAGAACGGATATGTGTGTGAAAGAGGACGAGAAGAGAAGAGTGAAGAGGAGACGAGCGGAGGAAAGAGGGGAAGGAAGGGGAGAGGAGGGGAATAGAAGAGAGAGAGAGAGAGGGGGGGGACAGAGGAGAGAGAGACAGAGGAGACAGACAGACAGACAGACAGACAGACAGAGAGAGAAAGAGAGAAATGTATGCTTAGAAGAATTACTACAAATTCATGTCTCACCAAACAGAATTTACACAACATGTAATGATGTGTGTTATATTCACAAGCAATGACACCATTCAGATTCTTTGTATCAAAGATTGATTGGATCCTGAGAAGAAGATGAATCAGAGACGGGGGGGGGGGGGGGGGGGGTGTTTAGCACACACTCTGTCTGCCTCTGTGTGTGTGTGGCGCGCCGCGCGCGCGCGCGCGTGTGTGTGTGTGTGTGTGTGTGTGTGTGTGTGTGTGTGTGTGTGTTATCTGTTATGTAGTATGATGCATTTATCGGGGTGTGTGATCCTGTGAGTACGATAAACTTCCGTCCTAATTGGTCGGAACTGATACCACCATTTACACGGTGGTGGCTTTTTTTTTTTTTTTTTTTTTTCTTAAGGGTGATGGGTGGGGGAGGGGTTTCGGTGCTGGAGTTTCATTTCTTCATTGATTATGTCATTGTGTTCTTTCTCTTTTCTTCTTGCTTACATATGATTAGGTTCTTTCTCCGTTCTTGTGGCTATACAGCATTTTAACCTCCACTTCAGATAAGAAAAGATTTTTTTTTAAATGGCTAGGTAAGTGTTCTTGAGTACCTCTATTGGTATGGTTATTTCATAGGCGACCATAGCTGGGGTAGTTGAATAGTTACATGCATCGATATCTCTCTTCGTATTGTACGCCACTTATGCATCACAGAAGAGAGAGAGAGAGGAGAGAGAGAGAGAGAGAGAGAGAGAGAGAGAGAGAGAGAGAGAGAGAGAGACGTATTGTCAAAAATGAAAAAGTTGGGAAGAAAAAACTTGGTTGTTGTTGTTTTTTAAGGATTTATGGAGGAAAGGTTTTGTAAAAGAGTAGACTGTCGTAAAGACTGGGGTGAGATAGTTTTTTAAAAAATCTTATGCAAAGAGAATATTTTGATGGTTAAAAGAATAAAAGAGGAGGCAGAGGAATGGATAGATGGAGAAGATGGAAAAGAGGAAGAAGAAAGCCACCCAGACTCTCAAGTGGTTCAGTTAATAAGTGTGTGTGTGTGTGTGTGTGTGTGTGTTGTGTGTGTGTGTGTGTGTGTGTGTGTGTGTGTGTGTGTGTGTGTGTGTGTGTGTTGATTGCAGGGGTAGCCAGATACGGCGGCTATGGCATCAACGGAGGGTCAGAGGTGAGTTCAACTTAGTGTCTTGTATGCAAGTGTCCGTGGACATATCGTCGAAACACTGTCCCTCCGTCTGTCAGTCTCCATCTCTGTCTGTCTGTCTGTTTGTCCCCTCTCCCTCCCCCCTCTCTCTCTCTCTATTAAACACACACGCACGCACGCACACACACACCCCACACACACACACACACACACACACACACACACACACACACCACACACGCACACACACATGCACGCATGCACGCACGCACGTACGCGCGCGCGCGCGCACACACACACACACATACACACACACACCACACACACACACACACACACACACACACACACACTCACACACGCACGCACACACACATACAAACGTACACGCCCACGCACACTGAAACACACTCGCACGCACGCACGCGCACGCGCATTTACTCACACACAACACAACACACACCACACACACACACACACACACACACACACACAACACACGTGCGCGCGTGCCCACTATGCGCATTAATGACCCAATATTGAGTGCCTGTTTTTGATGCTGCTTCTAATCCAACTCACTGCATGCTGAATTCAGTACGGTATGACAAATGAAGAAAAAATGATGATGATCATGATCATTAAGATGATGAAGATGATACCCATGATGATAATGATGATGATGACCATGACGATGATGATGATGATCATTAAGATGATGATGATGATAACCATGATGATGATAATGATGATGATGACGATGACGATGATGATGATTGGTGATGATGATGATGATGATGATGATGATGATGATGATGATGATGAAGGTAGTAATAGATCATATCCTGTTGGTAGCGCATGGGATGTTTCAAAGTCCCAATTGCAATAAGTAGTTGTGGCCGGAATATGTCGAATACAGCCCAGGTTGGGGGTTAGGGTCGATGCTTAAAGCAGTACTGGGGTTAGAGGTCTGGTTATGGTCAGCAGCAGGATTACGGTAAGAGTGAAAACTAAGTGTTAGATCCTCCCTACCGTCCCCTCCTCTCTCCCTCTCCACACCACATGTGGGCCACTCTCTTCCCTCCATGCTAAATCCTTCACGGCGATGCGCCCTCGTTCTCAACCTACGCAGAGTGGAGTGAGCATGATGGTCATTCTGTGCGCAGGTGTCGGAACCCGAACCCACGAGACCCGCGGAACCGGAGCCCGCCCCCACGCCGGTGGAACCCGAACCCATCCCCACCGCCTGGGTTCCGGAGCCGGAGCCGGAGCCGGCCGTGATCCGTTCCACGGTGACGACGGCAGCAGCTCCGAGGGGCCCCCTGATGGGCGGAGGGCTGGAGCTGAACGTGTCGGCAGCGGAGATGAAGGAGAGGCTGAGAGCCCGGAAGAAGCAGGACCCTCGCTTCCACAAGACCAGCTTCGAGGCCAAGTCCAAGATGTTCGAGAAACTGTGAGAGACCGGGCACCAGCAGGAGCGCATGCGCGTGCGTGGAGGTCTGGTTCCTTTTGGGGGATCGGCTCCTTTTTTTTCTGTTTTTCTTTGTCTTTTGCCCCGACTTTTTTTGTGGATGGTCTTGATAGTTTTGTGTGCATGTGGTGTGAGTTGACCGTTCGAGTGTTGTTGGATGGAAAGTTGTTGATGAATTGTGTGTTCTGGTGTTCATCAACGGTGACCAGATGGATAACGCAGAAGAATATTTGAGCAGAGGGAGTTGATTTTTTTTTTCTGAGCGGGTATAAGGTAGGGTAGGGGTGTGGATGGTGAAGAAAGGCTTGTGTGTGTCTGTCTGTGTTTCTTACATTTTTTTTTATTATTTTGTCTGTTTGTGAAAAAAAAAAAAATGATGGAGGATGATTTTGTTTGTGAAAAGGAGGGAAGATAAGGCGATGATGAGTGTAGGAATCGGAAAGGCAGTTTCTCTCTCTCTCTCTCTCTCTCTCTCTCTCTCTCTCTCTCTCTCTCTCTCTCTCTCTCTGACTGGGATTTTCCAAAACGCGCACAGGTTTTTACCATAGCGCTTATTTCGCCAGTCAGGTGAACACTGTTCCAAGTCGGCCTCTGTGACTGTCCCGCCAAACCAGCCTGTGAGGGGAAGTTCAGGACCAGACCCGGGTACACAGGCAGAGCAATACTGCACTCCCACCACCGTACTGCAGCTTTTTCCGAATTTTTCTTGGTAAATGAAATGTGAAGACGTGATTAAGAGAAGAAAGGGGAAAAAATCAGTCAGGAGGTTCATCTAGAGTGCTTGGAAGTTTCTAATTCTGTCAACTGTGTGTGTTGATTCGAGTATCCCGTCGTCGCTCAGATGGCTACAACAAACCAAAGTGCCAAGTGTGGCATCCTCGTTTCCTAAATTTTATCGACTTCACAAGAAAGAGTGGTCGGTCTTTCCTGCGCGTTTTGATGGGTTGCTTCCCTTGTTGCAGTGGCTCGTTCGAGCTGTAACTAAGGCCTGAAAACCGGTAAATGGGCATGCCTTTCCAACAACAACAAAATGAACACACTAGGGTTCTAAGTGTCTTTATTTTTCACATTGACATGCTTTTTTCATGACAATCCATCAACAGAAAATGAAAGTACATATGAAAAACTGTCAAAAAAATGCAAGAAACCCAAAAGATGTTTCTGAACTTTTTGTCACCATATTCAGCGTGTGGGGTCTCTAAACCTTAGAGAACCCAAGGTTAGGAGAGAGTTCTTGGTCATGTCTGTAGACAAATCCGTTTCGATCGGTGAAGAACATCAAAAGATATACATGAATTCTGGCAATGGGCAAGGGGGCACAGGTGTTTATGGTATGCGCTTCTTGGAGTTAGCTTCAAACAGGTAAAGCTGCAGGGATAATGAAATACATGCAGTTTCATATAATGGAATACAGTATGTTGTTGTTGTTGTTCGCCCGTCGAGTCGACGAGGATCACTTCGTTTATCTTTAGGGGGAGATGATTTGTGGATACGCAGGTGGCTGATCAAGCCGATGCATGCACGGAATGTGCGGTGACAGCTTGGACAGGCAATGTGGGAGACCTGGTCTTGATTGCTGTCGTGAGCTGTCCTTGCCTGTCTCTTTTGTTGCCGCTGCAGCTGTCTTTCCTTTCTTCACATGAACTGGCGATACAGTGTAGTGCATCAGTGTACAGTGTGGGGGGAAACACAAACAAAGAAACTAACTAACATGGTATCAAGGGAGTTAACCCTTGTGGCAAAGAGAATCCAGTTGGAAAGGTTAAAAGCAACCTAGACAGAAAGCCGGAACAAGAAGGTGGCATTGAACTGTGTGGTCTTTGGGGCCAGCACGAGCAGCCTGAACTACACGCATAGAAGTCTGATGCAATGATGTAGTTTTACACTGGTGTATAGCTCAGTACAGTGGGAAGAAGCGTTACAGCACCAGACCAAAAATGTTGGTTGTGGTGTCAGAAGAAAAACTGTCAGCAATAATTCTCTGCTGGAAGCAGTCTGCTTTTGAACAAGGAACTGCATGTTCTTAGCAATCTACTGTCTGAAATAACAGTCACTTATATTGTTTTTTTTTTCTGAAACGAGCTCAATGAATCACTTTATTCTAATTGTTGGATGATCTGTATGTTCGTTCCAGTTCATTTCAGAAAAATGGTGATCTAAATGTATACACACCCCTTTTCTGAAGCGCTTTTAATGTTTTCTACCAGTCTTCCTAGATGTCTACAGTCACGTTGATGCGTAACCGTGTTATGTATACACACACACTTTATTTTAATCAGATGGACGTCATATTTTGCTTGATTCCCGTCAGTAGACCGTTCATATGTGCGTGTGTGTGTGTGTGTGTGTGTGTGTGTGTGTGTGTGTGTGTGTGTGTGTGTGTGTCTGTGCCCGTGGGTGTACGAGAAACAAGAGTTGCTTTATTCAGCAAAATCAGTCATACTGAAATTGAAAAAAAAAAAAAAGACACAAACCAGGAGAGAAATCAACTCAAGTTGGGCAATTGTGCGAGAGTTTGTTCCCTGATTCTTAGAGCGTTAGTACAAAAGTATGTGGTCAATCCTAAAAGACTGGCTTTGGAAAGTCCGCAAAAACACTAGCTTAAAGTTTTATAGTTTTCATTTATGAAAAAAAAAAATTGAAAAAAGGGTTTGTTTTCTTTTAACATCTCTTGTCGAATGATCTTTTTGTACGAATCTAAAATCATTCAGTCTCGTACCTTAGATAAGGAAAGACTGCTTCAGATCAAGCTAAATGTGAAAGTGAAATTTTTGAATTAATCAAAAAAATAAAGAAGACTGTGTAACTGAGCTAAAAAGTTGTTTTTTTTTAATGTTTTTAAAGAAATTTAAAGTAAATCCGCCTGCTAACAGGGACAAACAAGTTACCAGACAAAACACGACGCGTTTCGACCTCTTAGGTCTTCTTCAGGCAAGATAAACAACACTCAGGACAACAAAAACGAAGACTTTCAACGCCCATCTTGCGCCGAATTTGAGAAGATAAGTGATAGCTCGTTCTTTGTTGTCATTGTCCTGAGTGGTGTTTAGCTTGTCGTAAATCCAGCCGACGTCCTCATGGTTTGCCTGGAGAAGTTTTGGTTTTTTCCCCCCTTTTCTGCATGTTATATGACGATGAAGCACTGCAATTTTTCTTTTTTGGATGGCATGAATTATTGATGATGTCATAAGTAAGACCACGGATGAAATAATTTGTGATGTCGCCATTCCAGGTTGGTGGTCATATATATATATATATATATATTTTTTTTTTTTTTGTTGTTGGGGGTTTTTTAATATGGAGGCCACAGACTTTTTAGAAAAGAAAAAAAAGCATCTGTTTTGTGATTTCAAGTATCTCATGAAAATTTGGATTGATCGTTCTGCTGTCTGCCTGTTCAGCATATCAGAGACGTAGCACCAGAACATAGAAGCATGAAGACATTGTTTTAATTGTACTCGCTCTCTCTGTCTCTGTCTCGTCTCTGTCTGTCTGTCTGTCTGTCTCTGTCTGTCTGTCTCTGTCTCTGTCTCTCTCTCTCTCTCTCTCTCTCTCTCTCTCTCTCTCTCTCTCTCTGACTGATGCCTGTTGACTGGAAGACATTTTACTGCCCTGCATATACATGGTTATACTTACTTGATATTAAAGTACTTAGCTACGCACTGCAATTTTCCAGTTATATGATTTACTACGCATATGATTTAGCATTTCCGCTTCTAAAGCAGCTCACGGGCATTTTTTTAAAGGAAAAAAAACTTCCTTTTTTTTTTGGTATGTTGATTTACTTGTGACTGCTTGAATATGTACAAGTGTTATTCATGCAAAGGTACTACTTATGCTCCAGTATAAATGTATATTGATAACCTTACTGTAACTATGATGATTTTTTTTTTCAGTGCAGGTACTGCCTTTACGCAAAATGCACTTATATTTTTGTATTTCAATTCTGTACGCAGTCCATTTTCCTTGGAAGAGGTGCAGTGCATTTCTTGCTGTAGTGTGGGTAGAGAACTGTTGAGCACTACGACTTCCAGCTCCTGAAGCAGACAGACAGAGTTGTCGTTGCTGTTGCCAGGGAGGTCATGTGTTCACCTGCGTCTGTTGGTCTGTCTGTCTGTCTGTCAGCAAGTTTAGCCAAGAGCTAATGACCCGAATTTAGTGAAACTTGGTAGAAAGTTGACCTGTGGGTGAAGGACAAAGCTAGTACGTTTGGCGGCAGATGGCTGGGATGGATCTGGTAACAAAAGCTGGATCCAGGACCCGTTGGACTGTGACAGCGGTATGCCCTCTCCAGAGAAACTTCTTTTAGTTTGGTTGGTTGGTTGGTCGTTGCGAGTTTTATTAACGAGCATTTCACTCGGACAATGGATCACCACCAATTGCTGTCCTAATGTAGAAAGGGTTGCGTTTCGTTAAAGAAAAAAAAAAAAGGTTTTGAGTCCACAAGACATTTAGTCCACCTCGAACATGATTTTTTTTCTCTCTCTCTCTTTAAAGTATGGCATGAGAAAGTGGAAGTGTCCCTATATGACCAAAGTTCATGTGCCTGTCTGTGTTTGTTGGAGGGCAAGAGGTGGAAAGCGTGCGAGAGAGTGTGGACAGTGTTCCTTACTTATTGACACACTGTCTGAAGAAATGGTCTGTAAAATGCAATGCCATGTATCTGACGAAGAACACATGTATTTTTTTTTCTGTATCTGCACCAACCTGTCGCCAGTGTGTATTTTTGTGCACCCGTCCTATAATCGATAAGAGACTGGGAGGAATCAATTGGGGGGGATCAATCGCTGCAGCAAGAGATCCGCTCATTTCTTGGATGTCATGATATGCATGTCGGGGCTGCTTTGAGTTGTTGGCAGTGCCAGCCATATTTTATTTCTCTTTTCAATTTGTATAATGTTTCACTGTGGCATTGAGGTTTCAACCAGTTCAGAGATGGTCACTTTTTTTTAAAAAATTTTTTGTTGTTGTTTTTTTTGTGTGTGAATTTATCATGTATGCATATGTGTATGAGTTTATACTTACTTAATTAGAATTTAACAGCCCAGTGTCTTTTAAGTCGACCGATGGCAAGTTGAATACAGTCACCTGTTAATTTATTCTTTCCTCATGCGAGCACGCTCTGACGCGCACATGGACACAGACACGCACGTACGCGCCCGCTCACACAGACACACACACACACACGCACACGCCACACACACACACACACACACACACACACACACACACACACACACACACACACACACACACACACACACACGAAGACATGCACGAACAGTTGCTAGTCACAACAACAACAAAAAAAATGCATTGTGAAAGCTGTGTTTTGAAAACAAAAAAGAGCTTACAAATTCTAACCCACCTCCGCTTCCCACCCTCACGCTCCTGCCCCCCCCCCCCCCCCCCCCCCCCCCCCCCCCCCCCTTTCTTCCCCAAGCCTTCTTCCAGCCTCCCCAAAATCAGTGCGTGCCTCATCACAATATTCAAAAAAAATTCCTGGCCAGTTAAAAAAAAAAAAAAAAAAACGTCTGTGATGATGGCATAGCCTTTGTAATTGTAGAGAGGCCCCTCGCTCTTTGTAGCAGTTGCCATTTGCTCCATACAATATGCCCCCGCACTTTGTAGTAGCTGCCATTTGCTGCATACAATATGCCCCCGCACTTTGTAGTAGCTGCCATTTGCTCCATACAATATGCCCCCGCACTTTGTAGTAGCTGCCATTTGCTGCATACAATATGCCACCGAAGTGTACTCATTTTCACACAGGGCCTCTACAGGAACTGTAGTTTTTCCATCACTTCATCAACATTCCAGAATGTTTCACCTCAGGCTCATCTGTATGGTTTATTTTGTTTATTTGTTTGTTTGTTTGTTTTTACCACCGCTTCGTTTTGTAGGTGTGATTACCAACAAATAAGTTGGTGTGTATATCACAAACAAAGTATGGTCATCTTCCGCCATTGCTGTGGGTTTTTTTTTGTTTTTTTTTCAATGTGTATTTTTCGATTTTTGCTGAATGGTATTGAAATGTCATATTACTGTTTTCTAACATTGAAAGAAACAAAAGAAAAGGTTAAGATCAGTGCTGTGCATTTAATTGTGCCACCAACTGGCATTTAACATCGGCAGGATATTTTGATTCTGTGGGCAAAATAAATTGATAGTGCTTATTATAAAGAATGCGATCGTTTATGTGACGGAAAATTTACTTTTTTTTTTTCTTTCTTTCTTCTTTTTCTTCTCCTCATACCTTTGATACCAAAACTGTTGAACTTAAAAGCTTTAATACCAAACGTTTCAAACGTTGATTAGAGTTGAGAGTTTGGACTCATAAATGGGCATACAGTTTTAAATTGTTGACTCCCGGTCGTTTTTTGCAATTGTCAGGATGTTTTCTATGCAGTTAAACAGCTTGTTTGTTGTTGTTGTTGTTGCTTTGTCTGTTATTGCGGTGACGGACTAAGACTTAAGTCATGGTCATATTTCCTGCACAATTCTGGTCTGTCAGAGTGTGTCATTCATTAACAGAGAAAAAAAAGGAAGGTTTGTGTTCTTCTTTTGAACCGAATAAGACATCGGCTGATAGTTGTCAGAGGACGGAAAGGATCATGTGTGCAGCTTTTTTATGTGATTAACAAGTTGTAGTAATTAGCGCAGAACTTGCGTTATCACTATAGATTCTGCGTCTCTCTCTCTCTCTCTCTCTCTCTCTCTCTCTCTCTCTCTCTCTCTCTCTCTCTCTCTGTTCCACTGTCTCTGTGTGTCTTTCTCTCTCTTGATCTGTCTCATTGGTTTGATATCATGCCATCCATACTCTAACTTGCTGAAGTTTGTTAAAGCCTGTAAACTTACAAAATAGACACAATGGAATTTGTTTTTCCTTCCATCATCTCAGCATCCACAGGACATTGTCTTCTTTCTTCTTCTTCGTCTTCTTCTTCTTCTTCTTCTTCTTCTTCTTCTTTCCTTTGTTTTTTTATATCTAAGAGCAGACCAGCAAGAAAATAATGTATGCCTGTGTGATAATTCACTTCGACTCTCTCTCTCTCTCTTCTCTTCTCTCTCTCTCTCTCTCTCTCTCTCTCTCAAAATGATGCATTACCCCCTCTGTCATTAAGACTTGCCAACAGAGACAGCTCTAATGACGAAGCTCAACAGCAGTCTACAAGAGCTGGAGGAAACGGCACTATTCATCTCAAGGGCCGGACTGACCGTGTGGACGGACCAAGGCGTTTTCGCAAAGAAGAAGAATTAAGACTTGCTGTCGATGACATGAAAGTGGTCACAGCGTCTCTCTCTCTCTCTCTCTCTCTCTCTCTCTCTCTCTCTCTCTCTCTCTCTCTCTCTCTCTCTCTCTCATCACTTGTTGACTTGACTTGCATTTTTTATGGTGGGGGGGGGGGGGGGGGGGGGGAAGAAAAAAGAACAAAGCTGACATAAAAAAAACAGCCTGTTAATGATCGCGGCATTTTACACAGCCAGTGTTCTGTTGATTTGCAAAGTCATTGATTTCCTACTGTTCCGCTACTATACATATTATGCAACGTTATGGCTTCTGGACCAAAAAAAAAAAAAGAAAGAAAACTAAATCAGTTACGCACACACATATGCTTGCCATTGCTGGGTTTGTACGCTTTGATGTTCATGATTATTGCCTTCAGTGTGTATTGACGTGTTGTGTGACTGCTATCGTCAGTTCAGGTCCATTCACACTACCAGCATACTGCTAGAAGATACAGGCGCTGAAGAAGGTGGCGTGGACTGTGTGTGATGTGTAAATGACCAGTGAGGATCCAGGTGTTTTGTTTGGTGTCATTCAGAGATCAGGCCGAGCTACACTTGGTAGTTAGTTTGGTGTCATTCAGAGATCAGGCCGAGCTACACTTGGTAGTTAGTTTGGTGTCATTCAGAGATCAGGCCGAGCTACACTTGGTAGTTAGTTTGAGTCGATAATGCATGTTCTCAACAAAGATTCTTATATTCACAGGCCCTCCACCTTCCCCTTTCGCCACCCCCTCTTTTTTTTTCAATTTGTTTTTCTGTCTTTGTCTCTCTCTCTCTCTCTCTCTCTCTCTCTCTCTCTCTCTCTCTCTCTCTCTTACACACTCACACACACACATACTCACACACACCACGCACACACACACACCTTTCTCTCTCTCTCTCTCTCTCTCTCTCTCTCTCTCTCTCCTCTCTCTCTCTCTCTCTCTCTCTCTCTCTCTCTCTCTCTCTCTCCCCACCGTCACATACTTGCCCCCACCCCCCACCCACTTTTTGTGATTTCTTTCTTAGTTGTTTTTTTTTTCTTTTTCCCCCGTTTCCACACACACACACACACACACCACACACACACACACCACACACACACCACACCTGCCCTCCTCTTAGTACGATTGTTCATCTCTCATTCTAACTACTTTTTTTTCAGTTGTTCCTTTGTATTTCTTTATTTTCATTTTCCATTCCTTCTTGTTTATATCCACCTAATGTTAGTGACCGAACGGCAGCCCTGGGTCTAACTTTCGATCTGAATAGATCCCACGGAATCGGATTGCGCTCGGTTAGTTTTGTAGCTTCATATTTTTGTACTCAGCTGTGTGTTTATGGGATCAAACGGTGGCTGCATAGTTACAGAGTTGCAAGAATGTGATATGTCCCTTTTGCCCATTCGGTCAGCAAAACATGCGGCAAACAAGAGATTATAATATATATACTTCATTCCTACACCCTGGCGATATGCTTCGGTGTGTGTGTGTGTGTGTGTGTGTGTGTGTGTGTGTGTGTGTGTGTGTGTGTGGTGTGTGTGTGTTACCGTGTCATTTATCTTGTTTGCTCAGTCAGATTTTTCTTGTACTACTACTGCTATTACTACAAGTGCATGTATTCCAGGAACCCATATTTCAATCACCAATATTATTATCTTTATATATACCCTTATTTTTGTTACAGAGTGATACATTTGGAATAAAGATGTCGAGCCAGTGTACGTGTGTGTGTGTGTGTGTGAGAGAGAGAGGAGAGAGAGAGAGAGAGAGAGAGAGAGAGAGTGCGTGCGTGAGCGTGCCTGTTTGCGTGCGTGAGTTGCGTGCGCGCGCGCGCTTGTGTGTGTGTGTGTGTGTGTGTGTGTGTGTGTGTGTGTGTGTTGGAACTGAAGGCTGTAGGTACATTCATATTGCATCTGTACACATGAACTCCTTCTGTCACTTACACACATGAAACCGTAGCAGTTTAGGCAACTCAGCTGCAAACGCTTGAACAAACGTTTCTGCTTCGCAACAGAAAATATCTCGTGCAGAACTATGCCCATGTGCATTACTTTTCAAACTTTTAGCAATGACGAGTCTTTCTTAAGGAAACAATTGGAAGAAGAAGAAAAAAAGACGGAAAACATTTGCATTTGCACCAAATGCCATCGGTCGCATCAACTACTCCGGCAGAAAGAGGCAGAGACAGGACCAAGGGAAAGCACTGCATTACAACCTTATCCATAGTTGCCTCCCCTGCCAAGTAAAACCATCCTGGTGTCGTGTATAGTTTCTTTTTTTTTTTATCTTCGTGTTCATAGGCCACGTTTTGACAAGAACAACACTTTTAAACAACAGTTGCCTTTATCGAAGCGAATGTGACCTCAAATTCATGCACGCACGCACGCACTCTCCTCTCTCTCTCTCTCTCTCTCTCTCTCTCTCTCTCTCTCTCTCTCTCTCCACACACACACACACACACACACACCTCTCTCTCTCTCTCTCTCTCTCTCTCTCTCTCTCTCTCTCTTAAAAACACCGTATTTGCACATACTCAATCACAAACACAGCATGTTTACTCCACACGCACGCATCTGCTCCATACATTCAAAGGAGAGACTGAGGAAACTTTTTTATGCTTCCTTTACCAAAACAAAAACCAAAGAGTTTCACAATGACAATCAACACTAAACCAAAACTACATGTAAGTTTCCTGAACAATTTTCGTTCAGAATTTTCCACAAAATACTACAAATTATTTGCCATTAATTTCCTTTTTTTTTTTTTTTTTTTTGTTTTGTTTTTTTGTTGTTTTTTGTTTTTTGTTTTTTTTTTTATTTAATGTACATCAGACGAAGTGTTGCATTTCTTTTTCTTTCTGTTCGAACAATACATAGTTACAAAGGAATTTATTTTCTGGTGTACAAGTTCCACCAGGGTGGAATCAAGCTTTCAGGAGGTAGGTACGGTCCACTGGTTGGACGCTGAGGTTTTCCATGGGGAATCAATATCATAACAAAACAAAATCCCTGGCAGACTTCTGTCTGCGCTACATTGCCGACCACTCTCTGGTCGTTTGGAAAACAAAGTTTACCGTTCCAACCCCCAAGGCTGAGAAATATTTTACTATCTTACCAGCCGCCGTGGCGAAGTGGTTAGCGTCGCGGACTCCCGGCTGGGAGGTCGTGGGTTCGAATCCCATCAGAGTCATGTGGGTTTTTCTGCCCCGACCGGCTCCTACCCATATTTGAGTTTGCTGCGGACTCAGTTGGGAAGATTGGGACCACACAGTCGAGTTTCATCCACTTAATGGATGCGTTTCTGAGAGTGTTGCTCAAATTTCCTGACCAACACTGCAGGTGCCTGTATCTCTCGGGCCTGGTTGACGCCGGGATATATTATGAAAGGAAGCGTACAGTCAGCCCTGTCATGTAGTCTCAGACCGAAATGGAAATCCGTGGCATCATCTTAATCATCCTCATTCTCATTGATCAGCATTAAAAAGAAAATGTCTCAAATTCTGTGGCCCTTCATGCCCTGCTGTCATGGTGACCTCAATTTCGATGTCCTCTCCACGTCTGTGTCCTGCGTATGTTAGATCAGAACAGGCGCCACTGAACACCACCGAAGTGACTCGGCAGCAGTGCAGTGTCTCCTCCGGTGGGTTGCCTCTTGACGACTTGACTGCTCCCTGTGGACTGCTGGTGCCGGGGCTGCGGCGGAGCCGACCGGGCTGTGGCTGTGGACGGGGTGTCGGAATGAGCGGCGTGGGTGCACTGCCTCTGAGGTGGCGCAGAGGTTAGGACAGCAAAAAAAAAAAAAAAAAAAAAGATTTACTATCTTGACCCAAGTCACCAGACCTATCTTCCTGTCTGGCAACTCCTGGTCTGCCATACAGATCGGGAGCACAGCCGTCCTACAAACAGTGAGCTTCTCTCACCCATCACGTGCCTCAGCGTCCAGTCAACAACAAGAAAAGGTTAGGGATTTAAGCATTGTTCACATATGGTATAACATTCTGGTCATAAATTAAAAAATTCCTTTCAAAAATTCTACCTGCATTACTCAACATGAAAATTCACGTACGTTCACGCATAATATCTCTTGTCATGACCCAGCTAAGTTTAAAGTCCATCAGTTAGATAACTCTTACGTGAAAGAAATTGAGTCAAACGAACCCCAACAATGTGATTACAATTAACAGACAAATACATCACCATGCACATCACTGTGATCGCATTATGAAAAGGAAAATTCATGCCACATCATTTGGTACATGGATGTCAAAATAGTCTCTTTTTTTAAAATCAAATCAAACATTGAAAAATGCAAACACGATGATCAGAGCTATGCATCATGAACACATCACAGAGCAAAAAATATCTCTGTCATCATACAAAACAAAACAGCAGTGATTTAGTATCAATTAATGATACACATGAAATAAATTACAATGTTTTTATTTTCAGCTTCCTTCTTTCATCTATTCCATAGACAAAAGTACAGCTAAAACGTTCGTGGAACCAGAAATCGACTCAACCACGAATGTGTACTCCCGGATGGCGACTGCTTGTAGTCTGAGATGCCTTTAAAAAAAAGTCAGAGGCCCGTGGTCTGTCTGAAGGGTGAAAGATCGCCCTGGCAGAAATCGTTCAGACTTTGAGATGGTCCAGACGATCGCCAAGCATTCCCTCTCAATGGTGGAGTACTTTTCCTGGGATGCAGTGAATTTTTTGCTTACAAACTGTACTGGATGCAACAAATCATCATGGGGCTGTAGCAGGACAGCTCCCATTCCGGAGGAACTCGTATCAGTGCGCAAAACAAAATCTTTGCTCAGGTCAGGCAATAACAAAACTGGAAAACAGTTCAGCATTTTCTGTACTTCTCTAAGGCTGTCGACAGTTAGAAGACCAAGTCTCTGAACTTCGTTTTTGTCCTTTAGTGGGATCAGTTAAAGGAGTAGTCAAAGTCGCAAAGTTGGTCAAAAAACGTCTGTAAACCGAAAGGAAGCCCCAAAGTGATCGAACCTGCTTCTTTGAACAAGGGTTTAAATGGACCAGATCTTTCAATTTTCTTTCTTTCTGGACGAATGGAACCGACTGTAACGGTATGTCCAAGGAACTCCAGTTCCTGGTAGCCTGCCATGATTTTGGATGGTCGCGCCCTGAGACCAAAAGTTCGAAGTCGCCAGAAAACTTCACGCGAGCAAGAAAGCAGCGATTCCCATGTAGGCAATGCTAACAGAACATCATCAAAACAAAAAAACAACAACAACAACAAAAACCTGACCGCAGACACTTCATGCAACCTTAACATTCTCATCATTCTTGCAAAAGTTGCAGGAGCATTCTGTGGTCCTAAAGACATGCGAACGAAATGAAACAGATCATCTGAGGTTTTGCCAGTCACCTTTAGTGAGGTCCATTTGTCGCAAATACCGAGCATGCGACAACTGGCAAAAAAGATCTTCCACGTCAGGTATAGGCTCAGAATCAAAACCTAGAGCGACTGTTAAGTGTTCTGTAATCGACATAGAACCGAACTGAGCCATCTGGTTTAGAAACCAAAACAACGGGAGCAGATATGGGGAAGGAGAACGCCCAATAATGCCAAGATCCAGCATCACTCGTACTTCTCTCTCGGTAACTTGCTTTTTTGCAAATGGGAAGGGGTAGGGCTTGACACGCACAGGAGTGTCTGTAGTAGTTGAATCCCGTGGGGCTCAACACCCGAAGCAACGCCTGTTTTATCTGTCAGGGTATCTTTAAAGTCCTCCAAGACTTTTCGAAGCAACGCCTGCATGTTTATCTGTCAGAATATCTTGGAAGTCCTCCAAGACTTTTCGTAACTGAGTGACTTGAGAGGTTGTGAGATTGCCCTTAATTTTCACATCTTCAAATGTTTCACCTTGATCTGACAAGGTAGGCAGTACAACATCATCAACATCAACATCCTGTACAACACCCAGTGAAGATGCATGTATGACAGGTAAATCATTTGACACACGCAACATTTGGTCATTTGACACACACACACACAGCAGACTTGGTGGAAAATGTAACACAATTCACTGGCAAAACATCAGCTATGTCAAAACTCATAGCAGATTCATGAACATGTGAAACAGAATCAACGTGAACGTTTGTTTTTTGGCAAGTGTCACAAGACTAACAATAACGGGACACGTGCACACACTCACACCAGACCAAAAGAAAGAAGATAAAACTCGTTGTAGGGTACGTTTTACACAACAATGGCCTGAAAACATAGAATCATGAGCAGTCTGCAGGGCAATGTCACGTAATGACAAGGGAACCACAATAGGCTCCACAATTGTGCCTTGCTTGGGAAACAAACGATACAGTACACCATTCTTTGTGACGTACACAATCTCATTACAATGATCAGGTGATTTTTCAGTCACTTTCGGAAACAAACGAGGAAGTGTATTATATTCTTTTTTGCATTTGCGCCAGTTTATCCGGTGTAATGTCAATCTGGGGGACGGTAGGGACAGGAAGAGGGTTGGGATCTTCCTACGCCAGCACCCAGACACGAGACCCATCTTCCAGGACCACCCGGTCACGACAGACGAAGATGGGCCAGCAACTGCTACGCCCCGGTCTCTGGACTGGAAGACGGCAGACATCCTGAAGGGGCTGGCTGGAACAGTCTGGTCTGTTAAGACGCTCTCTCCGAACCGACTGCTGATGGGCTGTGTCAGTTATCTGCAGCAAGAAAGACTGACCAAAATCAACAAGATAGGACAGCCACCTGACCAAAATCAACAAGACAGGACAACCACCTGACCAAATCAACAAGATAGGACAGCCACCTGGCCAAAATCAACAAGACAGGACAGCCACCTGGCCAAAATCAACAGACAGGACAGCCACCTGACCAAAATCAACAGACAGGACAGCCACCTGGCCAAAATCAACAAGACAGGACAGCCACCTGACCAAAATCAACAAGACAGGACAGCCAACTGTACGCTGCTCTGTCCCCACCCCCACCACAATGGGGGTCGTCAGAGGAATCCCCATCACGTCTCCATGGAATTGTTCCTAATGAAAATGGAATCAAGTCATCCAATCAAGGCAGCCGAACGACTATCCCTACGAGACGGGACGCCATCAAGAGCAGTCAAGGTCGCCTTCATGATGCCCCAGCTGCCCACACTGATGCCCATCAACAAAATAGAACATAGCGTCACACCGTACGTTGACAAGGCCAGAACGTGCTGTCGCTGCAACAAGCTGAGACACACACAGAGGAATGCCGGGGAACCTGCTGTCGCTGCAACAAGCTGGGACACACACAGAGGAATGCCGGGGAACCTGCTGTCGCTGCAACAAGCTGGGACACACACAGAAGGAATGCCGGGGAACCTGCTGTCGCTGCAACAAGCTGGGACACACACAGAGGGAATGCCGGGGAACCTGCTGTCGCTGCAACAAGCTGGGACACACACAGAGGGAATGCCGGGAACCTGCTGTCGCTGCAACAAGCTGGGACACACACGGAAGGAATGCCGGTAAAAGGAAGACCTGCCCTATCGTGGGAGCCGGGACACAGTCCACGAAAATGCACAGCCATCTACACAGCAACATCAACTGGAGAAATGAACAACCAAAACTTAACTTTTATTCCAGACTGGCGCAGCCTTTTCCATCTTGAATAGAGTCAAACGAACACACTGACGAACAGTAACAAATACAGCTCACCTCGGCCTGATCGGTGTGAAACGAAATCTTAAATGAGACAGGGAACAGTAAACAGTCAGTAAATGACAAGTAGGGTAACTCTTATTCCCTTGATGAAATGAATACTGTAAAACATGTTCGTGAGTAGCCTAAGAAGCAAAATTTGCAACATTCATATGATATCAGAGCACACACGCACACGCACACGCGCGCGCGCGCGCTCACACACACACACACACACACACACACACACACACACACAACACACACACACACGCACAACGCACAACACAGACACACACACACACACACACACACACACAACACACACACACACACACCACACACACACACACACACACACACACACACTGACTGACTGACTGAAACCAATTTATTGTCAGATTAACTCAAGGTTGTACTGACATTTAAGAAAACATTATGAACAGAATATCAACGTTTTCATTCAAAGCAAAGAAGCATAATTAACACACAAAAATACGCGCGCGCACACATACACACACACAAACACACACACACACACACACACACACACACACACACACACACACACACACACCACACGCACACACACACACGCGCGCGCACGCGCCCGCGCACACACACACATACACGCACACATACGCGCGCGCGTGCGCGCGCACACACACACACACACACGCACAAACACACGCACATACATAAATACACAAATACACACATCTCAATACGAACACACCCATACCCTCACATGCACTCAAACTTACACACTCACACACAGAGACATACACACGCCCACACACACACGCGCGCACACACACACACACACACACACACACACACACACACACACACACACACACACACTCATACTCGAGCACTCGTACACATATGCATTCACTCTCACAAACACACGCATACACGCACACATACGCGCGCGCACGCACACACACACCCACACACAGAAAAACAAATTTTAATTAATTAAAAAAAAAAATTCTGCCCATAATATACGATCTTGTTTCCCTTTGCACCTTTGCCACCATCTCTCTCTCCCTCTTCAAACATCAAAGGGGGGTCACGTGATTTGACACGAAGCGACAGGGCGCTATTAATTTCAGCTGCGGCAATTGCTTTCTATTTTCCTGTGACAATGCCAGTTACTGGACTTCCAGCGACTGCGGAGCCAACCCTAAACGCCCTGCTGACTGATAACTGTGTTTCAAGCTGGAAAATTACTGGAGAAGGCAGCAACACAGTGGTCGTTCTGCGACTGAAGCCGGTCAGCCCAGTGTCAACAACAATGGCGGATCCTGTGCTGAACCGGAGAACGCAAGATCTTATGTAGGCACATAGTGTCAAAAGCATCGAGTTTCTTCTCCTGGATGGTCTTTAGTTGCCAGGTTTCACAACCATACAGCGGTGTTGAAATCACACTAGAGTCATAGAGCTTCAATTTGATTCCAAGGGAGAATTTCTTGCTGTTCCATATTTTGTTCAGCTGATTGAATGCTGATGTTGCCTTCCCAATGCCTTCCAGATCAGGGTCGAGGTCACTGGCGTCGTTGATGGAGCTGCCTAGGTATGTGAAGTTCTCTACTTCTTCCACTTGCTTTTGGTCGATAAGCACATCTGTTAGCCCCTGGTGTTTACCAGTCAGCATGTTTTCAGTGTTTTTGGCACTGGTGATGAGGCCACTGTTGCCTGCAAACTTGCTGATGTTGTCTACTAGCACTGCATATCTTGCGTGGTGCTTGCAAGAGCAGCAACGTCATCGGAAAAATCCAGATCTGAGAGGCTGTTTCCTTCTGTCTACTTGATTCCCTTTCCTTGAGTTGCGTGTTTCAGAACCCAGTGAATGGCAAGTGCAAAGAGGAAGAAGTAGAGGATACAACCTTGCCTGTTAACCGGTGACAACTTCAAACCAGTCACTGTAGTCATCTTCTGTCCTGACTCTGCACTTGAAATTTATGTACATTTGCTCTATGGCTGACACAGTTTTCTCTGGGATGCCGTAGGATTTCATGATTTTCCACAATGATGGTCAGTGGACACTGTCAAATGCTTTGGTGAAGTCAATGAAGCTGATGGCTAGGGGTAGTTGGTGCTCTCCACACTTCTCGATGATCTGTTTTAGGGTGAAGATCTGCTCTGCACAGGATCGTTTTGGGCAGAAGCCTGCTTGTTGTTCCCCGAGCTCATTGTCCACTACATGGCACAGTCGGTTGAGGATGACCTGGCAGTACACTTTCCCTGGTATTGATAGCAAACTAACTCCTTTCCAGTTGTCGCACTCTGAGAGGTTGCCTTTTGGGAGGGTATGGACGACTTCGCCATTCTTCCAATCCTCTAGGACAACACACGGAGTTCCAAACCTGGTTACAGAAACTGCACATCCAAGAGACGATGCAGTCACCACTACCTTTAAACATTTCCGCTGTTATTCCATCAAACCCAGGGAACTTATTGATCTTTAACGTCTTGATGGCTATTCTGATCTCTTCAGTGAAGTCATCGGTGTTGATTGGGAGCAGGAGGGATGGGTCTTCTGTTTCAGCTGGTGTGGGTGGCTCGGGTCTGTTAAGAACTTCTTTGAAGTGCTCGGCCCATCTTGCAAGCTTGTTCTCGCCTTTTGACAGAAGTGTGCCATCTTGTGCCTTCACAGGTCCAGAGCCAGTCCTCACAGTACCAGTTATCTTCTCTGCGATCTGGAGACAGCTCTCATGTCGTTGCCCTTGGCAGCTTCTTCGGGATCTTCTGCTTGCTTGTCCAGCCAATCCCTTTTATTTTTCTGGGCATTTCGCTTCACCTGCCTGTCCTCCTCGATGTACTCCTGGTAGTATGATGTTTGGTCTGAGGAGCAGTTGTGTCTCTTCTGGTGGAGTTCTTTCCTATCTGCAATCAATTCCCATGTGTCATCACTGATCCAGGATTCCCAAACTGGCTTCTTAAACCCGAGGATTTTTTTCCAGCTGTTGCCATGGCATTCTTCATCTCTTCCCACCATTCTGTCGATCCCGGCATTGTTTCAGTCAGGACTGAATACCTGTTGCTCAGGAAAGCTTGGAACTGGGCCTCTGTGGTGGGGTCCTTCGACTTGCTTGAATCTTATCTCTTGGACTGAGTCTCTTTCTTCCTTCTTCTCTTCAGCTTGATCTTCAGCTTTACTGTCACCAAATGATGGTCACTGCACACGTCTGCTCCACGGTACGAGCGTACATCTTGCAGACATGGGGTTCTCCACCTTGGCCCAATCGCGATGTGCTCTATCTGGGTCTGAGTCCTGTGATCATTTGATATTGATGTGATCTTGTCATTATCATTATGCTGGAATAGTGACGACCCAATTTTCGTGATGTTCATTGCGCAGAACTACAGAAAGCTTCCACCATTATCAGTTCTCTTGCCATACACATATGGACCAAGGACGTGCTCAAAGCCAGACCGATCCTCTCCAATCTGTGCATTCAAGTCACCCATGATCAACAAGATATCATGGCGTGATACTTTTTCAACCAAGTCTTGAAACTGCTGGTAGAAGGTGTCTTTGTCTGCATCATCGTGGTCATTGGTTGGGGCGTAGCACTGGATGATGGTGACCTTGGTGTGTGACGTGATGAATCGTGCTGTCAGGTGGCGCTCGTTCACTGGCGTCCATTCCTGTAGTGCACTGCATGCTTGTCTGTCACGGGTTAGAGCTGCGCCGTCACTGTGGATGTTGTGATGACGACCTGAAAACAGGATGGTCATGTCATCTGATGTAAGTTTCCCTGACTCTGTCCAACGAGTTTCGCTAAGACCTAGGATGTTGACTTTGTAGGCCTTCATTTCCTTGAAGACTTGTGCCAACTTGGATGACTGGAACAAAGTTCTTACATTCCAATATCCAGTTCGTGTAACCATTTTTGCAGTTAGGACTCGAGTCATCGGGGCGCCAGCTTCCTCAGAGAGGCTTTCACTGGCGTCCGTCATTCTGTCCCTAGTTGGAGTCGACTGCTGGCTTGGCTGCGTTGACAATGAAGCGCTTTGAACTGTTTTCGTAGCTCATGTGATTTTACAGGAACAGGGTGCTAGCCTGAAGCCAAACCTCCTTGCAGTTATTGAAAGAGACTGTAGAAGGCAGTCGTCTCTGAAAGACCAACAGCCGATGTCCACTCACTAAGCGGTGGTTCGCCTTTGGACCGTACACATGGCCGTTAAGCTTCTCTTGGAAACTCCTCTGCCCTACCCGGTGCTTCCACAAGAGAAGTCAACGCCTAGTGGTGCCGTGTAAACATCACCCCCTCACGTGGCTCGGCCCACCAGCTTCAAACACATCCACCAAACTGTCGTCGCACCAGACATTATGGTCATTATGCGCGTTGTGTCCCTGCGATTGTCAGCGAGCGCAGGCCAACAACCCCTTATATCATATTCTATAACAAATTTATGTCCTCATTTTCTTCATCTTCAACCCTCCACCCCCCACCCACACCCCCTCGCCTTAAGTTCAAATCTTTACCAAGGCAATACAGTGATGACAGAGGGGTTGTTGGCCTCTGCGCTTGTGTTTTTTTTTTACCCCACTATTAGATTGTTCGTCTTTGTATTCGTCTGACTTTATTTAAGTTTAAAAGGCTGTGCCAGTCTTGAATAAAAGTTACTCTATGTTAGGTTTTCTTATGGGAGCAAGACTTACCCTACTTGTTTAAAAATATCTCTGTCCCCTTCCTCCCCTCCGCATGCACGCACTGACAATCGCAGGGACACAATGCACATAATGACCATAAAAATGTATGGTTTCGCGGTAGGTTGTCTTTGCTACAGGAATTTGTGTTTTCTTTCCTAATTATCCAGTTAAGCGGCTAATTTTATTTCTTTTCCTTTGTTTTCAGTTTATTTCATTTTATCTTATTTTACTTTGTTTTATCTATTTTTCATGATATAGTTTCGGCTTTCTTTTTTCTTTCTTTCACGCTTTGTTTCGTAGCGTAGATCAAGTCAACACTCACACTTGGTCCACAAGCACTATTAGGCATGTCTGTAACTGATGATTTTATTTTCTGATTCTGATCTGGCTGTTAAAGTTACCTTTTGTTTGATATATAGTCCGGTTAGGTATTTACTTTAATGTGATGTTGGCGGTCTCTCTATGGTTTTATGTAAGTTTACACACCCACACCTGCGAACACATACACCCACGTACACACGCACACACGCATGCACAGGTAAGCTCTCTCTCTCTCTCTCTCTCTCTCTCTCTCTCTCTCTATATATATATATATTATATATATATATTTGTGTGTGTGTGTGTGTGTGTGTGTGTGTGTGTGTGTGTGTGTGTGTGTGGGTGTTGCTATATCACATAATTTTGTGAATACACGTAAAATGAAAGTACCACTACTACCTCTACTACTTTACACACACACACACACACACACACACACCACACACACCACACACACACACACACACAAACACATAGGCCTACATATACTTACACACACACACACACACACACACCACACACACACACACACACACACACCACACGCACAGCACACATAATTTCACCACTCCTCTCTCTCTCTCTCTCTCTCTCTCTCTCAACACACACACACACACACCACACCACACACACACACACACAACACACACAACACACTCACACACACACGACACACTCACATCATCACCACAACACACACACACACTTCACACACTCACAGCAACACACACACACACAACACCAAACACCACACACACACACCACACACACACACACACAACACACACACACACACACACAACAACACACACAGTGGACAGAGAGATGACAGACTCTGATGAGTCGCACTGATCATACGCCAGCGGAGCACGTGAAACCCGTGAGTGTTAGAAAAGACAGAAGAAGCCTAGAGAATACTGGATGAACGGGTAACCATAACGTCGGAGTATAAAAGCGGTGAACCAGGTTTACGTTGCCTTCTGTACCCTGTTCCCTCGTGTGTTCGGTTGTTCTTGTGGTCTGTGGGCTTCTTCGTGGTTTCTTTGGTTGTGGCTGCCTCCTCTGTTCAGGATTAGCATGGGCCAGTCAGTTTCTCGTAAGTCGTGTTGTTGTCACTTGTAATGTTCCTTCACTCTTGCAACAAGGTTTTCCCTTCTCATGACCCCGTCTTTGGCAGTACTTGATTCATGGGGAACCCAGTTCAAACCATCGTCCCCCCCCCCCCCCCCCCCCTCACACACACACTACACTAACTTTTTGTAAGAGGGCTGCCATTAAAGTAAAAAAAAAAAAAAGGGCCCACGTATGTGTTTATTTGGCATTTGTGGAGCATGTAGGCTTTTTTTTTTTTACCCTTACCTTGACTGCAAACATACACATACACACACGCGCGCGCGCGCGCGCGCCACACACACACACACACACACACACACACACACAACACACACACACACACACACAGAAGAAGAGGAAAAAAGTCTTTGATTTAAGGACGTGAGTTTTGAAAGTGGGAAGCCCTTGAACTCATTTTCTGCTCTTATATATCTGTTGTAGTTGGAGTGTGTTTTTGTTAAAAGCCACGAAATTGCTGTGGTCTCGGAACAGGATGTGTGCGTTGTGTGTGTTGGGGGAGGGGCGGACAAGAGCGAGAGGGGGCACTGCCCTCCACCTATTAAACAACACAAAAAAATGGGGGGGGGGGGGGGGGGGGGGGGACAGAGTACCTTTCGGCTCCCCAAATATTTGAAGCCTCAAAATGCGAACGGCATAATTATTATGGTACACCTTGCCTCCCCCCTCCTCCGCCCCGCCGCCCCTCTCTCCTCTCCCTCTCCCTACTTCATACAGGAATTTGGAAAAGAATACCCTTTCTGAGAATTTGTAAAATGAGAGACCCCCCCCCCCCCCCCCCCCCGCTTTTAAAAGAATTTTGCCTCCCCCCTCTCCACCCCCTTGTTTAAAGTGAAGAATTCCCACCCATCCCTGACCTCATCCCCACCCCCTCCCCCTCAACTGCTTCTGTCAGTTCAGGCGGGCCCGCCCAGTGCGAAATGTTTTTCGACGCCACTGACTTAGAATGTGTTCTTGCTGCTCCCTGATTCCATAGAAATTTTAAGGGCGTCACGTCCACGGTTTACACTTTCAACTTCCAATCGCCCCCTACCCCCATCCCCACCCCCTGCTCCTCCTGCCCCCCCCCCCCTCCCCTTCTTTATGCATATATGGCCCACCTATGTTCAACATCAGTTTATTTGAACATAGGCCTATGTATTTATATTACCCCTGATCCCCCACTCTTCATTTTGTTCATCGCCTCTGGTTTTCTGTTTAAAGAAAAAGGTGAATTAATAATAAAACAACATTTTGATGGATTGCTCAAGGCATGAAAAATAACTAAGCATGTAACGTTTCAACCACTGAAGAAAGTACGTTGAATGTCATTGTAATTGACCAAAGACCATCCTTCTCTCTCTTACTCTTTCCCCTTCTCCGTCTGTCTGTCTGTCTGCCTTTTGTCTGTCTGTCTGTCTGTCTGTCTGTCTGTCTGTCTCTCTCTCTCGTCTCTGTCTGTCTGTCTGTCTGTCTGTCTGTCTGTCTTCGTCTGTCTCTCTCTCTCTCTCTCTCTCTCTCTCTCTCTCTCTCTCTCTTCCTTTCTCTTACGCTTTATTGTTATGATTTCCCTGTGGATTTTCTGTAACATGAATACCTTTTGTGTGGACTTCAATTCTGCTACAATGTCACTTCTGCATCATGTTGGCCTCTGTAAACTGTGTTGTTTCGGGGGGGTGGGGGGGGGGGAGTCGGGGGGGGGGGGGGGGACGCTGCTCTTATACACGGGAAAAAGGGATAAAAAAAAAAAAAGGCCTGTACAAATCAGCAGAGAGAGGATATAGGAATCGCTCACTGGCCAGCTCAATGTCCACTTCCTGAAACAAGGTGACAAGACAGTTTTGGGAGGAAAGGGTTCTATAATTATGGCATACAGACGACCTTTTCCACTACCTCTTAACCCCGTCCTCACTCCCTCCCGTCCAACCTAAATTCCCCTCCCTTCTCCCAACCATCCCCCCCCCACCGCCAATCCCACCCCACCACCCCCACCCCTACGTCCCTCTCGTCACTCCCGTCTCTAGAGAAACGTTGTAAATGGGAAGAAACGATACCATTTTTAAAGAAAAATTCTTATCAGGTTCATTGTCGTAATTATCCAGTTGGTAACAGGTCTTTTCTGGTGCAGTATACATATTGCAGAAAATGGCTGCCGTTCCAGCAAAGAAAATGTTTTGTTTTTTTTTCATACTCCCCTCCGTACAAGAGCTTTTATTCTCATCAAAATATACTAAAACTGATATTTGAAATCTGAAGCTGTTGTGTCATGTTCCAGTATTTCCATTATTTCTAAAGCTGAAAAGACCTGGATGAATGACGGAAAGCAGTGTTTGGAATTTAAAAAAAAAAGGGAGTAGGCCTAGTAAAATCAAAGTTCCCGCCTTTTTTCGTGTGCAGGCTTGTTTTTAAATGATTTATTTTTTACATACCTACACACACGGTCATTTACAAGCTGATACTGATAAGTTGAGATAGCCGGCACCCTCGACACGACCTGCTTTAATCCACCCTAAGACCGATTGCCGTGAGAAGATTCCATTTCATGCCCCTCTCCAGTAGAACAAAACAAAAAAAAACAAAAAAAAAACCCTTGATGTTTAGTTAGAATGAGCCGATTACTTTGTAAGGCGGGTGATGCCCTTGGACGTTTAAAGTGTAAACTGATGACCCATATATTTGTTTTTAAAATCTCTAATCTCAGTGCAATTCGGTGATTGTTCAATGCCGATTCAGTTCCAGTATGGAATCATGTTCATCTTTAAACCGGAAAAGGGTGCTCGTGCATCCAGCGCGCTGCAACCCCTCCCCCTCCCCCCACCCCCTTCTCCACACACAAATACATATTTCCCCCTTCATCAGTTCTGCAACAACCCTGCGTTAATGATTAGAATTGAGCATTTCTGATCATCTTCACTTGTGTCTGCCACTAGGCTGACCTTGATCGATAACAGATATAATAATGATAGTCAAATTATAGATATAGTAGTAGGCCTATTAATAATGATAATAATAGTCGGTGGAAAGGAATATAAATGATTAGTGAGCAAAAAGATGAAAGTACTACTGGAACAGGGAGGAAGAAAGGGGGGGGGGGGGGGGGGGGGGGGGAGGAAGGGAACCACATAGACCTACCTACACCCACAAACTTCTCTTCTTTTTTTCTTTTTTTTTAAATATATGTGAGCACTACAACTACAACAACTACTACTACTGCTGAGTAAAAGGCTAACTAACTATTTGAATGGGGGGGGGGGGGGGGGGGCGCGCGCCCACACACACACACACACACACACACACACACACACACATGCACGCACGCTTCTTGTATTGAGGGGGGGGGGGGGGGGGGGAGAGGCCCGTATTTAGAGGGCAATGAAATACCATGCTGCTGGGGAAAAAAAGATATGCATACGCAAAAATGAAACCCTCTTCTCCTCCTTTTACTTTTCCATGATCACGATAATATTAATGAAAAAATAAACTAATGGTATTCTACAATATGCACATAAAAGACTAAATCTAAAGATAAAGATGTACGTGAAAAAATAAAGTAGGTTAATGGCTTCTAAATCTGCAGTGACAAAACTGATACGCCGCCATGTCTTATAGCCTACCAGCATTGCGTTTCATACACAGGCGAGGGTGGGGAACGTGGTAGTATGAGAGGAGAAAGGGTAGGCCTAATGGTGTGGGGTTTGGAAATGTTATTATTGGTCATGTATTCAAATGTACCAATATTTGCACTGCTGGTCCGGAAAGTGGTCACCCTATCTGGGCCCTGTACTGGTAGGCCTACTAATTTAGCATGCAATGATGAAAATAAGAGCTACTTCCTTGTGACCTTGACTGTGACACCAACGGCACTGACATTTTATCATAATTATCATATATCAAATCAATGATTCATCTTACAGGCTTTATCAACCGTTTGCCTGAATATTCAGACAGAAGTAATCAACTTACTTTTTTTTTTTTTTTTTACATGAGTGCGCTGTTGCTTGTGTGATAGCTAGTTTTCTGTAGGGAAATTGGTCTGGAAGCGACTAAAAGCCTAGTGTATAATGTTTTTAAAACTGTTAAGAGTTTCCATGGTGGCAATGTGAGTTGGCAGATTTGTGACACAGGTTTATAACTCTGTTAGTAAAAAGATGCAGAAATGAAAATGAGAGAAAAATGATGCCAGTTTCAGTGGGTGTCCCCTTGTGTGTACACTGTTGTTGAAAGTGAACAGATTTGGTGTGGCGTTGTTACCAACATGGCCGCACAGGCCTCAGACATAATTATGAAGTACTACTCAGCTTCTGATGCATAGGCTTGGAAGTTGTTGGAAGTTCAATCTCTCCTTGGCTGTCAATGTACTAAAGTTTGCTTGGTAAAGCATTTCTTAACATTTTCTGTTACGTTTATATGCTTTCTTAGATTTGGGGCCCATACCACATTTCCGTAGTCATTAGATCTGCGTACCGATTAAAAAAAAAAAAAAATAGCCAAAGCGTTAAGTCTTTATAAGATCTAGTTGCAAAGTGTGGCGACTGCAGGCAGAAATCTAAACACATTTTAAATGTTATTAATAGCGAACCTTCAAGAAAACGTTGACAAACGAATCACAAGACAAATCCCTTCTTTTTGTCTTGTGATCCGTTCGTCTCCGTTTTCTTAGCGGTTCGCTATTAATTACATTAAAAATTTCTAAGTCTTTATGTACAAACTCGATGAAAGTAAACGAGTAAATAAATAAATGCGTAAGTCTCCGACAGTGTAAAAACGAATTCTGAAATCCCTCCCGTGGAAGGCCCATTGCCTCAATGAACTGGCGAACTGCTTAATTTTAACTACAAAAGGCCATGAGAACAGGGGAAGCAACGCTGGCTGACTTTCAAGTGCAGGCATACGTGCCGTTCGAAAATGCCTCAATGGGAAGTGAGGGCAAATGTTATCCTGTATTTCACCATAGACACTGCATTCATTGCGAGTTTGAAATGCTGCAACTCCTTCAGAGGTAACTTTCCTTCATCAGTGCATAAACGTCTGGCAATGTGAGGAAGAGAAAGACCTAGGTGTGACTTTCGACAAAAAATTGCTGTTGACAAACATATTGCGAATAGAATCAACAAGGCCAACAGAATAATTGGAATAATAAAAAGAACCTTTACATTTATAGAAAAGGACACATTTTTTTTACAAGTATATAAGACACTAATTAGACCTGTTCTTGAATATGGAAATACTGTATGGTATCCAATGCTAAAGAGACGATGAGAAGCCTAGAACAGGTTCAAAGAAGAGCAACAAAGTTTATCCATAATATGAAGGATTACTCATACCAGGAAAGATTAAAAGATCTACAACTTCCAACTCTTAAGGCAAGAAGAATAAGAGAAGACTTGATTCAAACGTATAAGACATTTAATGGTATTGATGATGTTGATAGGGCATGCATTTTTTATGCTCCACAGAAAGATACAACAAGGAACAACAAGGAACAGTGAAGATAAGATATTTAAACAGTATTCCAGAACTAATTTGAGAAAATTTACATTTACTAATAGATTGAGAAACCAAATTTTGGAATGAATTAACAACTAACATCAAACGTGCACCTAGTGTTAATATATTTAAGAACCTCATAGATAAACATGGATTAATAACTAAAATAAAATGTGAAATTTATGGATAATTAGACTGAGCTAGCCTATGACTGGACCAACAGACATAAAAATGTGTATATATATATTATATATATATATATATATATATATATAACACACATACACACAGAAGGGGCGTATAAACTTGTAAAGCCTAAATAGGCTAAGTTGTTTTGATACAGCGCCCCAAATCCTGATCCTGATCCTGATCCTGGCAAATTTTAATCGCTTTTCAGTGACTAGGCTAGATGTAGAGATCACATCCCTCTCCTTTTTTTTTTGCTGAGGACTTGTGATTGTTGGTCATTCCAGGATCAGGATCAGGATCAGGATTTGGGACGTATCAAAACAACTTAGCCTAACTCGAGCACATAACAGAAAGAGAGGTTTAGTGTAATCTTGAAATGTGTGAGGATGTGCCACATCCAATTTTACCTTTATTTGTCGATTTTCAAACAAACTCGGGGAAAACTTTTACCCCACACATCCTCGCTCGTGTTTGTTTTTGCTATGCCGAGTAACAAATGCAGGTCGGGGTAATTGGCTGAGGAAGTGTGGATAACTGGATTGGGGTGGTCATCGTATTGTTCAGGATCAGGATCAGGGGCGTTGTATCAAAACAACTTAGCCTTGTTCAGGCATGTCCTCAAAACGTGTGTGGTAGGAATGTCGGTAGGAATGTGTCCAAACATTTGTCTTTTTACCAGATCAAAGAATAAACGCCACCACCAGAAAGCAAAAAGAAAAAATGCAATTAAATTATGCAAAAAATATTAAAATCTGACATACAAAAAGAAAGCTTTTTTTTGTTTGTTTGTTTGTTAATCAGATTCATCCCCCTTCCTCCCTCTCCAAAAGAAGAAAAGAGAAAAGTTGCATTGCACTAGATATGCCAGTGCAAAACAGGTGTCCACCAACATAAGGGTCATAGAACGTGATGACAGGTGACAGCAGGTTGAGCAACAATCGCTGTTGCAACCCACTTATACCTCATTTCAGCACTCATAATTTTGGGGGTGAAGAAAAGAACTTATCAGCTCTTGTGGAACTCGGCAAACACTTAGGAAAAAAAAAATCTAGGCCCAGTTTAAGTTACATGGACTAAACAGGTCCCTTGTTATCTTTGGCTGCTTAGGTGAAGGCACACTTCAGAACTTAAAATGATGTGTTAGCTTCACACAAAATTTACCTCGGCAAGCTTAGTTGGAAAGTTATCAACATGAGAGTGATGTATTCCATCTACAAAGGTACATTTAAAATGATGTCAGTGTAACACAAAACAGTTTTTATTGGATGTGTCTGTCTCTTCTTTATGATGCTAAAAGGCAAAATGACCATGCATGTGACCGGCAGTCAGCATGAGGATGACAGTTTATGAAAGGGAGTCGGGAAGAGAGGACAGAGAAAGACGGGGGGGGGGGGGGGGGAGGAGGGAGGGGAAAGGGGATGGTGGTAAGAGTTGTGGATCCATAAAAGGTTGTTGTATGTGTGTGTGTGTTGTGTGTTGTGTGTGGTGTGTGTGTGGTGTGTGTGCTGTGTGGTGGTGTGTCTGTGTGTGTGTGCGTGTGTGTGTGTGTGGCTGTGCGCGCTGCGCATGTGTGAAAAGAGAATGGCAAAGTTGTGACAGAGGGAGGAAAGGAAGGGGATAGAGTGATGGGGGGGGGGGGGGGGGGGGGGGGGGGGGGGGGGGGGGTCAAGGCAGGCTAAAAAAAAATGTGAAGAAAAGCAGCATAGAGCAATGGTTAAAAAAAAGTTGGACATCCTGTTTAGCCAGCATAACACCAGATATTGGACACAGTTTAAGCAGTCAGAATCAGCACACAGTAATATCATGCCAATGTAAAAGAACAACTTTAATTCTTCCATTCAAAATAAAACAAAACTTGAACAAAAGAAAACCCTCGAAACTAGCTCTTACAATGAAATATTGCTACTCCAAAAACCAGTGATACATACGTGTAGTGGACCAAAGGTGATAGAGGTTGGTAGTGCAAAAGGAGTAACTAGTGGAGTACAGGGGAAAAAAAAAGAAGTTGGAGGATCCCACTCAGGCCAGAAACATATATTATATATATATATCCTTATTGTAATGTGTACAGATTGTAACAAAACACAACCAAAGACTTCATTTATAGTGGTACAGCAGTGGAATTTTCAGTTTGTGTTTTCCATCACAAAGGATGGCCTCAGTCAGCACGCCCCCCCCTCACCCACCTCCACCCCTATCTGCACACCCCTTCTGCAGCATCCTCTCACTTTCCCTCTTCCAGACCCCCTCCCTTCCCCTCTCTGTAAGACAGGACACTGAAATCACATGAAAACATAGCATTGTGTCGAAATCAAGGAACATTCAGGCTTACCAGGGTAGTCATTTCCAAATAATAATAATAATAATGTCAATTTATATAGCGCCTATTCTCTGAAAATTAGGGCTCTAAGCGCTTTACATAACCAACAACACACACGCACACACACACGCTTGTGGGCCCATGCGGGAGTGTACGTGCGCGCACGTATGCTCACGCACGACCACACACCCACATTCACAGACACACATGCATGTACGCATGCACTCACATCAACACAGCCTTCATGCACAAGCAACACAACCACCAGAAAACTGTCCATGCTGCCAGACAAAAGAATGAAGAAACAACAAAACAAACGCTACGCATTTTGATCTCTTTGGCTTTCTTCATAAAAGCCACATGACATTCAAGACAACGAAAACAAAGCAAGAACAGTCACTTCTTCTCCAATTAGGTGCAGAATGGATGTGGAATGGAAAGGTGGCTGCTGGGAGGGGAGACAGTGTGGGTTAGAATAATGATGATAGTAATGGTAAAGAAATAAAGAGAATAATACTACCACTACTTTTAATATTAAGAATGACGGTGATATAATCATACAGTCACAATAACAAAAGTGGTGATGTTATTGATAGTAATAATAGTGACTATACTGACAGAAGGGGGAGGGGGGGGGGGGGGGGGTTAGAGGAGAGTTGAATAATATAGTCATATAGCATTGATGATGATAACAATGGTGATAGTGATAATGATAATAATAATAATGATATTAATAATAGGAAAAAGATGGAGAAGAGGTGGGGGAGGAGAGGAAGAAGAAAAGAGGAGGAGAAAGCTAGAATCTGAGAAACATAGTGATGGCTATGATAATAATCATTATCATCATCATAGATTAATGACAGCAGCGATATATAGGAAATTGGAAAGATAGTAGGTTAGAATTTAAGGAATGTATTAATGCATGATGATCTTAATAGTAATGATGGTAATAATAATAGTTGTAACAGTTATCATGATAATAACCATATCAATGATAATAGTAGTAGTAGAAGTAAAAGTATTGATCTAGAAATATTAATAAAAATGATAGTAATCATCATAGTGATGATGATGATAATAATGTTAATACTAATGATGCTAATAAGGATAATAATGAAAAGAAAGTTTAATGGCACTGCTATTATTACTACTACCACTAATGATAGTGATCGGATTAGTGATAGGACAATAGCAATTTATTATCAAATAATAATGATAGGATTAGTGATAATAGGACAATAGTAATAATAATCATAATGATATGATGATTGTAATGGTATTAGCAACAACAATGACAAGAATGATAGTGATGATGATTGTGATGATGATGATAGTAATAATGTTGATAAAGATAATGATAAAAGTTGTATCAGTAATAATAACAGTAGGTGGAAAGGGATGGAAATGATCAATGGAGAAAAAGCTAATGAAAGAATTAGAACAGGGAGAGAAGGAGGAGCATGGTAATGATGGTGATGATGAGTGTAGTAATATTAGTAATGATAATAGTAAATGGAAAAAAAAAAAAGAAATGATCAATGAGTAACAAAAAAAAAAAAATCAATGAGTAACAAAAAAAGAAATGATCAATGAGTAACAAGCAAATAGTACCGTCAGAACAGGGAGAGAAAAAAAAAAGAGAAAAAAAAAAAAGCAGGGGAGAGGGGAATCTCCACACACACACACACACACACACACACACACACACACACACACACACACACACACACATTGATTGATTGATTGATCTTTAATATGCAAGGATGAAGATTTTAGGCCAAAGCCTAGTCTTACAATCTGTCCTTGTGACACATACTGACAATTCAACATAGCAACACTATCTACAATTCTACAATGATGAGCAGACTATTCATAAATGTAACAATGACATGGTGGATAGCTAACACAAGGAAACAAACAAACAAGCAGACAATCAAAACTACAGACAGAGAGGTAGGAGGAGTGGGGAGAAGGGGGGGGGGGGGGGGGGAGAGAATGATAGGTAGGGGGAGGAGAAGAGGGATGGTAGACAGAGTGTGAGTGGGAATGAGTGATTTAACTAAGTAGGTTATATGTTTAGACAGTGTATTGAAAGTATGGTTTACATAAGACTTTGCGAATGGACGCTAATGATTTTAATTGAGTAATCAAATTATTGAGACATAAAATGTTTGTGTAAATGTTTCTTGAAAAGTTTTCACGAATTCATATTTTGTAGACTAGGTGCGGGTAAGTTCCAGATTTATGGTCCAGAGTAAGCTAGGCTTGTTTTGTATTGGTCAGTGTGTGGGTAGGGGAAAAGGAATTTCTTCAAGCCAGAAGAGCTGTTCAATCTTGTTAAAAAGAGCAATGATATATCATATAACATGGCATAGACTCTGTCGAGATTGTAAATATAAATGATGCCATGCTGAATTCCAATTGCTTACTCAGAGGAAGTATGTTCAACATTTTTAGTTTTTCATCTGTTGATAGAGGTACGGCTGGGTGGAGTAGCTTTGCTGCACGTCTGTGGAGAGAATTCAGCCTTCTTTTGTGGACATCACTACTCCCGCCTCACACTGTTGAAGTGTAATTGATATGTGATTTTATGTGTGCATTGAAGAAAAGTTTAAGCACAGTACTGTTGACGTAGTGCTTTAATTGGGATAACAGGAAAAGTTTTTTTTTGAGACTACCTTGCATACATTATTGAGATGAGATTGCCATTTCCATTCTTTATCTGTCATTATCCCTAAAACATGATGCTCATCTACCTGTTCAATAGGAGTGCCATTCAACTGAAGTTTTAGGCAAAGAGGAGTCAATTAGTGCTTTTGGCGGGTAGCTATTATGGGTGTATGACCATTGAGTTTGAATGACACCAGTTTGGCATGTTATTTAGACTTTCCTGGAAAGATGTTTCTATTGTCTGTAGATCACTATCATTTGTTTGGAGTGACGAGTCATCAGCAAATAAATCTGTCGTGACTTTTTCATCTGATGTGGACAATGGTAAATCATTGATGAAGATGCAGAATAGGAGGTGGCCTAGTACAGAGCCTTGTGGGACTCCATGTGTGACAAGAGTTGGAAATGGGTCAGTGTGCTCTCTAGGGGAAGGACTTGGAATCTTTTCTCTGTTAGAGTTAGTTAATAGTTAAAATTTCATCTTCACCCTCTCTCTTACTAATTATGGAAGGAGCAACTTTCCGGTACTGGTCATTGAAAGGAATTTATATTTTTCTCAGGACTGTTAAGACTACTCAAGAGTAGCTTGGTAAGTTTTCCTTAGGCTTGTACACTTACTGGTGTGTTCACTACCAGGCATGCCCATAGTAGGTAGGAACCCAGGTTCTAAGACAAACAGAACCTGGTCTGTAGTTAAGTAACTGAGAGTCTGGCTTGTCCAGTTCTCACGCTTGCCCTCTGGCTTTCAGTAAATGTGTGAGATCTCAGCCAACAAAGATTTATACTAGCATACATATATCTACCATCATTATCAGTCTCCAGTTTCATTCAGAGTGAAACAAGGGGGTAGGAGACAAGTAATACAATGCTAAACAATGGAAATCAAAATAACACTTCAATGTTTTTCTTATCAATTAAGTTGAAGTAACTTGGAGTACACTTAGCCCAAGCAGCCCTGATGTGGCCCTTTGCGGTCGGCTGGGCTATAAGCAACATTATCTTATATTATCTTACTTAGCCCAAGTGCACATGTGGTTTAGACTTAAAGTCACTTACCACAAAGCATTCTGACAATCAACAGTATTCATAAATCAACAGTTTTGACATGGTATAGGCATACTGCTTTTCCAGTCAGAATTTATCATTCAGTTATGATCTCTTTTTTTTTTTTTGCTGTCCTCAACCTCTACGCCACATCAGAGGCAGTGCACCCACGCCGCTCATTCCGACACCCCGTCCACAGCCACAGCCCGGTCGGCCCCGCCGCAACCCCGGCCACCGGCAATCCACAGGGAGCAGTCAATGTCAAGTCGTCAAGAGGCAACCCACCGGAGGAGACACTGCACTGCTGCCGAGTTACTTCGGTGGTGTTCAGTGGCGCCTGTTCTGATCTAACATACGCAGGACACCACCTACTAAGCCCCCTACTGACGACAATAATTGCTTAGTCGCGGACGGCGTGAGTGAGCTCTCCCTCCGGAGGGCGCCACCACGTCCGTCCAACAGTTATGATCTTAACAGATAGTATTGAATACTGGCAGAAGTCAGATGGTTAACAAAGATTGTTAATCAGATTGTTAACATAGAATCACAACCAAGCATCTTGATAGTTTTTACCATGTTGGGGCAAACAAACTACTACAACAGAATACTCATTCATCATCTTGATAGATGTCACCTAGTATTGGCATAAAGTTATACTGTTGAATCACATGGCATACACACAATCAATGCATAGTCTCAACATTTAGAAACACAGTTTCAGCTTACAGTTCTTCTGGGTGGTCAGTGAATCTTAGGCAGGATCAGAGTAGGTGAGATAAACTTGCACTCTCTGGTTTACCCCTGTTGTAATTGTTGATTCACCCACAGCTGGTCTGTGGAGGGCAGTGATTGTTCACAGTGAGTTTCCCCTGTGTTACAGGCTAAGCCACCTTGTCCACTTCCAGTTCCCGTTGGCTTGGTGTCACTAAAGACAAAGAAAAGGGGAGGGGGAGGGTGATGGTCATCTCCCACCTCTTACAGTGGGAGGAACAGTACAGGGTTGCTTTAAGTGCGCCTTCAGGCTAATTGACAAAGTGCTGTTTAACATAATTGTGTCATTCATAAGCCGCGTGCACGATAGCATGCGGGTGGTGAATGTTGGGGTGGTGGTTGGGGTGAGAGCAGAGAAGGAGGGAGGTTGACAGTTTCTCTGAAGTATGCCATCTCCTTGCAGTTCGCTGAGCGAGTAGATATGTGGGAGAGGAGTGGCAAGGAGGAGTTGGGGGGGGGGGGGGGGGGGGAGATGGGCCTGGTGTCTTTGTGCTAAGTGGAAACCTTCCCTTTCTGTAGCGGTGCAGTTGGGGGGGAGGGGGGGGGGAGAGAAGAGGGAAGGGGGGGGGGAGACTTTTTTCAAAACCAACCTGATGGGCTGCGGAGAGGATGACTGAGGTGGAGGGGGCTAAGGAGAGGGGTGAGGGGAGAGACTGTGAGTTGATATAGATTTAAAATCTGGAGAGGAAAGAAGGGGGGGGGGGGAGGAGGGGGAGTAGGAGGAGGGTTTTGAGGAGTGGGTGTAGTACAGATGCGTGTGGTTGACAATTTTGTCTCACCATGTTTGACAAAGTCTGAAGCGGAGGTTTTGCCATTAAGCACCACATACTGAGTCCTATTGTTCAAGTATGATTGGAATAATGAGACTGTCGAGGAATGGTTTAAGCAGATAGGGAGTTTCTTTAAAGAATGGAATGATCAGCAAGATTAAATGTCTTTTTGAAGTCAAGAAAGACAACCCCTGTCATTTGTGATTGGTTCAGATTTGAAACCTGTGAGTCACACATTCGTGATAATGCTGTGTGGCAGGAGTGATTACACTGGAATCCAGATTGGACTGGGTGAACTAGTTTGTTTTCCTCCATGAACTGGATACTTGTGCATGTATGTGTTTTTTGAGGGGTTTGGATGGAATTGATAGTAAGGATATATGTCTGAAATTATTTGGATCTGACGAATGGTTTGATTTTTGGAAGGGGGATCACTCTAGCATTTTTTAACGCTTGAGGGAAGACATTAGTGTCAATAGATAAAATAATGTACGTAAGAGACTCAACAATGTAAGGTTAGAGCGAGTTTGAGAAGAAAAATGGGTATGTAATCTAGACCCATGCGTTTCTTATTTTTTAACTGCGCTGTGTGTATTCCTTCTTCATATACAGTAAGAGGGGGAATCTTGGGTGAGTTACAGGATCCAAGTCTTTGTTTGCAAAATGATATTAGGGAAGTCGGATATGTATATTTATTAGATACCCTTCTGATCTGTGAAGCTTGAGTAAGGATATCTGATAATGGCAGACAGTGTGCGTTGAATTTGTGCGGAGTGATGTTAGTAGTTGAATTTTGTGAATCTGTACGCTGTTTGTGTACAAAAGTGTTTATTGCCTTCCAGAGGGGTGCTGTGGTTTTTGCATCCGTAATCATTTGACTGAAGTACTCTCTTTGGCTTTTTCAACTTCATTTGAAAAAAAGTTTCTCTGCTCTTTGTATTCGTCAAATGAATTTGCTACCTTGCGTTGGTCACATAGAATCATTTCTTACAGCAATTCTGGTGTTAACCACGGGTCGTCTGCGGATGCCTTACTCTTTGTTGATGTCATGGTGCATGTTTATTTATGATGGTGAGGAATGTTTGTAACCAGAATGATAGTGCATCAATGACGTCAGAGTAATTGTAAGTAAAGTGAAATGGGGAAGTGCTTAAGTCGTAGAGATATGCTGTTTCTTTAAAAACTTTTTGAAGGAGCAGTACTGGATGGTCATGTGACCTTTGGTTGGTGATTTTGGAAGCCTGAAGAGCCATGTGCAGAAGACTGGACAATGACCACTAATACCAGAATGTACCACTGACACATCTAATATTGCAGATTTGTTGTTTGTGTATATATGATCAATAAGAGTCGCAGTTGTTCTAGTTATTCTCGTTGGGGTTTGTACTAATTGATGAAGTGCATTAGGTGAAAGTATGTTTGTCTAAGCTGGTTGTTGTTTTAACATATCAATATTAAAATATCCTGACAACAGGATATTTGAATTTTTGTGGCAGATCGATCCATCATTTGTACAAAGTTGTCATACCATTCTTATGTGGAAGATAGGTTTCTATGTAAATTTCCAATAATTAATGGCTGTGATTTGGAGTCTTTTATTTCAGTCCAGATATATTCCACAGTATTAGTTTCAAGATCAGTTCTGCATCGGGTAATGTTGGCTTTTGACTGATGAATGTATACAGCTAGGCCAGTATATTGGGGTTGATCACAGTCGTGTCTTTCTATTCTTAGTCAGGGATGCTAATAAGATTATCTGCGATGCGAGAGTGTAGTCTTGTTTCACTGACACCAAATACTTATACTGGATGGGAGAGAGAGAGAGAGAGAGAGAGGAGAGAGAGAGAGAAGGGAAATTTCTGTACAAGATGAAAAAAAGTTTAACAGTATTATTGCTACACTAACACTTCTAATATTAATGAGAGATTTAGTGATAATAGGATAATAGAAATTGTAATCCTATTGATGATGACAACAGTGATAATAGCAACCACAACAATGACAACAGTAATGATGTGGAGGAGGGGTAGGAAGAGTGTTGATGAGAGCAATGATAACAATGATAGCGATGAAAATAATAATGATAGTAATAATGATAAAAGTTATATTAGTAATAATGATAGTAGTAGGTGGAAGAGGATAGAAATGATAAATGAGTAAAAAGCTAATAGTGCTATTTGAATTGGGAGAGGATGGTGATGATAGTAACAATAGTGATGACAGTGATAATGATATAAGTAATGACAATAGTAGGATTAGTAATAATAGTAGAAGTCAGTGGAAAGGAATAGAAATGATCAATGAGTAGAAAGCTAACAGTACTATTAGAACAAGGGAAGAAAGGAAGTATAACTGAAAAAAAATCGGAAGGGCAAATGTATGTAAAAGAGGTGGTCTATGTAAACTGAAATGAAAGAAAATTAGAGTAAGAAGAGAGAGTGGATGAATATGTGAGTGAAGAATAGGCTGATGCAGTAAGTGGAGGGATTGAAAAGAGAGGAGAAAGGAAGCTAGCTGTAACTTACATTATAAGGTAAATAATTAGTATGGTAATGAATCTGTGGGGAGTACTGTGGGCTGGTGTTGTGGAGGTTGACAGGCACATGCTACTTTTTGATATTGATGACCAAGTGGGTAGAGGATTCCAGGTCTGGCAATGAGATGGGATTCCTGATAGAGTGCTGAAGTTGTCACTTGACCAAGTTGATGATTGCCAAGGTGCCAGGACTTTGACATGGTTGCTGTTGTGTTGGGGATGGTTGAAGTGCAGAGCGATTGGTTTGGGCCTATGATGGCGATATCAGCTAGTGTTCAGAGATGGGCGTCTTAAGTGTCTTAGGGATGTCTCACCTACAATCTTTCCACACAGTTCTCAGTGGATATAGCATACACAATGTTGTAGCTCTGACAAGAGTTACATGCATTTCATTTTGAATGAGCTTTTGGAACCATGTAGAATGGTGTCTGGTTTGATGAGGGGGGAAATTTTGCAGTTGGGGTTTGAGCCAGGAAAAGTACCTGGTGACTTAGGTGTGGAGATTTTGTTCAGTTTGGAGTACATGAGCAGGTCTTTGTTGTCAGAATCCTCGGTTTGGTCTCAAACTCAAAGGCAGGTATGTTGTTTTTTGCTACATGCCAGTAAGGGTAATAATGTTGAGAAGCTGCACTGCTGTGCTGTCAAGTTCTAAGGCATTACTTCTCTCACTCTGTGCCAGTCAAAAGATGTTCCATCTGTTTAGGCAGTGGGTCTGATAGGGACTTGCTGTCTGTCTGTCTGTCTGTCTGTCCCTTCCTCCCTTTTTCTGCAGTGTGTACATGCGCACAAGCATGCGATTGTGAGAGGAAGGGGCTAAAGGCAGTTGTCAGCACAGTGAATAGGGCAGGGAGGGAAGGGGGTGGTGGGTGCCCTAAGTGTGACCAAACCCCTATTTTTTGCCTCCTTGAGGCTGTTGTAGTATCATCACTAGATTCGTCATATAAAGCATTTAGTTCAATGTTCTAACAATGAAATCAAAGATAATTAATCATATTCAAGCTGTTTCCATCGTCAGACCACAGCTTGCACATGCATTTGGCGGCAGTCAGCCAAGTTGTGTTTTTTTAATAGTCTTGTTTGAATTATCTTTACTTAGAATCGGAAGGGGAAGCTGCACATCTTTCACACCAGTAGATGTGCCCCAAGCCACGTTTAAAATGGTAGTATAACGAATTGGTTTGGCAAGTTCATTTTGTAAAAGTTGCCCTTTACTGCTAAAGTGTGTTTAATCTGTTTCTGTAGAAAGGTATTTTCGTTATCATAGCAGTGATTCAGTGCTGCTGTGTTGTTCATTGTGCAGGGCCTGCTGCAGTGCTGCTGTGTTGTTCATTGTACAGGGCCTGCAGCAGTGCTGCTGTGTTGTTCATTGTACAGGGCCTGCAGCAGTGCTGCCGTGTTGTTCATTGTACAGGGCCTGCAGCAGTGCTGCGTGTGTTGTTCATTGTACAGGACCTGCAGCAGTGCTGCGTGTTGTTCATTGTACAGGCCTGCAGCAGTGCTGCTGTGTTGTTCATTGTACAGGGCCTGCAGCAGTAGCTGCCGTGTTGTTCATGTGCATGGGCCTGCAGCAGTGCTGCCGTGTTGTTCATTGTACAGGGCCTGCAGCAGTGCTGCCGTGTTGTTCATTGTACAGGGTCTGCAGCTGCCGTTTGTTCATTGTACAGGGCTGCAGCATGCTGCGTGTTGTTCATTGTACAGGGCCTGCAGCAGTGCTGCGTGTTGTTCATTGTACAGGGCCTGCAGCAGTGCTGCTGTGTTGTTCATTGTCGGCCTGCAGCAGTGCTGCTGTTTTCATTGTCAGGCTGCGCAGTGCTGCTGTGTTGTTCATTGTACAGGGCCTGCAGCAGTGCTGCTGTGTTGTTCATTGTACAGGGCCTGCAGCAGTGCTGCTGTGTTGTTCATTGTACAGGGCCTGCAGCAGTGCTGCTGTGTTGTTCATTGTACAGGGCCTGCAGCAGTGCTGCTGTGTTGTTCATTGTACAGGGCCTGCAGCAGTGCTGCTGTGTTGTTCATTGTACAGGGCCTGCAGCAGTGCTGCTGTGTTGTTCATTGTACAGGGCCTGCAGCAGTGCTGCTGTGTTGTTCATTGTACAGGGCCTGCAGCAGTGCTGCTGTGTTGTTCATTGTACAGGGCCTGCAGCAGTGCTGCTGTGTTGTTCATTGTACAGGGCCTGCAGCAGTGCTGCTGTGTTGTTCATTGTACAGGGCCTGCAGCAGTGCTGCTGTGTTGTTCATTGTACAGGGCCTGCAGCAGTGCTGCTGTGTTGTTCATTGTACAGGGCCTGCAGCAGTGCTGCTGTGTTGTTCATTGTACAGGGCCTGCAGCAGTGCTGCTGTGTTGTTCATTGTACAGGGCCTGCAGCAGTGCTGCTGTGTTTTTCATTGTCAGGCTGCAGCAGTGTGCTGTTTGTTCATTGTACAGGGCCTGCAGCAGTGCTGCTGTGTTGTTCATTGTACAGGGCCTGCAGCAGTGCTGCTGTGTTGTTCATTGTACAGGGCCTGCAGCAGTGCTGCTGTGTTGTTCATTGTACAGGGCCTGCAGCAGTGCTGCTGTGTTGTTCATTGTACAGGCCTGCAGCAGTGCTGCTGTGTTGTTCATTGTACAGGGCCTGCAGCAGTGCTGCTGTGTTGATTCATTGTACAGGGCCTGCAGCAGTGCTGCTGTGTTGGGTTCATTGTACAGGGCCTGCAGCAGTGCTGCTGTGTTGTTCATTGTACAGGGCCTGCAGCAGTGCTGCTGTGTTGTTCATTGTACAGGGCCTGCAGCAGTGCTGCTGTGTTGGGGATTCATTGTACAGGGCCTGCAGCAGTGCTGCTGTGTTGTTCATTGTACAGGGCCTGCAGCAGTGCTGCTGTGTTGTTCATTGTACAGGGCCTGCAGCAGTGCTGCTGTGTTGAGGGACTTCATTGTCAGGGCCTGCAGCAGTGCTGCTGTGTTGTTCATTGTACAGGGCCTGCAGCAGTGCTGCTGTGTTGTTCATTGTACAGGGCCTGCAGCAGTGCTGCTGTGTTGTTCATTGTACAGGGCCTGCAGCAGTGCTGCTGTGTTGTTCATTGTACAGGGCCTGCAGCAGTGCTGCTGTGTTGTTCATTGTACAGGGCCTGCAGCAGTGCTGCTGTGTTGTTCATTGTACAGGGCCTGCAGCAGTGCTGCTGTGTTGTTCATTGTACAGGGCCTGCAGCAGTGCTGCTGTGTTGTTTGTCAGGGCTTTTTCATTGTACAGGGCCTGCAGCAGTGCTGCTGTGTTGTTCATTGTACAGGGCCTGCAGCAGTGCTGCTGTGTTGTTCATTGTACAGGGCCTGCACCGTGCTGCTGTGTTGTTCATTGTACAGGGCCTGCAGCAGTCTGCTGCTGTTTGTTCATTGTACAGGGCCTGCAGCAGTGCTGCTGTGTTGAGGGATTCATTGTGCAGGGCCTGCAGCAGTGCTGCTGTGTTGTTCATTGTACAGGGCCTGCAGTAGTGCTGCTGTGTTGTTCATTGTACAGGGCCTGCAGCAGTGATGCTGTGTTGAGGGACTTCATTGTACAGAGCCTGTAGCCGTGCTGCTGTGCACTGTTTGGGCCAACAGGGGCTGAGTTCACACTTTGGGTTCTCCCCTTGGTGCATGGTTCTGGGTTTGATGCTGTGACTGTGAGGAGTTCAGATCCCTGTTGAGTTTGTCACACATTTATTTTGTCTCATGGGTGGTGGTGTACCTGCCAACTTGATCAGATCAGCTGGGGTGGAAGCACCTTGTTCCCATGAAGTTTGTAACCTGGTGGACATTGTGTCACACAGTGCTCACAGAGAAGGAGTTCAGTCAGTCCTCAATTATCGGTCATGGCCGGAAAGCTGGCTATTTATGGAGACATTGTTCATACAGCTGCTCACAGAGAAGGAGTTCAGTCAGTCCCTCAATTATCCGGTCATGGCCGGACAAGGCTGGCAATTTATGGAGGACATTGTGTCATACAGCTGCTCACAGAGGATGAGTTCAGCCAGTCTGTTGCTTATATGGTCATGGCCGGACAAGGCTGGCTATTTAAGGAGGACATTGTGTCATACAGCTGCTCACAGAGGATGAGTTCAGCCAGTCTGTTGGTCATGGTCATGGCTGGACAAGGCTGGCTATTTAAGGAGGTAGGTGACTTACCCTATGTTTCTCTCCTGCCATGTCATGCACTTCAAGAATTTCGTTTAGTACACTGCACCTGAGACTTGTGCAAGTTTGCTGGCCTTTCTCCAGGGTCTGATTCACTAAAATTCAGTCAAACTCTGGATCTCAAGGGCAGGGGAGGTTAGCATTCCCCTCTGGCATCACATGGGGATTAAGTTTTACTCACTTTAAAGAACTGTTAACAGTATCATGGCCTGTAGTGAGTCTGTGTGGTGTTGGGCTGGTACTGTCCTGCCAGTGACAAACCACACACGTTTCTGGTGTGTGTCTGAGTGACAGCTTGTCAGGGGACTATGACATCCATGGGAGGGGGCTGACTGGATGGAGAGGGGGGGCTTCTCTACATGTGCAGGGTGATTTAGATGGATTCTTGCACCACCCCAGACCATTCACTTAACATCAGCCATGGCCTTCCATGTGAGTCACACACACATCCTTCCAACTTGTAGTATTGCTGTTGTTACCAGAGCCACTGGTACAATGAACGGCTGTCATGACTTGAATACTGAACCCATTCTGTGTCATGTCTTGAATATTGAACCCATTTCTATGTCATGATTTAAGTACTAAACCCATTCTGTAATGAATTGCACACTAAACATATTTGAACCTATTTTGTGTCATGATTTGAATACTCAACCCATTCTGTGTCATGACTTGAATACTGAACCCATTCTGTATTATCACCTGAATACTGAACCCATTCTGTATTATTACTTGAATACTGAACCCATTCTGTATTATCACCTGAATATTGAACTCATTCTGTATTATTACTTGAATACTGAACCCATTCTGTGTAATGATAATTGATATGAACACGGAACCCATTTCTGTGGCATGACTTGAAACTGAACTCATTCTGTCATGACTTGAATACTCAACCCATTCTGTGCTATGAATTGCGTACTGAACCCATTCTGTGTCATGTCTTGAATACTGAACCCGTTCTGTGTCATGTCTTGAATATTGAACCCATTTCTATGTCATTTAAATACTAAACCCATTCTGTAATGACTTGCACACTAAACATATTTGAACCATTCTGTGTCATGACTTGAATACTGAACCCATTCTGTGTCATGACTTGAATATGAACCCATTCTGTGTCATGACTTGAATACTGAACCCATTCTGTATTATCACCTGAATACTGAACCCATTCTGTGTCATGACTTGAATACTGAACCCATTCTGTGTCATGACTTGAATACTGAACCCATTCTGTGTCATGACTTGAATGTTGAACCCATTCTGTATTATCACCTGAATACTGAATCCATTCTGTGTCGTGACTTGAATACTGAACCCATTCTGTATTATTACTTGAATACTGAACCCATTCTGTATTGTTGTTTGAATACTGAACCCATTCTGTATTATTTGAAATCTGAACCCATTCTGTATTATCACTGAATACTGAACCCATTCTGTATTATTACTTGAATACTGAACCATTCTGTGTAATGATAATTGATATGAATACTGAACCCATTTCTGTGGCATGACTTGAAACTGAACTCATTCTGTCATGACTTGAATACTAACCCAGTCTGTGTCATGACTTGAATACTTAACCATTCTGTGCTATGACTTGAATACTGAACCCAGTCTGTGTCATGACTTGAATACTTAACCCATTCTGTGCTACTAACTTGCATACTGAACCCAGTCTGTGTCATGACTTGCATATAGTGAACCCATTCTGAATGGTTTTTATTTCTCTCTCAAAAATGAAAGCGAGGAAAAATTAACATAAGACTTAACAAAACCAAAGTAAATAGAATTTTAATCCGGCATCACCCGCTTCAAAACCACCTCACCCCACCACACACACACACTGATTGACTGAAACCAATTTATTGTCAGATTAACCCATGGTTACCCCCCCCCCCCCCCCCCCCACACACACACACACAGTCACACATACCACACACTTTATTGCAAACCCCACCCCTCCTAGACTGTATCCTGGGTTGACTCTTATTCAAGCAGGGCTCATGTAGGTCTTAAAAAGTCTGGAAAAGTCTGGAAATTTGAAGTCCATTTTCCAGGCCCTGGAAAAGTCTGGAAAATCACAAAATGGCCTGTAATAGCCTGGAAATGGAAGAATCAAGCACAACTGCTTGATATTATACATGGCTGCTTTAATTTTCGGCATCATTTAGCGTTTATAATGCACAAAAATTTTTATTCCGTGCCTTCAAATGTGATATTTCGTGATTGTGTACTTTCACTTTTGCCATCAAATCACTTCTGAGTTACTTCCCCTACATCAAGGTCTTAACAACTGGGTCTTCTGGCTATTTCTGCCCTTGCTGCTTGTTTGTGTTTCAAGATGGGAAAGTGGTCCTTCAGTGCGCTTTGGCTTTATAACGTCACTTTAAGACATTGCATTGTGAACAAAGCCTTGGAAGTGGTATTGAAAATGCAGGTCTTGGCCTGGAAAAAGTCTGGAAAAGTCTGGAATTTTGAGTTGCATTTCCTGTCTGAAGCCTGTCAAGTTACAGGATGAATTGATCCAAATGTTGGGCAACTCCCACCCTCACCTGCCCTCTGCACCCACCTCCCCATTCCTCTTGCCACAACACGGAACAAACTAAGGCCAGTTTAAAAAATGTTTTTTTTAACCATCTTGGGTGATGTGCCCTCCCCTCCCCCCATTGCCCCACCACACTGCATCCCTCCTATTTCTCCCCACCCCCTGCCCTTGCATGCCCCTCCTTACCCTCCCTGACCTTCCAGTCCAGACATTACCTCTATCATGTAAACGAACCATTGAGACAGAAGTCCTCTCTCTCTCTCTCTCTCTCTCTCTCTCTCTCTCTCTCTCTCTCTTAGGAAAGTGGAATATGTGGATATCCTGAGCAAAGAGTGCCTGAACTGAAAATAGTGCAGTTTGGGAATGACTTTCTGGTCTGACCAAGAATGTGGTCTTTCTCATGCTTGCTGTGTGTCTGGTCTAAGGTCTGATTACAGATGTCGACCAAGGTAGTCTAGTGACTGACTTTATTGAGGCTCTGATGTATAGTGTGGTCATGTTTTGTGTACTGGCGATCATGTGTGCTTAGTTCAGCCGACGTGCACGGCTATTTGGATGCCAGCTTGGAAGTACAGATCTCCTTGGTTGTTAAATGCTCCAGAGTGTGCCATATCTGTTCATGGGTTTTGTTTGCTATCAGTTCTGTTGGCAGATTTTAAAGAAAACTTCTTTCTTCGAAGAGTGCAGAGATGGAATTTTCTATAACTGCGGTGGACTGTCTCTCTCTCTCTCTGTCTCTCTGTCTCTCTGTCTCTCTCTCTCTCTCTCATATAGCACACACAGACAGACACACACGCACGCACGCAAACTCATACACACACATACAGCACTTGTTAGTATACGCAAACACAGTGTTCAGCAAGCGTAAGCACAGTTAAAGCAAATTCATGATGCTTACAGCTAACAACTGGTTAAAACTGCATGAAAGCTCCGAGATGTTAACTTGAAGTCTGTCTTATGCTCTTGCGTTTTGCCCCTTCGTTTTAAGCTGCCATCTGATGTGTCCCATGATGATTGACAAAAAATCTGAAGCTCTGTGCATAATCAAAATACAAGTAAACTGCCAGCATTATATGAGGTAAGGAAATCTGTACTAAAAGATGTAATCAGAAACCTCACATTGTCCTGCATCCCTCCCATTTCTAATCCTCAGTGACATACTACATTGTCTTCTGACTATCTCTTCCAGTGACATGCATATTTCTCGTTTGGCGGAAAAAGCATGTGTCTTGTCTCTGCATGATACAAGCATCACTGGCTAGATGCACGCAATCACATCTCACGTCATTATGAATGACCGACCGCTAGATGAATAAGAAATTTCATTGATAGGCCCACAGACCCTGTTCAGAGGTGCTAGTTTAACATGACTTAGTCGCTGCTGCTGCTGTTGTTGTTGTTGTTTTAGGATAGTTCCACCAAAATTGCTTTTTTTCTCCTTTTAGAAATGTTTTGCTGGTGCCTCCCTCTTTCCTGTCAGCTGATTAATGTAAGAAAAGCAAGAAGCAGGCACAAATGAAAATGCCTGCCAAATCAATAACTAGATGTGTGTTGCAGGACTTGCAAGTCAATGTGCGGTTGGCTAATGCTGCATTCTTAAATCGAATCACTTTCACAGAGCTTTTCTGCATGTGCTTGAGACTGATGTGTGTAGTGTGACTGATGAGTAATGGCGAATGATGCCTACATTGTGACTGGTGTGTACTATGACGTGTAGCACTCTTTGAATTGAATCCATCTCGCAGTGTTTTTGGTATGTGCTAGTGACTGATGTCTAGTGTGACTGAGTGTGTAGTGTGACGATGTGTGTATTGTGACGATGTGTGTAAATGTAACTGATGTGTGTAATGTACTGATGTGTATATTGTGACTGATGTGTATTGTGACGGATGTGTTATTGTGACGGAGTGTGTAATGGACTGATGTGTGTAGTATGACTGATTGTGTAATGTGACTGATGTGTAAATTGTGATGATGTGTGAGTATGATGATGTGTGTATTGTGACTGATGTGTGTAATGTGACTGATACTTGTGAGTTGAATTTAACTGGTGACAGCCCTGATGTGGCCCCTTGCGGTCGCCTGGGCTATAAGCAACATATCTTATCTTATCTTACTGTGACTGATGTGTGTACTGTGACTGGTGTGTGTATTGTGACTGATGTGTGTATTGTGACTGATTGTAACATGATGTGTGTATTGTGACTGATGTGTATATTGTGACTGATGTGTGTATTGTAACTGATGTGTGTATTGTGACTGATGTGTGTACTGTGACTGATGTGTGTATTGTGACTGATGTCGCAAAGAGTGTACCAACTCTTTGACATACAAGGCGTTGTATGCTGACCTCTTTTCGAAATTCCCATCCTATCAGAAAATTTTCACTGACGGTTCCAAGTCTGAAGATGGAGTGGCCTGTGCAGCCTATTGCCCTGGTGCTCCTCAAATATTGTTGGAACATATTCTTTCAGATGCTTCTGTCTTTTCTGCTGAACTTACTGCTCTGGTTCTGGCATTGAAGATAAGCTCTCAATCAGCAAAGAAGGACTTTATGGTTTTGTCAGATTCACTGTCACTGTCAGCTTTGGAGGCCATAGCTGGTAGTAACCTTCAGCATCCCGAACTTTTACACTTTTTGAACTTTTTACAAAATGGTTACAACATTATTCTGGCTTGGGTTCCTGGTCATGTTGGCATCGGAGGGAATGAAATGGTTGATCATTTGGCCAAGAATGCCACAACAGAGAAACTGTCAAACACATCTATCCCCTGCTTAGATTTGAAACCCAAAATTAATGATTATGTCAGAGACCTCTGGCAGGAGGATTGGAATACACAGACGGATAACAAACTCTTTCAGATCCGTCCAAACCTTAAGGAGTTCCTCTCATCTACGTCTGGTGGTCGTAAAGAAGAAACAGTTCTGTGCCGGCTGCACACCGGCCATTCGTATTTTACCCATTCATACCTTTTAAAGAGTGAAGAAGCTCCGTGGTGCATTCCATGTTATGTGCCACTCACAATGAAACATGTTCTTTTAGAGTGTTGGGACTTGCATGATGTGAGACACAAACATTTTACAGCAGATTCCTTGAAAACCTTGTTCAGAGACGTTCCGCCTGACACGATCTTTGAGTTCTTGAAAGAGATTAACATTTTTCATCGGATCTGAGTTCTTACAGTGGAAAGATTTTTAACAAACTTTCGGATGGGTTTTTCGATGTATTTTAAAGAATTGTGTGAATGAATGACTTGTGAGTTGATTTTAACGTGGTGACAGCCCTGATGTGGCCCTTTGCGGTCGTCTGGGCTATAAGCAACATTATCTTATCTTATGATGCGTATTGTGACTGATGTATGTATTGTGACTGATGTGTGTAATGACTGATGTGTGTATTGTGACTGATGTGTATTGTGACTGATGTGTGTATTGACTGATGTGTGTATTGTGACTGATGTGTGTATTGCCACTGATGCGTGTATTGTAATTGATTGTAACTGATGTGTGTATAAACTGTATTGTGACTGATGTGTGTATTGACTTATGTGTGTATTGTGACTGATGTGTGTATTGCCATTAATGCGTGTATTGTAACTGATTGTAACTGATGTGTGTATTGTGACTGATGTGTGTATTACCACTGATGCGTGTTTTGTAACTGATTGTGACTGATGTGTGTATTGTGACTGATGTGTGTATTGGCACTGATGCGTGTATTGTCACTGATGTGTGTATTGTCACTAATGTGTGTATTGTAACTGATTGTAAGTGATGTGTGTATTGTAACTGATGTGTGTATTGTGACTGATGTGTGTATTGCCACTGATGTGTGTATTGTAACTGATTGTAACTGATGTGTGTATTGTGACTGATGTGTGTATTTGTCACTGATGCGTGTATTGTCACTGATGTGTGTATTGTCACTGATGCGTATATTGTCACTGATGTGTGTATTGTGACTGATGTGTGGTGTGTTGTAAGTGATGTGTGTATTGTGACTGATGTGTGTGTTGTGACTGATGTGTGTGTTGTAAGCGAAGTGTGTATTGTGACTGGTGTGTGTATTGTGACTGATGTGTGTGTTGTAAGTGAAGTGTGTATTGTCACTAATGTGTGTATTGTGATTGATGTGTGTATTGTCACTGATGTGTGTATTGTCACAGATGTGCGTATTGTCACTGATGCGTGTATTGTCACTGATGTGTGTACTGTGACTGATGTGTGTATTGTCGGTGTACTGCACTCTTTGAATTGAATCCAGCTCTGCACCATGTTTCTGAGGCATACGCTAGTGAACTGATGTGGATGTTGTGATTCTGTTGCACAGGGGACCAGGGACAGGGGAGCAGTCCCGTTCACCCAGCCCTGGACCATCCAGGAGGTCCCATACTTCTCCTCGCTTCTCCCCCTACGCCCGGACGGGTAATGATGGTGCTGCCGGTCAGACGACCCAGGCCTCTAGGGTAGGTCCCCCGGCTGCTGCCGTAGGTCTGTTAGGCGCAGACAGTCATGGAAACGACTCCACCACATACAGCAGGCACGACCAGTCAGACAGCACTATGGAGTTTGTGAGTGCTTTGCAGTCCACTCCAACACACAGGCACACAAGCACACAGACAGACAGCACGGGGTTCACCTCGGCGCTAGAGGCCACCAGCCCTCTGCACGACGATGAACCCCAGCCATCCACATCTACCGCTAGGTCCCCAGGGCAGCAGCCATGGCGGGTGCTTTCACCCGCCAATTCCCCTGTGCCTGTCTTGTCCTCCACTGTCATGTCTGAGTCTAATCATGACCAGGTTAGGGAGTGGGAGGTAGAAGGGATGGAGGTGGTAGAGGAGTGGGAAGAGAGGGAGGAAGAAGATGCAGGAGGGAGGGAGGGAGGAGGGAGGGGGGTGGTAGATGTAGAGGGTGTGACAGACGCAGGGCAAGATAGGGAGGGGAGGGGGGTGGCAGTGTTAGGGCAGAATGTGGGAGGGTCAGGTCATCAGTCCCCACCTGCAGAAGATGCACCTGCACCACCTGTGGTTGTGGATGAGGGGGCAGACCATCAGCCCCCTCAACAGGCCCAACCAGCACCACCTGTGGTTGTGGTAAGGGCGGCAGTCCATCAGCCCCCTCCACAGCCCCAACCAGTACCACCTGTGGTTGTGGTAGGGGGGGCAGCCCATCAGCCCCCTCCACAGGCCCAACCAGTGCCACCTGTGGTTGTGGCAGGGGGGGCAGTCCATCAGGCCCCTCCACAGATCCAACCAGTACCACCTGTGGTTGTGGTCCAGGGGGCAGTCCATCAGCCCCCTCCACAGGCCCAACCAGTACCACCTGTGGTTGTGGCAGGGGGGCAGTCCATCAGCCCCCTCCACAGGCCCAACCAGTACCACCTGTGGTTGTGGTAGGGGGGGCAGCCCAACAGCCCCCTCCACAGGCCCAGCCTGCTCCGGCAGTAGGAGAGCCGCTGTTGCGTCGCTCGGCCCGTGTCAGAAGGCCCCCTGACCGGTATCAGTCTATTGATTTCAGAACAGACGCCTATTTAAGGCGCCAGGAACGGAACAGGAGGAGGAGGGCCCGGCGTTTAAACGTCGCCTCCTGTTTCAGGCTACAAAATCTGCCCTGTTCCTGAGGTGGCCGTAAAGAAGAAACAGTCTTGTGCAGATGGTGGGGGTTTGATGTAGATCAGGTCAGGGTTAAGAGTTGTCATGTAGAGGGACATAGTGAACAAAGGACCAATCTACCAGTTCATAGCGTAGTTAACTTTAAAGGGATGGGAGTAGATAGTTTGTGTAGATAAAAAGATTTAGTCTTTAAGTATGTTTGTTTTGATGGTGTTGCTGTATTAACCTTGTTCTTATTGTATATTCAGTTCTGTAGTGTTTTGTCTCTTTATTTTGATGGGCACAGCAGTAATAATTTAAAGAGCACTAGTATTGTAAATTTTTGTTGCTGCGTAATAGTTGTGATACAATAATTATAATTTGATGTATTAAAAAAAATCCTATTTATTAGTTTTGGTGCTGATAAGATCAAAGTACCAATGAAAAAGAAAAGGAAACTCTTTTATGTAGAATAGCCTAAAAAAAAAAGTAGATATGTTTATTCATGACCAGCAGCAACTATTAGATTGAAATTTGAAGTGGCATTTTGTAGGAAATGGCCCGGGCATTAGGTATAGGTTGAATATTAGGGTCAGGTAGGGATAGATCATGATAGGTAGTTTAGGTTAGCTCAGGGAGACCGGCAGCACCACATTTAAATTTTGTACATATAAATTTTGTATTTGCTTTTTTTTTCAATTGACGTTATTGGTTTCTGTGTATGTGGCTTCAATGTATTTGCTCATCGCTTTTCTAGTGGACATGAAACATATTTGATTATTAACCGTTTATGTAGTTAAAGATTCCTTTGATACTTTTTTTTCAATTCACATTTTACAAAATGTGTCGTTCTTTTCTTTCTTTCTGTCTTTAGTTTAACTTATTATTTCTGTTGGGTTCTAGAAACTCATTCATAAAATAGTACACACATGGATGTGTACACACACACACAGACACACACAACACACACACACACACACACACACACAACACACACACACACACACTCACTCACTCATCACTCACACGCACACACTTTTTATCTGTCTGTCTGTCTCACTCTGAACATGCTCTGAACACACAAGGCACACCACATGTTGGCACTGCACCGTATCTCTCTGATCGTGTGACCATGTACACTCCCTGTGACTCTATGTTCCTCTGACTTGCAACTTGTTCAGCAACACCATTTCATGGATGAGATGTTTACATACTTAGCTGTTCCTATCCCACTATTAATGTTTCCACCCTTCATCTGAGTACTCCTGTTCTTGAAACCCATTCTGTTCTCCTTCTCACCTTCCCGGACATAACTTTTTTGTCTTGCCTGTCTTGTCTACCCCCCCCCCACCCCCCCCTCCCCCCCACTCCCCCCCCACTCCCCCCCCCACTCCCCGCCCCTTCTGGTCTTTTCCCAGATTCCACTCACATTTCCACTTCTTTGCTGTAAGTTTAACCCTCATTTGGCAGATGTCTGTTCACACCTGTCTAATCTCCTTTTCCTGCATTGCCCACTCAGCTGTTTTTGTTTTTGAAATCCACATTCCAGTCTGGCCATTCATCCTGCCCCTCTGCTAATCCTGTTCTCGCTTCACTTGTCACTAATGTCGCCAGTCTCTTTCCGCTCTGTTTTCTGATTCCCTGACTCTTGCTGCCAAGGTTTTGTTTCCCTTCCTCAAGCTGGTGATTTTGAGGATGCGCCTTTCCCTTCCCAGACCCACCTCTGCACGTCTGCATCTGACCCTGGCTACTAATTCTTATCACTGCCTTTCTTTGTATTTTGATTTTTTAAATCCACTGAATGTGTGTTACATTTTATCCCAACCACCATCACTTATCACCCCTAACCCCTATGCGTCCACCCGTGTTACATTTTACCCCAACCACCATCACTTATCACCCCTAACCCCTATACGTCCACCCTTTCCCATTCTGACCTCCATAGTATACCCCACTGTTCTTCATAATGTTGTCTTCCCATTATCATAAACTCATATTTCTGCCCTGCAGTTAATCCACTGAATGTGTTACATTTCACCCCAACCACCATCACTTACCACCCTTAACCCCTATGCGTCCACCCTTTCCCATTCCTACTCCATAGTATACCCCACTGTTGTTCATAATGTGTCTTCCCATTGTCGTTAACTCTTTCTGCCCTGCAGTGGCACACCCCCTTTCAGTTGCCTTCCCCGATTCACACTACTTCTATTTCCTCTCATCTTTTCCTTTTTCCCATTTTTTTAAAGAGAGAAAAAAAAATCATGCCTGTCATTTGCATTTATTTTCATTTTTACCCTTTTCACTCTTTCCTGTTTTTGATTTTGAAAAAAAATCTGAAATCTTGCTTTCCCATATAACCGTTTTCTTCTCAGTTACGGTTCTGTTGTTTCTCCTACAACTATTCCATCTGAAACCCTTTGCCTTGATTCACTTTGATTCTTGGTTGCATCCTTTACCTGAGTCATTAACAACAAACAAAGGCATTAGTTTTAAAAAGTAAGAATTTGATAAACCAAAAATCGCAATAGTTGGACACCAAAACTCTGATAAACCAAAAATCGCAATAGTTGGACACCCATCACCTTCATTTGGGCAGCTATTTTGTCAAGAAAAGTGCCACTTGGTTTTCTCTGTCCCTGACTGTCCATTCAGTGTGTGGCTTAAAACATAGTTCTCTCTCCCTCTCTCTCTCTCTCTTCTCTCTCTCTCTCTTCTCTCTCTCTCTCTCTCTCTCTCTCTGTCAGGCAGCAGTTGTTTCTTTATTCACACAGTTCTCTCCTGTGATTCACAATTGGTGTAGTACAGTCAGATTTATACTAGCAGAATGTATCTTTTCAACCTGTTTGGCAACACACACACACACCCACCCCGTGGCACGAAACGTGGTCAGCGTCGCGGACTTCACCGCTGGATGTCTTGATGTTCGAATCCCATCAGAGTCATGTGGTTTTTCTGCCCGACCGGCTCCTACCACAATTGATGTTGCTGTGGATCAGTTTGAAGATGGGACCACACAGTCGAGTTTCATCCACTTAATGGATGCGTTTCTGAGAGTGTTGCTCAAATTTCCTGACCAACACTGCAGGTGCCTGTATATCTCGGGCCTGGTTGACGCCGGGATATATTATGAAAGGAAGCGTAGGTACAGCCTGTCATGTAGTCTCAGACCGAAATGGAAATCTGTAGCATCATCTTAATCATCCTCATTTCATCGATCAGCATAAAAAAAAATGTCTCAAATTCTGTGGCCTTCATGCCCTGCTCTCATGGTGACCTCAGTTTCGATGTCCTCTCCACGTCTCTGGCCTTGGTTTGGTTCCGTCGGGGTCACCGGTATCGGCGAGTCCATGGGAGCTGTCGTTGGACGACGTGGTGGCGCCCCGGAGGAGAGCTCACTCACGCCGGCTCCGCGACTAAGCAATTATTGTCGTCAGTAGGGGGCTTAGTAGGTGGTGTCCTGCGTATGTTAGATCAGAACAGGCGCCACTGAACACCACCGAAGTGACTCGGCAGCAGTGCAGTGTCTCCTCCGTGGGTTGCCTCTTGACGACTTGACATTGACTGCTCCCTGTGGATTGCCGGTGCCGGGGCTGCGGCGGGGCCGACCGGGCTGTGGCTGTGGACGGGGTGTCGGAATGAGCGGCGTGGGTGCACTGCCTCTGAGGTGGCGCAGATTTTGGGGACAGAAAAAAAAAAAAAAAAAAAAAAAAACACACACACACACACCACACACACACACACACACACACACACACGCACACACACAAATTATCTTTAGTATGGTAATGATACTTGAATGCTGCTCAGCAGAATCGTTTTTGTTTTGTTTTGTTTTGTTTTTTTTCATTTTTTTTAAAATTCCGTGCTTGGCATCTGGTGTGTCACTTTCTTAGTAAATGTTCAGAAAGTCCAACTGCCTGAAGAGCTTGGCTATGATGTCATCAGAAGTGTGTGTGTATATGTGGGCAGGGGTTACTGCCCCCTGTGTTGCATTTTTGTTAGATTGGCAGCCAGCCTTCAACTTGCATTTATGCGAGTGCTATGATGCGAGATTTATACTTAGTTCATCGTTTCTTGTCCACTAGAAAGGCGATGTCATATTTGATTTTTTGTGTTGAGAAAAAAGTTTCCTATGTTGATTAGGAAGTTCTGGAAGTGTTGTCTTTGTCATGACTGTGTCAGTGTTTGTGTAGTTTATAAAAACAAAAAACAAAACAAAAAAACCTAAAGACAATTTGAAAAAAACAAAAAAAAACTTATAAAATGTAAAAATGAAAAAAAAAATTTAGAAAAATACATATGGCAAAAAAAAAGTTTCCTATGTTGATTAAAAAGCTTTGGAAGTGTTGTCTTCGTCATGTCTGTGTCAGTGTGTGTAGTTTATAAAAACAAAACAAAAAAAAAAAAAAACTAAAGACAATTTGAAAAAATGAAAAAAAAACTTACAAAATATAAAAATGAAAAAAAAAAGGTTGCTTGTTAACATACTTTTCTGGTGGTGAGTTAGGAAGACTTTTTATCTTACCAGTACCCAGAACGCACATGCAGCTTATTTAAGTACTCCGCTGCTGCCATTTGGAGAGGGTCTCATCGAGTGTAGGCACTGGATGGTATGAATGCTTTCCTGCTTGACGCAAAGCTCATGTGTCCAGGCAGATTCTGAGCTTACTGCTGCGTTTATCAATTGTGACCAGAGAATGCATCCAGTCTGTAGGCTGATGACTTTGAAGTGTGACATTGGAAATGACTTCACTTTCTTCGGTCTTTTACAGCACCACTGGGGCATATCACCCACTGGATACTGGATTTTGACAGGGCTGGGACAGAAGGAGGGAGGGAGGGAGGAAAGGACAGGATAGACAGGTGAAGGTGTGGGGAATTTCTGCACTTTGCAGAAAAAGGTTGTGTGTGTGTGTATGGGAGGGCATGGGAAGGCCGGTGGTGGGGAGGGGGCATGGCATGGAAGACAAGATGAGGTGTGCAAAAAAGGTTGTGTGTGTGGGAAGGCATGGGAAGGCCGGTGGTGGGGTGAGGGGGGGGGGGATGGGGCGTGGCATGGGAGACAAGATCAGGTGCTTGTAATGGTGAAAACATCATTGTGTGTTCTCAGTGGTAATCACTGTGTTGCTATCACAGCACAGCTGAAGGATCAGGCAATTAAGAGGGCTCAGTGAGAGTACTCTGTGCACAGCACAGCTGAAGAATCAGGCAATTAAGAGGGCTCAGTGAGAGTACTCTGTGCACAGCACAGCTGAAGAATCAGGCAATTAAGAGGGCTCAGTGAGAGTACTCTGTGCACAGCACAGCTGAAGAGTCGGGCAATTAGGAGAGCTCAGTGAGAGTACTCTGTGCACAGCACAGCTGAAGGATCAGGCAGTTAGGAGAGCTCAGTGAGAGTACTCTGTGCACAGCACAGCTGAAGAATCAGGCAATTAAGAGGGCTCAGTGAGAGTACTCTGTGCACAGCACAGCTGAAGAATCAGGCAATTAAGAGGGCTCAGTGAGAGTACTCTGTGCACAGCACAGCTGAAGAATCAGGCAATTAAGAGGGCTCAGTGAGAGTACTCTGTGCACAGCACAGCTGAAGAATCAGGCAATTAAGAGGGCTCAGTGAGAGTACTCTGTGCACAACACAGCTGAAGAATCAGGCAATTAAGAGGGCTCAGTGAGAGTACTCTGTGCACAGCACAGCTGAAGAATCAGGCAATTAAGAGGGCTCAGTGAGAGTACTCTGTGCATGCTTGCGTATGTGTGTGTGTGTGTGTGTGTGTGTGTGGTGTGTATGTGTTTGTGTGTGTGTGTGTGTGTGTGTGTGTGTGTGTGTGTGTGTGATTTGTGTTTCTTACAATTCAGATAAAAAGGCTGACAGCAGTTGAAGTTCTTTAATTTTAACAACACAGCTTGGAAGAACATGGGGAGGGGCGAGGAGGGATGGGGAATGGGGTGGGTGGGGGAGGCTGGGGGGGGGAGGGGGGGGGGGGGGGGGGGGGAGGGGGAGGGGGGGGGGGAGGGGGGAGGGGGGGGGGGGGAGGGGGGGGGGGGGGGGAGGGGAGGGAGGGGAGGGGGTTGGGGGGGAGGTGTGTGCATGTGTGAGAGAGTGTGTTGTTCACATAGCAGGGGTTCTATGTTGCAGAATTAACCAGAATTGTGCACTTCTGCAACAAGCACAGCACTTTGGTATATTGTTCTTTACAATGTTACAATTGATTTCAGATTTGAAGCCACTTCAAAAACGTTTTTATTTTGAGAAATAAATTTTTTAAATGAGCCAAAATTGCAGACGATTTTCTAGCTCGAGGTGCCCCAGTGAATATTATCAAGCAAAACGAATGTAAACTAAATTATTTTCTAATAGACAACACATTGGACAAGAGAAGTTCGTTATGTATATAAATGTCTTTGAGGATTTGTATGTTGTGTGTGAGCGTGCCTGCAGATTGCATGCGTGCCTGCGTATGTGCCTGTATGTGTGTGTGTGTGTACATGTGCGTGCCTGCCTCGAGGAAAAAGAGAGGCAGATAGAGGGAAAAGACAAACAGAAGCAGAGATAAGAAACAGAGAAGTCTTATGTTTGTAGAGGGTGGTAATGTCTTATGTTTGGAAGGGGGCATAGAGAAAAAAGAGAGAGTGGTAGATGAGTCTTATGTTTGAAGGGCATAGAGAAAAGAGAGAGTGGTAGATGAGTCTTATGTTTGGAAGGGGGCATAGAGAAAAGAAGAGTGAGAGAGTCTAGTTGGAAGGGCATAGAGAAAGAGAGTGGTAGATGAGTCTTATGTTGGGAAGGGGGCACTTGAGGGTGTGTAAAGAATGAGAGAGTGTAATAAGGATCTTATTTGAAGGCATTAGGTGGTATAGGAAAAATAATTATATATATATATATATAGATGCATATGGAGTGTTCACATATGTATTTGTCTATGAGTATGCATACCTGGATGGTGGAGATGGTGTTTGGGGTATATATATCTCATGCTCTACATGTGATGTTATAGATATGCTGTATATGTACATGGGGTGTACATAGGAATAAGGTGGGATGGGAAAATTGGGGGAGGGGTATAGAGAGAAAGTGATGGAGGAGAGGTCGTGGGAAAGGAAAAGAGCTGGAATGATTCAAACTAATCCATCAATCATCAGTCATTTTCCTTTTTCCACCCCCGATCAGCATTATCACACCAATGCCACCACATTATCTCACTTATGACAATGATCATCATCCTGTAGTACTGTAGATCTCACTTATGATAATGATCATCATCCATCAGTCTGGCCCCTTGCGGTCGGCTGGGCTATAAGCAACATTATCTTATCTCTTATCTTATCCATCAGTCATAGCATATTTCCTCTATTCCCCCAACTGGCATTAACATACTAAGGCCAGTGCACTATTCCACTTTTGTAAATGACCATCATCCCACACTACTGTGAATGATACTCACACCATGACAATAATCATCATCCATCAATCATTGTTTACCTCCTTCATTCCCCCAACCGGCATTATTACACCAATGCCACAACATTATCCACCTTATATAACAATGATCATCATCCTACAGTACTGTTGATCTTGAATTATCCATGATTATCACCCATCAGTCATCCACCCCCCACCCTCCCCCACCCCTCCCCATCCACCCTCTTCCTGAACCAGCAGTATTATACTAATGCCACCACATTATTTCACTTACCACAATGACCATCATGCTACAGTATCTCACTTACGACAGTGATCATCACCCACCAGTCATTGATATCTTCCTTTATTCCCCCAACTGACACCATTGTACCAATGCTACATTATTCCACCTACATGACAATGACCCTCACCCTATAGCACTGCTGATCCCAAATGTTCACCATCCATCAGTCACTGGAAATACTGTCATCCAGTGATCACCTTCATACTGCAATATATATATGGCAATGAGGAAGCTGACCATTTGGCAAAGGAAGGAAAACAGCAGCCCCAACTAGAACAGAAAGTCTCCTTCGAAAAAATCAAAAACATTATCAAGGAGAACCAAAAATCAAAAAGGCAGATGGCTTGAGCAGCACCCTACTTCAACAGGAGGGATGGACACTACCGGATGCCCAGATCAGACCTTTGTGAGACTGAGGACAGGGCACTCCAGACTGAGACATCACATGTCCACTATATTCCACAATGGCAAGTCTTCAAACCATCCATGCAGTACAGCCCGACGACCTAGCCTGCCAACACACCGATGAAGGGAAAGCCCTATTGACCACTGGAGGGCCTTCGCCAAACAGCAGCCTTCGCCAATACCTCCAAGGTTCCTACCTAAGTGAACAAGGAAGAAGACCATCCTACAGTACTGTTGATCTCTAATGATCATCATCAGTCATTGACCCCCCTCCCCCCCCCCCCCCCCTCAACCAGCATCATTATACCACTGCCACCACATTTCACCTGTGACAATGATCAGCATCCCACAGTTACCACTTTTAAAATCGCATGTTATGATTCCAGTAACAAAATGATTATCATCCTGTAGCACTGTTGTTATCAAATGACCATCACCCATCAAGGTTCCCATTTTTTTTTTAAATTTTAGTAACAAGAATGATTATCATCCTGTAGCACTGTTATTATCAAATGGCTATCACCTAATAAGCTTTATTATCATTATTTATATATTCATTTAAAACCCCTGTGTGTGTGTGTGTGTGTGTGTGTGTGTGTGTGTGTGTGTGTGTGTGTGTGTGTGTGTGCATGCATGTGGATGTGGATGAGTGTTTGTACATATGTGTGTGTATATGTGTGTGTGTGTGTGTGTGTACTTATATGTGTGTGATAGTGTTGATTTCACCTATGACAACGGTCACTATTCATCAGTCATTGACATTTCCAATTTTATGCTCAGTTGGCATTATCATACCAGTGCTATCATGTAATTTCACTCATGACAATGATCAACATCCTATAGCATTGTTTATCCCACTTATGACAATGATCATCATCATCATTTAAAAAACAAACATATATATATATATAGTGTGTGTGAGACTGAGAGAGAGAGAGAGAGAATGGGTGTGTATGTGTGTGAAAACTCCCCACAATTAGTCTCTTTTGACCATAATTCACCCATAATACCCTCCCCTCTCTTCCCCCCTCCCCATCCCACCCCTTTTTTTCCCCAGCAACACTATTTGCATGAATTTCTCCACCCCCACCCCACGCATACGTTTGTGTTGGAGGAGAGATATGAACTCTTCTCTCTCTCTCCCTCTCCCCCGTTCCCCGTTTCCACCACCCCCCTCCATATTCTGCCCTCCCCCCCCCCTTTTTTTTTTCCCCCTCCTAACGATATCTTATCACCCATTGTTCATTTCCATTCTCTTCCAATCATTACTATCATTACCCACACCCCCACATACAACTACCCACACATAACTACTATCATCACCATCACCACCCATTAAATTGTTCATTTATTTATTCATTCATTTATATCTTTTATATTCTTTATTTACTTATTTTATTTTATTTCATTTATTTATTTATTCATTTTTATTATTATGGTTTTTTTTTATTTATTTTTTTTTTAACTTATTTGGTGTTATGGGTGAAAATGAATGACTGTACAGCATACGACTCCCTTTTTTGCTGGCGGCCATCTTGGAAATTGCTCAAATACACAAATTTTCCTTCTTTTTTTTTACATAGACCTGTATCTGGTTATGTTCAGGCATGAAATTGTCCTTCTCAGCCAGACTTGGTGTTTGTAGCATTAAATGAACAATTATGCAAAATATATTCCAATTTTTGTGTCAGCCATTTTGAAAAATGCCCACAAAAACACGTTTATACAAATTTTTCATGGTGGCTCTAAATCAGGTTTTGTTCAGGACATAAAACTGGCCATCTCTGCCAATTTGGTGCTTGTTGCATGAAGTGCATGATTTTTCGACATAGAACCCCCGCTAACAGGGGCAACATTGTTGGGGACATATACTAGCTCATTCTGTTTTCTGTGCAGGTGTTGCAAGACTGCTGAGGACGATCTAAGGACTATTTGGAGGGCTGGTGATGAGATGAGGTAGGTGTGTGTGTGTGTGTGTGGGTATGTGTGTGTGCATGTGTGTGTTGTGTGTGTGTGTGCGGGTGTGTGTGTGCATGCGTGTGTGTGTGTGTGTGTGTGTGTGTGTGTGTGTGTGTGTTATTTTACAGAGTAATATTATTCTTGGGTTTCTGCATTACCTTTGTTTTTTTTTATGTAGGTGTCTCAGGATGACTACAGACAGTAGACAGAGAGGAGATCTGAATGTGAGACGAGTGTGTGCATTTTTTTTTTTTTTTTTTTTTTGAGGTGGAGATTATAGAAGTGGATGGGAGACAGAGGTGTTAGGGAAGAAGGGAAAGGGAGGCAAGGGTGGGGTGGGGGGGAGGGGGGGGGCTGGAGATGGGAGAGGAGGGAAGAAGAAAAAGGGAAGGGTGACAGGGAGGGGAAGGTGTGTGTGTGTTCACAGGGGCAACATTTGGGGGGCATATGCTAACTCACTGTGTTTTCTGTGCAGATGTTGGAGGACTGCTGAAGAAGACATTGGACCACTTGAAGGGTGGGAGATGAGGTGATGGCTGCGTGCGTATGTGCATGTGTGTGTATGCGTGCACGCATGTGTGTGTGCGTATGTGTGTGTGTTTGGTATTTACAGGGTTAACATTGTTGTTGGATTTCTCTGTTAATTGTGTTTTCTGTGCAGGTGTCTCAAGATGACTGCAGGCATTGGACAGAGAGGAGTCCAACCAAGTGTGGAGATTAAAAGGCGACCTCCACCGTCTCCAAAACCTAAGCCGTCTCCACCTGCAGGCAAGTCTGTCTGAGGGTCTGGTGAACAAAGAGTCTGGTGAACGAAACAAAGCTGTCCATCTTCAAAGCAAATTTTGGATCACCTAAGGCGGTAATTTATTCTTTTTTTTCTGGTTTTTTTTTTCCTACGGCCGAAATCCACCTCTTCATTTTTTGGCACTTTACACTGTCGTCTTCATCTGCCAAAAAAACAAAAAAAAGTGTAAGAAAAAAAATTTGCACTGCTAGCTTTTTTGAGTAGGCTGTCTTTTTTATGACCACTGTCTTTTTCCTCTTTTTTTTTTTTTTTTTTTTGTAAACCGATCTCTCACACACCATGCGTAGTCTGTCTGTTCTCTTACAAATGGACATATTTTTGCTGATTTTAATGTTTTGCCGTTTGATACAAAGTGTCTGGGTTTGTACATGTCCTCATGTGTGGTATACCGACACTCTCACTCTCATAATGTGCTGCATATCATACAAAGAGAACAAAAATGAACAAAACAAAAGACTGTTAATTACTTCCTTTTCTTTCAGTTCCCCCACCCCAAGTCATTTTCGCACATGTCGCCTGACATTTTTTTCAAATGGGCAAACTGAGTAGGTTTTTATATGACGAGGTATGTAAGTACTAGAACATACACTGCAGTATAGTGCAACAGACTTGTGGATAATAAAAGGAGACACAGATAGAAAGGGAGGGAGAAAGATAGGGAGAGAGAGAGGGGGGGGAGGGGGAGACAGACAGACATGCAGGCAGACAGAGCGACAAACAGACAGAGAGGGTTGGGGAGATACAGTGTGTGTGTTGTGTGTGTGTGTGTGTGTGAGGAGAATAGAGAGAGAGAGGGAGAATGTTTACAGAGAGACAGCGAGAGCGACAAGCATATAAAACTCATATACATAGTTATGTCACCATATACCTAAACCATAGTAATAATAGAACAGACAAGCAAGCAAACAAACAAGCAAAGAGAATAAAGTTTATCCATAATGAATGCATATGTAACCAAGATAAGTATGTAACATCTCTTAGTTTGAGTTCTCTGTCAAATATTATTTGTAAAGAAATAGGAGACGGCGTCTTTTATAGATATTTCTTCTTCTTCCGTTGTACGACCAACATCATTTTGCTGATGGTTTTGTCGTATTTGGGGAGATTGCCGAAGATTGCGCTGTTGTGAGGATTTGTTGAAAAAAAAAAAAAAAAAAAAAGAGGAGGGCAAGGGGGTTGGGGGTAATGGGGAAGGGGTGGGTGGGTGGTTGTTTCAGGTTCTAAAGATGGGAGGCCAGCCTGGACTTGAAGCAGTCCAGTGACTCAGCTGTCACAACCTCCTGAGGCAACTTGTTCCATTCTGGTATGGTCCTTGGAAAGAACGTCATCTGCCTGTACCGCGTCGTGCATGTTGGAATGTCGTAGCTCTGGTCATTGTTGATCCTCGAGCTCAGCCTGCTGTCAGATGGTTTGGGCAGGTACGTGGAGTTGATGGAGATGAGTCCGTGATGGAATTTATAAAACATCTCCAAGCGGGCTTTCTTACGACGCTGTTGTAGGGAAGGCCAATCAAGAGAGTCAAGGATGGAGTCGACGCATGATGTTTGGCGGTGGCGATTTGACACCCATCTTGCTGCTCTTCGTTGGATCTTCTCGAGGGCCTCAATCTCGTTTGCAGTGTAGGGATCCCAGACGGTGGCTGCGTACTCAAGAAGCGGGCGAACAAGGGCTTTATACGCAGTTTCCTTTGTTTTCTTGTTGCCGATCTTGAGGTTGCGCCGGACAAAGCCTAAGGTCTTGCTGGCTTTCTTCGTGATGGAGTCAATGTGAGATTCCCACTGCATATTGTACTGGATGTTGACACCAAGATATTTAGTGGTGTTGACGTTTTCGATATTCTGGCCATGTAGCTCATACACAGGGGCAATCTTGTTCCGCTTCCGAGAAACTCTCAGCGTTGAGCACTTCTGTGGATGGAACTCCATAGACCACTTCTCCTCCCAGGTGGTAAGGGAGTGTAGGTCTTCTTGCAGCACTCTCATCTTTTTTCTTCGTGATGGTCTTGCTGCACATGGTATCGTCGGCAAATAGGCGGACTTTCGACTTGATGCCATCAGGAAGGTCATTTATATATAGAAGAAAAAGACTCGGCCCCAGGACCGAGCCTTGAGGGACACCGGATTCTACAGGTAGAAAATCAGATCTTGTTCCCTCCACCACCACAGCCTGCTGTCTGTCCGCAAGGAAGTCCTTAATCCAGGCATTGGTGCAGCCTACGATGCCGTAACGACGTAGTTTGTGGACCAGTAGGGTATGGCTAACTTTGTCGAAGGCCTTTGAGAAGTCGAGGACGATAGTGTCCTCCTGGTTTCCCTTCTCGATCTCTCTGGTCGCTTCGTCCACATACCCTAGGAGTTGAGTCTCACATGACCGTCCGCGTCGAAAGCCGTGCTGCTCTGGACAGAGAATCTCATTGTTCTCAAAATGGGACATGATGTGGCTGGTGATGATATGTTCCATCAGCTTGCAGGCTATGCAGGTGAGGGAGATGGGACGGTAGTTGGCTGCGTTATATCTTTCTCCCTTCTTGAAGACAGGTGTGATGTTGGCATGTTTCCAGTCCTGCGGCAGGGTACCAGAGGAGTATGAAATGCGGTAAAGCAGGGTGAGGGCTGGAGTGATCTCATCTGCAACCATCTTCAAAAGTCTGGGGTAATGCCATCTGGGCCACAGGCTTTATTTGGGTCAGGGTTGAGCAGAAGTTTCTTCACGCCGTCTTCCGTGATGTTGATGTCATCGCATGCTGGGTAGTCTGGAAGTTTTGGTCCAGGGGGGCACCGCTGTTCAAACTCCTCAGCTGTAATGGTGTCTTTGGGGCTGAATACAGAGTGGAACTGGGTGTTCAGGATCTGTGCTTGCTCCTTGGGGTCGGAGACAAGTTTCCCAGCTTCTTTAAGTGGAGAGGACGCCCACTCCTTCTGTCCTTCTCGCTTTGATGAAGCTCCAGAACTTCTTCTTGGAGGTAGTCTGGCATTCTCCTTCGTCAGAGATCAGGCCTTCTACGTGTCTCCAGTAGGCACGACGTAGGCGTTTCTGGACAAGGCGCTTGAGTGCCTTGAATTCCTGTCGGAGGGCCTCATCTCCGTTTTTCTTCATGCGCTTGTGGATCCTATCTCGTCTACGTATGAGTTTCTTGGTCTCATAGTCAACCCAGGGGAGGCTTGGTTTGGGTCTGGTTTGCTTATGGGGGACGTGATCTGAGAGGGCTTGACTCAGGCCAATACGGATTTCAGACCATACTTCCTCAACATTGCTCTTCTCGTCAAATTTGATCATGATGTGATCGCTCATCTTCTGTGCTGCCTCTTTAAGTGGCTCCTTACATTCCTCAGTGTAAATGGGAATGAGTCGCTGGGGTTGGCATTTCTTTGGGGGATGGATCTGCAGCTCCATGTACACTGTGTCATGGTCAGCAATACCAGGGAGTGTTTCAGTTCGTGGGACAAGGTTGGAGTGGTTTGTGAGGAACAAGTCCAGGGTATTATTTCCTCTTGTTGATGGACATTTTTCCCAATAATATGAGTAGTTTATGTATAAGTATTTGTCTCTAGGATATCTTGATCTATTTACACCGAACAAAACATCCACTGCTGTCAGTGTTATTTTACTATTTGTTTCTATATATATTTTGTATTCTAAGAAACTCACAGAACCTTTTTACGACCACACAGTCGAAGAAAAAATGTTCTGTAAAGTCTATCTATCATTACGGTAAGAACATTTATTATTTTCTGCAACTTTCATTTTGTTAAGCATAATATTGGTCAGGTAAATGTTGTGTAAGATTTTCCAGTGTAGGAAATCTTGTGTCTTTGGTGGCTTCTTTAGCTATGGACCATGCTGATTTGTCTAATTCATATCCAAATGTGATGGTGTGGAGGGGTAAGGGGTGTGCAGGTGAAGACAGGCAGATGGTGATAGGTGCAGGAACCAAGGGACAGCAGCCAGTCAAGAAGACACACAGGACGACGTGGAGTTATTCTTCTTTTATTTCTCTCCTATGGCAAGGAGCTCAAACCAGGAACACTGCCTGGGAACTCTCTCTCTCTCAGCACTCAGCACACTGAGCACCTCTCTCTCTCTCTCTAGCGAACACTCTAGGCAACACTCTTGGCAACACTCCTCGGCAACACTGCTCGCACTCACGCCGCGCCCCAAATATATACAGCTTGCCCGGACCGCAAAGAAGACAACGCAGCGCCGCACACAAAATGAGCCTCGCGAGACAGCAAATGACAAAGTTTGTGCTGTCTGTCGCAGCTTCTGCGTTGTCTAGCTCGCCGTCCGTTCAAAGTATCCAAACATATTTGACATCCATGAAAACCTCAGAACCCAAGGAATAAAATGCAATAAGTCATATTTGACTATTATGTGGCTGTGTAAAGTTATTGGTGATTAAAGTCCGAGAATGAACCCACTTTTAACGAGTTTACGTCATATTTTCCTTTATTTCGATGAAAAATACTGAACAGCATGAAATAATTTTGTAATGAATGAAAAGCTTGAATTTCGCTCTTTCTATACATATAAATTTCATTATCTAAAATGCCGTCCAAGCGGAGAACTTTGCGTTTAAAGTTTGATAGAAAACACAAGTTGCTTTATCGTCACATGGCCGTCGCCATGTGCTTCGAACACGATCTCCGATAAAATGTTATTCTGTTGAAATGGTCCATCGGATGATAATTTTTATATATTTTCGGTTGCTTCCATCATAGAAATGGAGTTATTAAAAAGATTTCGATTGGGAAGTCCGAATTTCATAAAACGACAATTTAGATCAGAACTCCGACAATCAACAAAGAAAGCGACTCGCTCAAGGGACCGGCGCCGTCAGTCATTTCGTATAGTCGCAAGCTTGTACAGAAAAGATCATAGGCATGCGATATACGAAACGAGAGCTTATGGACTTTACTTTCAATGTGCGTTCATGGATTCTTTGGATCCTCTCATACTTTTTGTGAAATCAAGAATTATTTACGGTTTGTTCGTCGGACAGTTCAAAATGGCGCCAAGATTAATTTGGTCGAAATACCAGTTTTAGGGAAAATATGGGCTTCTCAGTCCAACACGATCATAATGAATAGAATACACTAATTTGTGTGACTTCAGCAACATATACACAACTATGTAGGTTCTGAGGTATTCATGATTTACAGAATTTACACAATAAAAATGAGATCAATCGATCAAGGGAGGTAAGGGGGTGATAACTCATGAACAAAATCTCTCGTTTATGATGGGTGACCAAGAAATGTACTCTGTTAGCACCCGGCTACACAAATTTTCTACGCCAAAAATGACATGATGTTGATGAGTCTAACTATCTTCCTTAATAAATACTGTTTAATATTTTTTGGTTTTAAATCAAAGTCCTTTCCCTCCGGGGGTTGCAACCTTGCCGTGGTCGGAGGGCTTGCGTGGTCCAGTGATCTTTTAGGCTTTGCTGACGGGGGCATCAATATTCGACTAGATGGTTAGTTGTTGTCAATGCTTCTAGGCCTGTATAGCCAAGCTGCTGACTGGCCAAGCATTACGTGGTAGGAATTGATGCCCCTGGTAGGGTCTCCCATGTCAGAAAGGTTAGGAGTGAGGGCCCAGACAAATAGTAACCCACCTTTTTCCTATTCTGTCTTCTGCCTTTCTTAACGGTTTTCTTTCTTCGTCTCCCTTTCAAGCCTTCTTTTGCACACTCTTTTTCTCTCTGTGGTCTTCTTAAGATCCGCCGCGTTCGCCGTGCGGTGCGACCTGTGACGGAGGGGGATGAGATCCTGGTGATTGAGAGGGCCAACGCCCTCAACACATCACTTTGGCTCGGACCTCTCCTAGACAGGAGGTACACTCTGGCCCGGGTGTATCAATCGGCTTCCCCTTCGTGGGGCTGGGTCAAGACAGGCAGTTCTCCGACTGGCCAAGGTAACCCCTGCAGTGCTCAGCTCTCTGTTCCCGGGAGTTGGGCATGATCAGGGGGGATAGGGTCAGTAGGCTTCTGTTTGTCGTATATCTCTCCTGAAACCTGGAAGGGGTCAAGACAATGAGTTCTTGGCCCTGTCCCCTTAGTTGGACTCCATGGTGGGTGGGTAAGGGAGAGATGAAATTTCTAAACATAAATCATGGCTTTATCCAAAATCACACCCCCCATAAAGAAGAGGAAGGCAGTGGACCCCGTTTCTAGTCATAACGATTCCGACAGTGACTCGGATATGGAGACGAGACAGAGGACAGGTTTTTGGACTTCCTGGCTTGTGTTGAAGGGACAGAGCAGGAAAAGCCTATTTCTGCTCTGAGTCCTTTTGCTATTCAGAAGGGCTTTCAGGGTCTAGCAGGTGACCCTCAGTCAGTGAAAAGGCTACGGAATGGCACTTTCCTCGTCCAGTGCAGATCAAAGAGGCAATCGGAGCAGCTGCTGAGGGCAACAAAACTCGTGGACAGAGAGATCCGGGTGACCCCCCATAAGCAGTTAAATTCGACCAAAGGGGTTATTCGGTGCCCGGATTTGAAAGGTGTCTCGGAAGCGGAGATCAAGACAGAACTTGCGTCCCAAGGTGTGACAGAGGTGTATAGGGTGACAGTCAAAAAAGGTGCAGAAAGAGTGCCCACCAACACCCTCTTTCTGACATTCTGCAACCCTGTGCTGCCTCCGGTCATTAAAGTAGGGTACTTAAATGTACGTGTCCAACTGTATGTCCCATCCCCGTTGAGGTGTTTCAAATGCCAGAAGTTTGGACATGTCAGAGACCGTTGTTCTGGGCAGGAGGTGTGTGGTGTTTGTTGCAAGGCAACCCATGATGGGCCGTGTAAAGACCTGGCTCATTGTGCGAACTGCGGTGGCGACCACCCCTCCTCTTCACGCAACTGCCCTGTTTGGGTTCAGGAGTCCACCATCCAAAGAGTGAAGACTGAAAAGAAAATTTCGTTTTTTGAGGCCCGCAAACAGGTTGTTGGCAGTCAGACGTCAACAGTGTCTTCTTATGCTTCCGTTATAAAGAAAGTTTCCACCCGTTCAGTCTGCTGCCAGACTGACAATTTTACTTTCACCAAGACATTGCAAGAAAGACCGTTAAGCTCTGGTGGAAGCTAGTCCACCGCCTCCCAACCCAAAGTGGGTGCCCCTGGTGGAGGCAAAAAATCCGCCACTCCTCAGACTGCCCAGCAGTCTACTCCATCTGCTGCTGGGCAGATGAAAAAGCCAACCCTCCCGCCTCGAACTTCCTCGAGCAGTGCCCGTGCAGGCAAGGGAGTTCAACCAAGTGTGGAGATGGTGGAGATGAGGAAGAAACCTCCACCATCTCCAAAATCCAGACCTTCTTCACCTGTGGGCAAGTCTGCCAGCAGGTCTGAAGACCCAAACAGTCCAGTGAAACTAAGCAATAAATTTGCTCCACTGAACGCAGACGATGACGAGGAGATGACCTGACTTCTCTCCTGTTCATCCTCTGCACCATGGATAGTAGTAAACTAATCCATTGGAATATCCGTGGCTTAAATTCAAATTTTGAGGAGCTGCAACTTCTGTGTCAAACTGTAAAACCTTCCGTCGTGGCTCTTCAGGAAACTAAAATTCAAAGCCAGAAGACCTTCACTCTTTCTGGCTTTAATATTCTTTCTAAACCTGCACAACCATCCACATTGGGACTGTCAGGCGGTGTTGCCCTTCTTTTACACAAAACTTTGCTGTTTAGTCCTGTCGCTCTGACTACCTCCCTTCAGGCTGTAGCTGCGAGAGTCACTCTCCACAAGACTGTTACAATCTGCTCACTGTATCTGCCACCTTCTGTCCCGGTTTGTCGTCAGGACCTTGTCAGTCTGATCGGAGAACTTCCTCGACCTTTTTTGCTGTTGGGTGACTTTAATGGTCACAATCCTCTTTGGGGTAGTGTCAGTTCGTCATCCAGAGGTCTGCTTCTTGAGGATGTCCTTTCAGACTTTGATTTGTGTTGTCTGAACGATGGAGCTCCAACTTACCTCCACTCTTCCACAGGTTCACTTTCGTGCTTAGATTTGTCGATTTGTGACCCCTCGCTGGTCCTGGACTATGAGTGGTCTGTCCATGACGATCTGCACGGAAGTGACCATTTCCCTGTTCTTTTAAAACCCTTATTAACTGAAAACATCTCTGTCTCACAACATCTTAATTATAAGAAGGCCAACTGGAATCTTTTTGCCACCAATATTTCAAAAGAATTCCAGGACACTGATTTTCTTCAGAGTCCAGACCCAGCTGAATCTCTGACTAACACTGTGATAAAGTGTGCTAAAACCTGTATTCCAATGTCTTCCAATAAACTCCAAATGCCCAAAACACCCTGGTTTAATTTAGACTGCCAACAAATTTCAAAAGTTCGCAAACGGGCTCAGCGTCGGGTATACCAACGACCTTCAGGTTCCAACGCTCGAGCCCATCAGAAACTCCGCGCCAAATCGAGACACACTTTCAAAATCAGTAAACGTCAGTCTTGGAGAAACTTTTGCTCCGGGCTGACATCAAAAACTTCAAAGAAAAAAGTCTGGAACATCATCAGAAAAATCAAAGGGAAAAACACCAACCCCTCCATTCATCACTTGAAACTTGCCGATGCTCTGATCACTGACAAAGAAGCTGTTGCCAATCTGTTGGCCTCCACCATCCAACAGAACTCCTCATCTTCAAATAAATCTGCAGCCTTTTTAAAAAACAAACAGCTCAGAGAGAAATCTTTATACAATTTCACATCAGACAACTCTGAAGCCTACAATCTCCCTTTTTCAATCAATGAACTGAAAACAGCTTTACAAACCTGCACTGATTCTGCCCCTGGTCTGGATGATATTCATTATCAGGTTTTGAAGCATTTTCCAGAAAGCTGTCTCCAGACTCTTCTTAAAGTATACAACCATATCTGGACCACAGGGTACTTTCCGCCCTCCTGGCGGAAAGCCCTGATCATTCCAATTCCAAAGCCTGCAAAGGACCTTACCAACCCTTCCAACTATCGTCCGATAGCTCTGACTAGCTGCCTCTGTAAGTTGATGGAAAAGATGGTCAACTCCCGTCTGATGTGGAAGCTGGAAACCGATGGCCTTTTGGCCAGTCAACAGTGCGGTTTCCGGAAATACCACTCGACAGTTGACCATCTAATCCGTCTGGAAACCACCATCCGCAATGCCTTTGTCAATAAACAGCATGTGGTCGCTATCTTTTTCGACCTCGAAAAAGCATATGATACCACATGGAAATCAGGAATTCTTCTGGACCTGCACAGACTTGGTTTCCGTGGTCACCTGCCTCTGTTCATACAGAACTTTTTGGCTGATCGACAGTTCCAGGTGCGTGTTGGCACCACACTCTCTGACATCCATGGGCAGGAGTTGGGTGTCCCTCAAGGGAGCATCCTTTCTCCTGCTCTTTTCAGCATTAAAATCAACGACATTGTGAAATCGATAAGCCAGGGCTCTGAGTCCTCTCTGTTCGTTGACGACTTTGCGCTGTACGCAGTGGGAGCTTCTTACCCCAGCTACAGCGTCGACTCCAACTTTGTGTCAACAAGATCCAGCAGTGGGCCGAGGAAAACGGGTTTACCTTCTCACGTACCAAAACTCAGTCAATCCATTTTCACAATTTTCGTCAATTTTTTGCTGATCCTGAAATTCGTCTGGACAAGTCCACCATTCCAGCTGTAAAAGAAGCCAAATTCCTTGGAGTTATTTATGATCAAAAACTCAACTTTCTCAGCCACATTAAAAATCTCAAAACCTCTTGCCAGAAAGCTCTGAATATTCTGCGGGTCGTAGCACACACTGACTGGGGCGCTGATAAGAAAACTTTGCTGCATCTCTACAGAACCCTGGTCCGCTCCAAACTGGACTATGGTTGTGCTGTGTACGGCTCTGCAAGACCCTCTTATCTGAAACTCTTGGACCCTATCCACCATCAAGGGCTTCTCTCTGTCTTGGAGCATTCCGCACCACCCCTGTGTACAGCCTGTACGCAGAGGCAGGTGAACCCTCACTGTCCAACCGCAGGCTGAAAATGTCTCTAAATTACTATATCAGACTGTTCTCAGAACCACAGAATCCTGCCTATGACTGTGTCTTTAACCCCCAGTTTCAAAACAAATTCGAAAACAACCCTAACTGTATTCCGCCGTTTGGTGTTCGTATGCAGCCTCACGCGCGGAATGCAGGTCTAGACCTAGGAGTTGTGTCTGATTTTTCCAAGTTTCCGGATCAGCCTCCGTGGACCTTTTTCACACCAGAGATTCGTTTTGATCTCGCAGCTTTTCGTAAAGAGTCCACCAGCTCTCAGGCATACAAGGCATTGTATGCTGACCTCTGTTCAAAATTTCCATCCTGTCAGAAAATTTTCACTGACGGTTCCAAGTCTGAGGATGGAGTGGCCTGTGCAGCCTATTGCCCTGGTGCTCCTTCTCAGATACTGTTAAAACATATACCTCCAGATGCTTCTGTCTATTCTGCTGAACTTACTGCTCTGGTTCTGGCATTGAAAATAATTTCACAATCTACCAAGAGGGACTTTCTGGTTCTGTCGGATTCGCTGTCAGCTTTGGAGGCCATAGCTGGCCGCAACCTTCAGCATCCAGAACTTTTACATTTCTTTGAACTTTTTAGCAAGTTGAAAGTGGATGGTTACAACATTATTCTGGCTTGGGTTCCTGGTCATGTTGGCATCGGAGGTAACGAAATGGTTGATCGTTTAGCCAAGAATGCTACAAGAGAGAAATTGTCCAACATATATATCCCCTGCTCAGATCTGAAACCCAAAATTAATGATTATGTGAAAGACCTCTGGCAGGAGGATTGGAATACCCAGACGGATAACAAACTCTTTCGGATCCGTCCTAACCTTAAGGAGTTCCTCCCATCTACGTCTGGTGGTCGTAAAGAGGAAACGGTTCTGTGCCGGCTGCACACCGGCCATTCGTATTTTACTCATTCCTACCTTTTAAAGAGTGAAGAAGCTCCGTGGTGCATTCCATGTCATGTGCCACTCACAATGAAACATATTCTTTTAGAGTGTTGGGACTTGCACGATGTGAGACACAAACATTTTACAGCGGAGTCCATGAAGATCCTGTTCAGGGATGTCCCGCCTGACGTGATCCTTGACTTTTTGAGAGAGATTAACATTTTTCATCTGATTTAAGATTTTACGGAAGAAAGATTTTTAATGAAGTTTCTGGTGCGTTTCTAGAAGATGTCATTTAAAGAGATGTGTGAAAGGTTTTTTTTTTTTTTTTTTTTTTTTTTTTAATGACTTGTGAGTTGATTTTAACGTGGTGACAGCCCTGATGTGGCCCCTTGCGGTCGGCTGGGCTATAAGCAACATTATCTTATCTCTCAAAGTCCTTTGCATCACAAGGGAGTGTGGATGCTTCGGGTTCACCCCACACTATCCACTGCACCCACTCTTGAGGGACTGAGTTGACAAGAGCGTTATACTCAAGCAGAATGTTTGCTCTGTTTTTGACCGATTATATTTTGTACTTCTTCCAGAACAACAGTCTCTTTTCATCATAATGGATGATGTTTTTCATTTGATCCATAACCATTTTTTGCCATTTTTGAAAGAAAATAATTTTCTTCTTGTACTTCATCATAGAATTGTTGAACAGGAGCTGAGAATGAAAATTATTACAGTTGATTTCATTAGGCCCCATAGTAGTTTCGCTGTTGAGATAGGTTACCAAAACTTCTCTCCAGAACTCATTGTTTATCCTATCAAGGACTTTCATTTCTTTGGACTTAGCATTTAAATGAAAAACCACTGGCAATCTTTTGGAAATACCACATGGGTATGAACTTCCAGTTTCCATGCACTGTTGTGCAGTTTCCCAGTCCACTGTAAATACATATGTTTCTGGAACTGAATTATGTTGATCATGTTTTAGCCTCCATCATCAGTATCAGATTCCATTGTTGTTGTTTTAACCCTTTCAAATACTTTTCTGTTGCTAAACTTTTTTTGCCACAGAAATTTATACAACATTGTGTTCATTTTATTTAAGACTATTTCTGTGATACCAATAGATTGCATAACACAGACCAACTGGCAGATCAAAAAGGTTTTTATTACAATGACCTTCCCTGGATACTGAGACCCCTCTTTTGCCACTTTTTTTTTTATTAATCCTTTAATTCGGCGATTCTATCTTTCCAATTATCTTCAATATTTCTTGCCATTTTATTAGTTTCAAAATAAATGCCAAGAATTTTTATTTTCTCTACAGTAGTGAATGGCCAATTTTGTTCTTTTTTCTGACTTCCCATTTCTAATGGCTTTGTTCTTAACTTATTTATTTTGAGACCAGATATTTCCTGATAGGAAGTTAATATTTCCAATGATCTGGTCATATCACTAGGATCTCTGAAGAACAAAGTGGTGTCATCTGCCATTTGCTTTATTTTTAAATAACAGTTTTCAATTTGAGAATGTGTAGGCATCTTAATTCCTATTAACTGTACTGTTTCTAATTTTGATAGCCAACAATTCAATGGCGAAAATAAAAGCTAGTGGAGAAAATGAACAACCCTGTCATATGCCACAATTCAGACTAAAGGGCTCAGAAAGCCAGCCACCATGATTTATAGATGCAAAATTACTGTCAGTCAGTATTGATATCCATTTCTTAAAATTGGAACCAAAGCTATACATGTCAAAGGTATTCCGTAGAAAAGCTTTAGATATCGAATTAAACGCTTTGGAAAAATCAGCGGCCAACAAGTATCCCGCTTGATTAGTTTTAGTTAGGTAGTTAATTGTGTCATCAATTCATCTTATGATTGTCGCGATGTTTCTGCCTTTAATGTATCCAACCTGATCTTCTTTAAATAATCTATTATTGACTCGGCTAAGTCGAAGGGCTAAAACTTTAGCCAATAGTTTATAGTCACAGATAGTAAGAGTAATAGGTCTCCAATTATTCAGATTATCTCTCTGTAATTCTTTTCCTTTATGTACCAAGTTAATGAGAAGAAAGGCTGCAGCCCAGGCAGACAGACCAGCGTCAGACTTCATCTGTGCCCTCTGCCACAGGGACTGTCATTCCCACGTCGGACTGGCCAGCCACAGAATAGACACCTAGAGCGCAACTCCATGGTCTTCCGAGACTGAAGGATGCCTACAGTGGTTCCTTGCCTCTGTTGTTGCGGGGTAGATTCTCCAGAGGCTGTTGATCTGCTAGGCTCCAACCAACGACTCCTGACAGACTGCTGTCTCTCCTGCCAAACACATTTCCAGAACCGTTGGGCAATTGATGGATGAATTTGGAACGTCTTTTGCTTTTACAAAGATGAGGTTCACGCCGATCTCCATGCTGGTAGCCATGATACAGACCAAGTGAGTGATTCAATTCATTGAAATAGAAAATGTTGAAAAGATTTCCGAATGATACAGCAACAAAGTCACTGAATAGATTCGGCTGGTGCAGTGTGAAAAATCTGGCAAAGTCAGAAAAATGCCTTGTGCTGCGTGTAAACTTGTGTACTGCGTGTGAAGAGCACTCAATCAAACGTGTCCGCATGGCACGGCTGACGCTCGCTGAATCCTTTAAACTCAGACTTTGAGGAGCTGCAGCTTTTGTGTAGTATACTTAAACCTCAGGTAGTAGCTCTTCAGCAAACAAAAGTTCAAAGCCAAAAAACCTTCAGTCTTTCTGGCTTCAATATTCTTTTGAAACCTGCACAAACTTCCATGTTGGGACTAATAGGTGGCATTGCCCTTCTTATCCACAGGGCTTTGCTGTTCTCAGTCGGTAGCTATGAGAGGCACTGTCCATAAATACCTTTACAGCTTGCTCGCTATATCTACGACCTGTCTTGGTTTGTCATAGGACCATGTCAGTCTGTTTGAAGAACTTCCTTGCCTTTGTTTGCTGTTAGATGATTTTAATGGCCATAATCTTTGGGGTAGTGTGAACTTTATCCAGAGGTCTGCTTCTTGAAGATGTCTTTTCAGAGTTGGGCTTGTGTTGTCTGAATGATGGGTCTCCCAACTTTCCTCCATTCTTCCACAGGTGCACTTTCGTGTTTAGATTTGTCAATATGTGACCCCTTGCTGGTCCTGGACTAAGAGTGGTTTGTCCATGACGATCTGCATGGAAGGGACCATTTTCCCCATTTATTGAAATCCATAACAGCTGAAAACACGTCTGTTCCACAACACCTTGATTATAAGAAGGCTAATAGGGATCTTTTTGCTGCAAATATTTCAAAGGAGCTCAGGAAACTGACATTCTTCAAAATCAAAACCCAGCAGAATCTCTAACTAATATTTCAAGTCTGCAAAAACCTTTACTCCGATGTCTTGCAATAAACTCCAACTGCCTAAAACACCTTGGTTCAATTCTGACTGCCAACAAATCTCAAAAGTACGCAATGGGCTCATCGTCAGTTATTCCAAAGACCTTCAGCTTCCAATGCTCAAGCCCATCAAAAGCTCTGAGCCAAACAAGACACATTTCTAAAGTCAGTAAACGTCAGTCTTGGAGGAACTTCTGCTGCAGGCTGACATCTAAAATATCCATGAAAAAGTCTGGAACATCATTCAGAAAATCAAAGGGAAGAACACCAACCCGTCAGTTCATCACCTGAACTTGCCGATGCTCTGATAACTGAAAACAAGCTGTTGCCAATCTGTTGGCTTCCACCATTCAACAGAAATCATCATCCTCGAGTAAATCTGCTGTTTTTTCTTAAAACAAACAATTCAGAGAAAAATCTTCATGCAACTTCACTTCAGACAACTCTGAAGTGTACAATCTACCTCTTTCAGTTGATGAACTGAAATCTGATCTGCAAACCTACAACGATTCTGCTCCTGGCCTTGATATTCATTACCAGCTTTTGAAACATCTCCCAGAGTGCTGTGTCCAGACCCATCTAAAAGTGTACAACCAGATCTGGACAACAGGGTGTTTTCCACCCTCCTGGCAAAAAGCCCGATCATTCTGATTCCCAAGCCTGAAAAGACCTTATCAACCCTTCAAACTACCGTCCAGTAGCTCTGATCAGCTGCCTCTGCAAGGAAATGGAAAAGACGGTCAACTCCCAGTCTGATGTGAAGCTGGAAACCCCAAACACTGGCTTAATGTTAAAGACCTGGCGAGAGAAATGGAACTCGAAGACGGTAACAAACTATTTCATATCCATCCAAACCTGAAAGAGTTTTTACAATGTTCCCGGGGCAGTTATGTGTCATTATGTTTCAGGTAAAATGGCTGACGGCAACACAAGGTGTTTCAGTTTTAAAAAACAAGCTCGGAAGGACAGAGTGGGGGGAAGAGGTCTGTGGGAAGGAGGGAGATGAGGGGTGGGGGGGGAAAGCATACAGAGGACCGTGAAAGGGGTGGTAGAGGAAGGTGGAGAAAGTATGTATGGGTGTGTGAGTATGTTATTTGCAATGGCAACAATGTTTGAGGCATATACTATCTGTTTTTCTGTGCAGGTATCTCAAGACTGGTGAAGAAGACATTGGACCATTTGGAGGGCCGGAAAGGAGGTGAGATCTGGATCTGTGTGTGTCTATATGTGTATGTTATTTACAGGGATGAAATTATTGTTGGAAGTTTATGCTGAATTAATGTTGTTCTCTAGGAAGGTGTCTCAAGATAACTACAGACATTTGGGCAGAGAGGAGAGCCAAGTACAAGATGAATGTGTGTCTGTATGAGTTTGTGAGTTGGAAGAATGTGGGGGGGGGGGGGGGGGGCAGGGAGGGAATAGACAGGAGAGGGTGGGAAGAAGGGGAGGGATAAGGTATTGAGAATGGGATTGTGGCTGTGAGCCAGTGTGTGATAGTCACAGGGGCAACATTGTTGAGGGCCTATACTTTAACTCATTATTTTTGTCTGTGCAGGTGTCTCAAGACTGCTGAAGACACTGAACCATTTGGAGGGACAGAGACGTGGCGAGATGTGTTTCTGTATTGTGTGTGTGTGTTGTGTATAGGGATAATATTATAGTTGGATGTCTCTTAGTTGTGTTTTGTATGTAGGTGTCTGAAACTGACTACACAGGGACAGGGAGAGGAACATGTATGTGTGCGAGTGAGTGTTATTGACAGAGGCAGTGTTGTTTGGGGCATGCATATTAACTTATCATGTGTGATTCAGTGATTCCTGAATTTAGAGTGAATGCATTCTGCTAATGAAGAGGTCTCATGAAGAATCCGCTCAGAAAACCACACTGAAGAGCCTGGTAGGTGTTGAACAGTTCTGCTTGTAAATGGGAAACTGACTGATACTTGTGTGGGAGAGTTAGTGTTCAAGGTGTAATGTACTGCATGTATAATTCAGGCAGTCATCAGTAGTGCCTAAATCACACCAGTATATGCTGAATCATTGCAGGTGAGGAAGACTACCCCAGGTTGGGGGGGCCAGCCGAACGGAGGGTTTTCCAGGACATCAGGTTTGACAGCCATTGTTAGACTTGGATCTTCTGCTGGTAAGTAGCACGGTCCCTTTGTGTGTGTGTACACAGTTTTGCATTTGTTTCAGGTAGCAAGTGAATTCAAATTTCAAAACTGCGTTTGCAGAGTGGACATCCAGGCAAGCCAAGATGTTGCAGTACAAAGCTTATGAGGACAGCAGGATGTGGTGAGTGTCTCACAGCAAAATAGTTACTTTTTCAATAGAGCATTTAGGCTAGGCCAGGCCAGTCCAGTCTAGCTTCGAGGTCATAAATCTCACTTGTTATTACATGAAAGAAATGACCAACCTTACTGGGATGATGACCTTGTCTGTGTTGAGGGTACATTTCAGAATGCTTTTGATGGTAAAGCATTGATAATAGAGTCAATTCCAAATTGTTTCAATGGTGGAACTCCATCATGCTTATTGCAGACCCTGTGAAAACACTGTTCAGAGATATTCCACCTGATCTGATTTTCATTTCCTGAAAAAGATTTGCGTTTTCATCGAAGATTCTATGTAAGAAAAGAGTGAAAGTATTTTAGCATGGTTTAGGAAATCTGTTTTAAGTTACATGTGTGTTTGTGCTGGCTTTGTTTTAACAGCTGTGCTGAGCTTTGACAAGATAATAGCCCTAATATGGGCCCTCGCGGTCGGCTTAGCTGTAAGCAACATGAGACTCCATCAAAACAGATGAAAAGGTGAAACAGTGAAGGCAGTGGATGTTGGTGAGTATCTCCTGCTGTGTATGGTGTGAGTGTGTTGTAAATACCTTGCAGTGTGCAATCTTTTCGTGTTCAAGAACATCTCTGTTAATTATTTATTTGTGTGTGTGTGTGTGTGTGTGGTGTTTTATCTATGTGTAGGTAATGGATTGAGGAAGTGACAGCCCTGATATGGTTCCTTGCGGTCATGTATGTTGTTAAAGCACTGTAGTTTAGCCAGTTCTTCACTTTGACAGAAGCTGTGAATGACTTTGAAAATAATTGTGTGTGTTGATTATATCACGAATGGTTTTTGTCATTCACTGCATTGAGTAATGTGATAGTCTTATGAATTGTTTCTGGCTGATGCACATAAAGTGTCCTTGATTCTGTTGATAGTCTTATGAATTGTTTCTGGCTGATGCATGTAAAGTGTTCTTGATTCTGTTGATAGTCTTATGAATTGTTTCTGGCTGATGCATGTAAAGTGTCCTTGATTCTGTTGATAGTCTTATGAGTTGTTTCTGGCTGATGCATGTAAAGTGTCCTTGATTCTGTTGATAGTCTTATGAGTTGTTTCTGGCTGATGCATGTAAAGTGTCCTTGATTCTGTTGATAGTCTTATGAGTTGTTTCTGGCTGATGCATGTAAAGTGTCCTTGATTCTGTTGATAGTCTTATGAGTTGTTTCTGGCTGATGCATGTAAAGTGTCCTTGATTCTGTTGATAGTCTTATGAGTTGTTTCTGGCTGATGCATGTAAAGTGTCCTTGATTCTGTTGATAGTCTTATGAATTGTTTCTGGCTGATGCATGTAAAGTGTCCTTGATTCTGTTGAAGTCTATGAGTTGTTTCTGGCTGATGCATGTAAAGTGTCCTTGATTCTGTTGATAGTCTTATGATTTGTTCTGGCTGATGCTGTAAAAGTGTCCTTGATTCTGTTGATAGTCTTATGAGTTGTTTTGGTGATGCATGTAAAGTGTCCTTGAATCTGTTGATAGTTTATGAATTGTTTCTGGCTGATGCATGTAAAGTGTCCTTGATTCTGTTGATAGTCTTATGAATTGTTTCTGGCTGATGCATGTAAAGTGTCCTTGATTCTGTTGATAGTCTTATGAACTGTTTCTGGCTGATGCATGTAAAGTGTCCTTGATTCTGTTGATAGTCTTATGAATTGTTTCTGGCTGATGCATGTAAAGTGTCCTTGATTCTGTTGATAGCCTTATGAATTGTTTCTGGCTGATGCATGTAAAGTGTTCTTGATTCTGTTGCAGGTTGGCATGTATTTTTATTGTTAGCTTGGACATAGACGCTTTTAGCCTGCATGCATCTTTTACCCCATAGTTCTTCTTTTCTTTGTTCAAAGATACTAATATTACTAATAGTATTGAAACATGGGGGTGTACAAAAAGATTTTCTGTTCATTCTGAGTTATACTCTGTATATTTTTGTACAAATGAAACTGTGCATGTTGAAGCTTTGTTTTTAACATGTATTGTATTTATCATTATCACATGATTATTCAGAGGATGGCATGTGAGACTTCTGACCTAAAATACAGTCTGGATTTTCTTACTGTAGGTGTGGTCCTAATAGAATTATTTGAAGAGAGCTGTGCTTGATGTTAACTGTTTAAAACAAAATGATAATCTTTATCTTCTTTTTTTTCAGTGAAGCTGCTGATCTGCATATGGATGATTTTTAGCGCAAAAGCAGAACTTGTCTGGGCAGGAACTTCTGAAAGCTGTTTTCAGTTTTACAAGAAGGTACGTGTGTGCGTGCATGTGAGTGTGTGTGTGTGTGTGCAGAAAACTTTTAAACTTTGATAACAGTTTTGGATGACATCATGTGTATTGATTGTGTCATGACTTGTTTACATTCACTGCAGGCAATCTGTTACAGGTTGGCATGCATGTTTGTAATGAGCACTGTCACCAACGCTGTTTCTTAATATATATGCATGTCTTCACCCAACTTTATTATTCACAAAATGTTCGTTTTACATACAGCAGTATTATAATTGTTTGGTGTAAAGGTATTTCATTAACAAACACTGAGCTATACTCAAAAAATATTATGGACAATTTTTTGTGCATGCCGTAAGTGTTGTGTTTGATGTGCTCTGTATTATCATTTATTATACAGTTGCTCAGAGAATGGCTTGATAGAGTTCTGACCTAAAGACAGAGGTTAGGCAAAGATACAGGTTGGAATTTTCTTACTTTAAAAAAAAAAAAGAGCTCTGCTTGATGTTTGCTATTTTAAGTGAAAGGTAATTTTTTTTCTTGTTTTTGTTTATACAGTGATGATGAGAATCTGCCCACGACTGATTAATTCAGCACCAAACCTCATCCAAGCCACATTTTGTGAAAGCTGGATCCTGTTTAATGAAGAATTGGCACCTCTTCTTTTCACTGTCTTGTGTTCAGGGGTAAGTAGGGGGTGTGTGTGTGTGTGAAAGAGCAGAAGATGTTTAAAGTTTTTCAGAAGATGACATGCGGATCATGTGTTTTGTCATAGTACTGTAGTATAGAAAGTTCTTCGTTTAGACAGAAGCTGATAATGACTTTGGTAGCGATTGTTTGCATTGATTATATCATGAATTGTTTTTGTAATTCACTGCATGGTTTAAAGTGAAAGTCACATGAATTGTTTTTAGTCACTGCATAAAAAAGTGTCATTCATTCTGTTTCAGAGTGGCATGCATTTTCACTGTAAGCTCTGAAAATGACACTTCTGCTCTGTATGCATGGGTTTTCACCCGTTTTATACTTCCCGCTGTGTGTATGTTTTCTTTATTTACTTCCACGTGGTTGTCCTTTTTTCTTCCTCTGTGTATTTTTCCATTGTCTCTCTGTGTGTATTTTTTCCTTTATTTGTACTTCGCGCTGTGTGTATGTGTTTTTCCTTTGTATTCTGTCCGTTTACTTCCACTCTGTGTGTATGTGTTTTTCCTTTTATTTGTACTTCCGCCTGTGTGTATGTGTTTTTCCTCTTATGTGTATTTCCACTCTGTGTGTAGTGTTTTTCCCGTTTGTACTTCCACTCTGTATGTATGTGTTTTTCAACAGTTTTGTTCTTCTGCTCTGTATGCATGTGTTTTTTCATAGTTTTGTTTTTCTGCTTGTAGTATGTGTTTTTTCATAGTTTTGTTTTTCTGCTGTGTAGGTATGTGTTTTTTTCATAGTTTTGTTTTTCTGCTGTGTAGGTATGTGTTTTCCCACAGTTGTGTTATTTACAGCATGTTTGTTTCACTGACAGGATGGAAACACTGGGATGTACATCATGATTTTGTGTTTGTTAGGAGTATATGGATTAGTTGTTCTGTGTACATGAAACTGTGCATGTCCTTGGTTTTGTGTTAATGCATTGTATTCATCATTTTTATATGATTACTCAGAGATGGCTTGTGAGACTTCTGATCTAAGGGTAGAGTGTGGATTTTCTTTAGATGGTCCTTTGCGTCATGTATGTTGTTAAAGCACTGTAGTGTAGCCAGTTCACTTTGACAGAAGCTGTGAATGACTTTGAAATAACTGTGTGTGTTGATTATGTCATGAATTGTTTTTGTCATTCACTGCATTGAGTAATGTGATAGTCTTATAATTGTTTCTGGCCGATGCATGTAAAAATGTCTTGAATTCTGTTGCAGGTTGGCATGTGTTTTTATTGTTAGCTTTGACATAGATGCTTTCAGCCTGCATGCATGTTGCTCCCCTAGTTCTTTTTTGTTTTTGTTTTGAAAAATACTAATATTACTAACAGTATTGAAACATGGGGGTGTACACAGAGATTTTCTGTTCATTCTGAGTTATACACTGTATATTTTTGTACGAATGAAACTGTGCATGTCGAAGCTTTGTGTTTAATGTGTATTGTATTTATCATTATCATATGATTATTCAGAGGATGGCATGTGAGACTTCTGACCTAAAAATACAGTCTGGATTTTCTTATTGTAGGTGTGGTCCTAATAGAATTATTTGAAGAGAGCCTGTGCTTGATGTTAGCTGTTAAAACAAATGATAATGTTTTCTCTTCTTTTTTTTCAGTGGAGCTGCTGAAACTGGATATGGATGATTTTTAACGCAAAAGCAGAACTTGTCTGGGCAGGAACTTCTGAAAGCTGTTTTCAGTTTTACAAGAAGGTGGGTGCGTGCATGCATGCTTGTGTGCGTGCATGTGAGTGTGTGTGTGTGTGTGCAGAAAACTTTTAAACTTTGATAAAAGTTTTGGTGACATCATGTGTATTGATTGTGTCATGACTTGTTTACATTCACTGCAGGCATTCTGTTACAGGTTGGCATGTGTGTTTGTAATGAGCACTGTCACCAACGCTGTTTCTTAATTATGCATGCCTTCACCCAACTTTATTATTCACAAAATGTTCGTTTTACATACAGCAATATTTAGATGTTTGGTGTAAAGGTATTTAATTTAACAAACACTGAGCTATACTCAAAGAACATTATGGACATTTTTTGTGCATGCCGTAAGTGTTGTGTTTGATGTGCTCTGTATTATCATTTATTTATAATTGCTCAAGGAAGGCTTGTTAGAGTTCTGACCTAAAGATACAGGTTAGGGATATTGAATTTATTACTTTTTAAAAAAAAAAGAGCTCTGCTTGATGTTTGCTATTTTAAGTGAAAGGTAATTTTTTTTTTTTTTTGTTTTTACAGTGATAATGAGAATCTGCCCACGACTGATTAATGCAGCTACCAAACCTGATCCAAGCCACATTTTGTGAAAGCTGGATCCCGTTTAATGAAGAATTGGCACCTCTTCTTTTCACTGTCTTGTGTTCAGGGGTAATAGGGGGTGTGTGTGTGTGTGTGAAAGAGCAGAAGATGTTTAAAGTTTTTCGAAGATGACATGCGGATCATGTGTTTTGTCATAGTACTGTAGTGTAGAAAGTTCTTCATTTAGACAGAAGCTGATAATGACTTTGGTAGCAATTGTTTGCATTGATTATATCATGAATTGTTTTAATTCACTGCATGGTTTAAAGTGAAAGTCACATGAATTGTTTTTAGTCACTGCATAAAAAAGTGTCATTCATTCTGTTTCAGAGTGGCATGCATTTTCACTGTAAGCTCTGAAAATGACACTTCTGCTCTGTATGCATGGGTTTTCACCCTTTTATACTTCCGCTCTGTGTGTATGTGTTTTTCCTTTTATTTGTACTTCCACTCGTGTGTATGTGTTTTTCCTTTATTGTACTTCCGTGTGTGTATGTGTTTTCCTCTTATGTGTATTCCACTCGTGTGTATGTGTTTTTCCCGTTTTGTACTTCCACTCTGTATGTATGGTTTTTCAACAGTTTTGTTCTTCTGCTCTGTATGCATGTGTTTTCAACAGTTTTGTTCTTCTGCTCTGTATGCATGTGTTTTTTCATAGTTTTGTTTTTCTGCTGTGTAGGTATGTGTTTTTTCATAGTTTTGTTTTTCTGCTGTGTAGGTATGTGTTTTCCCACAGTTGTGTTATTTACAGCATGTTTGTTTCACTGACAGGATGGAAACACTGGGATGTACATCATGATTTTGTGTTTGTTAGGAGTATATGGATTAGTTGTTCTGTATACATGAAACTGTGCATGTCCTTGGTTTTGTGTTAATGCATTGTATTCATCATTTTTATAGGATTACTCAAGAGATGGCTTGTGAGACTTCTGATCTAAGGGTAAATGTGGATTTTCTTTAGATGGTCCCTTGCGGTCATATATGTTGTTAAAGCACTGTAGTGTAGCCAGTTCACTTTGACAGAAGCTGTGAATGACTTTGAAAATAACTGTGTGTGTTGATTATGTCATGAATTGTTTTTGTCATTCACTGCATTGAGTAATGTGATAGTCTTATGAATTGTTTCTGGCCGATGCATGTAAAAATGTCCTTGATTCTGTTGCAGGTTGGCATGTGTTTTTATTGTTAGCTTTGACATAGATGCTTTCAGCCTGCATGCATGTTGCTCCCCCTAGTTTTTTCTTTTTTTTTGAAAAATACTAATATTACTAACAGTATTGAAACATGGCGGTGTACACAGAGATTTTCTGTTCATTCTGAGTTATACACTGTATGTTTTTGTACAAATGAAACTGTGCATGTCGAAGCTTTGTGTTTAATGTGTATTGTATTTATCATTATCATATGATTATTCAGAGGATGGCATGTGAGACTTCTGACCTAAAAATACAGTCTGGATTTTCTTATTGTAGGTGTGGTCCTAATAGAATTATTTGAAGAGAGCTGTGCTTGATGTTAGCTGTTTAAAACAAAGTGATAATGTTTCTCTTCTGTTTTTTTTCAGTGGAGCTGCTGATCTGCATATGGATGATTTTTAACGCAAAAGCAGACCTTGTCTGGGCAGGAACTTCTGAAAGCTGTTTTCAGTTTTACAAGAAGGTGGGTGCGTGCATGCATGTGTAGTGTGTGTGTGTGTGCAGAAAACTTTAATGATAAAAGTTTTGGATGACATCATGTGTATTGATTGTGTCATGACTTGTTTACATTCACTGCAGGCATTCTGTTACAGGTTGGCATGCGTGTTTGTAATGAGCACCGTCACCAACGCTGTTTCTTAATATATATGCATGTCTTCACCCAACTTCATTATTCACAAAATGTTCGTTTTACATACAGCAATATTTAGATCGTTTGGTGTAAAGATATTTAATTTACAAACACTGAGCTGTACTCAAAGAATATATGGACAGTTTTTTGTGCATGCCGTAAGTGTTGTGTTTGATGTGCTCTGTATTATCATTTATTGTATAATTGCTCAAGGAAGGGCTTGTTAGAGTTCTGACCCAAAGATACAGGTTGGGATTTTCTTACTTTTTTTTTTAAAAGAGCTCTGCTTGATGTTAGCTATTTTAAGTGAAAGGTCATTTTTTTTTTTTTTTTTACAGTGATAATGAGAATCTGCCCTGGACTGATTAATGCAGTACCAAACCTGATCCAAGCAACATTTTGTGAAAGCTGGATCCAGTTTAACGAAGAATGGGCACCTCTTCTTTTTACTGTCTTGTATTTAGGGGTAAGGAGGGTGTGCGTGTGTATGTGAAAGAGCAGAAGATGTTTAAAGTTTTTCAGAAGATGACATGCGGATCATGTGTTTTGTCATAGTACTGTAGTGTAGAAAGTTTTTCATTTAGACAGAAGCTGTGAATGACTTTGGTAGCAGTTATTTGCGTTGATTATATATCATGAATTGTTTTCATAATTCACTGCATGGTGTAAGTGAAAGTCACATGAATTGTTTTCATAATTCACTGCATAGTGTGAAGTGAAAGTCACATGAATTGTTTTTAGTCACTGCGTAAAAAAGTGTCATTCATTCTGTTTCAGAGTGGCATGCATTTTCACTGTAAGCTCTGAAAATGACACTTCTGCTCTGTATGCATGGGTTTTCACCCGTTTTATACTTCCGCTTTGTGTGTGTGTTTTTCCTCTTATTTGCACTTCTGCTCTGTGTGTATGTTTTTCCTCTTATTTGTACTTCCACTCTGTATATGTGTTTTCCCGTTTTGTACTTCCACTGTGTGTGTATGTGTTTTTCCACAGTTTTGTTCTTTTGCTCTGTATGTAGGCGTTTTTCCACAGTTTTGTTCTTCTGTTTTGTATGTATGTGTTCCCCCAGTTGTGTTATTTACAGCATGTTTGTTTCACTGACAGGATGGAAACACTGGGATGTACATCATGATTTTGTGTTTGTTAGGAGTACATGGATTAGTTGTTCTGTGTACATGAAAGTGTGCCTGTCCTTGGTTTTGTGTTAATGCATTGTATTCATCATTTTTATAGGATTACTCAAGAGATGGCTTGTGAGACTTCTGATCTAAGGATGGAGTGTGGATTTTCTGTAGATGTGGTCCTGATGTATTTATTTGAAAAGAACTCTGGTGTTAGCAATTCAAAACAACAGGGTATCTTTTTGTTCTTCCACAGTTGAAACTGCTGATCTGCCCGAGGAGGATGTTTAATGCAGCAGCAGACCTTGTCTGGGCAGCACCATCTGAACGCAACAGAGCATTTCTTCCTCCTACTATTTTGTGAGTAGGTGTGTCTGTCTCTGTGTTTGCATGAGAGAGTAGAAAATGTTTAAAGCTTGATGGAAGCGTTGGATGATGCTAAGATCATGGGTGTTGTCATAGCACTGTAGTGTAGTCAGTTCTTCACTTTAACAGCAGCTGTCCAAGACATTCTGAACTCTATCTATAGATACTCGTGTATGTCCAATGCTTGTGATTGCACAATTGCTTATATTTATCAACTTGCTTTTGCAGCATGTTTATCCTTTCCTTTTTTTGTTTTCGTTTGTAAGAATTTCTGTCGTAGATCTTTGAGCTGGTCTCTATCAGTATTTTTAATAGATGAATTCAATTTGAATATCTGAAGCTAGTTTTAGAAAGTAAAAAATGGTGTTATGCATTGCTGTACACTTAGTGCTGTACAGAGTGAGACAGCACATCAGTCCAGCGCTCTACCACTGAGCTATTCCGGCCCCTGTTTGATAGTTAAATGAATTGTTTTCAGTCATGGCATAGAGTAGTGCCATTCATTCTGTAACAGGCTGGCATGGAAATTTATAGTAAACACACCAACAGTTTCACTTTTTGTTTCCTCCAATTTTTCTTATTTACAAAATTTTACTAACAAACTGTGCAAAACAGTGTTGAAATTGTTTAGATTTTGAAGTATTTCAGGAACAGACACTGAATGTATGTGATATATTGATCTGAAATTGTGCTTTGTCCTAGGTCTAATTGATGCACTCTACGATGTGTATGTGATAGATCAAGGTATGGCTTGTGACGCTTCTAACCTAAAGATGCAGTATAGATTTTCTTACTCTAAATGAAGCCCAAATGTAATAATTTGCAAAGAGCTGTCAGCTATATCAGATACTAGGGTAACCTTTTTCTTGTTCTTGGTGTGCAGTGAGACTGCTGATGTGGATGCTGCAGCAGACCTCAGCTGGGCAATGTCCTGAAAGCTGGATCCAGTCTTAACACACAAATTCTGATTATGGAAATTCATACAGTGTACTTGTCGTTATCATTCTGTGGCTGATGGAAACTGAAACTCCTGTGTATTGTTGACTGCATACATGATAGAAAGCAACTGATGTGTGTAGGCGATTGTAGTGGGAAAATATTCTGTGTTGAGTGATTGAGCCAAAGACTCATTTGCTGATTTTAGTGTCAAATTTTGTGATATTCTGTTAAAAATGGATAATAGCTCATAGTAGATTACCATGAATGCAAAGTAAAAGATGAGCGCTCTTTTTGAGTCCATTTGTCCACATGCTATGAAGTCATAATGATCATCACACTCAGATTTTTAAACATTTTGTTTTTGCTTGCATGATTTATACATGTATCATCCTGATACAGAACCTCGGTACATGTTCAAAATATGTTCTGATGAAAGTGATTTCTTCTTTTCAAACATGCTAAAAATCATGTCGACAATGATCACAAATGTAGGTTGTAAAGTAAATTAGAAAAAAGGTAAAACCCATATGCTGGCAGGGATTCCGGTGCTACCAATGACAAGCAGAAGGAAAGGAAAAGAGCGCAGCCGCCATATGTAGGCATTGTGCTAATGTAAATTATTTATAGAGATATTTCATTCTGTAAGGTTTGTAGCAAACTTCATATAACTGGAGAACATCAGGCATGATTAAAAAAAGGTTATTCCACAGTCATCATATAATTATTTACTCTGCCTGCTGAAGTTCAGAAACAAATTTGCAAATAAGTACAGAAACAGTTGTATCGCTGCATAAAAAGTTTGTGTTGTAAGGTAAAAGCAAAAATAAGATCAAGAGCAAAATTAGCAGGGTTTGTAATGTGCACGAGTGGGGTTAAACAATATCGTCGTCTGTAGCCTGTAACATTTCCTTTATTCATTGAGTTGCTACGTTTGACCTTTTAAAATTGTTTGTGCTGACGACATTTTACTATCAAGAGCCAGTGGTTGGTATACAGACAACTGAATAATTTGTACTACACAGAAAGCAAACTAGAATGAAATATTGTGAATAAGACAAATGATGTCATGTTTCCCTGCAGCAAGCAGACTAAAATAAAAAAAAAAATGAGTAAGACAACTATTGAATATGAATAAGACGAACACTGTCATGTTTCCCTGCAGCAAGCAGATTAGAGTAAAATGTTAATATGAATAAAACGAATAATGTGTTTTATAAAGGGGGATATCTTGCATGCACTGAAAATAAGGACAAAAAAAAGAATAGTTGTGGTTAATGCATACAGTCATCTTGGTATTTATTTCACAGCCACTAGGTGTTGATTTTGCTTGTCATTACACAGTCAGATGAGTGAAGAAGGCAGTTACTTTTTAACATTTTGTACATGTTGGATGGCAGTTCCTTCAGTGTTTTTACAAAGTTATTTGATTCACAGGAGCAGCCTATTTTACAATATGGAGCAGAAATATGGGCTTTTTGAAAAAAATTCCATAATTGAAACAGTTCACTTGTATGCTAGAAGTACTGTTTGAATAACACCCAGTGATCTGGTTTATAGTGAACTTGTTATGAAATTCTTATTTGAAATGTATAAGATGCTAGCTCAAATTAACAAGAATGGAGGACTGCAGGATACCATGTAAAGGGTGAGAGGACATGGGCTTCCAATGTGCAACAGTGGATTTGTTTGGGATAACCAAAGTCTTGAAAATGTATCGGCATTTCTGAATTGTTTTAAACAGGATTGTTAACTGCAGATGGCAGGACTGGCACGGAGACCTGTTTACCCTTTCCATAACAACTTATTATTCATGGCACAGGATTTTAGTAGATTCCAGGGAAAAATTATTGAATATAACATTTTTTCCTGTGTACAAAATGATGCACCTATAATTCTGAGAAGAAAACGATTCTTACCTGTAAGCTTTAGCAATCAAGCACCTTTACATCTTTTTTTTTTTTTTTTTTTTTTTTTTAGTATTCATTTTTATACAGTCAGGTACATTTAGATTGTTCATATATTTGTTTACAAAATGTTTCAAGTCCCTCTGTGATGAGACTGTAAGACTGTAATCAGCGAAAATAACTTCTATGTATCCGAGACCTCAACTCGGCATGGGTAAAAATCACCAGTTCTGAAAACACTGTACAGATAAACATGTTATCCCTCCCAGTAGTCACTCTGAGATTATTGGAAAATTGATTTGCACAGCTGTGTGTAGTGAGAAATAGCTCTCTCTCTTCTCTCTCTCTCTCCCCGAAATGCCTGCAGTTGTATTTTGCAATGTGCAACTACGCATCATGGGCTGATGAGGTGTCAAATCAAAGCCAATTTACAATGGGCCAAACACTGATCCCCCTCCTCCTCAATTTGACAAGTTCGCCTTCATATTTAGCGCAACTGTATTTGCATTAAATTGTACAAGTAAAGAGGCGTGGGCATGAACATCCATAAGACAGTGATAGATCTGCTTAATATAAAGTCTTTAAAGTAATACTACATATACATTTGGTGCGTCTTAATGGCTTGATCTAAATATACTGAATTGAGTAATTTCAGGCTAATTCTCAAAGTATTGGCAAGAATGAAAATATACTTTTGAATTTAGCTGTATACCTATTTATGAAGAAAACATGATGCACTTTGGTTTTTTTGTAATGCATTTACACTATTTCATCATTACATTATTTCAGATGTTGCATTTATGAAAGCCTTTTTTTTCAACTGTAATGTGAACCTCATCCCCCTACTTCCTTCTGCTGTTCTCCTTTCTTTAGGCCACTCTTAAAGGCTTCGTTCATTTTTTAAAAATATTTGGGGGGGGGGGGGGGGGGGGTTTGGTTTTTGTTTATTTTATTTTATTTTGAGGAGATGGGTGGAGGTCTTGAATTCATCGATACGGTGCCACAAACATTCGAACAATGTTGAAATTGTCCATAGGCTTGAAATCGATGAAACTTTGCTAAAACAAATTAAGCAAGGGGGAAAAAAAAGTTAAAATTGTGGTTCCAGCAAACAGATTCTGGAAAAACAATACAAGGGCAATGTTGACATTTCTTTCATTTTAGTGGCACAACGTTGATGATACCATGAAATGGAAAAAACGAAGAGGTCTCAAGGGGCTACGAAGAGGTCAGGGCTAACGAAGAGGTCAGGGCTAACTAAGAGGCTAATCCCATTCCCACCCAGTCCATCCCTGTTATCGTTCTTCTTGACTAAAGGTATCTGTTTTCCAATCAACAGAATTTGATCTGTACAAAGGATCCAAGAGAAATGAAATTCTCTGGGCAATGGTGGTTTAAAGTGCTATGAAGATAATATGCAACTTTTGGAGCATTAAGGTTCAGTGTTTAGTCTTTGACTCCTGATACATCTTTCAGTTGGATTACTGTGTGGTATCCGCCATAAACTGCTTGTTTGGGCAGCATCATATAGGCATGCACAAAACTTGAAACTCATTTTCAGATTGTCCACACAATGCAAGAAGCCAGTATAAACCAACAAGACCCAACTATTTTGAATTGGAAAACACAGATGTAGGCATATGTAAAAAGAAATAGATTAATATACATGCAAACAAAAGATGAAGGGAAAAAAAAAAAGGGGGGGGGGGGGGGGATTTCCCTTTCTCCAGAAATACACCATGCAATATTGTTGTAGTGTGTTGTATTCTCAGCTTGTTTCTAAACATGGAGACATACACAGAGCAGTGCACATGGTCAAGTTCTATACATGTAGACATACACAAAGCAATGCACATGGTCAAGTCCTATACAAGCAGACATACACAGAGCAGTGCACATGGTCTCTATACATGGAGACATACAGAGCAGTGCACATGGTCAAGTTCTATACATGTAGACATACACAGAGCAGTGCACATGGTCAAGTTCTATACATGGAGACATACACAGAGCAGTGCACATGGTCAAGTTATATACATGTAGACATAACAGGCAGTGCACATGGTCAAGTTCTATACATGGGACGTACACAGAGCAGTGCACATGGTCCAAGTTCTGATCACTGTAGCCCAGCTGACCAACAGCACCTTTCCTGGGGCTGTCTGTCAAAGTCCAGCAAGGACAAAGTCGCATCACAAAACAACTCGGCCCATGGGGAAAAACACATCCAGAAAAGAAATGAACAACAATATGCAACTGACATGGTGGCCAACTATATGTTAAGCTTACAAGTAGGCTGTGCAAAGAGCACAGGGGGTAAAAAGCCACACAAAGTATGTATGGGTCACATAGGCAAATACAGGTGTGGACTGTAAATATCCATTCTGGACAGCATTCACGTTTTGCTTGCTGCCAGATAAACAAAATCTGGTATGTCTTATGCTGTTGTAAAAATAAAAAAATGGAGTATAGCCAGGAGTTCAAATGTGCACATCTCTTGGTGACCCTTGGCAGACGAAATCTTTTGAGAGTTACCTTCCCCCTTGCCTCCCTTGATTGATGAATTTTGATTTCATGTGCACTTTAAAGAGTGAATGCCTCAAACATATATATATATATATAAATTTATACACACATACATATATATGTATACATAAATATATATACACATATATATATACACACACATATACATATATATTTTACACACACACACACATATATATATATGTATATATAGATCAATAAGATTAAAATTCCTAAAACGATTTTGAGAGTGCTCAACCCCTTGGGGAGCAACATTTGTTAAAAATAAGGTTTAAAAGGCAATCTACAAATTTGTTTCCCTATGTTTGTTTTGAGTTTCCCTTCGTGTGGTGGGTTGTACCATATGATTTTTCTTTTTCTGTTTTTCTTATTTCTATTTGTGTTGTTGTCTGGGTTGTATTGTAGTTTGTAGTTGTACCCACTTTTTTTGCAGTGCTTCTTGGTATTCTACTGCTGCATTGTTGAATACTCTTTCATTGCATGACAGGTTTGATAGTCTCTTGTTTATGCCATTGGGTATGGCTTTTAATACAGATGGTGGGTGGTTGCTTTTGATGCTTACATAGATAGGTGTGTCATTGGGCTTCTTGTATGGTTTATATATGTGGTTGTTGAGATCAAGTGTTATGTCTAAGTAGTGAATACACCAAAACAAAAACCTGAAAACCTCAAAAAACACGTGCAGCCAACCCGCACGTGCAAACAACCGCAAACGGGAGCCCACACGCTATATAACAACGGCGGTGGGCAAACCAAAATCATCCTGACGACAGCGCAAAGCTAGAAACAAATTTGTAGATTGCCTTTTAAACCTTATTTTTAACAAATATATATATATTATATACACGCAACCACACGATGAAAAAGCAAACAAGCAAGTTTTTCTTTCCAACATTTCGGCTCTGTGCCTTCCTCAGGGACTTCTTTATTTAGTATTTAGGTACTACTGGAAAAATCACACAATCCTTAACTCCGCCTTTCTTTGATTATCATTCAGTGAATTGCAGATGGCTGGCACAGGCCCCAAACAGAGAGCAAATCAAAATTTGCCAGTTAACAAAAGTGATCCAGTGTTAAGCATTGCACCAATATAGACTCCATATCCAGTTTTCAGTAACATGTCGCAGATTCAATTGCCTATGGACATTTCAAACGAATTCATCTCACGTATGTGTAGTTCTTGTAAATATCAAACGGTGTGTAAAAGTGAGTAAGACAATACATTTATAAAGTAAATCAGAACTAGAGTACTATTTCAAAGTAGGCTGACCACATACATGCCTGCTCCCAGACAATATATTTATAAAGTAAATCAGAACTAGAGTACTATTTCAAAGTAGGCTGACCACATACATGCCTGCTCCCAAGGAGGAAGAGCAGAGTAGGAAGAGGGAAAGGGAAAAGGGTCAACTCGTGTAGGTAGGTGAAGGACTGGAGGCAGGAATGAAATTATCAAAAAATTGCGGGGGGGGGGGGGGGGGGGGGGGGATTTTGTGTGTGCAATCATGCGTGCACAAGCCCATGTGTAAGGGAATGATTGGGGATGTGTAATCTTGGGTAACACAATACAAAAAGGGGGGAGGGAGGTTGTAAAGATGATGGAAGGTGGGGAGGGTGTTAAGAGGGAGACCAGCAAGAGTTGTCACCAGCAGGTGCGTGCATAAAGGAATCGTATAGGAGGAGCTGGTAGTTAGGAAGAAGGTCAAGAGCCTGGGAGGGGAAGGTCTAAAAGGAAGCTTGAATGAAGGGTGTGGCAGTGAGGGTAGATAGGGAGGGGGTAGAGGCGAAGGGAGATGAAAGGTGGGGGCACTGTTGGAAGGGGAGGTTGGGGGAAAGAGAGGGCATGGGGAAGAGTCTGGGCGACCATGTTGAGACCCTCTGGGTAAACAGTACATCATTTGTTAAACCAGAAAGATTCATGTCGAAGGCTGTAATCATTGTCCTATGAAAAAACTTTTTTTATAACTATACATGCAAGATCATGAAGGGAGCAATTAGTCTGGTGGAAATATCTGGTTACTAGAGTTCCAGCGTTCTTTTTGATGTTCGATCTGTGTTGGTAAAAACAAGTTTTTAATGAATTTTTAGTTTCCCCAACATACTGGCTTTGTGGGCATTTGCTGCAAAAGAGTAAATACATTATGTTGCTGGTTAAACTGCCCATGTGGTGTTGGATGGTGAACGATTCTCCTGTTACTGTATTTTGTACTGTGCTTCTACTAAGCGATCTTGGCAGATCACACATTTTCTACCACACAGAAAGCACCGGGGTGGTGAAACATCCAACTGGCCGGTGGGAAGTGCAAAGGGTATATATATATATATATATATCTTGCACAATAGATATATATATATATATATATCGCACAATACCCAGAATGTACATCATGCCAATGGATAACGTTCCTGTATTACCCATGTTTGTTACCCTTTTTCATTTTACATTAGTAAGATAGGAGGAAGTAATGTTTAGGGATATATGTAGCGTGCGTATGCGTACATGTGTGTGTATCAGCAAGAGGAAGGTACAAATGCATGTATTTTAGAGGAGAGTTTCACGTGCATAACTGAGTGAATAAACGAGTGAGGCTGCCACTTGTCCAGCCAGTTTTAACGGTCATTTCGTGAGTTTTTTAATCAAATTTGTTTTGGATTGTTGTTTGGTCAGAATGCTGTCATCCCATGAAGAAGGCGAAGTCTGCACCAAAATATATTTGGGAAACTACATCAACTTCTTGTGCTGTGTTCGATTTTTATCCTGTATGTGCAATATATATCTATCTATTATATATATATATATATCACTCGGGACTGTTCCATATCTTTTGATCTCCTTACATCCTTGAATGGATCCTCAAGCATTGTAGGCTCAAAGATTGTCCCCTACACTTTATACTGTTTGCATAATGTTTTTAATTTCTCAACATTTTTTCCTCTCCACACTTTCGTTTTGTTTCATGTTTGTTGCGGCACAAAGTGTTGCAACTGCACAAAGTGTCGCATGTGACACTTTGTGCAAAAGTGTGACACTGTGCTGAGAACACCTGCACAAAGTGTCGCACTTTGGAACATGCCACAGTTTGTGCTGGGAAAGCCCCTTATTGTGTTAGGGACATAATGTGCACGACCCACAAATTTTGTCACCCATGAGATACATGTGGTTGCAATTAAAATATTCTCCAATAACAAGTAACATACATCCCCCCTCTTCCCACACACACACTCTCCTCCTCTGTCCTTATGCTATGAATGTGTTCAACTTTAAAGATCCAGAGTCCCTAGTGAGCCATGCAAAAAACATAGGTCACTGGGAACTCTAGACACAGAGTAAATGCCTGTCTATATGTGTGTAATGCTCTGTGTATATGCACATCTTGTCAGTACAACCTTGAGTTAATCTGACAATAAACTGGTTTCAGTCAGTCATATGCACATCTAGTGCTCAATGTACGTGTGTGTAGGCAATCTTCTGTACGACTTCTGTAAGCATTACCTAGACACCCAGATGTATACAGAGCATTACACGCATGTACACTAGTATTTTACACACAGCAAATATGCTGGCTCAATACACCATTGGTTAAAATGGCTTTTCCTTTGGAAAAAGAAAAAAAGTCATACAAAAAAAAAAAAAAAACAGAACACACACACTCTCGTACACATTAAAACATATCCAGGAAAGCAACTAAAAACAAAATGCAGTTACAGCATGGTAGCTCAATTGCATCTGATGCCCATAAATAAGGCTGTGCCAAGAGCATCGGAGTAAAAAAACAGAAACATTTCAGTGCCACAAAAAATACATTTCTGCACGGTTAGTGTCCACAAAACGTTTTGTTCATTGATTGCCAGGTAACAAAAAAGATGACATGTCAAACTGCTCTAAGAAAAAAAATTATACAAGAAAGAGGGACTATAAGAACAAAAATTATAGAAGTTTCCACAACAAAGACAAGAGAAGGGTCTATAAAGGCAGAAAACAACACATACCTAGTATGTGTCTATGTAACGCTTGAGGTACATGTGTGTGTGTGTGTGCACGTGTGCAATGTACACACAGCATTTTGCCCATGCACACATAATTAAATGGAGCAATACATGGACATGGGGTGAATGCATGCAAGTGATGCTCAGTGGACATGTGTATCTAGTGCCCAATGCACATGTGTGTATGCAATCTTCTATGTACCATGTAGACAAGAGTATTATATACACAGAGCATTGGATACCCACATGTACACAGCATTTACATACATACATATGCACACAGGTGTTCTATGCACAAACACTACCATGCCAGCTTTCAACAAACCATTGGGGAAAATTGCTTTCCCCATGGAAACTACATTCAGGGAGTATTAGCAGCAGCCATAACTGACCAAAACAAACAAACAAAAAAAAACCCAAAGAAAAAACCCTGCCACTACTACTTGATGCTCACTTTGATAATATTTATTCCAAAGAGTAACAAGAAAGACGCTCTTTTTTTCCATCTGGCCTTGTCCCTTTAGGGACTAAGAATACTAAAACAGAACACTGTTACACAATGTAGAACCAGCGTGCGATAAGAACAGTTATGAATCAGATTAGTATTCAAATATACGTACACAATAAAAGCAGCTGTTACACACAGCTACGTCATATAATTCCAATGCGGTAAGAAGATACAGGAAGCATCACCAAAATGGTATTGACACATCCTTAGGAGAAATGAACGATTCATGAGGCACTCAAGAGGCATCACCAAAATGGTATCAACACAGCCTTGGGAGGAATGAACAGCGATTCATGAGGCACTCAAGAGGCATCACCAAAATGGTATCGACACATCCTTAGGAGAAATGAACAACGATTCATGAGGCACTCAAGAGGCATCACCAAAATGGTATCAACACAGCCTTGGGAGGAATGAACAGCGATTCATGAGGCACTCATGTTCAAGTGCACTAGTATATATTCATATTCAACGTTGTTACTGATGATGCAAGGTTTTGAAGGCAGTAGGGAATAGAAGATACTGTTGTGTTTGAGGATGGAGAATGGAGAGAGAGAAAGAGATTCAAATATGCATTAATATTATACACAAAAAAAGGAAGTGAAAGTACAAAGTAAAGAAACAAACAAATAAATATTTTTTTTAAATGAGAAGGGGGGGGAAAAAGAAAATCTTATCCATCTTTTCATATTTAAGGACCCCCCACCCCACCCCCATCAAAAACAATTTTACGGAGCAGTAAGCTGGCTCGCACTCAAACATTGGGTGAGTACATCAGACATCTTTCACATACTGATATTTGCATAAACTGATACAGTGTGCCCAATTGTTCACGGTATTGTAGTAAAACATTTTGAGACAGTACTTGAAAACAATCATCACTTTGGGAAAGTAAGTGTACATTGGTGATGATGTGTTAGTAACACATGTGGATATGCATTGATGATATTAATCATTATGTGGATATGCATTGATAATGAATCATTCTGCATAGCTATTTTGCAAGTAAAAGTGTGCAAAATATTTCAACAATTTTCTTCTGTAAGATCTGAGCTTCAATGGCACTTACGCTCTGGTGGAAGCGAGTTCCAGGGAAGGGGACCAGACTAGCAAAGGCTTGTGTGAAACAGGTCAATTCTGGGTAGGGTGGCATGAGGTGTTACAGAATTTATAGAATTCATGCTAAATTTTGGATCAAATAGTTTGCGGGACTAATCAAGATTCAATTTTTTATTCAATTTTTATTGATAGCAAACACATCCTTCAATCAACTTAAAACTGTTCGTATAAATTGTGGTTTCATCACAGAAAAGGTCACAAGATCCTTCAATATGAAGAGGGAGATTGTTTGCATTGAAAATAGGAAATGACTTAAAACTGAGCCCAGGGGAACTCCACATCTGACAGGTAATGGTATCAGATGTTGAAGAATTAAGACTGACAAATTGTTGACGACTGTCCGGGAATGATGAACTCGAGAATTTTTCCTGTCATGCCATACAATATATATATATATATATTATATACACACAAAACAATTTAGTAGTGAGAGAAAGCAAGTGCAGGCTAACAATTCCTCCTTCATTACATTAATGATTTGATGGGGAAAAAAGGCAGTGGGGGATCGGGGTAAAGGGCAATAAAGAGATTGAAAACGAAAAGTCAGGAAAATATATTGTAAATATAAAATCCTTCAGTAGCAGTTTATGGGGACTATCGTAACCCATCCTAAAGACAGAACTATTCATATCGCCTGCTCCCAGGGCTTTCGTCTGCAGGATCGGATTCGTCAGGGAGGCACGGCTGATTGTGCTCCGCTGGCATCATCAAATAGAGATATACTACAGTCTACAATTCTGTGGTATTCTCATCACCAAAGGTTCAAAAAGGGAATCCAACAGCACCCCAAAAGCATTTTCTTTTTAAATGGTAATCATTGACATCAAAAACCCTTCGCAAAATCAACAAACAATGCCCCACAGAATGTATTTTCATATGTCAGTAACCCTACTAAGTTGTTTTTTTTTCATCACTGTATGATATGAATTATCTTTTCTAAAACCAGACTGACTCTCACTCAATAGATTGTATAACGTAAGATGATCATCATAATTGTGTCTGTCTATGTGCTTTCTAATACTTGCAAGATTGGTATTGGTCTGTAATTGGTTGTTGGTAATTATTACCAGATTTGTACATGGGAACAACTTTTGCAACTTTGAACTGTGCTGGAGCTGAAAGCTTTGGAATATTGCCATCAATTCCATCAAATCTACAACTATGTCTCCTTCAAATGATATGAGGAATAGTAAACATCAGTTTCAGAAAGAAAGGGTACTGAATGTTGGGAATGGACATTCTTAGTATTGCAGGACATGGTTAATTTTTCTGGGTAATTTAGTTGAATAATACCCCCCCCCCCCCCCCCCCAAAAGTACATATGATTATATAAGCAATTCACTGGCTCACACACTTACACTGCATGAATACATTACAAATCTTTCATATGTGGACACTTCCATGCACTGAAATAGCCTGTCCCAATCATTAACAGTCGCAAGTTATTTTCAAACAGTGGTACCTGTGAACAGAGACAATCCCTTTGGGAAAGTAAGTAAACTGTATGTTGGTTCAGAGTATGAGCACACCTGCTCATTTACCATGCCATCATCTTTTTTCAAAAAGCTATTCATTCAGTGTCTGCACAATATCGGAGCTCACATGCTGCACCACCATGCTAAGTTTATGTCAACAACTTTTAATGATGCACTTTTGTGTGGCGGCGGTGGTGATTGCATGTTGTGTGTGTGCACCCCCACACTTGCTCACAAAAAGAATAATCTTTGTATAGTTTGCATGTTTTTTTCTCAGCATATTGTCTATTGCATGAGTTACTTTTCAAACATCCATGAAAATAACTAGGTTCATTTTGTGACTAAAGGAGAACACAATGAAGGTAATGTGGAAAGTTAACAGATCAGAGAGGTGAAGGGAAGGAAAGTGCAAAAAAAGAGATTCAGATGATTTAACCATTTAAGGCCATAGCTCCATATGATAAGGGTGATAACAATATTACAGAAAAATAATTATAATAAAGACAGTAAAATCACGAGTCCCTATCAATGTGATATAAAAGGATCATGATAACATTGTTTCTCTTAACTGAAAGGTTTTATATATAGAAGAAGAAAAAGAAACACCCGAAGGTGCTGGGGAGGACCCGAGAAGCACTGTCTTCACCTGCCTTTAGAGCAGTCCTGTACCACCCTTGGAGGCCTGCGCCGTGTTGACGATGGGCACAGGCACACGCAGGACACTCCATTAAAATATCAAGGGACATAACTGCTCCTGAACAGAGGTAAATCAGACTACAGGATGCAGCTCATAACAGCCTTAAAGTAACATCCCCATGGGTGTACCAGCCCGTATTTCATGACTGCAGAGCCCACCGGCGAAAACACCACCCTCCAGCTGCTGAGCACACCCCACAGACCCAGCCACCCCTGCCCACAGACAGATGAAGACAGTGCCACTCCAGACACAGCCAAGCTTTCACCATACGGTCTTATGTGCCCTCAAGAGAGAATCCAAAGTTGTAGTCTTTCCCACTGTCAACAGGACTTTCCCTGTGGTCAGTGGGTCTTTCCTCACCGTCACTGGATCTTTCTCCAGGGTCAGCCTAGTTAAGGCAAAGAAGAAAAAGAAACACCCGAAGGTGCTGGGGAGGACCCAGAGAAGCACTGTCTTCACCCGCCTTTAGAGCAGTCCTTTATATATATAAAGACTAAACTAAGAGTCGAAGTTTATAAAAAGAACTAAACTCTATATATAAAGAACTAAACTCTATATATAAAGAACTAAACTCCTAATCACACTCTCTTTCTCTGACGACATTAGCTAGGCAAAACAAAACATGCATGGTTGATTGTAAAATTTCCTAGGTATTAGTTGCACACGGAGATCATCAAAAGCAGGGCACTGCAAGACAAAATGTACATCTTCAATTGATTCTTTACAAAGCGGACAAAGCAGTTCGTTGCAACTTACATTTTTGTTAGCGATTAGCATGCACTTTTATTTCAGAGAGTCCAAATCTAAATCTAGTAAACGTACATCGTAAATATCTGTTCATATTGAACAGAAGGTACTTTTTAACTAAATGTGAGGAACTATAAACTTTGTACACATCAAACCTGTTACTTGATAGAATATGGCTTCCCATGTTTGCCATCTACTGTCAACCTTTGTCAACACTTTGAATACACTTACTTTCTTCTCCTACTCCTTGATATATCCATGCATACCCTAGCCCCAGCTCAGATAAACAAAGACGTATGTTTGAAACCCAGTTAATTTTGGCTCTTGAATCGAGATCAAATAATGTATTATACGCTTTTGTGGTAATCTATCATTATTCATTTTCAACAACTTTAACCAGTAGCAAACATTTTTAACTGCAGAATTTATGTATATTGGGTATCTATTCGTTTCACCATACACTAAATCATCTGGAGTTCTATGCTCCACACCTAAAAACTTTAACCCAGTTAAATGAACCGATTCACAATAAACAATAGCGTTCTTATCTAAGCCCCATAACTCTAAACCATATTGCACAATGGGTTGTATCTGTGCATCAAAAATTTTGACAAACACTTCTAAGGAGTTATTATTTGATAGAGACAATTTCTTCATAACACGTAATAACACATTCCTAGCTCTACTAGAAAGGTCTGTACAAGCAGCAACAAAACTCAGGCGAGTAGAAAAAGATATGTCTAGGTATTTATAAACGTTTACAATGGGCATAAGAGAACCATCATACATCAATTTCTCCGTTGCAGCCAAGTGACCTCTTTTCTAAAAACAATCTTGCTTTTTTCAAAATTGACTTTAATTCTAATCTATCGGCTGAGTACTTTATAAATTATTTAGTTGTCTCTGCAAACCAACGACAGTCTCCAAGAGCAACGCTATATCATCTGCAAGCAATAGAATAAGGAGTTCCGTTAGATCGTTTGTAAATCTAGCACCATGCTTGCCGTTTTCTACTATTTCAATTGCCAGCTCATTAATGAATAATGAAAATAGAACAAGACTGCACACATCCCCTGTTTTACTCCTCTGGTGCACATTATATAGTCAGTTAATTTATTGCCGCTTCTTATCTTTGTTTTCATTGCTTGATACATGCTGTGAATACACTTAACATATTTTTCCTTTTATACCTTTTTTTTTTTTTTTTTTATCAATATAGGCCAAAGAAATTTCGATTGATCGAGTCAAATGCCTTTTCAAAATCAATAAATGCTATGTATAACTTACAATTAAAGAAAAACTGCTTCTGAATCACGGCAAGAAGGGTAAACATATGGTCTACAGTCGAGTATCCGCGTTTAAATCCAGCTTGATGTTCACCGGATAGGTTTTCTTCTTCTACATATTCCTGAAGTCTTGAGTTGATAATGGTACTAAATACTTTGCTACTAATATCAGACAATGAGATACCTCGATAATTGTTTTCATCGTTCACATCACCTTTTTTATACAGTGGAATAGTTACAGATTCGCGCCAAGACTCGGGGGGAAAAATACCCTTATCGAGCAATGCATTGAAGAACATGACAAAAAAGACTATGATCTGTTTGCATGGAGCTTTCAAAAACTCCCAAATAATTCCATCAGGACCTGCAGCTTTACCAGACTTTAATTTTTTAAGTGCTATCAAAACTTCATCTCTTGAAATAGGACGGTCCATGGACTCATTTCCCGCATTTGGCAAATCATAATTATAATTAAATTGACAAATCTTTGTTTAGTAAGGACCCAAAATGTTGGAACCATTCATCTAATGGAATGTCATTTCTGGGTTGTTTTCGTTTCAGCAAAATTTTTTTCATGCAGTCCCAAAAAGCCTTTTGATTATGAACAGATGCTGTGAGTTCTTCTAACATGCTGCTATTAAATTCTCTTTCCTTTCTAACTAACAAATTTTTGTATTCACTTCTAGCCCTTACATACCATTTTTATCTTTCTTGTCCAGAGTTCTACAAAATATTCTTAACAATTTACGCACTTTTCTCTTCTTCAGATTACATTCGACGCCAAACCATCCTTTTTATGTTTAGTCGGGTCCACCTTTATAGTTCTTTTCATGCATGTAGCACATGTTTGTATACAATCATTAAACACACTCAATGATTCATCAATATTTACATCAATTAGCTCTACGGCACTGTTCAGTCTACTAAGAGTTTCAGCTTCACCAAGTTTTTCATAAAAAAAACCTGACTGCGGTGTTCATTCCACACAAATTTTTCAATGATTTGAATCGCCTTATTACCATTTCTACCAGGCATATTCTGAACAGAAGGAAGGTGGTCAAGAGGACAGTGGTCGGATTCAATGCAGTCAATAACACGCATCACACATGAATCACATATATCATAAAGGGCATTGGAAAAAAATGAAATAGTCATTCACGCTACATCCGTTTTCTCCGATATATGTGTAGCGACCTTCCTGGTCGCCATTACATGAACCATTAAGAACTACTAAATCAAGGGCAGTGCACATATTAATCAACAGTTTACCATAAGTGTTTAAATGTGTATCTTGAGAATGACGCTTAAAATATACAGTGCTGTCTCGATAATGAGGTGTATCAATGTCAACTAGCAAAGGTGGAGAAACAGTTGAAATACGGCTGTTCAGATCACCACAGATCATGACATAAACTTCATCCAATGTTAATAATAAATCAGTCAGACAATCTTCAAGTATTGCAATTCCCTGATCGTAACCAAAATATTTATAGAACGGAGAACTTTCTGGTGGTATGTACACACATAGGTATAGAACGTCACAAGAACACCCAAATAATTGTTTATCAAGAACGAAAGCACACATATTTTCATACTTAACGTCCAAATGATGTACGAATGGGCAAAACTCCATTTTTATTAAGCAAATTATGCCCCCTGAATATCTCCCTTGACTAGTAAATTTTACAGAGGGTTTACAATACAATTCAAATTCAGCGAATAAACCAGGACTCTTTCTCAAATGTCTCCACCAGACAAACAAAATCAAAAGAAGAAACAAATAACAAAGAATCATCAAACATTAATTTTGAGCGTAAACCATTACATTCCAAGACAGGAAGAATAAAGTTTTAAGGGTATATATGGAAGATAAAGTAGAATATGAAACTGGCTCCAGAGTATTGTCTTCAGAGGATAGCGAGTTTTGCACATTATCATCCGAGACAAGGCCCCTCCCAACCCCTCCGCGACACCAAACGAGGCACGAGAAATCAAAACACGTGAACAAGAATCTAAACTAATAACTTGGAATTCTCCACCGGGAGAGCGAGAGCCTGATTTCCACGTGCCCTGCTCGTCGCCACAGAGCGAGTGCATGAGCAAAAGAGGGAAGGCTCAGGTGTCAGCAAAACCTCTGTGCTCCCCCGAAAACTTTCTCCCTTCATGAGATCATTCTGTCTAATGGGCCGGCCAACACCCTATCTCACTTCCATCAGCGAGTCGTTAGCATCCAGAGCAAACTTCTTGCCATTAACAAGCAAATGATTGTAGATCATATGTACTTGTTTGCCCTTGCTTCTGGCCTCCCTTAGAAACGGATTCAACTTCCGTCTTATTTCACAGACAGTTGGTGAGAAATCCTCCCAACAAATACTCCAGTTTTTGTTTTGCTTTCAGGATTTTGATCTTTTGTCTATAGAAGGAACCAAGAAAGAGAGAGTAAGAGAAGGGCGGTGTGATCTGAAAGTAAAATTGTGACAGCAAGGATGCAGGAAAACGGGGCTGGATTGGTGGAAAAGAAATGGAAACGAGTAACGTGAAGTCAGGTGAAGAAGTGTGAATGAGAAAAAGGAATGGAATGAACCGGCTTGAGAGGATGCCATGGAAAATGATTGGAAAGCAGCTTAACAAAGACTGACGAGAGGAAATGAAGTTAGTTAGTTAGTTAGTGTTTATAGGGTCCAGCGGACTACTAGGAGCCAAATCAGGACCTCAGCTATCATATCTAAGTCTCTAGATACAAATACCCACACTAGTATTAACACATAGCTTAAAATTTATGAGGACAAAAGCACAATTATCTGTTCAACTCCGACGACACCTGTATACATTATTAAAACACTATATTTTATAAAATATGTTTACCTCTTTCAAAAAAGAAAAAATAAGATCTACTGAAATCTCACGAA
>CM065737.1:30370828-30457264 GCA_033310375.1 Conus canariensis | reverse complement strand
GGGATTCGGTGCTGGCTCTGCGAGATGCCGAGGCGAAGTCCCGTAATCCCTGAGAGGCCCCTGCCCCGGCTAGTGTCCCGTGACCAGGGAGATGGGCATTTCCCAGTCGGACCGTTGGTTGATCCCCCACCTGCCCCCCCCTACTTCCGGCGCCATCTCCTTTAAGAACCTAAAGGAATGGGTCCGAGTAGCCAGGATGGGCATCCTCCACACCACGGCGGGACACACCTACTTGGACATGCCCCTTCAGCGAGCGGAGGCTCTATGGCCGGAGGACGATGGTGCCATCCCAGTACCGGGGGACCCGGGCTCTGAGGCGCACCAAGAGCCTGACCCTCGCTTGTTCAGCGATCCTTTCATGCGACACCTAGTTAACAGGATTTCGCATCACCTTTCGGCTGCGGCGGACAGCGCAGCCAGAAGCCACTTCAACTGCTTGTTGGTCGCGAGAGAGGCCGTGCTGGCGCGGACCTCTCTCTCCCCGACGCTTAAGGCAGCCCTGCGATGCATCCCGGGCCAGGTCCAGTCGCTCTTTGGCGACTACTCGGCTGACGTCATAGCACAAGCAGTTGAGGAACGCAAGCAGGCTGTGTCCTTTGCGCCCAGGCCACCGCCACGCCCTGCTAGACCCCCACTTCGTTCCTTCCCCAGGCACAGACCCTATCCCAGACAATCGCCTTCCCGCACCGCACGGCCCGCCAAGCGACCTAATCTTCTCCCAAGGCCTAAGCCAAAACCCCATCAGCAAAATTTTCGGTTAGGCCAACAGTCACGCTCCCGGAGCTGACTAGGGAGACAGCCCGAGGGGGACTTAGATCAGGTAGCACCCCCCCTCGCCCTATCCCCCACCCACCAGCCCAGACCCTCGCCCCCCCTGGCGGGCAGCCTCTCCCGGCATGCCCACCAGTGGAGACGCATACGCCTCACCCCTGGATAGTGGCGGTGCTACAGGAAGGGTTTCGCCTTCCTTGGGCCCACGAGCGTCCCCCCCCTCATGCTATCTCCCCCTCCCTCCCCCAACGAACCCTCCCCCGCCAAAGCAGAAGCTCTTCGCACGGAAGTCCAAGACCTCCTCAAAAGAGGGGCCATCTCGGAGATTTCCCACCCAAACCCCGGCTTCTACTCTTTGTGATCCCAAAAGCCTCGGGAGGATGGAGGCCCATTCTAGATCTTTCGCCCCTCAACAAGTTCCTCAGGCCCACCAAGTTCAAGATGGAGACCCCCACCCAGATCCGAGACTCCATCCATCATCGCGACTGGGCCACATCCGTAGACCTGAAGGACGCCTATCGGACGTTGCCCAAATGGGGATCCGAAAGGTCGGTTCCCCAACGTCCAATACCCCTAGGGAAGAAGGTGACGTTCGATCGGGGTAGGTCGACCGTCCTTGTGCATGGGCACGGCCGGGCCCATGGCGCGGCGTGCCCGCACGCCCAGGATTATGGACACCACCGAGGTCGTGCGTCGGGGTGACCATAAGGCTGCTTCCGGAGTCGAAGCGCTCCTCGAGCTCAGGTGTTGGCTGCACCTGTGCCCGGTGGGGCCGAGCGCTATGAGTGCACGTATCAATTTGGGGGGAAAAAGAGATACGTGACTCATCAAGGCGAGTGACGGATGGTGATTCCATCCCAAATCCGTCACCCGTGCTGGTCCGCGGCTCGGCAAGGTGCCCCGGGGGCCGAGATTCGCGTGACTCAGCATGATAGTTAGAAGTCTCCGAGCGAGTCCGTAGGCTGAGGGCAAGCTGGCCGATGGAGAAGGGGTGGGGGAGGGCGAATTCCGTTGGCTAGTCTTTGCTCGGCCGGGCCCCTTGAGGGGAGCCTTGCCATTAGACTTTCTGGGCAGCACCTTGAGGGGAGCTTTGCCCTTAGACTAGCAGGCAGATCAAATGAAAGGCATTTTGAAATGGTGGCCGCTTGCCTATCAGCCTTGGGACGCCGCGGTCGTGCGTCCGTCGGTTTGGTAGACGAGGAAGATCACGCGTCCCTTCCGCGGAGAAGTCGTCTCTGTCTACCCGAACCGTACGTTCATCAGTGCGAACGGATTGCTCCGAGATGGAATCGACCCGCGGGTTCTCCGGGAAATTGAGCGAACTCCGAGCAGTGGAGTGGCTCGACCCGGCGGTGTCCTTCACCATGTTGGGCACAGGTGGATAGAGCAAACCCGGAACACACGACCGCAAAGAGGAGACAAGGTGGCCGATCGAGAAAATCAATTAATCTCGATCGTCCGTGTGGTGTCGTGCAAAGTGCTCGAGAGATCGACTGAAAACTCGAACTACCCGTACACGCCACCGGTCGTGTGACTGGTATGGCTATTAATAGCAATCTCTACACGTGGAGTATCACTGTGTATAGGTGTGATAGTTCTTGGGCACTAAATCTTAATAAGCAGATCAGTGTCACACACCCTTACTCGAACACGTTCTACCTGTGAAGGGTAAAGAGTACAGGTGTGATAGTTATTGAGCCCTAAACCTTAATAAGCGGAACCAGCACAAAATGCGTGCTGAACCCGAGGCTCGGCAATATGGTGGGGGAACACGACCGGCGAGCGGTGCCGACGATCGCGAGTAACAAAGTCGCGAGAGTGCCGGTAAAAGAGACAGATCTTTAATAAATACGCTCCCGAGAGTGCCGGTAAAAGAGACAAATCTTTTAATAAATACGCTCCCACCAAGAGCCTCACACGGCAAAAATACTCAGGGTCTAGTGCAAGCCGGAACCAGCACAAAATGCGTGCTGAACCCGAGGCTCGGCAATATGGTGGGGGAACACGACCGGCGAGCGGTGCCGACGATCGCGAGTAACAAAGTCGCGGGAGTGCCGGTAAAAGAGACAAATCTTTTAATAAATACGCTCCCGAGAGTGCCGGTAAAAGAGACAAATCTTTTGATAAATACGCTCCCACCAAGAGCCTCACATTTGCAAGCCACAACTGAATCAAGTATAGAACAAAACACAGCAAAGTTAACACAAAGGCAAGTATAGGCGAGACAGAGCACAAGACTTATCTTGCTTTGACGGCAGGCCGAAGATGAATGACTTATAGGAAGTTGACACTGGCTTCTTCCGGGGCCGGAAGTGGGGTGACATCACGTGACTGTCTTATGACTGCATTGGCCACGGAAAAAATTCGGCCTGACAGAGCTGGCTAACTGCCGTTGAATGCTATGGTCTGACATGGTAAAGTATATGACGCCAAAATATGTTTATTGACAACTGGAAAGTTCTTTCTCTTTATACTGACAGAAAGCAATAACGCTTTTCACACACACACACACACACACACACACACACACACACGCACACACACACACACACACACACACACATTCTCACTCCCCACGTTACACTGATCATGTTTCTCATCTATTATCATTTTCGGTTGACAGACTCAATCAATAAACTAAATCTATTCATATCACATCCACAAACTTTCTCTAATACACACACACGTACATGGAGAATCTATCAACACACCCTCCCTCCCAACCCACACATATCTGGAGAACTATCATGAGAGACAAAATGACAGGGAGATAAAGGAAAGGGAGGTGAAACAATTATGACACAAATGTCAAAACGAAAAGTTACTTGATTTTAGGACCTTAACCCCCAAATGTCGCTCCTCTCCCTTCCACTCCCGCACATCCCCAAACTACTGACAGCAGGACAAGCCATACCACTTCATTAAAGGTTGGGTGAACTGTGTTCTTCACGATCTTTGTCTTGCGCTTGGTCTGTTTGTCTGGGTCAGGAAGGAGGTAGGTCTTCACGTAGGGGCTGGGCAGCTCTGCACTTCGCGCCTGAGGAAGAACAGAAGGAAGTCTGACAGTAAGTGGAGAATGATGTGGTGGCATTGGGCAGCATAAGTATCTTCAGAGAAACAAACACAGGGGAAAAACAGAACAGAAAGAACACACACCAACACCCACATCCACACACACATACACGTATGCACACACACGTAACACACTCCGATCCGCAAAGCGAGTAGACATGACACTGATTTTGCTCTCCATACATCTGTGACTTGCTGACATAAGATAACGTCAACTGTTACAAAATAATGCCCTATTTAAAACAACAACCCCCCCCCCCCCCCCCCCCCCTTCCTCTCCACACACAGAGAATTGTTCCTTTAAACGCCTTTAACTCTGACAAACTCTTCCACTTCTTCGTCTCCTCAGAAAAACAGATGAGTTCAGTGAGCCGCGACTGAAACCACTCTTGCACAGAAGCAGCCAGCGCCATAGGAACTGGGGTCATTGGAGCTAAATGACAGTCAGTCCAATGTCACTGACGCTCTACCATGTCATGTGTGGCCAGTCCAGCAGCCGTCACATTCGCCTTTGTCTCATCATAGGAGTCTGCTGGTTTACTCTCTGCTCTGATCATTCTCTCCATAGAATGCAGGAGAATTATGCCTCAAGCTAACACGTTCATACACATGTACATGCATGAATATAAACTTACCAAATATACAGTTACTATACATACAACTATACATACACACTCACCACAAATAAATACACAGACACTCCTACACTCACACAGACACACTCATATTATAATAGGCACACTCTCTCTCACATGTACACACCCATACTCTCTATTTCACACACACAGATAAAAGACTTACACACTCACTCTCCTTCCTGTCTTGCAAGCAGACACAACACAATTTCTGTCTCACAAACACACGAAACAATGTCAAATTCACACCAAAAAAGGCGACCATCACTGTGCCCTCACCAGTCCTTTGATGTGCATCACCATCACATGCAGCGTGTCATGCTTGTACTGCACCGACAGCTTGATCTCCCCCTGAATCCCCGTGTTGCCTGAAGGTGGTGCCATTGGCACAGGAGAGATTTCTGTGAGCAAAGAAAGGTAGATTTGAGCAGGTATGAGAGACAGCCAACTCATTCGGTAGCATTCAACTACCTATGTCTGTCAGTTGTTGAACTACTTCCTATTTTGAAAGGTCAGCAGACCACAATGACTGATTCAAAATGGCTTTTATTCAATCCTACCTCAGACAGCTTCCACTGAATCCCATCTCAAATGGACTTCTCTGAATCTCCTTTCAAATGGGTTCCACTGATCCATTTTCAATAGATTCCATCATTTATTTCAAATGAGTTCCACTGACTTCCATCTGAAATGAATTCTATCATGTCATCTTAAGTGGTTCCAATGAATTTCAACTTGAGTTTCATCGCCCCAACTCACATGTGTTTCATCACCCCATTTTGAATGAGTTTTGTCACCCGTCTCATGTGGGTTTCGTCGCACCTTCTCTAATGGGTTTCATCATTCCATCTTACATGGGATTCACTATTTCACCTGAAATCGGTTCAATCACCCCATCTTATGCAGGTTCCATGTCCCATCTCAACTGAGCCCCAAGGAATCTCACCTTGAATGAGCTTCACTGTCATCATCTCAATTGGATTTCAATGAATCCTGTCTTAAGACAGAACTAGTCGTTCTGTCAAGTGGATTTCGATGAATCCCGTCTTATTGACAGAACCAGCTGTTCCGGCTGATTGGATTTCTGTTTCCACTCCCAAAGGAGCATGATCAGAAATCACAGGGGGGGGGGGGGGGGCGGAGTAGCTCAGTTGGTAAAGCGCCGGACTCGTGATCCTGGGGTTGCGGGTTCGAATTTTGGTACAGGGGGATTTTTCCCTCGGAATTAACATTGGTTCTGACTCCATTCCCCATACAGTCCTTCGAATGAGACTATAAACCGAGGTTCCATGTGTGAATACATGCACAACATCTTGCACACACGTAAAATCCCATCACCAACTTTCGGAAGAGAAGGCCAGTTTGGCCGTTGGTATGGATGACACGTTACACATAGCATGCACCTTCCCCGAAGATGGAGTATGGCTGTCTTAATGGCGGGATAAAAAAAACGGTCATACACACAAAACTCCACTGCCTGTCTATACAGGCAGTGTCCGCAGGAGTATTAGCCTGTGTACGCAGAAAGAAACAAAGAAAAAGAAATCACAGATCTGGCAGTTACTGTTCATCTACAGTACCCGACCCACACTCTGCTGGTCATTGCAAAATTAGCAGCATTTTCAGTCATTCTTTATCCATCATTTGACATGTTCGTTCAACACTGATTGGTTGTAGTTTGGATGGGAGAGGTGGTCATAATACAGCGTTAGTTAATGCAGTGAGATAGGTCCACCATTTTCATTCACGTCAAATCAGGGAGGGAGCCTTAAGAGGGAAGATGAGAACTGGGAAGTTCAGCAGTCTTTAGAGCAGAAGCCTCCACACTGAGAGTATCTGTTAGCGGATGACTTCAGAATCCTTCGCTACAGATCCCCTCTCATGATGGTTGGCACTGACCTCGCAGCTTGGAGACGTTCAAGTTGGTTTTGTCCGCTGCTGCCTCCTGTTCATCCCGCAGCAGAGGGTGGAAAAACGTGTAGACCAGATCACACTGCACAACATCACACACGCAATCGATTTGTTTGTCTTCTAAAACCATCACACACATTCCGTACTGTATGTTCTATGCAACAATTGTACATGTTTTGAAGTGAATTTCCCCCAGCATGTCCCACTGAGGGAGGGGGACATTACAACATCACTACATACTTCATTTATCATGTAGCCTGTGAAAATATGTGTGGATCAGTCTGGGATCTGATGAGTTTCAGAACCAGCCATTGACAGTAAAGTTTGATGTATTTCATCATTTTTGCTTGAATCGAACTAGCAATGTGATACACTGATAATTCTGCAGAAGGTCCCTTCATGTTATGTACAGGAACTTTAAAATCCTTTCCCCCCGAAAATGGCTTTTATGTTACTGGGACACGCTGGAGCATAATTTTTCTCATTTTTCAACGCAGAGGAACCCTTTATATACTGCTGGAGAAGTCTTTCTTTCCTCTTTCAAATGACCTGCATATCTCAAAAATGCTACTTATCCATCACTTTGGGGAAGGTGGTCACAAATGTGTAGAAGACTGGATTATACAACCATAGATTAACTGGGGATCAAGGGACATGTACATCTCAAAAATGCTACTCGTCCATCACTTTGTGGCAGGCGGTCACCAAAGTTTAGACAACTGGATCATATCACCATAGATCAACGGGGGACAGGACAGGTATACAGCCTCACTTTCCCACTGTTTGCCCTTGTTACAGTCCTGTTCGCTTGTGCAGGTCACTACCTACTTGCTGGCACCACAGTGCTGTGAGAGGACCATTGAACTGGTGGGCTGCCTGCCCTCTCAGGTGCTTACGTAAGACAGCTTGTCATTGTCAGTCAATCAGCAAGGTTGGCCTTTGCCCACATACCAACCACCATGTGCGCACTTCATGCTTGATAGTTTGCACCATCAGCAGTGAAGTGTAGAAAACAGCCAACTCATCAACAGACAATGTACAGCGAGCTAACTGATCAACAGGAAATGGTGAATGACTTCACTATGCAAATGGAAATCTTAGCCAGCAAGAGACGAACATAGTTATTCTCTCCCCTTTTGATCTACAACATTATACAAAGTGTATTTATTCATGAATCTTGCACAATATGCCAACATCCAGACCACATTACACATGTGTAGCAGAACAGATCACACTGCATGGCACCGTTTTTTAATCATGAACAGTGATATTCATTTGACATAGGTTTCAGAAGATATCCTCATGAACTGGACCAGATTTGTTTGCTCTGAATCACAATACAGCTCTGAAAAGGAGTTCAAGGTCAATATGAGTGAAACTGAGATTTTCTAATGATTAAATGTTTGCCAAATCTTGTGAAAAAAAAATCTGAATTTCTTCTTTCCAATGACCCTTAACACCTTTCCCCAAGCTGATGTGTGAAGCATAGCCAGTGACTTTGGATCCCCTTCATGACAACATAACACATCTCATGGTCTGTTCTTTGAGGGGAAAAAAAAGGGAGAGAAAAAAGTTCTGAGGGAAACATTAGAGTTGAAACAAACAATATGTGAATGGAAGAAAGTTGATCAGACAAGAGGATCACAGATGTGCATGCAATTGTCCTAATTTTCAATCGCTTTGTATAAAACAAAAATAAAATAGACCATGTTAAGTTCAAACATTAATCTGCATTTCAGTGTAAAGAAATTCAAACAACCACTGAAATGACAAAGAAGATCATTAAACAACAGAAATGGGGAGTTTGTGTTATACTCCCTGTTTGGCTAGTATACTTACCATGTCAGACCATAGCATTCAACGGCAGTTAGCCAGCTCTGTCAGGCCGAATTTTTTCCGTGGCCAATGCAGTCATAAGACAGTCACGTGATGTCACCCCACTTCCGGCCCCGGAAGAAGCCAGTGTCAACTTCCTATAAGTCATTCAGCGAGGCCTGGTGTATGGTGACCCCGAGAACCTTGGCGCCAGAGGGGAAGGTAGGGAGGGAATTAGAGTCTGACATGGTAAGTATACTAGCCAAACAGGGAGTATAACACAAACTCCCCATTTTGGCGTCATATACTTTAGAGCGGGACCGCGGACGTTGCCCAAATGGGGATCCGAAAGGTCGGTTCCCCAACGTCCAATACCCCTAGGGAAGAAGGTGACGTTCGATCGGGGTAGGTCGACCGTCCTTGTGCATGGGCACGGCCGGGCCCATGGCGCGGCGTGCCCGCACGCCCAGGATTATGGACACCACCGAGGTCGTGCGTCGGGGTGACCATAAGGCTGCTTCCGGAGTCGAAGCGCTCCTCGAGCTCAGGTGTTGGCTGCACCTGTGCCCGGTGGGGCCGAGCGCTATGAGTGCACGTATCAATTTGGGGGGAAAAAGAGATACGTGACTCATCAAGGCGAGTGACGGATGGTGATTCCATCCCAGATCCGTCACCCGTGCTGGTCCGCGGCTCGGCAAGGTGCCCCGGGGGCCGAGATTCGCGTGACTCAGCATGATAGTTAGAAGTCTCCGAGCGAGTCCGTAGGCTAGAGGGCAAGCTGGCCGATGGAGAAGGGGTGGGGGAGGGCGAATTCCGTTGGCTAGTCTTTGCTCGGCCGGGCCCCTTGAGGGGAGCCTTGCCATTAGACTTTCTGGGCAGCACCTTGAGGGGAGCTTTGCCCTTAGACTAGCAGGCAGATCAAATGAAAGGCATTTTGAAATGGTGGCCGCTTGCCTATCAGCCTTGGGACGCCGCGGTCGTGCGACCGTCGGTTTGGTAGACGAGGAAGATCACGCGTCCCTTCCGCGGAGAAGTCGTCTCTGTCTACCCGAACCGTACGTTCATCAGTGCGAACGGATTGCTCCGAGATGGAATCGACCCGCGGGTTCTCCGGGAAATTGAGCGAACTCCGAGCAGTGGAGTGGCTCGACCCGGCGGTGTCCTTCACCATGTTGGGCACAGGTGGATAGAGCAAACCCGGAACACACGACCGCAAAGAGGAGACAAGGTGGCCGATCGAGAAAATCAATTAATCTCGATCGTCCGTGTGGTGTCGTGCAAAGTGCTCGAGAGATCGACTGAAAACTCGAACTACCCGTACACGCCACCGGTCGTGTGACTGGTATGGCTATTAATAGCAATCTCTACACGTGGAGTATCACTGTGTATAGGTGTGATAGTTCTTGGGCACTAAATCTTAATAAGCAGATCAGTGTCACACACCCTTACTCGAACACGTTCTACCTGTGAAGGGTAAAGAGTACAGGTGTGATAGTTATTGAGCCCTAAACCTTAATAAGCGGAACCAGCACAAAATGCGTGCTGAACCCGAGGCTCGGCAATATGGTGGGGGAACACGACCGGCGAGCGGTGCCGACGATCGCGAGTAACAAAGTCGCGAGAGTGCCGGTAAAAGAGACAAATCTTTAATAAATACGCTCCCGAGAGTGCCGGTAAAAGAGACAAATCTTTTAATAAATACGCTCCCACCAAGAGCCTCACACGGCAAAAATACTCAGGGTCTAGTGCAAGCCGGAACCAGCACAAAATGCGTGCTGAACCCGAGGCTCGGCAATATGGTGGGGGAACACGACCGGCGAGCGGTGCCGACGATCGCGAGTAACAAAGTCGCGGGAGTGCCGGTAAAAGAGACAAATCTTTTAATAAATACGCTCCCGAGAGTGCCGGTAAAAGAGACAAATCTTTTGATAAATACGCTCCCACCAAGAGCCTCACATTTGTAAGCCACAACTGAATCAAGTATAGAACAAAACACAGCAAAGTTAACACAAAGGCAAGTATAGGCGAGACAGAGCACAAGACTTATCTTGCTTTGACGGCAGGCCGAAGATGAATGACTTATAGGAAGTTGACACTGGCTTCTTCCGGGGCCGGAAGTGGGGTGACATCACGTGACTGTCTTATGACTGCATTGGCCACGGAAAAAATTCGGCCTGACAGAGCTGGCTAACTGCCGTTGAATGCTATGGTCTGACATGGTAAAGTATATGACGCCAAACAGTCTGTAACAGGGTTCCAGCGGTTCGCTTAATAAAAATGTCAAGACCACTTTTCCAATACTTTTCCACATCACCATTTTGTTTCTGAAGAAATGGTTTTTGCACACACAACTTAAAACAGCCTGCCAACAAACACTGAATGTTTGTGGTCATTAGCAACTGACACCGACTGTTAAGATTCAAATGACATTTCTCAGGTCAGACATCCTCTCCTGAACACTTTCCTTGTTTCAAGTTCTGTTTAAGTACCCTTCATTACTATTCTAATTTCTCAGACCTAAAGGAACATTAAAGGACCATACAAACCCTGAGTAAACAGACTGTCATACTAAAAAGCTCAAGGAGTGAACTTCCAATCTGCTTCTGGAAAGCTTAAGGACTGGAATTCCAATCAACTTCAAAGGGTTTCAATACCTAAGACTTCAACAGATGATAACTGACAAACAAAATCACATTCTTATACAGGAAAAAGATGGTTGGGAACGAGAAATTGCTCGTGCTAGCCAGGCTATCAAACTAGGGAGAAGTGTAACAGGAGAATGCTACAGTGTTCTGCAACAACACAAGCACAAAGAACTGACCTCAGAGATTTCCGTGGCCATGTTCAAGAGTTCGTTGAGGAAGTGCTCAATCTCCACCTTCCTGCTCTCCGCTACTGTGCGGATGTTACTGCGCCCCAGTACCAGCCTGCACACACCATCAAAATATGTTAGAGGCGTGTTGTGCATACTGCGTCTACAGGGAATGCAATGGTGAGAATGCTGCTGCATACTAATACCGTAGCAAAAACAGCTGGTAAAAAGTTCCTGCTTGCTACATCTGATGTTTGTAATTGTTCAAATATTACAGTATCTTAGTACAAAGTTATGTTCATCATTGCAAAACAACAGGGGCATGTTCACTTCCTGCATCTATACACAGTGTACCATGATATTTTTGGTTTCCTTACGAGATCTTTAATCCTTATGTTCTGAATCTGTGTATTCCTTCAATGACATCACTGTCTCTCGGTCCTTCTTCCCACACACACAGGCACACCCAGATCATAATCTGCTATCCTATGATCACAGAATCAGTAGGTAGCCATTCATAAGACTACCCCCACTAGGGACTGAGACCACTCACAAACGGAAGCCCTGCAGTTATCTTGAGCCATTCGACTGTATTCGGTGGTGCCTACTCCAGCTTAACCTTAGGAAAAATATCACTTGTTTTGTTCTTACTGAAAAAAAACAGCTTTTATTTCCCAGATGCAAACTGTGTACTCCTCCTCTCCCCATCCATGGAAATCGCCCAATCCTTACAGTGACAGCCACCATGACTCCGCCCAAACTGAAGATCCTGACACAATTCATCATAGTCACAAATGTGGAAAAGAAATGGAAACTGATATCATATCATCATCAGGTTGTGACAGGCCACAACGTTCAGGATAACTTGCTTCATTTCACACAACTGAGGTGGATGTAATGAGAACGATGATGATGAAAACAAATGTGATGTTATGGAGCTCCACATACACACACACACACACACACTACACACACACACACACATACACAATACACACACACACACACACACACGCACACATACACACACACACACAAACACACACAATACACACACATACATACACTCACACACACACACACACACACACACACACCACACACACACACACACACAATACACACACATACATACACTCACACACACACACACACACACACACATACACGCACACACACACATACACACACACACACACATACACACACACACACACATACACATGCAGAAGACACTGACCGTGTGGAGAAGTTGGACCAGGTCAACAGGGGAAACAAAGTGGCCAGCTTGTCACGAAACTCCACAAACTCTGCAAACAGCCGGAAGACATAGGTAGGTACCCGCTGGTTCTCCCGCTCCACTCGCAGAATATACACCTGTCAACAGTCATGCGTATGTGCATCTTTAAGCACCGTCCATCTGTCAAAAACCATGTGCACGCATCTGAAAACACTCAACACTTGTCAGCACGCACATGTATGCATCTGTTCACACTGTACACTTGTCAACAATCAGGCGTATACACTGGTAAAATGAATATTTCTTTAAAATTATGTGTATGCACCTGGAAATACTGTACACCTGCCTACAGTCACATATATAGGTGAACATGAGTACATATGCCAACAATCATGTGTATGTACTTGTAAACAATATGCAACTATATATTATATATATATATATATTATATGTGTGTGTGTGTGTGTGTGTGTGTGTGTGTGTGTGTGTGTGTGTGAAAATGAGTATACATGTCAACAATCATGTGTCTTACTTAACTTGTAAAGGATGTGCACCTGCATATGTGGGAACATGAGTATACATGTATGGGGAGTTTGTGTTATACTCCCTGTTTGGCTAGTATACTTACCATGTCAGACCATAGCATTCAACGGCAGTTAGCCAGCTCTGTCAGGCCGAATTTTTTCCGTGGCCAATGCAGTCATAAGACAGTCACGTGATGTCACCCCACTTCCGGCCCCGGAAGAAGCCAGTGTCAACTTCCTATAAGTCATTCAGCGAGGCCTGGTGTATGGTGACCCCGAGAACCTTGGCGCCAGAGGGGAAGGTAGGGAGGGAATTAGAGTCTGACATGGTAAGTATACTAGCCAAACAGGGAGTATAACACAAACTCCCCATTTTGGCGTCATATACTTTACCATGTCAGACCATAGCAGAATTTAAAGGAATCGGAGGAGGGCGAGCGCCCTAGTGGTTCTTGGGGTTGACCGATATGGCTGCATTGGCCGCCACAAAGGAAATCCCCTTAGACCCATCAGCTCTGGTCATGCGGATATCCCTCAGGTAAAAATTAATGAAGGGATTTTCCGAACGCCAGTAGGCTGCCTCCAGCAGGTGGCGCACGGGGACAGAGTACTGGAACGCTGTGGAAGTGGCCAGTGCTCTGACCTCGTGGGCCCTGGGTGATAGGACAGGGAGATCCTTGTACGCCTGAGCGTAGGTAGATCTCACCGTCTTGGAGAGCCACCTGGAGATAGTTCCCGCCGAGATATCTCTAGTATTGTTGGGGTTGAGGGAGATAAGGAGTCGTCTCTGGGAGGAGCGCCTGGGGCGTGTGCGTTCCCAGTAGTACCTGAGACACCTGGAGGGGCAAAGGTCCATGTCTCCATCTTTTTCTCCCTTTCCCAAGATGTCAGAACTCCGGAAGGAACTTGAGAGAGACTGAGCCGTCCCTGTGGAAGGCGATATCTGTGGGGTCACCGCTGAGGGCGTGAATCTCACTTCGTCTTCTGGCCGAGGCCAGGGCGAGGAGAAAGGTGGTCTTAAAGGAGAGGAGGTCAAAAGGAATAGAAGCAATGGGTTCAAAAGGGGTTTTTCTGAGGGCATCGAGGACCGTAAAAAGGTCCCAGAGGGGAATGCGCCTAGGGGACTGAGCTTCCCGTAGAGCAACTCCTCTAGACACCTCTCTGAGGAGAAAGTCATTGTCAAAAGAAGGGCCCCCCAGTTGACGAATGGTAGTGCAGATAGCTGATCTGTAGCCCCGAATGGAGCCAGCCGACAGTTTAAGGGAAGAGGATAGGTGGGAGAGGAAATTTCCTATTTGGATGTTGGAGGGGCAGTAATGGGGAACAGAGTTATCTGAGCACCAGGTTATCCATCTCTCCCAACGGTAGTTGTAGAGGGATTCGGTGCTGGCTCTGCGAGATGCCGAGGCGAAGTCCCGTAATCCCTGAGAGGCCCCTGCCCCGGCTAGTGTGTCTAGGACGGACTGGGGTCTCTCCGAGTGGGGGGTAGATGCAGATGTTCGCAGTTGGGCTGGCATAGAAGCCACGCGTGTAGGCGAAGCATCTTGGGATTGGAGTGAGGAAGACCTGACCGGGGTTGTCTCAGCATGTCCCAGCGAGGGCTGAGCCGGAGGGGGGGAACGTGGGTGAGGGACTTGGGGTCCGGGAACCAAGACTGGGTCGGCCACCATGGCGTTACGAGGATCAGCCTGGGTCTTTCCAGCCTTGCCTTCCTGATCACCTTGTGTAGGATGGGGAAGGGGGGAAAGGCATACGCCAGTAGGCCCGTCCCGGGGAGGGATAGTGCGTCGACTGCATCCGCCTGGGGATCTGGAACGGGAGAGACGTACAGGGGCAGGTGATGGTTGAAGCTGGTGGCAAACAGGTCGATCATGGGCACAAACCAATGGTTGCGCGACACCAGCGAAGGAGGGCCTCTGTTCTGAGGGAGAGGCCTATGGAGCGGGCCTCTCCCCCTTTGTTGACATAGCAAGCTACCGACGTATTGTCCGTGAGGAGGAGAACAAGTCGGTGCGCGACCTTGTGCTGGAGTTGGAGAAGGGCTAGCCTGACCGCTTCCAGCTCCCACTCCCCGAGGCGTGACTGTCCTCCACGTGGGCCCCCCAGCCCAAGTTGGAGGCGTCTGTATAAAGTTCCAGTGGTTGGGTTGGGTTGGGAGGGAGATGGGGACCCCGGTGGAGAGAGTGGCTGGAGTGAGCCGCTCCTCCGTCGCCGAAATGAACCAGTGTCCGAGGGGAATGACCTGGTCCCAGCGGTCGGAGGTCTGTGACAAACGTCGGCGGAACTCCCTCTGAAGTTGGCGTTTGGGGACCCGCCGCAGGGGAATGAGGGGAGACAGGGACTCCATCATTCCTAGGAGGGAGGACAGGGTTCTGGCCGAGGTGTGGGGTGCCTGTGACAGGCAGGAGATGAGGTCCACTATGCGTGCAGGCCTCTCCGGGGTCTGCCAGACGAACCGTAGGAATCGTCTGTGGGCCGGGTGAATCAGGATCTGAAAAATAGGCGTCCTTCAGGTCTACGGATGTGGCCCAGTCGCGATGATGGATGGAGTCTCGGATCTGGGTGGGGGTCTCCATCTTGAACTTGGTGGGCCTGAGGAACTTGTTGAGGGGCGAAAAATCTAGAATGGGCCTCCATCCTCCCGAGGCTTTTGGGATCACAAAGAGTAGAAGCCGGGGTTTGGGTGGGAAATCTCCGAGATGGCCCCTCTTTTGAGGAGGTCTTGGACTTCCGTGCGAAGAGCTTCTGCTTTGGCGGGGGAGGGTTCGTTGGGGGAGGGAGGGGGAGATAGCATGAGGGGGGGGACGCTCGTGGGCCCAAGGAAGGCGAAACCCTTCCTGTAGCACCGCCACTATCCAGGGGTGAGGCGTATGCGTCTCCACTGGTGGGCATGCCGGGAGAGGCTGCCCGCCAGGGGGGGCGAGGGTCTGGGCTGGTGGGTGGGGGATAGGGCGAGGGGGGGTGCTACCTGATCTAAGTCCCCCTCGGGCTGTCTCCCTAGTCAGCTCCGGGAGCGTGACTGTTGGCCTAACCGAAAATTTTGCTGATGGGGTTTTGGCTTAGGCCTTGGGAGAAGATTAGGTCGCTTGGCGGGCCGTGCGGTGCGGGAAGGCGATTGTCTGGGATAGGGTCTGTGCCTGGGGAAGGAACGAAGTGGGGGTCTAGCAGGGCGTGGCGGTGGCCTGGGCGCAAAGGACACAGCCTGCTTGCGTTCCTCAACTGCTTGTGCTATGACGTCAGCCGAGTAGTCGCCAAAGAGCGACTGGACCTGGCCCGGGATGCATCGCAGGGCTGCCTTAAGCGTCGGGGAGAGAGAGGTCCGCGCCAGCACGGCCTCTCTCGCGACCAACAAGCAGTTGAAGTGGCTTCTGGCTGCGCTGTCCGCCGCAGCCGAAAGGTGATGCGAAATCCTGTTAACTAGGTGTCGCATGAAAGGATCGCTGAACAAGCGAGGGTCAGGCTCTTGGTGCGCCTCAGAGCCCGGGTCCCCCGGTACTGGGATGGCACCATCGTCCTCCGGCCATAGAGCCTCCGCTCGCTGAAGGGGCATGTCCAAGTAGGTGTGTCCCGCCGTGGTGTGGAGGATGCCCATCCTGGCTACTCGGACCCATTCCTTTAGGTTCTTAAAGGAGATGGCGCCGGAAGTAGGGGGGGGCAGGTGGGGGATCAACCGACGGTCCGACTGGGAAATGCCCATCTCCCTGGTCACGGGATTGTCCGTAAACAAGGAGGCGACTGAGGGGTTCTTGGGTAGATTGGTCTAGATCTCTGGGCCGGGGGAGAGGGAGAGAAATTCGTCAGCGGGTGCGGCCTCTCTCCTAACGAGGTCTGGTCGCCACCGTTCTATCGTGCGGACATCGTACAATGAGGTGGGGGCTAGCTCCTCGTCATCGTCCGCCTCAGGGAGGTACTGGTCCTGAGAGGGTTCATAGCACCCGTCTTCAGGAGGTAAGTCGAGGGGTGCCTGTAGTGTGTCCCCGGTGGCCCTATAATCGGCGGCCGGGACATCGTCCTGCCGATAGGACAGCGCCCGAGGAGGGAGACCAAGGTCGACCCAGGTAAGTGAGGCCGGGTGCCACATTCGACCATGTAGCTGGTCGTGCTGGGTGTTGGCGTTAAGCCACTGGTCTCTCTCGGGGGCATAGAGCCACCGGTCCCGGGGAGGTAAACGGGCTGTGGCGGCCCTGGGGAAAAACCATGGTAGGTAGGCCGCACTCAAGGTCTGACCAGCGCGTTGGGCGAATGCGTAGGTCAGACATCCGCCGAGTCGTAGCCACGAGACCCTCTTCTTCTTGTAGGCAGAAAGTCCCCGGGGACCCGGGTAACCTGAATCACTGTTGGGGGGGGGCTTGAGAGGCCGTGGCCTGTCGTCCCCGTCCAGGTCTGTGCACTGCACCATACACGTCCTTGGAATGGGCCTGGGAGGGCCATAATGGTATGGAGGAGGATGCGGAAGTCGAGCCCCCAACCCGCGAAAGTGCGGATTGGTCAGGATGCGGTCCCGTGTTCCTCCCCCTGGAGGAATATGTCAGGTTACCCTTGGTCCCGCTGGTAGATCCTCCCCCCGGAGGAGCGGGACCGCGGACGTTGCCCAAATGGGGATCCGAAAGGTCGGTTCCCCAACGTCCAATACCCCTAGGGAAGAAGGTGACGTTCGATCGGGGTAGGTCGACCGTCCTTGTGCATGGGCACGGCCGGGCCCATGGCGCGGCGTAAATCCACTTCGTTTTCTGCCGGGGCCCCGGGGGCGAGGAAAAAGGTGTCTTAAAGGAGAGGGGGTCAAAAGAAAAAAGCAATGGTTAAAAAGGGGTTTTTCGAGGCATCGGGGACCTAAAAAGGTCCCCGAGGGGGAATGGGCCAGGGGACTGAGCTTCCCGAGAGCAACTCCTCTAGACACCTCCTGAGGAAAAGTCATTGTCAAAAGAAGGGCCCCCCATTGACGAATGGTATGCAGATACGACTGTAGCCCCAATGGGGCACCGACAGTTTAAGGGAAGAATAGGGGGAGAGGAAATTTCCTATTTTTTGGATGTTGGGGGGCATAATGGGAACAGAGTTATCTGAGCACCAGGGTTATCCACCTCCCAACGGTATTTTTAGAGGGATTTGGGGCTGGCTCTGCGAAGCCGAGGGGAATTCCCCAATCCCCCAAGGCCCCCCGCCCCGGCTAGTGTTCAGGACGGCTGGGTCTCTCCATGGGGGGTGATGCAATGTTCGCAGTTGGGCTGGCATAAGAAGCCGCTGTAGGGGAACATCTTGGGGGTTAGGAGGAAGACCGACCGGGGTTGTCTCGCATGTCCCAGCGAGGGGTGAGCCGGAAAGGGGGGAAAGGGGTGAGGGACTTGGGGGTCCGGGAACCAAGACGGGGGCGGCCACCATGGCGTTACGAGGATCAGCCTGGGTCTTTCCAGCCTTGCCTTCCTGATCACCTTGTGTAGGATGGGGAAGGGGGGAAAGGCATACGCCAGTAGGCCCGTCCCGGGGAGGGATAGTGCGTCGACTGCATCCGCCTGGGGATCTGGAACGGGAGAGACGTACAGGGGCAGGTGATGGTTGAAGCTGGTGGCAAACAGGTCGATCATGGGCACAAACCAATGGTTTGCGCGACACCAGCGAAGGAGGGCCTCTGTTCTGAGGGAGAGGCCTATGGAGCGGGCCTCTCCCCCTTTGTTGACATAGCAAGCTACCGACGTATTGTCCGTGAGGAGGAGAACAAGTCGGTGCGCGACCTTGTGCTGGAGTTGGAGAAGGGCTAGCCTGACCGCTTCCAGCTCCCACTCCCCGAGGCGTGACTGTCCTCCACGTGGGCCCCCCAGCCCAAGTTGGAGGCGTCTGTATAAAGTTCCAGTGGTTGGGTTGGGTTGGGAGGGAGATGGGGACCCCGGTGGAGAGAGTGGCTGGAGTGAGCCGCTCCTCCGTCGCCGAAATGAACCAGTGTCCGAGGGGAATGACCTGGTCCCAGCGGTCGGAGGTCTGTGACAAACGTCGGCGGAACTCCCTCTGAAGTTGGCGTTTGGGGACCCGCCGCAGGGGAATGAGGGGAGACAGGGACTCCATCATTCCTAGGAGGGAGGACAGGGTTCTGGCCGAGGTGTGGGGTGCCTGTGACAGGCAGGAGATGAGGTCCACTATGCGTGCAGGCCTCTCCGGGGTCTGCCAGACGAACCGTAGGAATCGTCTGTGGGCCGGGTGAATCAGGATCTGAAAAATAGGCGTCCTTCAGGTCTACGGATGTGGCCCAGTCGCGATGATGGATGGAGTCTCGGATCTGGGTGGGGGTCTCCATCTTGAACTTGGTGGGCCTGAGGAACTTGTTGAGGGGCGAAAAATCTAGAATGGGCCTCCATCCTCCCGAGGCTTTTGGGATCACAAAGAGTAGAAGCCGGGGTTTGGGTGGGAAATCTCCGAGATGGCCCCTCTTTTGAGGAGGTCTTGGACTTCCGTGCGAAGAGCTTCTGCTTTGGCGGGGGAGGGTTCGTTGGGGGGGAGGGGGAGATAGCATGAGGGGGGGGACGCTCGTGGGCCCAAGGAAGGCGAAACCCTTCCTGTAGCACCGCCACTATCCAGGGGTGAGGCGTATGCGTCTCCACTGGTGGGCATGCCGGGAGAGGCTGCCCGCCAGGGGGGGCGAGGGTCTGGGCTGGTGGGTGGGGGATAGGGCGAGGGGGGTGCTACCTGATCTAAGTCCCCCTCGGGCTGTCTCCCTAGTCAGCTCCGGGAGCGTGACTGTTGGCCTAACCGAAAATTTTGCTGATGGGGTTTTGGCTTAGGCCTTGGGAGAAGATTAGGTCGCTTGGCGGGCCGTGCGGTGCGGGAAGGCGATTGTCTGGGATAGGGTCTGTGCCTGGGGAAGGAACGAAGTGGGGGTCTAGCAGGGCGTGGCGGTGGCCTGGGCGCAAAGGACACAGCCTGCTTGCGTTCCTCAACTGCTTGTGCTATGACGTCAGCCGAGTAGTCGCCAAAGAGCGACTGGACCTGGCCCGGGATGCATCGCAGGGCTGCCTTAAGCGTCGGGGAGAGAGAGGTCCGCGCCAGCACGGCCTCTCTCGCGACCAACAAGCAGTTGAAGTGGCTTCTGGCTGCGCTGTCCGCCGCAGCCGAAAGGTGATGCGAAATCCTGTTAACTAGGTGTCGCATGAAAGGATCGCTGAACAAGCGAGGGTCAGGCTCTTGGTGCGCCTCAGAGCCCGGGTCCCCCGGTACTGGGATGGCACCATCGTCCTCCGGCCATAGAGCCTCCGCTCGCTGAAGGGGCATGTCCAAGTAGGTGTGTCCCGCCGTGGTGTGGAGGATGCCCATCCTGGCTACTCGGACCCATTCCTTTAGGTTCTTAAAGGAGATGGCGCCGGAAGTAGGGGGGGGCAGGTGGGGGATCAACCGACGGTCCGACTGGGAAATGCCCATCTCCCTGGTCACGGGATTGTCCGTAAACAAGGAGGCGACTGAGGGGTTCTTGGGTAGATTGGTCTAGATCTCTGGGCCGGGGGAGAGGGAGAGAAATTCGTCAGCGGGTGCGGCCTCTCTCCTAACGAGGTCTGGTCGCCACCGTTCTATCGTGCGGACATCGTACAATGAGGTGGGGGCTAGCTCCTCGTCATCGTCCGCCTCAGGGAGGTACTGGTCCTGAGAGGGTTCATAGCACCCGTCTTCAGGAGGTAAGTCGAGGGGTGCCTGTAGTGTGTCCCCGGTGGCCCTATAATCGGCGGCCGGGACATCGTCCTGCCGATAGGACAGCGCCCGAGGAGGGAGACCAAGGTCGACCCAGGTAAGTGAGGCCGGGTGCCACATTCGACCATGTAGCTGGTCGTGCTGGGTGTTGGCGTTAAGCCACTGGTCTCTCTCGGGGGCATAGAGCCACCGGTCCCCGGGGAGGTAAACGGGCTGTGGCGGCCCTGGGGAAAAACCATGGTAGGTAGGCCGCACTCAAGGTCTGACCAGCGCGTTGGGCGAATGCGTAGGTCAGACATCCGCCGAGTCGTAGCCACGAGACCCTCTTCTTCTTGTAGGCAGAAAGTCCCCGGGGACCCGGGTAACCTGAATCACTGTTGGGGGGGGGCTTGAGAGGCCGTGGCCTGTCGTCCCCGTCCAGGTCTGTGCACTGCACCATACACGTCCTTGGAATGGGCCTGGGAGGGCCATAATGGTATGGAGGAGGATGCGGAAGTCGAGCCCCCAACCCGCGAAAGTGCGGATTGGTCAGGATGCGGTCCCGTGTTCCTCCCCCTGGAGGAATATGTCAGGTTACCCTTGGTCCCGCTGGTAGATCCTCCCCCCGGAGGAGCGGGACCGCGGACGTTGCCCAAATGGGGATCCGAAAGGTCGGTTCCCCAACGTCCAATACCCCTAGGGAAGAAGGTGACGTTCGATCGGGGTAGGTCGACCGTCCTTGTGCATGGGCACGGCCGGGCCCATGGCGCGGCGTGCCCGCACGCCCAGGATTATGGACACCACCGAGGTCGTGCGTCGGGGTGACCATAAGGCTGCTTCCGGAGTCGAAGCGCTCCTCGAGCTCAGGTGTTGGCTGCACCTGTGCCCGGTGGGGCCGAGCGCTATGAGTGCACGTATCAATTTGGGGGGAAAAAGAGATACGTGACTCATCAAGGCGAGTGACGGATGGTGATTCCATCCCAGATCCGTCACCCGTGCTGGTCCGCGGCTCGGCAAGGTGCCCCGGGGGCCGAGATTCGCGTGACTCAGCATGATAGTTAGAAGTCTCCGAGCGAGTCCGTAGGCTAGAGGGCAAGCTGGCCGATGGAGAAGGGGTGGGGGAGGGCGAATTCCGTTGGCTAGTCTTTGCTCGGCCGGGCCCCTTGAGGGGAGCCTTGCCATTAGACTTTCTGGGCAGCACCTTGAGGGGAGCTTTGCCCTTAGACTAGCAGGCAGATCAAATGAAAGGCATTTTGAAATGGTGGCCGCTTGCCTATCAGCCTTGGGACGCCGCGGTCGTGCGTCCGTCGGTTTGGTAGACGAGGAAGATCACGCGTCCCTTCCGCGGAGAAGTCGTCTCTGTCTACCCGAACCGTACGTTCATCAGTGCGAACGGATTGCTCCGAGATGGAATCGACCCGCGGGTTCTCCGGGAAATTGAGCGAACTCCGAGCAGTGGAGTGGCTCGACCCGGCGGTGTCCTTCACCATGTTGGGCACAGGTGGATAGAGCAAACCCGGAACACACGACCGCAAAGAGGAGACAAGGTGGCCGATCGAGAAAATCAATTAATCTCGATCGTCCGTGTGGTGTCGTGCAAAGTGCTCGAGAGATCGACTGAAAACTCGAACTACCCGTACACGCCACCGGTCGTGTGACTGGTATGGCTATTAATAGCAATCTCTACACGTGGAGTATCACTGTGTATAGGTGTGATAGTTCTTGGGCACTAAATCTTAATAAGCAGATCAGTGTCACACACCCTTACTCGAACACGTTCTACCTGTGAAGGGTAAAGAGTACAGGTGTGATAGTTATTGAGCCCTAAACCTTAATATGCGGAACCAGCACAAAATGCGTGCTGAACCCGAGGCTCGGCAATATGGTGGGGGAACACGACCGGCGAGCGGTGCCGACGATCGCGAGTAACAAAGTCGCGAGAGTGCCGGTAAAAGAGACAAATCTTTAATAAATACGCTCCCGAGAGTGCCGGTAAAAGAGACAAATCTTTTAATAAATACGCTCCCACCAAGAGCCTCACACGGCAAAAATACTCAGGGTCTAGTGCAAGCCGGAACCAGCACAAAATGCGTGCTGAACCCGAGGCTCGGCAATATGGTGGGGGAACACGACCGGCGAGCGGTGCCGACGATCGCGAGTAACAAAGTCGCGGGAGTGCCGGTAAAAGAGACAAATCTTTTAATAAATACGCTCCCGAGAGTGCCGGTAAAAGAGACAAATCTTTTGATAAATACGCTCCCACCAAGAGCCTCACATTTGCAAGCCACAACTGAATCAAGTATAGAACAAAACACAGCAAAGTTAACACAAAGGCAAGTATAGGCGAGACAGAGCACAAGACTTATCTTGCTTTGACGGCAGGCCGAAGATGAATGACTTATAGGAAGTTGACACTGGCTTCTTCCGGGGCCGGAAGTGGGGTGACATCACGTGACTGTCTTATGACTGCATTGGCCACGGAAAAAATTCGGCCTGACAGAGCTGGCTAACTGCCGTTGAATGCTATGGTCTGACATGGTAAAGTATATGACGCCAAACAACAATTATGTGTATGTCCTTGTAAACAATGTGCACCTATCACCAATCATGAGTATCTGTACATACTTTAACCTGTTAACAGTGTGTGAAAAGGATGTGCATATGTTGAAAATCAGGTATATCTGAAGACAATGTCTGTCTGCCTGTCAACAACATACACCTGTCAACTGTCATGCCTATGTGTCTTATCAGTGGATAGAATGTACACCCAGATGTACATATGTCAATGACGAGCTTGTTTTTGTACTCTGTGTGTGTGTGTGTGTGTGTGTGTGTGTGTGTGTGTGTGTGTGTGTGTGTGTACATGCATGTGTGTGTGTGTATGTGTGTGCGTGAGTGCATGTGTGTATACATACATGTGTTCTGATTCTGATTCATTAATATATGATGAGTATGTCTGTGTGTGAGTGGATAAACATATGCGCGTGTGTGTGTGTGTGTGTGTGTGTGTGTGTGTGTGTGACGACACTGTTTGATGACTATGTTCTGTAAACAGTGAACACATGTTTAAGTATTGTGTGCATGTAACCATGTAAAGTGTGCGTGTGTGTGTGAGTGTGTGTGTGTGTGTGTGTGTGTGTGTGTGTGTGTGTGTGTGTGTGTGTGTGTGTGTGTGTTTATGCATGTCTTCGTGTGTGTGTGTGTGTGTGCATGTTTGTATGTGCACATGTGTGTGTGTGTGTGTGGCGTGTGTGTTTGTATGTGCGCATGTGTGTGTGTGTGTGTGTGTGTGTCTGAGAGACCGCCAACTAATAATAACAGCCTGATTTGTGCTTTGTTGAAAGAGTTTTGGTGGGGTAGTTTTGCTGTTGTGAATTTTCACAATTCAGCTTTTTTTCACAAAGATTTTCAGAGAAAATGGCAGATCGTGCAACTTCTAGAATTCAATTTTGGATATTAAAATGATTAAGAGTGTGTGTTTGCACGCTACACTCTTGAAGAAATTTCGAAGCGAGACAAGTTTCATGTCGATCTTGACCTAGTTATAAACAATAGTCAATTGCTCACTGATTTTGAGGCTGAAATCGATATTAGACTTAAGTAGAATTAGTATGTTCAGGTTTTTTTCTTTTTTTCCCTCCTGTAAAAGTTCATTACATATGCGAAAAAAATGGGAGTGATGTCTTTGGAATTTTTCATCAAGTTCATGCAGTTGGTGAGTAAAGGAATTTCTTATCTGGGATTTCTCTGTGGTAAGTGTGTACATGTTGCAGAGTTACCTCCCTTGGCATTGCATTCTCACAGTTGTGCAGCACAATGTCATGAAGTAGGCGGAGGGTTAAGCACAATAATTCATGCACCAAATATGGAAGCACAACTCACATAGTGTTTTTCAGGCTGGTAGCGTTTCTGCAGCTGGTGAACCTGAACACTGGTGATACGGCCATCCGTCTGCAGACTGAACATCGCAGCAGTTCATGTTCATCCACAATCACACCATCAAAAAATTTTTTTAATGTAATTAATAGCGAACCGCCAAGAAAACATTGACAAACGAATCACAAGACTTGTCTTGTGATTCGTTTGTCTACGTTCTATTGGCGATACGCTATTTATCACATTTAAATTTTTTTTTACTATTCCGCCTGCAGTCGCCTCACTTTGCAACTAGATCACACTATATAAGTTGAATTAGCAAGCTTTGAAAATATTAATAGCAATTTCATAACATTCACCATAACTTTTTCATGTATGTTTGATCCTGAGCAACAAACTGACAGGAGTGAATGCTATACATTAATTAAGATCAACGAATGTTCTGACCGGACTAGGATACCTCCATTTTTCAACTGTTTTTTGCTGTCTGGTCTTCCATGCTCTCTCAGTCGCATCACTTCTTTGCTGTTCACTCTAGCTCTTCCATACAAAGCTACACTCAGGAGCATCCGGTCTTAGCATTAGTTATCTGCAGGGAGTGCTCACTTTCATGTGATCAAGAAGCAACCCACCTGAGATGATAATGCATACTGCTATGCAGTGATGTTCAATAGAGCCTGTTCTGATAAACGTAAGAAGAATAGCGCCTGCTAAGCCCCTTTTCTGGGGAAAAAAACCCCAGTTCCTTAATCACATAGCCAGTGTTTTTAATCCCCCTGTTCATGATCAGATTACTTCAGCTAACCTGCAAGCTTGTGAAATACAGATGAGAAAAATATTGTGTCCAGGTAATAAAACAAACAAAAAAGAAAACGATGTGTCCGAGAAACTTGGTGAAGTGTGGAGACTTTTGTGACCTCTACACAGTTTCTTCACTACAGTGGAACTAGGGGACAGGTTCAAGTTAGGCAATCTGTTCATCAGAAACTTTGAAGCCAGCTTCAGCAAGAACTTCAGAAACTCCAACATCTAGACAAACCAGTTTCATACATCTCAGGCCACTTTTTCACAACCAACTGAAAAAAAACTGACCCTTCCAAATCTACAGTTTTGACTGTAAACACAAGTAATTCAATTTTTTTTTTTTTTTTTTTTAAACTGACTCATCTTCCAGCCTGCCCATCCCCTACCCCCCTTTTCCTCAACAGCTTAACTCCTAGCCGCTCATTCTTGTTCCCTTGTCAGAAACCACACTGAGTGTCTTGTGACATCCATAGCTCAGCAAACCACAGGGAGCGATCAACAGTAGGAGGAAATCCACCAAAGAAGACACTACACTGCAGCTGAGTCACTTTGATGGTATTCAATAGTGCCTGTTCTGAGCCAACACCTTTTCTTTTCATCAGGCTTGTTCTGTAGAGTGGAGTAGGATAGTATTAAGACAGTATGCACAGAGTATGCCAAATGTATACATGTGCATTGGTCTGTAACTCAGGAGCAATAAAATTACATGGACGAACCTGAACCAATCTGTACGCCTGCATGTACAGTGTCTCTTTAACTGGTGGTTAGTGTACGAGCAAATGAGTGTGGAAGAGGACCTGCAGATAGTTAGATGTCTGCAACACACCTGTTTACCCCAAATTCGTGTACCTGTAGTATCTCAGACAAAAACCTGTAATTTGAAAAAACAAAACAAAAAAACCCCAGTAATTTTCATAATCGCAATACTTCCACAAAATCTGAAGATTTGGAAGAGCCGGCTGTTGGCACATAAGACCGCTTCGTTACCATCTTTGACAAGGTAAAAGACGCAAGGCACGCTGTGAAATGTCTTCTTACTGCTTTTGACCGAAACAGTCGCAGACGAAACTTCACGATTAACAATTTTCTATCTTTGATATTTTGCCCGTAATTTTTGGGGGGAGGGGGAGGGGGGCGTAATTCCTGTAATTTTGATTTAAAAAAAAAACTTGGCAAAATCGTAAGGGTAAACTGGTCTGCTGCAAGTGTGCCATGTTTGTTTTCACTCTCACTTTCACTGTAAATGTTTACCATAGTTGTTGAATTGCAAAACATTCCAAATTCCAATGAAAATTTTGAGAAGTGCATGCTACAGAATCATTTCAAATCATTATTACAGAGCGATACCTGTATGTCTTTGGCACAAAGGTGAGCAGAGCCCCCTCGCTATGGGACGAGAACTTCAGCTGAGCCAGGTTGTGAATGAAGAAGTTGAACTGGGTTGAGATGGAGCGCATGCTGTCCTCAATCATGCGCGTGAAGGCCGCCGACGCCTGCGCCTTGGTGTGACCTGGCAGCAACGCTCGCTGAATGTAGGTCACCGCTTGCTCTGTCACCCCGGGGATGCCTGACCGTGACATCTGCCATCCATTGTCAAATTCGTTCAATTTCCGTTTCAGTGCTCTGGGCACACAAAGAACAGCTAACAACTCCTGATTGTTCTCAGGTATCAAGGATTGAATGACCCATTGCTTGTGAAGGTAAAATACTGGTTTAGAAAAACTGTAGGTACAGGGCAAGGAAGCAAGGGCAAGGTAGGACTGCTGCTGCTAAATTCAACTCTTGCCTGAATTGAAGGTTTCATAGAACAGAAAATAACTCTTCTTTTTGTTGTTGTTGCAAATTCTAAACTAAATTGCCTTCATTATTATTATTTTTTTTTTTTGTGCCAGTCATATCATCCTCTACTTTGATACTGAGGCCTCCTGTACTGTTGTTTGATTTGGAGAGTGGGTTTGCATGTTTCCCAAATACTTATCCACTGTCTCTGCCACCTCTACTAGTTTCTCTGTCCAAGCTATTTGTTGTTGCTTGCTAATCCAGACTCGCAAAGTCTGTTTCACAAAATCGGCATTCCTTCTTCAATTTTAACTGCAGAATTTTCTGGTAACCTCTCTAGACCCATGTTTGTATGTTGGCTCATCATTTATCACTCCCTGCCCGACTCTTTAAATCAGTCCTGAGTAATTAATAAAAGTTGCAGCTTCCCCCACCACTCTCCTACCGCCACTTCCTCTCCTTGTTTGTGTCCCATGAATGCACAGTTCTGTTACTTTCCTAATAATAATGCCTACCTGTCTGGTTTTTTTAAAAAAAAAAAAAAAGAAAGAAAAAAAAAACCCACCAGATGTTCTTTTGACTCTGGGTTTTGGGGAAATTGTACTAGTCTGGTAGTTATGCCCGTTTCAAGGGCCTGGGATGTCATGATTGCTCTAGTGCTAGCCTTGGATCACTGCTCTATGCAGCAATTTGGATACATGGTGTTAGAGAAAGGAATTTTTCTACTAACTCTTAATATCATATACTGTGCTGGTCTGCTCCTGACCTGTACCCATGAATCATTTCAAACCATTCCTAGTAGATGACAACACTTCTGTGGGTGAAACAACACTTGTTCCCACTTCTGGAGAAAAGAGTTCTAGTTCCAGTTGATGTTACCTCTTGTGTGTATTATTTACTCAATGCTTTTTTTTTCCTTGTTTTTTAAAGAGACATACATGAGAACAATGAAATGACTCAATACATCAACTTAGCTTTTATAATGACTATGACAAAGTTTGCTGATAAGCGGACACACATACACACACACAAAAAAGAAAATTACCTGAAGTATGCTCTCAACCTACCTAAGATAACTACACTTTTCATGAATCATACACACACACACATACACAGATATACATTTTCATAATGTGAGTGTGTATGTGTGCATGCACGCACAGGCACACACACACACTCTTTCTCTCTCACACATGCACACAGAGATCTGCTCAACAAAGTCCAATCATTCACAGACCAGCATGAAGAGGTTGCGGAAGAGGTCAGCATGGGTGCGCAGGATGTTGAAGGCCTGGCAACACAGGTCGATGAACTGCTGGAAACGTCCGCCCTGCTTGCCGCCATCGTTGATCACATACACCATGTCCGGCGTCAACACAAAAGGCACACGGTCTCTGCCAGCACATACACACACAACACGCCCTCAGCTTTCTGAACTCTTCTACACCATACCCTGCATCAGGCTGGGTCACACTGAATGTGGGCGTCACGTGACTGTCTATTACTGCATTAGCCACAAAAATTCGGCCTGGCAGAGCTGACTAACTGCCGTTGAATGCTATGGTCTGACATGGTATAGTATATGACGCCAAATACATGTTTTCAGAAAGACCTCAGCATCTGTTCACTGTAGATACAACCAGCTTTTTGACCTTTCAAACTTGTCTATGTGCATCAAAGGAAGTGAAATAAGTCTAGATTTCATGTATATTTCTGATAAACTTTGAGCTGAGTTTGAGAATTGTTTTTCGCTGTTCCTCTTCCTTTCTCTCTTTCACTCTCTCTTTCTCTCTATTTGTCTATGAAAGTAATAAATAAGAAAACACAAAGCCATAAAGTCAATATATACTTTAAACACTACTTAATTTCTTCAATTTTCATGAAGAAATGAAGGAAGGAAAGAAGAGCGGCTGTCCGACATACCTCTTAATGTTGCCAAACATCTGGGCATCCCCCAAGAACTTGGAGAAGTCAATGTGGAACATGTGACCCGACTGTTTGAGCATGATGTTGTCGTTGTGCCGATCGCCGATACCCAGAACGTAGGTGGCCACGCAGTACCCAGCACATGAGAACATGAAGTTCTCAACCGCCTGAGAGCATCATGTTTATGTCAGATGGCTGGATCCTACATATGAAACGAACACAGATGTCTGTGTGTGCGAGCGTCAGTGGGTGTACGTATGTTTGTGTACAGGTGTGTGTGTGTGTGTGTGTGTGTGTGTGTGTGTGTGTGTGTGTGTGTGTGTGTGTGTAAGTGTGTGCATGCGTGCGTGCGTGTGTGTGTGCATGCATGTGTGTGTGTGTGTGCACCTATGTGCATGTGTGTGTGCATGTGCATGCGCTTGTGTGTGTGTGTGTCTGTGTGTGTGTGTGTGTGTGTGTGTGTGTGTGTGTGCGCGTGCACACGTCTTGCCCTTTGACAAAAAAATACAGACAGACATAGGGTAAGTAATGACAACAGCCTGACAGACATCACCTTCTTATACTCCAGCTCTGTGGGGTTATGTTTCTGCAGCCATTCCTTGATGGTGCGGTCCTTGAATGACCCAGTCACTCCACTCAGCACCTGGATTTTACGCAGCGTCTCCGACTCCGTGATCAGCTCTATCACACCTGCACACAGTGGGTAGTAAGTATAGGTGGTCATTCTGCATTTGGAATCATACGTTCATGCTAATGAACTGGTGACCACTCGAAGAATGTAATTATGTTAACACACAGTCGACCATTTCATAATTTTGGTTCAGATGTCAGGAGACAAAACGATGCCAAAAGCAGACAAAAGAGAAGATGGTTACCCCGCTTTGGCCCGGTGGCCAGACAGGAGAAGGTGAGGATCTTGAGGTCGAGTCCCTCCTGCAGCCACAGCATATCCATGATGCGAATCACCTGCAGCGTCAGCATGTCCTGTCTGAGGTCATCTCCAACCTGCACACATCATTGCTATCACCATCATCATCATCAATTCTACCAATAACACCACCATTGTCACTGTCATCAGCAGAGTCAAAATACCCTGTCTGAGGTCGTCTCCCATCCATACGCATCACTGTCATCATCAACACCATTGAAATCATCATCATCATCATCGTCATCTTTATCATCATCATCACTACCATTATGAGCAGCAGCAATGTGAGCATGTCTTGTCCCAGTCCATCTTGCACCTGCACATATTACTGTTATCATTATCTTCGTCACCATTATCATCCTCATCACCATTATTATAAACATTGCAATGTTACAATAATCTTCATCTTCAGAATGAGCATCTTCGGTTTCAGGTCATCAAGTCAAAAGCACGGACCTCGTCAGGACTTTTATTTCACTGTGAGTATCATAATCATTCTAGTCGTCATTCTCATATTGCTAAACAGGTTACATACCAATCCACTCAGCAATATTATCACCACAGTGACCATCACCATACGCATGATCAGCATACCATGTCCAAGATCATTTTCCACCTCATGCACAATCTTATGTTCATAATGATTCCTGATGATCAGCATACCATGTCCAAGATTATTTTCCACCTCATGCACAATCTTATGTTCATAATGATTCCTGATGATCAGCATACCATGTCCAAGATTATTTTCCACCTCATGCACAATCTTATGTTCATAATGATTCCTGATGATCAGCATACCATGTCCAAGATTATTTTCCACCTCATGCACAATCTTATGTTCATAATGATTCCTGATGATCAGCATACCATGTCCAAGATTATTTTCCACCTCATGCACAATCTTATGTTCATAATGATTCCTGATGATCAGCATACCATGTCCAAGATTATTTTCCACCTCATGCACAATCTTATGTTCATAATGATTCCTGATGATCAGCATACCATGTCCAAGATTATTTTCTACCTCATGCACAATCTTATATTCATAATGATTCCTGATGATCAGCATACCATGTCCAAGATTATTTTCTACCTCATGCACAATCTTATATTCATAATGATTCCTGTCTTCATCATTTGTCAGCAACACCACAGCAGCAGACAGTCCTGAGCTAAACATTACAAAGGAAAATACTCACACTGACATTTTAACTACTACTCCGCTCATCCGTTATTGTTAGCGAACTGCTGGTCCTCCTATATATACTACTCAAGGGTGACCCCAAATTTTGTTCCCACACAGGCTCTTTGGGAAAGCTTGGGCATTAATATGCGGTGTATTGCAGCGTCTACTAAACCATGTATGGCCATCATTTGCAAAAAGCTTCGATTCAAACAAAAACCCGTTGTGTGTGTGTGTGTGTGTGTGTGTGTGTGTGTGTGTGTGTGTGTGTGCGTGTGCTTGTGCATTTTTCAACTCGAACCAAGTGTGACCATGAGTGACAGTACTACGGGACTGTCCTTTAACCTGTCAACAAGTTACTCAAGTGTGACCATGAGTGACAGTAATATGGGACTATTGTTTAACCTAACTGTCAACAATTTACTCAAGTATGACCATGAGTGACATTAATATGGGACTGCCCTTTAACCCAACTGTCAACAATTTACTCAAGTATGACCATGAGTGACATTACTATGGGAATGTCCTATAACATAAATGTCAACAAGTTACTTAAGTATGACCATGAGTGACAGTAATATGGGACTGTCCTTTAACATAACTGTCAACAAGTTACTCAAGTATGACCATGAGTGACAGTAATATGGGACTGTCCAGAAACATTACCTTCAACAATTTAGCTTTCAGATCAAAAGGCAGTATATTCTGTGCAAATGTGTTTGCAAAGCATAGTGCGCGAGATGACCAAGAACTAAGCATGGCCTACTGAACTGATTGCAGATGTTTGGACTGAAGTGAGTGACCACCATGATCAATTACAATCATCAGAAACACAGAAACAACAACAAAAGAACTAACCACATCCACCTCTACATTTGCACACAAAACTTGGTGCAAACTGAACTAGCAGAAATTTTTTTCAATTTCATTAAAGTAGTGCTTCATATTCATTAGTTTATTTGGTGCCCAAACGAAATAAAAACTGGTTGTCACATAAAAGCTGTTTTTGATTTTACAAAAAATAAATAAAAAAGGGGCTAGTTAAATGGCCAACAATGTAATAACGAAGTTTGCCAGTGCAGAGCTGCTTTGCAACATACCTGTGCAAGTTATTGTGCAGAAACAACTCTCTGCGATTGTGTGGATACACACACTCACACACAGACATTACATAACACAAACAAGTGTAAGGCGACCTCCTACCTTATACATGACATAAATGGGGTCGGCCCGAGGGTTGGAGTTCTTGAAGACCAGCTTCAGGGGGAAGGCATTGGAGGTGAAGTAGGAGCAGGACTGAAACAGATCCAACCGTCTCCTCCATCACCACGGTCATCCACCGTCGAGATCATCTCTTTACACATATTCCCACCAATACAGTTGTTTGTCTTAACAGTACCAGTGTCTGGAGTTCAAATTTTTTTCTTTCAAATTGGCAAGAAGTATCTGGCCATTAAAAATAAGGGTATGCATTGTGCAAGCATCTGACTGTGTGGCCTGTTTGTTTTATGAGTGCATGTGTGCATTCCCTGCTTGTATATGAAAGAGAGAGGCAGAGAGAGAGAATGAGAGAGAGAGAGACAGCGAGAAGACAGACAGAGACTGAGAGAGAGAGAAGAGAGAGAGAGAGAGAGAGAGAAGAGAGTGTGTGTGTGTGTGTGTGTGTATGTGTGTGTGTGTGTGTGTGTGTGAGCCTGTTTGTGTGTATGCCTCTGTGTGTGTCTGTGTGCGTGTCTGCGTCTGTGCATGTGCTTGTGTGCGTATTTGTCACAAGCACATACGTATATTAAGCATGTAAAAATATTTTAATATGCATGACTACAAGTGCAGGAGCATATATCAAGCATGTAAAAACATTGTATTTGTTTGAATGTGCTAAAATTCAAGATGCAATAACTCCACACTTGAACTGATTGACGAACTGAAATTTGCTGAGGAAATTTCGATGAAACCACAGTACTGGTAAACAGTTACTGTTCCCTCCTAATTAACATTATAGCACTAAGCTTACACCAGACAGCACCTGCGATGGCCTGCCAACATGAACACAAGGTACCTTGGGAATGTGTACAAATCTCAGCTACAGAGACCCATATATCAAGGAGAACAGAGGTACCTTGGGAATGTGTACAAATCTTAGCTACAGAGACCCCATATATCAAGGAGAACAGAGGTACCTTGGGAATGTGTACAAATCTTAGCTACAGAGACCCATATATCAAGGAGAACAGATAAGATAAGATAATGTTGCTTATAGCCCAGCCGACCGCAAGGGGCCACATCAGGGCTGTCACCACGTTAAAATCAACTCACAAGTCATTAAAAAAAAAAACAAAAAAAAAAACCACCTTTCACACATCTCTTTAAAAGACATCTTTCTAGAAACGCACCAGAAACTTCGTTAAAAGTCTTTCATCCGTAAAATCTTAAATCAGATGAAAAATGTTAATCTCTCTCAAAAACTCAAAGATCACGTCAGGCGGAACATCCCTGAACAGGATTTTCATGGACTCTGCTGTAAAATGTATGTGTCTCACATCGTGCTAGTCCCAACACTCTAAAAGAATATGTTTCATTGTGAGTGGCACATGACATGGAATGCACCACGGACCTTCCTCATTCTTTAAAAGGTACGAATGGGTAAAATACGAATGGCCGGTGTGCAGCCGGCACAGAACTGTTTCTTCTTTACGGCCACCAGACGTAGATGGGAGGAACTCCTTAAGGTTTGGACGGATCTGAAAGAGTTTGTTATCCGTCTGTGTGTTCCAATCCTCCTGCCAGAGGTCTCTCACATAATCATTAATTTTGGGTTTCAGATCTGAGCAAGGGATATAAATGTTGGACAGTTTCTCTCTTGTGGCATTCTTGGCTAAACGATCAACCATTTCGTTCCCTCCGATGCCAACATGACCAGGAACCCAAGCCAGAATAACGTTGTAACCATCCGCTTTCAACTTGCTAAAAAGCTCAAAGAAATGTAAAAGTTCTGGATGCTGAAGGTTGCGGCCAGCTATGGCCTCCAAAGATGACAGTGAATCTGACAGAACCAGAAAGTCCCTCTTCTTAGAAAGTGAAATTATCTTTAATGCCAGAACCAGAGCAGTAATTTCAGCAGAATAGACAGAAGCATCTGGAGGTATATGCTTTAACAGTATCTGAGAAGGAGCACCAGGGCAATAGGCTGCACAGGCCACTCCATCCTCACACTTGGAACCGTCAGTGAAAATTTTTTGATAAGACGGGAATTTTGAACAGAGGTCAGCATACAAGGCCTTGTATGCCAGAGAGCTGGTAGACTCTTTACGAAAAGCTGCAAGATCAAAACAAATCTCTGGTGTGAAAAAGGTCCACGGAGGCTGATCTGGAAACTTGGAAAAATCCGACACAACTCCTAGGTCTAGACCTGCATTCCGCACGTGAGGCTGCATACGAAGACCAAACGGCGGAATACAGTTAGGGTTGGTTTCGAATTTGCTTTGAAACTGGGGGTCAAAGACACAGTCATAGGCAGGATTCTGCGGTTCTGAGAACAGTCTGATATAGTAATTGAGAGACATTTTCTGCCTGCGGTTGGACAGTGAGGGTTCACCTGCCTCTGCGTACAGGCTGTACACAGGGGTGGTGCGGAATGCTCCAAGACAGAGACGAAGCCCTTGATGGTGAATAGGATCCAACAGTTTCAGATAAGAGGGTCTTGCAGAACCGTACACAGCACAACCATAGTCCAGTTTGGAACGGACCAGGGCTCTGTAGAGATGCAGCAAAGTTTTCTTATCAGCGCCCCAGTCAGTGTGCGCTACGACCCGCAGAATATTCAGAGCTTTCTGGCAAGAGGTTTTGAGATTTTTAATGTGGCTGAGAAAGTTGACTTTTTGATCAAAAATAACTCCTAGGAATTTGGCTTCTTTTACAGCTGGAATGGTGGACTTGTCCAGACGAATTTCAGGATCAGCAAAAAATTGACGAAAATTGTGAAAATGGATTGACTGAGTTTTGGTACGTGAGAAGGTAAACCCGTTTTCCTCGGCCCACTGTTGGATCTTGTTGACACAAAGTTGGAGTCGACGCTGTACGCTGGGGTAAGAAGCTCCAACTGCGTACAGCGCGAAGTCGTCAACGAACAGAGAGGACTCGGTGCCCTGGCTTACCGATTTTACAATGTCATTAATTTTAATGCTGAAAAGGGCAGGAGAAAGGATGCTCCCCTGAGGTACACCCAACTCCTGCCCATGGATGTCAGAAAGTGTGGTGCCAACACGCACCTGGAACTGTCGATCTGCCAAAAAATTCTGTATAAACAGAGGCAGATGACCACGGAAACCAAGTCTGTGCAAGTCCAGAAGAATTCCTGATTTCCATGTGGTGTCATACGCTTTTTCGAGGTCGAAAAAGATAGCGACCACATGCTGTTTATTGACAAAGGCATTGCGGATGGTGGTTTCCAGACGGATTAGATGGTCGACTGTCGAGTGGTATTTCCGGAACCCGCACTGTTGACTGGCCAAAAGGCCATCGGTTTCCAGCTTCCACATCAGACGGGAGTTGACCATCTTCTCCATTAACTTACAGAGGCAGCTAGTCAGAGCTATTGGACGATAGTTGGAAGGGTTGGTAAGGTCCTTTCCAGGCTTTGGAATTGGAATGATCAGGGCTTTCCGCCAGGAGGGCGGAAAGTACCCTGTGGTCCAGATATGGTTGTATACTTTAAGAAGGGTCTGGAGACAGCTTTCTGGAAAATGTTTCAAAACCTGATAATGAATATCATCCAGACCAGGGGCAGAATCAGTGCAGGTTTGCAAAGCTGATTTTAGTTCGCTGATTGAAAAAGGAAGATTGTACGCTTCAGAGTTATCTGATGTGAAATTGTATGAAGATTTCTCACTGATTTGTTTGTTTCTTAAAAAGGCAGCAGATTTATTTGAAGATGAGGAGTTCTGTTGGATGGTGGAGGCCAACAGATCGGCAACAGCTTGTTTGTCAGTGATCAGAGCATCAGCAAGTTTCAGGTGATGAATGGAGGGGTTGGTGTTCTTCCCTTTGATTTTTCTGATGATGTTCCAGACTTTTTTCTTTGAAGTTTTAGATGTCAGCCCGGAGCAGAAGTTTCTCCAAGACTGACGTTTACTGATTTTGAACGTGTGTCTGGATTTGGCGCGGAGTTTCTGATGGGCTCGAGCGTTGGGACCCGAAGGGTGTTGGTATACCTGACGCTGAGCCCGTTTGCGTACTTTTGAGATTTGTTGGCAGTCAGAATTAAACCAGGGTGTTTTGGGCATTTGGAGTTTGTTGGAAGACATTGGAATACAGGTTTTAGCACAGTTTATCACAGTAGTGGTCAGAGATTCTGCTGGGTCTGGACTCTGTAGAAAATCAATTTCCTGGAATTCTTTTGAAATATTAGTTGCAAAAAGATTCCAGTTGGCCTTCTTATAATTAAGGTGTTGTAAGACAGAGGCGTTTTCAGTTAATACGGGTTGTAAAAGAACAGGGAAATGGTCACTTCCGTGTAGATCGTCATGGACAGACCACTCATAGTCCAGGACCAGCGAGGGGTCACAAATCGACAAATCTAAACACGAAAGTGAACCTGTGGAAGAGTGGAGGTAAGTTGGAGATCCATCGTTAAGACAACATAAATCAAAGTCAGAAAGGACATCCTCAAGAAGCAGACCTCTGGATGACGAACTGACACTACCCCAAAGAGGACTGTGACCATTAAAGTCACCCAACAGCAAAAAAGGTCGAGGAAGTTCTCCGATCAGACCGACAAGGTCCCGACGACAAACCGGGACAGAAGGTGGCAGATAAAGTGAACAAATTGTTATAGTTTTATGGAGAGTGACTCTCGCAGCTACAGCCTGAAGGGGGGTAGTCAGAGCGACAGGACTAAACAGCAAAGTTTTATGTAAAAGAAGGGCAACACCGCCCGACAGTCCCAATGAGGATGGTTGTGCGGGTTTGGAAAGAACATTAAAGCCAGAAAGAGTGAAGGTCTTCTGGCTTTGAATTTTAGTTTCCTGAAGAGCCACGACGGAAGGTTTCATAGTTTGACACAGAAGCTGCAGCTCCTCAAAATTTGAATTTAGACCACGGATATTCCAATGGATTAGTTTGCTATCCATGGTGCAGAGGACGAATAGGAGAGAAATCAGGTCATCTCTTCATCCACGTCTGCATCCAATAGAGCAAATTTATTGCTTAGTTTCACTGGACTATGTTGGTCTTCAGACCTGCTGGCAGACTTGCCCACAGGTGAAGAAGGCCTGGATTTTGGGGATGGTGGAGGTTTCTTTCTCATCTCCACCATCTCCACACTTGCTTGAACTCCCTTGCCCGCACGGGCACTGCACACAGGAGTTCGAGGCGGGAGGGCTGGCTTTTTAATCTGCCCAGCAGCAGATGGAGTAGACTGCTGGGCAGTCTGAGGGGCGGCGGATTTCTTGCCTCCACCAGGGGCACCCACTCTGGGTTGGGAGGTGGTGGACTTGCCTCCACCAGAGCCCAACGTTCTTCCTTGCAATGACTTTGTGAAAATAAATTCATCAGTCTGGCAGCAGACTGATCGGGTCGACACTTTCTTTACAGCAGAAGCATAGGAAGACGCTGTTGGCGTCTGACTGCCAACAACCTGTTTACAGGCCTCAAAAAACGAAATCTTCTTTTCTGTTTTAACCTTTTGGATGTTGGACTCCTGAATCCAGACAGGGCAGTTGCGTGAAGAGGAGGGGTGGTCGCCACCGCAGTACGCACAGTGCGCCGGGTCTTTACACGGCCCATCATGGGTTGCCTTGCAACAAACGCCACACACCTCCTGCCCAGAACAGCGATCTCTGGCATGTCCGAACTTCTGGCATTTGTAACAGCGCATTGGAGACGGAACATACATTTGTACGCGGACATTCAGGTATCCTACTTTGATGACAGGAGGCAGCACAGGGTTGCAGAATGTCAGAAAGAGGGTGTTGGTGGCCACTCTTTCTGCACCTTTTTTAACTGTCACCCTATGCACCTCTGTCACACCCTGGGATGCAAGTTCCGCCTTGATCTCTGCCTCTGAGACACCTCTAAGATCTGGGCATCGAATCACTCCCTTAGAGGAATTCAGCTGTTTATGGGGAGTCACCCGGATCTCTCGGTCTACTAGCTTTGTAGCTTTCAGCAGCTGCTCGGATTGTTTCTTACTTTTACATTGGATAAGAAATGTACCATTTCTGAGACGTTTAATGGACTGTGGGTCTCCTGCAATGCCTTGAAAGCCCTTCTGTATAGCAAACGGGCTTAGTGCAGAAAGTGGTTTGTCCTGCTCCTTGCTTTCCATAATCAGCCAAGAGGACCAAAATCCTGACATCTGCCTCGTTTCAATATCGGAATCAGAGTCTGGATCAGATTCCTGCGGAAACCGCCGTGAAATTAAATTAGCCTTTCTTTTTTTGGGGGGAGGATTGTTTGGTGAAAAAGCCATATTTAGTGTAATTATATTTCGTCTCTCCCTTACCCACCCACCTTGGAGTCCAACTAAGGGGCCAGGGCCAAGAAATCACTGTCTTGACCCCTTCCAGGTTTCAGGAGAGATATACAACAGACAGAAACCTACCAACCCTATCCCCCCTGATCATGCCCAACTCCCGGGAACAGACAGCTGAGCACTGCAGGGGTTACCTTGGCCAGCCGGAGAACTGCCTGTTTTGACCCAGCCCCATGAAGGGGAAGCCGACTGACACACCCGGGCCAGAGTGTACCTCCTGTCTAGGAGAGGTCCGAGCCAAAGTGATGTGTTGAGGGCGTTGGCCCTCTCAATCACCAGGATCTCATTCCCCTCCGACACAGGTCGCACCGCACGGCAAACGCGGCGGATCTTAAGAAGACCACAGAAAGAAAAAGAGTGTGGAACAGAAGGCTTGAAGGGGAGACGAAGAAAGAAAAGATCCGTTAAGAAAGGCAGAAGACAGAATAGGAAAAAGGTGGGTTACTATTTGTCTGGGCCCTCACTCCTAACCTTTCTGACATGGGAGACCCTACCAGGGGCATCAATTCCTACCACGTAATGCTTGGCCAGTCAGCAGCTTGGCTATACAGGCCTAGAAGCGTTCACAACAACTAACCATCTAGCTGAGTACTGATGCCCCCGTCAGCAAAGCCTAAAAGATCACTGGACCACGCAAGCCCTCCGACCACGGCAAGGTTGCAACCCCCGGAGGGAAGGAGAACAGAGGTACCTTGGGAATGTGTACAAATCTTAGCTACAGAGACCCATATATCAAGGAGAACAGAGGTACCTTGGGAATGTGTACAAATCTTAGCTACAGAGACCCATATATCAAGGAGAACAGAGGTACCTTGGGAATGTGTACAAATCTTAGCTACAGAGACCCATATATCAAGGAGAACAGAGGTACCTTGGGAATGTGTACAAATCTTAGCTACAGAGACCCATATATCAAGGAGAACAGAGGTACCTTGGGAATGTGTACAAATCTTAGCTACAGAGACCCATATATCAAGGAGAACAGGGTACCTTGGGAATGTGTACAAATCTTAGCTACAGAGACCCATATATCAAGGAGAACAGCCAGGGAGGCCGCGAAGTTATGCAAAGGGACCCATCCCAGGACACAGACCTCAGCGATGAACTGCCCAACATGTACCAAGCAGCACCAATACCATGTGACTGACGTCGCAGGTCTGACCTTTTCTGAGCACATGATCATCACTGACACACCTCTTGAGAATCCAGTGATGGCGTGGAAAGCTAACGATAGCTCATCGTTCTGATCTCGAAAGCAAAACAACTCTTACAGTATTCACAGGACAGTCAGGTCAAGCAAACATACAATGGTTTGTTCAATTTGAACCCAGTGAATGAAACATGCAGTAGTGACAGATTTCCTTTCTCCTGATTCAAGATAAAACAGAAAGAGGCAAACAGACAGGCAGGCATACAGAGACAGAGAGAGAGAGAGAGAGCGGGGGGGGGAGAAAGAAAGAGAGCGAGAGAGAGAGAGAGAAAGAGAGAGACACAGAGAGAGAGAGACAAACAGACTGTGTTAGAGAGACAGAGGCAGACAGATAGATAGGGAAAGAGAGAGACAGACACAGACACTGACAGAGAAAAGAGACACACAGACAGAGACAGACAGTAGGAGTGAGAGACACTCACCTTCATATCGATGCCGGTCACTTCCAGACTGGGATTGTACGGCAGCAGCAGTCTGCCCTTGTCGTATATGTACTCATAGATCCCCTGTAGTTCTCGCTTCAAACATGCCTGTTACATCAACCATAAATTGATCACTATAGTTAACAATGCTTCTTCTAATATTCCTATCACACTTACAAACAGAACATACCTATTGTTATAATAAATAACGCTGCTTCTCATGTTCCTACCACCCTAACCACAGAGCACATTCATGATCATAATCACCAATACTGTTGCTTCAAACATGCCTGTCACATCCACAGCAATCACAGAACACCTTTATTATTACAATTAAAGTTTAAAAAAATGCCTGTCACATCAGTCCTATGTGCACCGCCAATATTGTTGAAATTTGCACTTAACTCAAAGAGGTGAGTCTCAGCGTTCTGGCTGTGAAGATGCGAGCCTGACAGTGTAGGATGTATTGATTTTCTTTCCCCTCGACCAATGAAAACACAAAAAGAATAAACGATTAAACTCGAAGTGACCTTCTTCCCTTTAAGTGTTCAATCTGTTTAGGAAAAGTACTTCATTGTAAAACCCCCTGTCTATTCCCTGAATCACACAGTGGGGCTAGAAGGACAGCTGTTCCACTACATGAGCTGCGAAGGCAAGGTTTAAAACTCTACATGACAAAATTCTTCATCGGCAGAAATTCCGTAGTGGCTCAAACTCAAAAGTCATGAATTTCCCTCATGGGTCAGAGGAGTTGCACCTTCGCATTACATGTACATAAAAAATATTTCGGGATGAATCTCTCTATTCTGAAAGAATCATAACAACAAACTAAAACATGTTGAAACAATGAATCTAGGCAGCTCCCCATCATATATCATTCAAACTCCCAACCACCAGCAAATCCCAACCATCTGCACCTACTATTACCGAACAGTTGGCCACTGCTATTTTTATTTTCTGTGCTGTCTGCTTAGTTTTTTCCTCTCCCCACAGGATAACTCAAATACAGATATGCAGATTTTTTTTTCAAATGTTATACGGCCGTTTAAGACTCAATGCCTGTAAGTAATGAGATTTTGCAGCCAGCTGGATCAAAGCTGCCAAAATGACGAAGGAAACATCTTTCATGCCCAAACACTTTCCAAGAGATTGACACAATCTTCATTCAGGCAGAGTGTGGCATGAGTCTGTTTCCTGTTTATGGACCTTATCTCTCAGTCTTTTTTTTTTTAATGGATTACATACAAAGCATGCCTACTCCACACACACATGACCCACCTCCTTGTCCTTGGCGGCTTTCAACTTCTCGGCCACAGAGGTCATGACCTTGACCAGGTCCTCCTGTTTACGGAACTCCTGGTACAGGGTGTCCCCCGCCACGCTGGCCAGGGCCACGAACATCAGTTCATAGCGACGCTTGTAGCTGGCATCCTGCCCTGCCACCCCTTTCAACAGCCTGCGTGGACATGGTGGTGCTTAAAGCTAGTGTGGATCCTATGTGAGACCTTGTATAAAGTTATAATGACTCACAGATTCACGTGTCTGCATGCACACAGATGACATACAGATACACACATAGATAGATAGAGAGATAGATAGACTGATAAACAGAGAGAGAGAGAGAGAGAGAAAGAGAGATCGACAGACAAGAGAGGTAGATTTTGTTTTTCCCGCATACACAGGCTGATACTCCAGCGGACACTCCCTGTATAGGCAGGCAAGGATTAATCCCATATGCCCAACAAAGGGTGTGGAGTTTTGTGTGTAAGACTGTTTTTTATCCTGCCATTAAGGCAGCCATACTCCAACTTCGGGGAAGATAGATAAATATTCAAACTTTCAATATAGCCATGTGTACACACACACACACTTCTACACATAAACACCCATTTCTCAAATACCTGTATATGTATGTGCAAGGAAACTATATTCATGCAAGCCTACACATGCAAATTCCCAAAGAAAGTCAAACACAAATCTATGGATGCACCTGTGCAAATTCTTCCTCATTCTCTTTCTCTCTCATCCATTCACACACACACACACACACACACACACACACACACACACACACACACGAATAATCATATTTACATTTGAACACATAAGCATGCAAGAGCATGAATACATATACAAACACACACATGAACACACCACTCCATCCCTTTTCACTACCCCTAAACACCCACAGACCTACCAGAAGAACTGGTGAGCGAAGCGCACACTTTTGCAGGAAGTCTCCAGCAATAGATGAGCCAGCGGAGAGTTGTGGTAGCTCTCAAACTTCAGTGCCTGAAAAAGAAAAGAAAAAGGAACTCAATGCTTGCAAGATCATTGCACCCTTAGTACATACTGCAATTTGTAAGGGTAGGCCTGCAGATGAGTGTACCCTGAACACACCATCACAGGAGTGGACCAACAGACCAGTGTACCCTGAACACACCATCACAGGAGTGGACCAACAGATCAGTGTACAATGAACACACTGTCACAGGGGTGGACCAATAGATCAGTCTGCCCTGAACTGTCTTAGGGATAGACCAACTGATCAGTGCACCCTGAACACACTGTCACAGCAGTGGACACTGTCACAGCAGTCAACCTTCCGATCAATGTACCCTGAACAAACTGTCACAGCAGCCGACCTACAGATCAGTGTACCCTCAACAAACTGCCACAGCAGTCAACCTACAAATCAGAGTACCCTGAACAAACTGTCACAGCAGTCGACCTACAGATCAGTGTACTCTGAACAAACTGTCACAGCAGACGACCTTCCGATCAGTGTACCCTGAACAAACTGTCACAGCAGTCGACCTTCCGATCAGTGTACCCTGAACAAACTGTCACAGCAGTCGACCTTCCGATCAGTGTACCCTGAACAAACTGTCACAGCAGTCGACCAACAGATCAGTGTACCCTGAACAAACTGTCACAGCAGTCGACCTACTGATCAGCGTACCCTGAACAAACTGTCACAGCAGTCGACCTACTGATCAGCGTACCCTGAACAAACTGTCACAGCAGTCGACCTTCCAATCAGTGTACCCTGAACAAACTGTCACAGCAGTCGACCTACTGATCAGTGTACCCTGAACAAACTGTCACAGCAGTCGACCTACAGATCAGTGTACCCTGAACAAACTGTCACAGCAGTCGACCAACAGATCAGTGTACCCTGAACAAACTGTCACAGCAGTCGACCTATAGATCAGCGTACCCTGAACAAACTGTCACAGCAGTCGACCAACAGATCAGTGTACCCTGAACAAACTGTCACAGCAGTCGACCTACAGATCAGTGTACCCTGAACAAACTGTCACAGCAGTCGACCTACAGATCAGTGTACCCTGAACAAACTGTCACAGCAGTCGACCTTCCGATCAGTGTACCCTGAACAAACTGTCACAGCAGTCGACCAACAGATCAGAGTACCCTGAACAAACTGTAACAGCAGTCGACCTACAGATCAGTGTACCCTGAACAAACTGTCACAGCAGTCGACCTACAGATCAGTGTACCCTGAACAAACTGTCACAGCAGTCGACCAACAGATCAGTGTACCCTGAACAAACTGTCACAGCAGTCGACCAACAGATCAGTGTACCCTGAACAAACTGTCACAGCAGTCGACCTACAGATCAGTGTACCCTGAACAAACTGTCACAGCAGTCGACCTACAGATCAGTGTACCCTGAACAAACTGTCACAGCAGTGGACACTGTCACAGCAGTCGACCTTCCGATCAGTGTACCCTGAACAAGCTGTCACAGCAGTCGACCTACAGATCAGTGTACCCTGAACAAACTGTCACAGCAGTTGACCTACAGATCAGTGTACCCTGAACAAACTGTCACAGCAGTCGACCTACAGATCAGTGTACCCTGAACACACTGTCATAGAGATGGACCTACCGATAAGTGTACTGTGAACACACTGTCATAGAAACTGACCAGAGATAAATGTACCCTGAAAAAAAGTGTCATAGAGATGGACCTAGAAATAAATGTACCCTGAACACACTGTCCTAGAGATGGACCTACCGATTAAGTGCACCCTGAACACACTGTCATAGAGATGGACTTACCGATCAGTGTACCCTGAACACACTATCATAGGGATGGGACCTATTGAAGGAAGACGTTTCGGACGTTGTCAGCCCTTGGAAAAGCGGTTTTGACAGTCTCTCACACATACCCACAGACATCTTCAAAACAGCCTTTCTACAATGGCCAGAGCAACTGAAGAAGCGTGTGACAACAGGGAAAGAGTACTCTGAGGACCTGAAGTCCCAAGTGTCAATCTTTTACGACTCTTCCACGAAAATTTAATATGCTTATGCAGGTGATCTGTCAGTTTCTTCCTGAGTCTCACCTTCACCTGTCGTGACTAAAGCACAGCACAGTTGTCCATGAAGTGGTCAAGCCTAACCACATTCAGCACAACCACCATCTTTTTTCAAATATTCCAACAATAACTTTCAAGCTGGTACGATGATCTCTTTCTCAGTCCCATCCTTTTCGCTTGATGCTAACATATGTGCCGTCAACGCCTGAAACCTCTTTCATAGATAGTATACTTGAGTAATGTAGACTGATATTCAGAGCTTAATCTAGGATTTTTGAAAAAGGGGGGCAGCCCCCCCCCCCATATCAAAAAAGGCACCCCCCCCCCCCCCCCCGGCCACTTCTTCAGCCAATCTTCTTGAAACCGGTGTTCCATTGCACTGGCACTCTTTTCGGGCTGCTTCTCCGAGCTTTTGGGTGTAGTCATGGTTTCTTCATGATCTTCTCCACCCTCGCATGGCACAGGATCTTTTTTTTTTCACTTTTCCTCCACGAAAGTCAAAGTCGAATAGGGTGGGTGCACGCTTCATTTTGGAAAATATCCAATATGGCGCCTCAAACTCTCGCAACTTCTCGTCGGTGATCGAGATGGAGGAGATGAACGCCGCCGATTGGTTAATTTACAATAACAGCCAATGAAATATCAAGAAATCGTTCGCTCCTGCTCAGTCCTAGTTTCAGTTTTTCAAGCAGTCAACAAACGAGCGCCCGCAACGATCAGTGAACAGGGCGGGCAGTCCTGCAACTGTGCGGGAGTCTGCCCGCGTTAAGACTCGATAATTGCGTGAAGGAACAGATTTTCGGGGGATTGTACCAATCCCGCGCTCTAGATTAAGCTCTGGATATTTATTGTGAAACAGCAAGATGCACAAAAAATATGCCAGTAACTAAGCAAGAACATGTGATGTACCTGAATGAGTTGGGGTAGGAAGTGAGACAGGTCATCAGCAGGAATACGGGCCAGGCTCTCAGCAGCGAACTCTCGAACTCCAAGGTCAGGGTACCTGCACAATGCAAGGTGCTTTTAATAACAGCGATAACGATTATGATCCACAGGCACTTGCAAAGCAAATCCCTAAAGGTTCAAACCACTGCCATTTTACAACACAAGGGGCACCAAGATGTTTAAAAACCAAGTTCAACATTCAAGGTCGATTTACCGCATGCTGGTCCCTATGCATCATACATACATGCACACCATCCCTTCCAAACATCACACATGCGCCTCACTTATCAGACTGAGAGGGAGATAGAAAGACACAGAGAGAGAGAGAGAGAGAGAGAGAGAGAGAGAGAGAGACAGAGAGACAGAGAGAGAGGGAGAGGGAGAGAGAGAGAGAGAGAGAGAGAGACAGAGAGAGAGGAGGGGGGGGTGTGACACAAAGGTAGGGAGAGAGAGGAAGAGACCACATTTCATGTGCATAATGTTTAGTACTAACACAGTTCAGCATCAGACTGGTATTCAGTGCCCTTCGTGTTTACATTGAATGGGACTTGTTTGCATATTTCACATGAAGAGCATGACGATGGAGATGTATGCACTTTCAGCCTTTCGCTCCCGGGGAAAAGCTGGTCAGACTGTAGTCTGTCTGCAAAGGAGTTGTGTGCAACATCACTGTCCGTATCTGATTGACTGAATGATACTGTGAAGGTCTGCTCAATGTTTATACACATCCGATGTGTGGATTTCCAGCGTATACTGATCCTGCTTGAAACATGTTCCAGGTCCTTTTTTCCCTCCACATGATAAACTATTGTCGCAACCTTCTCAGTCTGCACAAACATTTAATACACATTGACATCAGGGGAAAATAATGAGGACATATACCTTCATAATGTTGCAAACAGGCTGAGTAGGCTGAAACTGTCCTACAGACAAAAGCAGGCCAACCAAGTGAAGCAGTGAAGAGGCCAGTTTCCTGGTATTTTCTTCCTGGATCAGTGATGAAGTATTCTCCTCCTCAGAAGCGAAAGCCGACTCAAAGGAGCACTTCTGGCTATAAGAGTGAACCGAGTATGTACGCACTAAGGGAGACTACTCCTGTAAGCCTGATGGTTAAAGGAAGAACTGGCTCCCCTGCCTTCCATTTTAAGGGAATCATGATGTATGGCGTGTTCCATGCCTAGTGGTGATCAGGCATTTGTTTGGACAGCTAAACATGAAGACAATCAGGTATTATAGATAGGCCATCGCAAGTTAAAATAAAGGAAAAAGTAGGTCAGCACTACGAAGTTCTCCTGATAAGTTCAATGACAGAAAGAAAACTAGATCTTTCACAGCAAGTGCACACCGTTGCTCACAATCAGCACTTTATGGAGAGACAAAAATCAAATAAGAGAAATCAAACTTTGAAAAGTTAGAATGTTACACTCAATCAAAACTCTCCACCGGGTATTTCAAAATATTAAAGTGTCTCATATCTTTTACTGAAAAAAAAAAAAAAAACTGGACTCACTCAGCTAATTCTATCCTCAGAAACTGTGGAAGTAGCAGACTTGCACTTAAAAAATGAGAAACGGAGGCAGAAACTCTTTAAAAAAAAAAAAAAAAAAAAAAAAGGAAAGAAAACTAGAAGGGAAACCATGTGCAATTTTCATTTAATACCACACTGAGTCGAAGAGATCTTCAATAAAAACCAAAAGCACTCACTGGGGCAGCAGTATTTCAAATGCCTGGGTAGGATGCAGCGGAGGCCACATGGACAACAGAGAGCGGAGGTCCGCCAGACTGGCCCAGTCCCAGCCATGGTGACCTTTGGCCTGCAAGATTCGGGGCAGGGCGGTGGGTTTGTCGTACAGGTAGTGACGGTACTGCCACACCAGTTCCATCTCCTCTGCCTTCAGTCTGTGGACATCAAGGGTAACAATCATGCCAATACAATAACAACAGTAATATTGCTGACCTGTTGTCAAGGCAGTAACAGGGCTGCCGCATGAACTCAGTCTTCCTAATCGTCAAGCTGTTAACATGAATGATAATGGCAATACTGACAGCAACAGAACCACTGGCTTGCTTTCCATGCCGATATGGAACTGCCACACTCACTCATTTCAATGTCAATCTGTTAACATCAACAATTATATTGATTTCCCATGCAGATATGGACTGCCACAATAATTCATTTCAATGTCAATCTATTAACATCAACGATAATATTGATTTTCCATGCAGATATGGAACTGCCACAGTAATTGACTTCAATGTCAATCTGTTAACACTGATGATAATAATGTTTATAATAACTACATATGTTTAGGAACAAAGGCAATTAAAGCACTACTGGGTCTTTCATACATTGGCTGTGTAGACAAGAAACTGTCTACCCTTAACCCACCTGTCACAACAATGATTCAAAATATGGATCTCATAGATCTTTAGGATTAGATTCTGGAACGGGTGTTTGTGGGAATCCCTAACGAAGTTAAAAAAAAAATCGCAGAGCTGAAAAAGGCATATTTTCCACAAAGGCAAAGGAGAAAACATTACTTCTAATATGGCCCAACGTTGTGAACTCACAAGGGTAATCGCTGTAGGGGACTTATCTGGGTATAAAGGCGAAGTTAGTTCCAAGCTCTCCTAATTTCGTTTTAGGGGGATCTTGCTAATATGGTGTTGCTCCACACTAAGCGGGGATAAGGTATTTGGACAGGTAAGTATGAGGAAAATGAATCTCAAAGATCTTTAGGATCAGATTCAAAATTCACTGTGCATGTGCGCCTCTCAGTAAGGATTTTGTGAGAAAAGAAAAACTCTCATGCTGACTGTGTGCTAATATACAGCTTTAATACCCTCAAACTAGTGAACGAGTCAACTCACGTGGCTATGTAGTCCTTCTCCAGGATGTCTCTGATGGTGGTCTGTATCTCTGGCGTCAGCTGATCAAAGGAATGGGAAGGTCTGGAGAGACACGCAACACACGTGTGAACACTAACGGCACCAACACATCATGTGCTCATGTGGACTTATCCCTTCGCTTAAACTGTCCTGCATGAGAGAAAGGAAGGAAACGGTTCACTTCAGATCTCAAATATTACTGTTACTGAATTGTAATGTGTTGTACTGAATTGCACTGCATTTTACTGTATTGTTTTGTACTATATTCTACTGATGAAAGTAACCGTCCATTCCACATGACAATAGAAAATTTAGTTACTCAAGCGCCGTGAAGTTGATGGCTACAGCTTCAAGAGCCATGCAGGCTACACACCTGTACTTTCACTTGTTTCAAACTTCAGTGGCAGAGTCTGAGAGGATCAGTCAACTCTGCCACTGCAGGACGTTTACTGGAAGGAAGCAAGCAACTACAATGGACAGTTACAACCACGACCACTTCGAAAATGGACACATTACAGCAAACTACATCAACTGCTAGCTTTTTATCCCCCCCCCCAAAAAAAAGATCTTTCCACGTAAATCTTTTTGTTGAGATTTAAAATTTTCATGTTCCCAATTTTGTTTGAAGCTTTTCGGAAACGTGAAAGAAAGCTTGATGCTTTCAAACTCAAAATCTGGTAGTTGCAGAAATGTTACACACATGAGAGTTTGGCTAGTTTTCTGTTTTTAACTAGCAGCCCATCATTGCAGAGGTTAATCACACCACAAACTGATGTCAGTCAGTCGCAGCAGAACTCACAGTGTCACAGTGTTGACCACTGGAGGGAAGTAGATGGTCTTGTCAAACTCTGGCAGGTTCACCTGCACACACACACACACACACACACACACACACACACACACACACCACACAGAGAAAATAATTGATATTCATTTTCCAGCACATTTGCACAGAAGCACGCAAATTCCAAGGGGAATGAAAAAAATCTGAGATAAGAAGAAATATGAAGTCCCCAAAGAGAAGAAAAAATCAGCATTTTCTTTTTTTTTAATCTGTGAAAACAGAATCCCCTGACTTTCCAAAACTGTACTGTCTTCGACAGTGGAACAAGAAGCTCTGACAATAAAATATCACCCAGTGCATCTCCCATATGCAATCCTCCCAAAGCAAGAGGTGGTATCCTTGACAGCGTTACTTACACCTTACTTCCATAAGTTTTGGCAAGGTCTCAGTTTCCAAACAAAAGTAAAAAGAACTTATGATGCCTTTTCCAGTCCTGATTGTGATCTTGTAGGGCATTTTCAGTATTTTGTTATTCTCATTCAGCATATGACCAAATTCCCTGACTTCTAGCCAAAATCTTCTTTTCTCCGACTTCCCATTAACTGGAAAAAAAACTTCTTTGTTTTTCATTACTTCTCTAGTTTTCCCTGATCCTTACCAGCCTGAGAAAAAGTACTTCGTCGAACATTTCCAGCTTAGCTCTCCTTCAATACTATGGGTCGATGGCTATGGATGGGTGCAGAAAATGCCTGTATGTGTGTGGCTGTGTAAAAATGAAACAGTGGGGGTGGGGGACAAGGGTGTAGCAGTATTGTGGGGACAGCATGTGTATGTTGTGCGCAGCATGCAGCTGTGATGAAGGGGTGGGGACTGGAAGTATGGGTGTAGCAGTTCTGCAGGGGTAGGGTTCGTGTGTTATGACCAGTGTGTATGGCAGTGTTGAAAGGAGCAAGGCATAGACAGGAAAATCTGTAGGAGCAGAAATGCAGCCATGCTGAAGCAGTGGGAGTAGAGTGTAGCAGTGTTGAAGGGGCTAGGGTATACACAGTGTTGGACTGAATAGGGGTAGGTGTGCGGCACAGTCGAGGGAGATGGAGGCAGGGGTGTAGCAGTGTTGCAGGGGTTAGGGATAGGGGATATTAAGGAGTGGGTGGAACTGGGGCTGGGTGGTAGTGATGCAGTACTGTTAATGGGGTAGGATGTGTGCGTATAATGGCTGCTTTTAACTGAATAAACCACTGGTTCGCGTATCTAGATTAAAAAAAAACAAATAACCAACCACAACTTCTCTCCTAACTGAAGCCTATGATCCACTTTTGAGGTTGCTTAGATTGTTGAGTATGACACATTAGAGACTGACTATTAACTGAAGTTTGAACAATCTTTTGTCAAGGAACACAACCTGCAAACTACATTCACCAGTGATTAACTAAGATATATAGTTAGGCCTGCTGAGCCTGGAACTGTTCTGAGCTGGGTCTGAAATCGATTTCAGCAATTTCTTGGCATGCATGTGTGAATGAAAGTGCATGTGTGAACTAAAGCGCATGTGTGAATGGAAGTGCCTGTGCAGCTGGGCCTCCTCTGACCTGTAGCAGGATGGAGTCTGGCAGCAGGGTTTTACAGGATGGCATGGTGGGGTCAGCAGCCACACCCATTGTCAGCGGAACCAGGTGACTCCCTTGTAACAGGTGTCTGGTGAGCAGTACAATCAAAATTTATACATGATTATTCCAACATAGTACTCTTTATTCATGTTTATTGCATAAAAAAACAACTTTTGATACATGTACATCTGAATCATATATGCCATCATTCTAAGTGGTGTTTATATAGGGAAATTTCTTAATGTAAGAACTTCAAGATAAAATGAATGCACATTCTGGCTGCAGTTAAACACACAAGGTCTTCCATGCCAAACTTTTGTCAGACACAAACTTTTTAAGCATGAGCACTCTCCAAACTTTAAGACTAACTGACTTAACCCTCTGACTACTGCAGACGACACTGGTGATAATACTGGGATAAAAAAAACCCCAGCCAGCCAAGTGTTATATCTTCTAGTTGTTGGTCCAGTCACAACCAAGACCCATGATTTGTTCAAACGACTTTTGTCCATTCTTTCACTTTTGCAGTGTCTTTGAAATGCAGGTCAGACCACGACCTTGCTACTCGTTCAACAAGGTAAAGAAAATGGTGACCGCAAGCTCTCGCTAAGAAGTTAACATGAAATTTCCAAACATATGTCAGCTGCAGACATACTAAAAATACCAGTGCTCTGCAGATTCCACTTCCAATCTTCTTCTAATTTCTTCGTCCCAACTCACGATTCTTTTTTTCCCCCCGAGATATCATCTTTTTGTTTTGCGGTGTTTCATTTGTAAATTTCCCTGAAATCTGCAAAGTGGGAACCCTGTATACTATTAATGCTATTAATAACCCTCTGTGAGCAAGCGCATGTCTGGCCTCACCCTCTCTGGCTGTACAGCTGGATGGCAGCTGCCCCAATGGGAGACACGATGTGGGGCTTAGGGGCAGAGTCTGAGCCCTGTGTCTTGTCCGCTGCTGAGTTGTAGCGAATCCCTACCAGCGTCATGCACAGTCGCATCTCCCGCGGCAACTTGGACAAGCTGACATCAAACTGGAGCCTGCATGGTAAGCGCGACAAAAATCACTTAAAGTGCTCTTCAGTGCCCTGCAAGCAGGCAAAGTATTGGATTCCTTGTTGAGTTTATATGGTACAGCACTGTAAACATTCTTTAATGCGCACATACCCACACACGCATATAAGCATTATTCATGGTCTGTTTCACATGTGCATACATGTTCCTTGTCAACTAGTACGATACAGACGAGTAAAGTACTCACGTAGTACCCTCTCCCTTATTCTCAGACACCAAATAATAAAAAACATCATCAACCCAAAAGAGGACCGTGACGTGCATGCATTATTTCAACAGACAACTCACAACTGCCGGCACACAAAATGTACAACAGTCCCAAACAATGTGGTCACAGAGAGTACAAGACACACACATACTACTCATTGTGGGAGACAATACACACTCACGCCACTCTACAAAGATGATGTGGTCATGTGATTATATACAAAACAAAACACAATTCACTTAACCTGGAAGATGTAGTCATTCAGAGCACAAACCAAAACTCAGGATAACTTTATTACCTCAAAACTGAGAAACTGTCTGTGGTAAGGTCTAGGTTATTTCACATGTAAAAGCACAGGAAGAACAATACACACATTACAGTTCATGGCAGAAGATGCAGTCACACAGTATACAAAGCTTATACACATGCCACTCAACAGCGACGATGCACTTACGCAGTAAACAAACCAGAACTCTGAATGACAATTATTTTGAAATGAAAAGTAGACGATGGCAATGTCTGTGATTTCACACATAAAAAGCAGAACTAGAATATTACACACATACAACTCATCACAGAAGATGCAGTCACACTATACAAAGCATACACCCACATGCCACTCAACACAGATAATACAGTCACACTGTATTCAAATCACATACCACTCATCCCAGAAAAGGCAACTTCACAGCATACAAAAAACATATGTGTACTGTTCATCCCACATAATGTAGCCTCAAATTATACAAACTACATACACATGTCACTCAAGCCAGATGTAGTCACACAATATATAAACCACATACACACACCATTCATCCCAGATGCAGCCCCACAGTATATAAACCACATACACATACCACACATCCCAGAAGATGCAGTCACACAGTATACAATCTAGATATACATACCCCTCACCCATCTCAGAAGATGCAGTCATACAGAATACAATACTTAAACTACATACACACATACCACTCATCCCAACAATGCAGTCACAGAATATATAAAGTGCACACACCTACCACTCATACAAGATGATACAGTCACACAATACATAAACTACAAACACATACCACTCATCCCAGACGACATGGTCACAGTTTCAACACTACACACATATGCCACTCATCCCTGACGACGTGGCGACACAGTACATAAACTACACACACATACCACTCATCCCAGACGATGCGGTTGCACAATATACAAATCACACACCCATACCACTCATCCCAGAGGACAAGGTCACACAATACATAAACCACACACACATACCACTCATCCCAGACAACACGGTCACACAATATATAAACCACACACACATACCACTCATCCCAGACAACCGTGTCACACAATACATAAACTACACACATATCACTCATCCCAGATGACGGGGTCACAGAATACATAAACTACACACACATATCACTCATCCCAGATGACACGGTCACACAATACATACAGATGATGGGGTCACACAATACACACACACATACCACTCATCCCAGACGACGCGGTCACACAATATATACACCACACATACATACCACTCATCCCAGACGACATGGTCACACAACACATAAACCATACACACATACCATTCATCCTAGACCACACAGTCACACAATACATAATCCACACATACATACCACTCATCCCAGACGACGCGGTCACACAGGCCTGATGTGGTCAGTTTCTGACAGGAGGTGACGATGTCTGGGTGTAAGCGGTGTGTTCCATGGTACAGCGAGCAGACCACCTTGAAGTCTTCATACCTGCAACAGTGCAGTGTACATGAAGTCTGGACTTAATACCACTTTGATGCTTTCACGCCTTAACACTTTGCTTCAGAAAGGCGGTCACCATCAAGGATTCATGATACAAAACTCATGCACACAGGCCCTGCAAAGAAGGGGAAGACAGAAGAAAGAAACTGAGAGAGAGAGACAGAGAAAGACAGACAGAGACTGAGAGAGAGAGAGAGAGAGAGAGAGAGAGAGAGACAGAGACAGACAGACAGACAGACAGACAGACAGAGACAGAGAGACACAAAGAAAAAGAGACAGAGACAGAGAGAGACAGACAGACAGACAGAGAGAGGTTGAGTCTTCAAATCAACTTATAGATAAATGAATAATTCTTTGTAATTCGAACAAAACTAAAGACTGGAGATTAGGGGACCAATCAAAAAAAAAAAAAAGAGAATAAAGGCTGAACTCTGTAATTACACAAAAATACAGGAGACAAGCAACAAAACACACACACACACACACACTTACAATTACATACAAACATACACAAGTACACATAAAACACCAACACAAAATGACGAAAGGGAAAATGCATCAACATGCCAGCAGATGAGTGAGGAGGTAATAATAATGTTGCTTACAGCCCATCGCAAAGGGCCATGTTACGGCTGGAGTGAGGAGAAACAAATAGAAACAGAAAATATTAACAAAGAAGACAACTTTTTATTGCACGGTGAAACAAGTCCATGTCTAAAACTCCAAACCACTGCTGCTCCGAACATGCAGACCAGATGCACACAGAAAAAAATTTTGAAAAATAGATCCTCAAAGTCAAGACACTGTAATGACTACTCCCAGGAAATATCAGAACAGACCCACGTTCCTGGTCTGCACACCATGGGATCCTATGACAGCAATGGTGTATGGATTGGCATGTCAAATAAAGAAAACTGGCAGGAGAAATACCAGGACATGAAAAAAAAAAAAAAATCTGGCATTATATCATCATCAACTTACGGGTTCTGGCCGGCAGCCGGCAGTCGATGAGCCGTAGCGATGTGGACGATGAAGCTGTCCTGCACTGCCGTCACTTCTGTTTGATCTGCACACACACACACACACACACACACACACACACACACACACAGAGTCACACACACACACACAGAGTCACACACACACACACACACACACACACACACACACACACACACACACACACACACACACGCGCACACACACACACACACACACACACACACACACACACACACACACACACGGACATTCATCATACAATGTGCGCACAAACATACCCATCCACTATATGTATGTACCAAACGCACATACTTGCACACTCATACATTTTTACAAGCGCAACCATCCATTATATTCATATGCTTGTGCACAAAGACACATCCCTATCCATTACGTCAATATACATGTGCATAACCAAACGTGGTACACACACACACACACACACACACACACACACACACACACACACACACACACATATACGTATATCCGTATGCAAGCATACCCATACACTACATTCATACAGATGTGCAAACGCAACCACAAACTTGCCTACGAATGTGACAGTAAAAGAGACAAATCTTTTAATAAATACGCTCCCGAGAGTGCCGGTAAAAGAGACAAATCTTTTGATAAATACGCTCCCACCAAGAGCCTCACATTTGCAAGCCACAACTGAATCAAGTATAGACACAAAACACAGCAAAGTTAACACAAAGGCAAGTATAGGCGAGACAGAGCACAAGACTTATCTTGCTTTGACGGCAGCCGAAGATGAATGACTTATAGGAAGTTGACACTGGCTTCTTCCGGGGCCGGAAGTGGGGTGACATCACGTGACTGTCTTATGACTGCATTGGCCACGAAAAAATTCGGCCTGACAGAGCTGGCTAACTGCCGTTGAATGCTATGGTCTGACATGGTAAAGTATATGACGCCAAACTGGCAGTGCCTGTGCTCTAAGTGGAGGTGTATATGTACTACACAAGTACTCACCCATGAGAAATGTGCACAGAAAAGCCCAGGATTAAATCTGCGAGGCACCTCTGGAAGTACACGTATATCACCTATTCATACAAATGGACTAAACACCTTCTCACTCCGAGGATGCACAGAAGAAAGAAGTCGGCGCTGAAGGTCTGGTAATACACGGGTGCTAATCGATACTAGTAAAAATGCAGTAACTGGTGGTGAACCTAGCATGTACACATTGTGAGGAATGTTTACACTTGATCCCAGGAAGAACTTAGTGTGACAAGTCAGGCATCAGGTACATAATACCTGGTGGTACACATGCACTGATTGGTGGTACACATGACCCTTTTAAGTACTCACTGCCAGGAACATACACAGAGGGGGAGGTCAGTGTGTTAACTCTGACAAAACTTGGTCACTAACTGGTGGTTTAAATGCACTAATTGTTGGTACACATGAACCCCCAAAAGTTTTCACTACAACGAATGTGTACACAGGATCCAAGGAAGAAGTCTGTGTGTCAGGTCTTGTTATCACATGTGCACTAAACGGTGGTACACACAACAGTGGTATACATGAACCAAACAAGAACTCAGTGCGAGAAATATGCACAAAGGATCCAAGGAAAATTTCCATACGGTAGGTCCGCCAGTACATGCGCACTTCCTGATGGTAGACACACGCTAACAGGTGGATTCAACTAGTACTCACTACGAGGAATGTGTGCAAAGGATCCATGAAACAAATCCATGTGATAAGCTTGGCAGTACATGCAAACTTCCTGATTGCACAAATGCACTCACTGGAGGTACACATGGACTAAATATGAACCCACAGTGAGGCGCACGTACAGAAGATCCCACTAAGTCCTCAGTGTGGCCAGTCTAGCAGCGAATGGGCGCTAACTCTAATACACACTCACTGACCAGCGGTGCAAATGAACCAATCTGTAGTACTTATGAACCTCATCAGTGCTCACCGTGAGAAACGCACACAGAGAACTCCTGGAAGAAGCCAGCTCGGAGAGAGAGTATCAGTACTCACTGTGAGGAATGGGCACAGAGGATCCCAGGAAGAAGTCGGTGTGGTAGGTCTGGCAGTACATGCGCACCAGCTGTTTGACGGCGGACACCGCCTGGTCCATCACCTCCTGCAGGTCCTCCACCAGGGAACAGTGGATGGCCACGCTGGCGCACACCACACACACACACACACACACACACAGAGAAAAGTTCAGAACCCCAAAAATGCAATTCCTCGGATTTTAAGTTTGCATTTTTAATCAGGTTAAATGCACAAAAACGGCAAATTTCATACGTGCACATATAAGACCAAAACCTTTGATCAAAGTGAAAGCAGAATGCTCTACGACCACTTTCTGCATATTTTTCAAGTTTTTATGAGTTCTTACCTCCCGCCCTGAAATCAGCTTGGGCAACACTGAATATTTTTGTTGTTTAGGTCATTAACAATTAAGAATATTACTGAAAGTAAAAATTATGATGGACTATATTTGGACAGCAAGCAGATTTCTGGAAAAAAAAAAGTTTATAGGCAAAAAAAAAAGACCCACCTATTTGGTTTTGACAGTACCCATTTTGCTTCTTGTGCAAGCACACTTAATCTCTCTCTCTCTCTACACACACACACACAAGCATAAATCCATTACCATCCACCCAATCTCATTATTTAGGCAGCCATACTCAAGATAGGTCAGGGTGTGGTCTTTGGTAGACAGCTTCATGTTTCCAACATTCATCAAATAGTGATGAAACTCACCAAATCTTAAACACACATTAGATCTGCATTCTGCACACACACACACACACACACACACACACACACACACACACACACACACACACACACGCACACACACACACACACACATACACACACACAGGTGATTCAGGCACACGCACAGAATAAACAACTTGCTGATAGGCCTCTAAGCATCTGCTCTAGCACCTGGAGTACCAAAGGACAACTGCAAAGCAGTCATCAGGTAAATTCAATGAAACTATTACAGCATCATGCGGCCATCTCTCTGTCCATCAGAACCACAGAACCAGTCACCATGGCAGTTGACTGCTGTTGCAAAAAGCAGCATTTGCAGCTGACTACGATTGAAAGTGCGGCTACAATCATTTTTGCAACTGTTGAAAGTGCTGCTGTAGCCATTTTTGCATCAGTTACCTCTCCTTGACCATTCTTGATGGGCAGTTTTGAGTTTAATTTAAAGATTTTCAAAGATACGAAGCTCTCACATTTACACATGAATTTGAACATGATGGAGAGAAAAGTATAGAGTAAGCAATCTATATTTTGCAAGAATTCTACTTAATTTTGATCTGGATTTAATCCATGTGGAAACTTCAGATGAAGAAGCAGACAGGATTTCTTTTTCATTTTCACTCATTTTTTGTGCATTTATCTTCATCACAAGTTCTGAACAGTGTCTATGGACATTTCCAACCTTCATGCAAATGCTCCTCAATAGTTTTACAGCTGTGACAAAATGCTGGTTTGGATACCCTAGAAGGAATATGTTCTACACTAAACTGGGGGATCATCACATTAACAGAGAGTTGTTCTAAATGCAGTAGACTCTGGACTCTCTTTCACAGTTGATCTCCACCTTATTTGTTTCTTTTTTTGTTTTTGAATGCCCTGCGACATGCAATGTTAGACATCAGTTAGTATTTTCTTCATTTTGTTTTATTTGCAGCTTCACAGAGTTGACTTTTTCGGAATGGAAAAAGAAAAATTTACCGTAAAGTTCGGACTATAAGCCGCGACTTTTTTCCCCAGCTTTAAACCCTGCGGCTTAAACAACGATGCGGTTTATTTGCAGATTTTTCCGATTTCAGGAGCGTCACACCCTCGTCTATTCTTAGCTTCTCTGTAACTCACCATATCGTGTTTACTGTTCATGAATTTTTATTGTGCTTTTAACTACGATTTTCTCTGTAATCGTGTAATGGAATCAGTAACCCGTTCAGAAATACAGGAATCGACATAAGTAAAGCCCATTACTGATATCTTTTTTCATCAGTTTGTCTTCTACAAAAATACGATCGCTTTGAACGCGCAATGTGTGGACCGTTTCCGACCTGTTATCTTGACTAACACCAGCTGATTTACGAACAAAATAACTAAGCACTGGCACGTATTAAGTGAAATAAAACAATCGAATCGTTTCATTAATGTTCTGGTTTGTTATCTTACCAAGTGCGTCTTGCAATTCAAAAACGATTAGCGCATTCGACTCGGTCATTGTCAGACCTCGGCTTCGTTCGCCATTGTTGAAATCGTGGACAGGGAGTGAAGGTTTGCATTTGATACCTTCGCTTTGATTGACTTGCGCTTTCGAGTATTCAACCAATCGCTTAGCTTGATACACCAATGAATGCAGGAGAGAACTGCCTTTCTAGCACATCATTAATGTGTTGGGTTTTTTCGGTATTTTTTTTTAAGCAGTGATGTTGGAAAGAGAACACTTGTAAGAAGCCTCATAAAAACTTCCATTCTAATTGATTTAAAACACATCGTACTTAAAAAAAAAAAAAAAAAAACTGAAGTAAAGCTGGAAACATGTTCTTGTATTCTGACCTATTTAAACGCCAATGAATGCAATGAACACATTGTATGTGTTGATTTTCGACACTATGTTAACTCAACGCTCGGCCAACTGCCGCCTGCGGCACATCAGACTGTGTTGTATATATCTGCGGCTTATTTGTGAAAAAAATTCAGATTAAAAAAAAATTTAGTGGGTGCGGCTTATATACAGGTGCGCTCAATAGACCGAACTTTACGGTATTTAACACTTTCAGGATGGGACATTGCATCACATTGTTAAATCCTTCATCACTAAAGTCTTTTAGGATGGGATAATTCAAAAACATCTCCATCCCTCAAATCCTTCTGCCTATAATGTCACCCCTTACCCCTATCCTTCCCACCAGCCTTTTCCTTCCTCCATCCCATGATTGTTTCAGAACACAAGCACATCCAAAATATCATTCTAGACCAGTGTTCATTTTTCACTCCAGATACCAACTCTGGTACCATCTGATTATTTGGCAGCATCCAATAACATTGTGACAAATAAGTTTTTATGGCTGCACACTGAGGACTGCAGCACAGCTTTGCAACAACCTGTGCAGGCACAGCAAACATTAACCTATGAAGCCCTGGCCAGATGCAAACCACGGTTTTGACAGATCATCTGCATCAAAGTCCAGGCTTTTGTGGAGGACAAGCAGTCGCTGATTCAGCAAACTCTTAATCTGTGTAAGTACAGTGCACATTTGCCACAACACCAAGTTGATTTTTCAATAAACCAAATGGTCCAAAATCTACTTTCCACTAAATACAGTGCACATTTACAACAACACCAAGTTGATTTTTCAATAAAACCAATGATCCATACTCTACTTTCCACTGATTGTGATAACACTCTACAAACTGCCGTCTTAACTGGACAATATTTTCACCAAGGAGAAAACAAAATATTCCCATAGCCTGCAGAATAAAACTTGTTGCATACTTGGCTGAGATGCATCAAATGTTGGGCCTGCTGAGCTTTAAACTGTTCTGAGTTGACTTTCGTATCAATTTTAGCAATCTCATTGTCTCAAATTTCAAGCACTTGTTCCAAAAGTACTGTGAATTTGAATTTTCCAGCCATACCACATGAAATATTTACTCAAGAACCGAAATTGCAAATTTAGGTCAACCTACCATATACTCATTTCCATTACAGGAGATTTCTTTTTTTTTTTTTTAATGATTACTTTCATTTGAACAAACCTGAAATTCCTAACAGATCTTTCTGATCATTCTTTTTTTTCCTCAAACCTGGGACTGTAAAGCTACTGATTGTAAAGCTACTCGTAAGTCAGTGATCTTGGATTCCAAAATAAGAGATCATGCAATTAAGAACAAAGACAAGGATAACCAAGCTCAAGTAAACAGATAATTCTGGCATGCTAATTTACAGTTCGCACCACTAAGGATGACCTTAAAGGGCGGAACTTCAGACAAGAGGTGTCATTACCAGACGTTCAATTGTAATCACAATAATACCAATAATATTAACAACAACAATAAAAACATGAAATCATGGACAAACTGTGTCCTTGACCTACTTGATGGCATCCAGTGTGTCAGGGTCGGTGGAGGAGCTGCTGTTGTCTCCCATCATCTGAGACGCCCTACTGCCGGGACTCTGCACATCACACCCCACCACTACTGCTACAGACAGTGTAGCCACAAAACATCACACACCACCACTACTGCTACAGACAGTGCAGCCACAGAGCTTCACACACCACCACTACTGCTACAGACAGTGCAGCCACAAAACATCACACACCACTACTACTGCTACAGACAGTGTAGCCACAAAACATCACACACCACCACTACTGCTACAGACAGTGTAGCCACAAAACATCACACACCACCACTACTGCTACAGACAGTGCAGCCACAAAACATCACACACCACCACTACTGCTACAGTGCAGCCACAGAACATCACACACCACCACTACTGCTACAGACAGTGTAGCCACAAAACATCACACACCACCACTACTGCTACAAACAGTGTAGCCACAAACATCACACACCACCACTACTGCTACAGACTGTGTAGCCACAAAACATCACACACCACCACTACTGCTACAGATAGTGCAGCCACAAAACACACAGCAACCCTGACCTACGTCCCCTAAAACACACAGCAACCCTGATCTATGTCCCCAAAACACACAGCAACCCTGATCTATGTCCCCTAAAACAAACAGCAACCCTGATCTATGTCCCCTAAAACACACAGCAACCCTGATCTATGTCCCTTAAAACACACAGCAACCCTGACCTGAGTCCCCTAAAACAAACAACAACCCTGATCTATGTCCCCTAAAACACACAGCAACCCTGACCTATGTCCCCCAAAACACACAGCAACCCTGACCTATATCCCCTAAAACACACAGCAACCCTGATCTGTTCCCCAAGACACAGCAACTCTGATCTACGTCCCCCAAAACACACAGCAACCCTGATCTATGTCCTCTAAAACACACAGCAACCCTGACCTATGTCCCCTAAAACAAACAACAACCCTGATCTATGTCCCCTAAAACACACAACAACCCTGATCTATGTCCCCCAAAACACACAGCAACCCTGATCTATGTCCCCCAAAACACACAGCAACCCTGATCTATGTCCTCCAAAACACACAGCAGCTCTGACCTATGTCCTCTAAAACACACAGCAACCCTGATCTATAGTCCTCCAAACCACACAGCAACCCTGATCTATGTCCATCAAAATACACAGCAACCCTGATCTATGTCCATCAAAATACACAGCAATCCTGATCTATGTCCATCAAAATACACAGCAACCCTGATCTATGTCCATCAAAATACACAGCAACCCTGATCCATGTCCATCAAAATACACAGCAACCCTATCTATGTTCCCCAAAACACACAGAACCCTGATCTATATCCCCTAAAACACACAGCAACCCTGATCTATGTCCCCTAAAACACACAGCAACCTGATCTATATCCCCCGAAACACACAGCAACCCTGACTTACACACAGCAACCCTGATCTATATCTCCCAAAACACAACAACCCTTATCTATGTCCCCAAAAACACACAGCAACCCTGATCTATGTCCCCCGAAACACACAGGAACCCTGACCTATGTCCCCTAAAACACACAGCAACCCTGATCTATGTCCGCCAAAACACAACAACCCTGATCTATGTCCCCCGAAACACACAGGAACCCTGACTTATGTCCTAAACAACACACCCTAATCTATGTCCCAAAACACACAGCAACCCTGACTATCCTAAAAACAGCAACCTGATCATCCCCCAAAACACACAGCAACCCTGATCTATGTCAGCATTATTTTTCTTCAGTTCTTGATCTTAACTTGCACTATCAAAAGAAAGCCAGTCTCTCATATCAGAAAGGTAAGAATTAACATCTAGCGTTGTTCTTCTTCTTATCAACTTCTACTACTGAAAGAAGGCCATCCTCTTGTATGCAAATTTAAACACGCTTACATACACTCACAAAAGATGAACTATTTTCACATGAAATTTTAGAAATACAGTGAATACACTACAGAATGCTTTCATTCTGGGAATGTTTCAGTGATGTGAAGCATATAGTTTACTGGTTGACAAGTGAAATAAAAAAATAAATCAAAAGATTACGGAACCAAATGCACTGATTATGGCAGTAATTTCTTTCTGGTACAACATGCCAGGCATATCAAACAAAACCAGTAGCCTGGTCAAAACAATCCCTAAAGTCAAGTGCTATGAACACAATGATCCATTTCCCCGTATCTACCATTCCTGTCAAATGAAAATTAAATAGGTACACAGAACTAGTGGCCTTGTCAGTATTTCACCATCCAAACCAGCAAAATACCACTAATTACTGGTGAACATGAATCCTGCACAAACCGAAAAATAAAAGCATCAAATAAACTAAAAGTGTTTCCATACTCACACACACATTTCAGAAAAGGGACAGGGAAGGGGAAGGGTGCACACCCTCATTCAAGGGTTTTACTTTTGGGAGTTTCACACTGAAAGAATTCCACAAAGTAAACACAGTTAAAGGGAAAGCACCGTCTTTGAGCATATGTTCTTTTCAGTTTCAGTTCATGACATACTTCTATTTGCACACAGTCATACAGACCCATGCAACAACCACTTCAACTCACTGCCATTTCAGCGACCACTCGCTCCAGCCTATCGAGAGCCTTGGTGATACTGATGGTCTCGATCTTGGCCAAGATGGCACACATGGCCTTCACCGATTGGCTGAATGTCTGTAGCTGGGCACGGTGGATGGCTCGATGCCTGGCCTGCTCAGTCAGCCGGTCCACCGACTGGTAGAAGTTGTCCAGTAGGATGTCCAGAGACTCCCTGCAATGTGCAGAAGGGAGGGTAGGTTATTCATCAAGTCGTTAATTTATCTGTGTTCAAGATCTTAAACCCTGAACAAAGCTTTGATACAGCAGTTTGTTAATCTTTTGTGGCCTTCATTCTTATTACTGCTTTACAACAGCAGTGAAATTGTAAATCAGTTGTTTTGTTTGTTTTTTTTTATCATGATAGAAATGATTATTGATAGAATCTAGAAAGAGGTACACATGTGTCAGAGACAGCAGACAATTGGTGGGAGAGAGAGAAAGAAAGAAGGGGGGGGGGGGGGGTGAGAGACACAAAGAGAGAGAAAGGAAGAGACAAACAGACAGACATACAGGCAGACACACAGACAGACAGACAGAGGTGGAGAGGGGAGTAGGGGTAGTGGAGATGATGTAAATAATGTTGTTTGGTCAATTTCATTTGATAACATTCTGAAAATGAAAACTTTTTTTCCACACTGAGTTAGCATCCAAAACTGGAAAAATGTTTTCAACAACTTCTGTAGAAAAAAATCTCTTTTGTGCACAAATCATATGCTCAGCTTTCTAACTATAAGATCTGAATTAGCAGTTTTCATATAAGCAACCACATAAAAGTTAATTCAATGATACTGAATGCACCTAATTCACTCTCAGATATACTATGCAAAAACAGAAAGAAAAATTAGGAATACTCATATGTGTACTGGTAATGCAGTCACTTCATGGTACCCATAGTATAGTACAGGCCATTTCAGATCTCAAAGGTCACTGAATCCACATGCATTTTTGGGGGAGGGAGAGAGGTTTAAATCACTCAGTGATCGCAGTAAACATGACATAAGACTATTTCTTTGAGCTAAACATCCATTCGTACATACAAGTTCCAGAGGAAAGTTTTCTATCCCTGTCTGAGTTTGAACAGTACCTTCTGAAATCACATATCACAAACCAAATATGCTTATCTGTTACATATCCGTAAACATCTGTCTGTCAATCCGTTAGACGCTGTCTTCAAAATTGCTGCTTGCTTTAATATCACAGACATCTGCCCTGCAGACATGAATTCATGTTCTGGTTCCACAATTGAGCAACTACCGGTAATGTCATTGCTAGGCCTGGCAGGAGGTGTCCTGTGTATGTTGAATCAGAGCAGGAAACACTGAACATCACCGAACAGACCCAGCAGAAGTGCAGGGTTTCCTCCGGCTGGTTGCCCCATGCAGACCTGGAAATGCTGGCTGCTGGTACTAAGACTACAACTGGTTGAGCTTGGTGTGACAGCATACGGGGAGCCAGAACGACTAGCATGCAACTGATGCCACAGGGTAGTTACTGAAGATGAGACAGCGCAACTCCAAACACAACACACCATCAGCTTCAGGGATTGATCAATTTGTCCAGGAGGAGAAGCAGAAGGGGGGGGGGGGGGGGGGGGGGGGAGGGGGGGCTATTTCAAACTCTTTTCCTTTTTTTTCTCTTCTTTCCTTTTTTTTCCATTTTGTTTTGATTTGTAAGATGTAATATGTAATACAGTATCATTAGAACAGAAAATCACACCCATTCCCCGAAAATTGATGAGCTGGAGTGACGACAAAACATCTCCTGTGAAGGAATTACCTTTAACCAAAAAAGGTCCAGAGGTTCCAAACCCCATGTCACTCACCCACCACCTCCACAATCCATACTCTTCGTTCAGCAAGCTAGCCTTCCGGTATGAGACAGCATGCTGGGGAGCTTTGACTATCCCTTCTCCTCCCCCTCTCCTCTTCCCCCCCTCTCCCCACTGCGCTGTGCATCAGATTTGAGACAGCAGCCAACAGGGGGTCCAAAGATGTCGTGTCTGCCCCAGGCTGACGGCAACAGCTGTGCCAATGTCACACATCCCTGTGTCAGTGTAAACACCAAGCAGTGAAACCCTGCCCTTAAAAGTAGATCAATAGGCCAAATAAAAACACTTCCCATCTCATGGCACCTTGCTGCAGAGATGCTGGTGCAGGGGAAAATTGTTCATTGTAATGACACCTGGCTACAGGCATGTCAGTGACTCACCTGTAAGGGGGACAAAACTCATATGTATGGCTTCAGGTTACTGAGACAGTGGTGAATGGGGAAAATGTTCATTGTAATGACACCTGGCTACAGGCATTCAGTGACTCACCTGTAAGGGGGACAAAACTCATATGTATGGCTTCAGGTTACTGAGACAGTGGTGAATGGGGAAAAATGTTCATTGTAATGACACCTGGCTACAGGCATGTCAGTGACTCACCTGTAAGGGGGACAAAATCATATGTATGGCTTCAGGTTACTGAGACATTGGTGAATGGGGAAATTGTTCATTGTAATGACACCTGGCTACAGGCATATCAGTGACTCACCTGTAAGGGGGACAAAACTCATATGTATGGCTTCAGGTTACTGAGACAGTGGTGAATGGGGAAAATGTTCATTGTAATGACACCTGGCTACAGGCATGTCAGGACTCACCTGTAAGGGGACAAAATCATATGTATGGCTTCAGGTTACTGAGACAGTGTGAATGGGAAAATGTTCATTGTAATGACACTGGCTACAGGCATTCAGTGACTCACCTGTAAGGGACAAAACTCATATGTATGGCTCAGGTTACTGGACAGTGTGAATGGGGAAAATGTCATTGTAATGACACCTGGCTAAGGCATATCAAGTACTCACCTGTAAAGGGACAACTCAATTATGGCTTCAGGTTACTGAGACAGTGATAAAAGATGCAGTTATGGCATGAGGTTACAGAGACAGTGATAAAAGATGCAGTTATGGCATGAGGTTACAGACAGTGATAAAAGATGCAAGTTATGGCATGAGTTACAGAGACAGTGACTAAAAGATGAGTTATGCACCAGTTACAGAGACAGTGACAAAAAGCAGTTATGCATGAGTACAGACAGTGAAAAAGATGCAATTATGGCATTGAGGTTACAGAGACAGTAGAAAAAAGATGCATTATGCATGAGGTTACAGAGACAGTGAAAAAAGATGCAGTTATGGCATGAGGTTACTGAGATAGTGAAAAAGATGCAGTTATGGCATGAGGTTACAGAGACAGTGATAAAAGATGCAGTTATGGCATGAGGTTACAGAGACAGTGATAAAAGATGCAGTTATGGCATGAGGTTACAGAGACAGTGAAAAAAGATGCAAGTGAAAAATATTCATAGTCACCGCATAGAGATAGAGAGATGGTTTTAACATTCACACACACACACACACACACACACACACACACACACACACACACACACACACACACACATACACACACAGGGAAAATGCTGATAGCATACTTACTTGGAAACAGCTTCATCGTCAGTCTTGATGTATTCTTTAGGGAAGTAGAGCATCTGGGCATCATCATCCACCTGCAACGATACAGATCAACATTTGTCTTGTGAATCTCTTGATTTATGCATCAATACACCGACGTTTCGCGATGTGCAGCAACAACATAGGCCTGACCCAATCATCATACTGACACTGACAACATCAACCCATAACACCTGTATCTTCCTCTGATGACCAGCGTTAAGTAATGCTACAAACAGTAACTGACACTTAGCTGCATGACATGGCAATCGCATTACAACTAATCTGAATCAACAGTTACACACTTCTCAACACTGAATCAATCAATTAACAGCATTCACAATAGCCAGCTAAAACATGTTAAATACTCTTTTAAAAAAAAAATGTAAGTACAAAAGAAACAAACTGGTGCTAATGATAGCCAACTGGAATCTGAACAGCAGGCAGTATTTTTGTCCCCTGGGATACCGATACCATGAATCAGCTACCATATCCTTCATTGGCAGTTACAAAGTTAGGCGACTGCAGGTGGAAATCTTAACAAATCTTAAAAAGTGTTTGAAATAACTCTACCAAATAACATAGACAAACAAATGACATGAAAAAAACACGACACGTTTTGACCTCTTAGGTCTTCTTCAGGCAAGATGAACAACACTCCGGACAACGAAAGCCACGAACAAGCAAGATGGGCATTGAATCTTGCGCTGAATTTGACATGATACGTGACTGCTCATTCATCTTAGTTGTCCTGAGTGTTGTTTATCTTGCCTGAAGAAGACTTAAGAAGGCAAAAAGCATCATGTTTTGTCCTGTGATTCGTTTGATCATGTTGTGTGGCGGAGTTATTTCAAACACTTTTTAAGCTTCACTGTCAGGTTTTTGCCTCAATTACTGCATACATCTGAGGTTTGGGGAAGGATCCCATAGGCCTTCTGTCTGGTATACAACAGGTTGTTTTGTTTCAGAGCAATTCCATTTAACATGACACTGTGTGCTTACTTTCTTTGACTTCTGTTTTCAGGTTAGTTACCTGTTGTGTTTTCAGCTCGTGAGGGAGGAATCACCTCTAAAGCTGTAGCGGATCACAAATTAACAGTTTATTTCTTCGCAATCTTATTGATATTGCTTCCTCCTATGTAGCTTTTTTTTTTCCTGTTTTACGCAACTCAGTCAGAGACTGAGTGATTCAAATCAGGACTTGATCTGAGCTGGTAATGGACTACCAGCTAGAAAGCATGCTGTGCACTATTCTTACATGCACGCACACACAGATGTAAAACATGCTGAACAGACCCCCAAAAAACAAAACTGTGAGCAGAAACAAAGACGCTGAACACCCCCCCCCCCCCCCCCCCCCCCCCCACACCCCCACAACACACAAAAAAAAAAAGAGGATGACATAAATGAACATAAACGCCACCACCAAATAAGCAAACAAATCTGCACATCAAACTAACACATTCTCTTAACATTAGAGAGAGAGCGAGACAAAGCACTGACTGTTCTGATGAAGGGTCTGGAGACTTGTTCCTTGGTGACCATTTCAAAGGTTAAATCCTGGTCCAGCTTCAGACAGTAGTGCACATATTCAAACTTGGACAATGGCAAGGCACTGAAATCAAACACACATAAATTAACATATTTTCCTTGCATTATATACACTGGGACAAGGTCAAGCAACAAAATGTCTTCAAAGTGTCTACCTGGAGGCATTTCTGTTTCAGCCCTAATTGCTGGCTCTTTTATGCAGTATCATGCTGAGCTGAAGGTAAAATGGTCACATGCATCCATTGTGCATGCATCATGTATTCTACTGTTGCTAAAATGGCTCGTTAGCCAAGCTGTTTTGGGAATGGTAAAGATTATGTGGTTTTTCTGAATTTTTCGTCCACAGATCTGAACAGCTATTTGATAGGTAGACATGAGAAGCAAAATTCATACGCACAGTGTACGGACTCGAGCATCACTGCCATTAGGTCTCTGTGTTGAAGTTTTAAGTCTCTTTTTGTGTTAATTTTTTTTCTTGAATCACTGAAAACAGAAGCTGGTTCTTGACCTTATTCCCTTGACAGTAATTATGATCCTCAAACATGAAGTGTGACATCTCACCCAGTCCATGGCACAACCACAAACACATAAAAAATATATCGTTATATACAATGGTCCTAAAGTACACATTCTCTTCAATCCAACTTAGTGCAACATTTATTTTAATGTTCAGTGACATGGACTTCTCAAGCATTTCCTTCTTCTCTCCCACCCAGTATGTGCACTCTCACTCGCTGTTTTTCTCTCAGAACTCGCTGTGTGACTCACTCCTCTTAAAATCTGTCACTCTCATCTTTCAGCTCTGTGTGTGTGCATGTGCTTGTGAGTTTGTATATCTGTAGATGTGTGTGTGTGTGTGTGTGTGTGTGTGTGTGTGTGTGTGTGTGTGTGTGTGTGTGTGTGTGTGTGTGTCTGTGCGTGTCTGTGGTGTGTGCATCTGTGTATGTGTGTGTGTGTGTGTAGTGTGTGTGTGTGTGTGTGTGTGTGTGTGTGTGTGTCTGTGTGTGTGGTGTGTGTCTGTGTGTGTGGTGTGTGTATCTGTGTGTGTGGTGTGTATTGTGTGTGCACATGGTCTTATTGTGTGTATGGTGTGTGTGTGTCTGTGTGTGTGGTGTGTGTATCTGTGTGTGTGGTGTGTATCTGTGTGTGCACATGGTCTTATTAGTGTGCTCATGTGTGTATATGTATAAACACACAAGGTCATCATTAACCCATACTTTCACAAGCAACATAAAAATGCATACGCTTGAGCAACATTTTACTATTTCTCAAAACAGTAACTGTACAAGTAAAAATAAACACACAGAAATGGACTTTTCCAACCAACTGCAATTCTTCACATTCTTTGCAGCCTGAAAAACAAAAATGATGACAGTCAAATCTACATCTGGTAATCAAAGAAGTAACTACAGAAAAACAGAACAACCTCAAAACAGACATCAGCAGCAACACCAGCAAGCCAAGCATGTGACAGTTTATCTGTCTCAACAACAAAAAAAAGGGCTTCCACTGAAGTTAAACAAAAGCCTGTCGATTTCTAAAGGGGGGGGGGGGGGGGGCTGGGGGCTGGGGGCATGCTCCCCTGTCTTTCCCTTCCTCCTTTCCTCCTCCCTTGGAAAAAAAGTTTTGATATTTGCATTTAAATGGCGCAATCTGATACACACCTGAGCAGTGAACAATACACTGCCCACTTTCGGTCTAATCACAACCAAGGTCATTTGTTTACACCGCTTTCGTTCATACCCCTTTTGATGATTCTGCAGCATCTTGCCAAAGCATGACATTAGAACATGAAACTTTATTTTGCTTTTAACCGGGCAAAACGAAATGGCTACTGCCTTCTCTAGCAAAGACGTTTATTTGAGACTTTATGACCTCTGCATTATCTGCTAGCATACTGAAAAGGCAACCAGCGCTCCATGGATTTTTCTGCCACTTTTATCCCCCCCCCCCCCTCCCCCTTGCCCCTATATCCCTTCCCCTCCCGCTGACCCCTCCCCTCCCACTCCCCAATATTTAATTTTCACAGAAAAAAAATTTCTTCCTTAATTTCTCATTACTGCATTTTGCTGAACTCTGAAAATTTGCAGAAACTGTGAGCCCTGAATAAGCCAGCCAACTAAGCATGACGGCTTACTTGTCGAGGTACTTAGCGCGGTCATAAACTACAACAGGCCAACCAACCAAGCATAATGACTTACTTGTCGAGGTACTCAGTACGGTCATAGACTTTGAGGACAAAGTCGGCAGCGGTGTACTGACTGCCATGCAAGGGCGAGGCACTGTACAGCACCTGGCTGATCACGTGTTCCACCAACGTGTCCGCTGCAAAACACAAATGCATCCGCCCGGTGGGTACACACCAAATTGCATACAAGCACATCACGTCAATTTTTGCAGACATATCCCACTTCCTGAGACACAATAACCCGCACAGTACTTGTTTCAATTCTGTTAAAAGAACATGGCAGTGTCATCTTCTTCCTTTTTCAGTGTATGACTGTAACTGTTTGTGTTTCTGTGTGCCTTGTAGAGGCCCAAGGGTGAAAATGAATCACATGTCCTCTTCTGTAGCTAGTGTTACTGAACACTAGTGTATGTCCTGCTAGTACATTAGCTCCTAACATTTTCTAGTCTACAACAATCCCCAAATTTCCTACTCTTGTTGCCCTCTTTTCTGTTCCATGCAGTTCGTTCTGATACCACCAGACTGTATTCAGCATTAGTCAGATACAAAAGCACAGAAATGCTTGTAGCGTATGAAAGCGTGCTAGGTCTGATAGTGATAAGATACATCACCCCAAAAAGGCCTTTATACCTCAGTTTCTATCCTAACTTGAAGTAGTTTTCACAAAACAAAAAGGCAAAAATGGACACACTGCAGCACCTCAACTCTGCCATGCATACCTTTTTTGTCTGCTGATTCTTGAAATTGTTTCAGTGCAAAGATTTCTTAACTCATACAACAAAAAACATGTCAACAAAGGAAAGTATAAAGTTTGAAATTTGACACATACAAGTAAATTGTAATCATACATAATACAAGTGAAAGCCTGGTTGTTTTCTCTCTCTCTCTCTCTCTCTCTCTCACACACACACAACACACACACACACACACACACACACACACACACTCAAATAAAATGTGGGCTCTTGACACGTTTGCCTTACCACATATGCATTTTGTTCCTGCACTATATTTTGTTATATATGTTAAGGCATACTTACCATGTTTGTTAGGCATGACAGTGACTGATGTTTTTTCTGATATTGATTTTGCTTTCAAAGTTACCTTTTGTTTAATATGTAGTCCTGTTAGATATTTACTATAATGTTATAAGTAGTAATTATTCCATATTTTGCGTGCACTTCCACACACCTATGCTTCACACACATACTCTTACTCTCTCTCTCTCTCTCTCTCTCTCTCTCTCTCTCTCTCTCTCTCTCTCTCTCTCTGTCTAATATCACACAATTTTGTGAAAAGACGTAAAAATGAAAGTACTACTACTACTACTACACACACACACACGCACACACACACACACGCACACAACACACACACACATACACAAGATACATATATCTGAAATAAAAACAAGAAAAAGAAAATGAACAGAGCAAAGAAGATGAAAAGCTGACACAGACTGTCACAGGTGAAGGCCACAGGGTCAGGGTCAAAGGGTAGGTGGATGACGACCTTGACCTGAAGAGATGGGGTATGAGTGGTGTGCATAGGACTCAGGAGGTAGCCCAGGTTGGTCTTTTCATCCTTGGACGTGTATTTCTTCTTCAACCTGCCATTCAAACATTAAGCATCTTGTTTCATTTTTTTTGTTTTTGGTCACCATAAAATCTGACCAAAATAATCATAATAAATGTCATCCAACCATTTATATATCTTGTCTCATCTGTTAACAGGCTCTCTCTCTCTCTCTCTCTCTCTCTCTCAGTCTCACACACACACAGTGTGGCTCGCGCGCACACACACACACACACACACACACACACAAACACACACACACACACACACATGTATACACACACACACACAGAGGGCTTCCGTGAACACAGTATGTGCCTCCCTGACTCTCTAAAACTGAAAACACGCACTAAAAATTTATTAAGTGCGCAGGATGTTCTAATCTGGGTTAAATAATGGCAATCGAAATCTGAACAAGTCTGGCTGACCAGTTTCAGCACTGCGTTTAAGTGTTGCCTGAAAGTTCAGCTTCTAGTTCTACTTCCAGCTTTATCTCCTTTTGCAGGTATACCAGATATATATCAAAGTTGGCGATTTCCCGGAAGATCCATCTGATTCTGTCAATGTTTTCTGTTGTCACATACACTGTTAACCATTTTATTTATCTAAAATATTTATTTCCCTTTTGTGCACCACACAAAACCATACACTCACATACACACACATACACATGTACATGTATGTATGTCTGCGTCCACACACATCACACATGCACGTACACATATGCACTGTTTGTAAGACCTCTAAAATCACATGAGGATTCCATAAAATCCTGAGTTATGGGTTCCAGAAACTCAAATAAACCTGCTACTGAAAGCCATAACTCACATGCACATGCACGCACACACACACAAGCACACTCACACACAGTCCTGACCCGTTTACTGCCTAAGACTAGTAGGAGAACAAAGTGTAATCAGGCGAGCTGAAAAGTGTAATCCAAGGTTCAAAAAAGTCATCTCTGAGGATAAACCGTAAAATCTCAAAGACCTTTTCACACTCACAGTTACAGCATTCACATTCTTTGTGTGACTTTCTTCCTGACGCCATCTTGGACTTCAATGACAGCATGCCTGGCAAATCGCTTATCTCCCTTTATTCAATGCCATTCAGCAACAAAAGAGCCTGTTAAAATTTACACATAGTGAAGTGCTTTTGCAAGTACATTCTAACGGGCTGGATATTCATCGCATTGAATGAGCCACCTGTGTTCTCAACAGCTAACTACAACCATGGAAGCGGATTTTTCAAGTGTCTTTAAGGGGAACTGAAATTACTCTAAAGTGGAATGTAATGTAACAAGGTAGTGCAACGATGAAAAGAGGCCTTCAACAGTGTCACTTATCAACACCTGAAGAGGAAGATAAACAAATCAAGCAAGGACTTACTGTGCTACCATCTGACAAAAAGCATCAGATTCTGGATCAATGAAAGTTCTCTTCCGCAGCTTTTCGTATCGGGATGTCTGAAACCCAAGTCACACCACATGATCACAGTGCGCATCCTGGGTTATTTAATTACAGAAGAAATGGTTAAGTTAAATAAACCTTTCATACAGTCTTGGTGTCTGTCTGAATATTGGTTTGGATAGACTCTTTTAGAGGTATTGACATTAGTTTAAAACAAAATATTTCCTGTCGAGATTAGACAGAAAACAATACCCTTAGCATTAGAACAAAAATAGAATACATGTATAACTATCCCATACTTCTACCAAGTGAAATAACAATATTCACTTTTTAACAAACAGATATTTCATCATTCACACACACACACACACACACACACACACACACACACACACACACACATGCTAACCATATATTTGTTGTTGTTGTTGCTGTTGTGTGTGTGTCTGTGTGTGTGTGTGTGTGTGTGTGTGTGTGTGTGTCTGTGTGTGTGTGTGTGTGTGTGTGCGCGCGCGCGCACATGTGCATGCATACGTATGCGCGAGTGCGTGCACAGATATACATGTGTATGTTTATGTTAGCACATGTGTGTGTATTCTATACGATTTCACAGTTGTAAGCTGTGCCTATCTAAGGGTGTTTTGTCCCATGTCTATAAATCATCAGTGTCTATAAGTATAACTCATCATAAAAATGTCACAACAATACACATGTTCTGCCAGCCCAGCACACCGATGAGAAAATATGCTGATAATTAGTGCCACTCTACCTGATCCTGACGTTTGATGGAGGGAGGGGGTGGACGCTGGGGAACATGTGTCGTTGGTTTTGATGACACGGCAGCAGCTGTTGCCGATATCCCCTCTGGCGAGTGGTCCTTGAGAAACTCCTCATCTGATGATCCAAACATCTGCTGGGCTGTCACCACTTCAAAGCCAATCTGCGGATGGCTGGAGGTATCCTTAGACTGAGACGTGGACACGCCCCAAATCTCGTGCGACTCTCTTCGTATGTGGCGTCGTAACTGAGGAGGAGGCCGGTGACTGTCAACCATGCTGGGGAAGGCCTCGCCGAAGGAATAGTTCTGCCCTTTGTTGGCCACAGTGACCGATTCTTTTCTACCTCGCTCATAGAGAGGGTCAAAGAAGTCCAAGGAGAGATATTCATGCTCGGGTAGCCCTTCAGCAAACTCGATAAGGTCCGTGTTTTCATCAAATTCGGCCAGCCCTTCAGCAGGCATCTCACCCTGCCCCACTCCCTCTTCTACCATGTTCTTCTCCCCAGTTGTCTGTAACTCAAGCATGTCTGCCCAGCTGGCAGCTTTGGGCAATCCTGAATGCACATTCAGAAAAGGGTTGACCACCTGCGGGTGAGCACCCCCAACGTTTGCCGATTTCATGCCGTAAAAGGGGTTGCCTGGACAGCCCAGGTGAGAAAAGCCCAAGCCACTGCCGTAGAAACCAGCAGCACCGTTGCCAGCAGCAGGGAAGGCTGCAGCAGAAGCACTGTTGTTGTGAACTGTTGTGGTCGGGGGGAAGGCAGCGTGGGGTGGAGGGACAGTCCCAGGACCTGGATATGCTCCTGAGGCACCACCAGGTCCCAAATTGCTAGTTCCAGAATATGCCGAATTTGTGCCACTTGCATCGTACAAGTTGGCGTTCCACCCATAGTTCCCTGTCCTTCCAGCTGGCGGAATTGCTGGGTTTGATCCTCCAAAGCTGCCATGAGCTTTCAGTCCTCCAAAGTTGTTTTGTGCTGCAAAGACAGGGGTAGCTGCCACGTGTTCCCGCAGCTCCCTGAACGCTCCGCTGATGTCTGGGTACGCTGACTCGATAGGTTTGGGTGTGAGGTCCTCCATGGACGAACTGTGCTTTCTCTGCAGGGAGTCTGACATTGTCTGCAAGCACCCAGTACTGAAGTCGATACCTTCTAAATCCATTAAGAAGCGAGAGGAGTTGTCACCTGTATGAACAGACACAGGTCTTGGAGGGTCCGTGGGCTCAAACCCTATCAGTGCGCTGTCCTGTGCATACAAAGAGTTGGCCTTGAGAAGCGCAGGTTTACCCCCGGTCCTGGACCCCTCCACACCAGCAGAGGATTGAACGCTGGTGGGACCGTTCCTTCTGGGAGGGGGCACAGGGGCAGCAGTGGGAGGTGATGTCCCCTGGTCCCCTAACAAGGCCAACATGTCCACAGGGGAGCGGCGACGAGGGGGGATGGGAGGGGGTTGCAGCACTGGCATATCCTCTTGCCAGCCTGGCGTCGCCATGGCGGCGGGTACTGAGGCAACCTAGGGTGAATACCTCTGCGTTCTTCTCACCGGTGACTCAGGGGTCGGGACGCCACATTTGCGCCCAATGTCTCCTTCCCCTATTCAAATAACAAAAGGAAAAAAAAGAAGTTTAGTACAGCACATCTGTTAACTCCGAGGGAAAAATCCCCCTGTACCGAAACGGCCCGGCAGGGATTCGAACCCACAACTCCGGGATCACCAAGATTACATGTCCGGCGCTCTACCACTAGGCTATTCCAGCCCCCACTACGTATTAGATTAAGCTGTGCTGAGAGTGCCTGGCACATCCCTCAATTTTTTGTACCTTGATTTATATGAAAAATCGTGATCGCTTTAAAACATTCAAATGCCTCAAATGGTAAGAAGCAGTATGGGCATACAGACACTGCAGTGACATAAATTGTTATTAAATAAACGAAAAAAAGCATAAGAGGTTCAAACACAAAAAGAGATGAAGTCATTGTCCACAGAAGTAGAAAAACAGTAGCTGACGGTAAAGGTTGACAACAACAACAATAATAATAACAATAATGATAATAGTAATGATAATACCACCAATAACAATAATACTAATAATCATCATAATAATCATAAAAGTAGTAGTAGTAGAAGTAACAATAATATGAACAACAACGATGATAATGACAATACTAAATAGCACTTGTAAAGCCCAGTACTAGTCGAAAACTACTCACTGCACTTACATACACCATTCAAACCTTCATTCACTACCTTATGACAGAACTGACTGTGCATACACGCACACACAATGTGGGAAAAGCACTGGTCCATACTGCTTGGCTAAAAAGATTTTTTTAGCTGTGCTTCGGAAACAAATATGGTGGGCTGGTTTCGGACGGTGGGAGGCAGTGAGTTCCGGACAGCTGGGGCTGCAAAGCTGAAGGGAAGCTTACCAAACCATTTAAAATTTCAATTTGGGATCTTCAAGAGTTTCTGACTGGAACAGTGAAGAGTACGTGATGACTGGTATGCACAGAGCGTTGAGGACGGGTACGGTGAAAGAGAACCATCAAAGAAACAGAACGCATAAAACAAAAAAAGGAAGACTCAAAGAGAGTGACATAAAAAAGCTTGTTACTAGCACAGACCTTCCAGAACATGGGGGAGCTATTTGACCTGAACGAGTCTCCATCGTCTCAACACCTAAGACAGGGATGACAGACCAGGGGCAGAAATACGCAATGGAGGGTGGGGGGAAGCTGTCAAGGCTGATATGATTAATGAGGTACTAGCCAAGACACACAGCTGACAAGATGCATTGCCCTGAGTTGACATAACCAGCATGATGCATAACCTGACGACACACATCATTTCATGAGAGGAAACCAATAATAGTAGTCTGAGGTGATTTTCCCCAACATGCCACAGCAAACACCCTGAACACAAACTATGAGGCTTTCAGGTGTGAAAAACAGTAATTAAAGTAAGATAAAAAATTTTAAAAAAAGAATTAATATACAGAACACTGATTAAAAGTGATTCACATCAACAGCACACTCATTCTAAGACGTGAGGAAAAGTTTAAATAACAGGCTAACTCATAATGTTGCAATAGATCACAGACACACAAAGAACACTGAAAAGAACACAACACACACTTTATGCTAATTTAATCCATCCACATGCGTCCCAGGGGGAACAAACACCAACACATGTATGTATCCCACGCATGTTGATTTCCATCAGAATAGCCTCAGGGTCTCTCTGGTTGGTTCAATTCTCTGACACATTATAACCAATAAAGGAAAAAGCATGAATGTTTTATCATATTATGCGCTGTGTGCGTGTGTGTGTGTGTGCGCGCGTGTGTGTGTGTGTGTGTGTGTATGTGTGTGTGTCTGTCTGTGTCTGAGTGTGCATGCACTGATACTATTCTAAATACAGCATACAGAACAAATGAACAGTACAAACATCTTGGATACGATATGATTACGAAAGGACTATTAACAAAAGGATGAACATGAAGATAGCAAGATAGCTGGCAAGGGAGGGTGAAATGGAGGGCATAAATAAAATGGACTGTGTTTTCGTTCATCACCCCCCCCCCCCCCCCCCCTCTGCCTGCCTGCGCGCGCGTGCACACACTCACACACACATACACATACATACGCATGCACACACAAACCATCAATTTCTTTTTTTCTTTTTTTTTTTCTTTTTTGTCTTCCAGCACAATTATCAATTATCTCAACTTCCTTTCTTAGTTCCCTTCAAGTGATCCTATGTTCTTTTTTCATTTCTTTTGTTCATTTAAATGCCATGGCTTACATAGTTTTTAGACAAAAATGCATTGTGTGAATTTGCTTTCTCAAATAAAAGGGTGTCAAACAGACATGACATTATCAACCATGCTAAAAGTGGATTTTTGATGCTTAATCTCATTGCAAGAATAATTTATCACTGGATGCTGATACCAAAGTCTGTCTCTTAATTGTTGCAGTGATTTTTGCTCTTAAAAACAGAGTGTCAGAATATATGCTTCATGCACTTTGATAGTGGCTTCCTGGGTGTGTCTCCAATATATAAGTGTTTGTAAGTGAGCACCATTCCTGTGCTATTTTCCACTGAGTTATTTTCAGTTATGAGATACTGCAATGAGATGAGAGGATGTTATAAAACATTCCTGTCCAGCACAAATGATGAAAACGCCGATATCTCTACATTAGAAAACTCACAGATCTGCATACATGTTTTAGTTCTTGAGCTGGAGGATCAACAAAGTACTTTTGAACTGAAACTGAAGAGTTGTGACTGTAAAACAGATACTGAAAGACTGGCTTAGGGCATTGCAAGAATGAATGTTTTTTTTCTGAAACTCTAGGATTCCTTTCTTCACTGTGTGTGTGTGTGTGTGTGTGTGTGTGTGGTGTGTGTGTGTGTGATGTGTGGTGTGTGTGTGTGTGTGTGTGTGGTGTGTGTGTGCCTGTCAGTCCACCTGCCTGCCTGTCTGCCTGCCAGTGTGGGGGGGGGGGGGGGGGGGGGGTTATGTCAGCCTCTTGTAAAGCAACACTCATGATGAATCTGTTTATTACACCGGCACAGGCACAGTCTCAGAGAATGCTGTCTCTGGGGGTGAGGAATGTATCCTTCCTTAGGTAGTTCCAACTAGATCGATGTAACTAAGACCATGCATTGTGACACCGGAACAGCTTGTACAGACAATGAACACCTCACTTAAGATGACAGTTCTCAACACAGTGCCAACGTAAAACTGGTCCTCATCATAATTCAGCCCCCAACAAACAGCCGCTCCTTTATCACTCAACAACACTCCAGAAGATGATGCCAGGCACTATTTTCGTCAAAACACCCAGACCCACTTGTGCTGTGGAAGGCAACAAAAGATCAGACACACAAATGCGAAAGATATGATAAAACGTCTTCCTCACTGTTCAAGGAACTGGGTTCAACTGTTCTGATCAGATGACTGGATCACGAAGAACCGACAACAAGCATCAAAATAGAAAATGCGAATCAGGATTAAAAAGAAAAAAAAAAAAAAAAAAGAAAAGAAAAGAAAAAGGACTCAAGCGCAGAGCTGCTGAATTTTGAAAGCACTGACTTAATCAAAGGGTCCATGACACACTGTCGTCAAACACTAAAACCGTGAAAGGAGACCTGATAACTTTTAAATAGCCCACATCCTGTTTTCTGAAAAAGAACGGACACTGGGGGCAGATCTGTATCATTTACACAAGCTTCATTCTCGACCAAATGGAGTGGTGACAGACAAGCATTGCTTTGCATAGTACAAAACCAAACTTGTGAGGTTTGTGTGGAATGACAATAATGGGCTCTCCAGGTGACTGGAAATCATTACTGAAAACTCAAATAACATGATACTGATAAAGGATAACTCTTGAAAAATGTGTTTGCATACATAAACTGATACTGATACAATCAGAGAGAGAATTTTTGAGACTGAAAGTATTAGAGGCTACAAGTTTACTACATCAGTTGTCGTAAGGGGTATACATGCATCGTTCTGACTCATGCAAACACATACTGATACAATAAGAGAGAGAATTTTTGAGACTGAAAGTACTATTAGTGGCTACAAGTTTACTACATCAGTTCTCATATGGGGTATACATATATTGTTTTGACTCAATCTCCAAATGATGAACTTTTTACCACAAGTATACAAGTTTACAACTATTAACCTGTCCAGCACATTGATTCTTGTTTTAAATTAATCAACCTGAAAACCTACAATCTTACACAAGGACATTCTCTATTTTTTGTTCTACTGTTGTCACTTGTAGTTTACAATTCAGAACCCATTTTCAGACATTATGAAAGCAAGAACAAGAAAGGGAGTCATTTATCAGACAGGTTTTACAGTCATCACAGTTCAACATATATCAGGATTTGAAGACTTCGAAATCGCTCAGTTTTGACCTGACGTAGAATAGATAGTATAGCATGGATCTTCATGAGAAAGGCACCTAAAATATATCATGAAAAAAATATCACTACTTTTGGCTGAATTTTGACTTTTTAAACTGCTTTGTTGGTTTCCCGTCATTACAAATGTACGCAGACATCATCTCATTCTAATTCTAAATTGCTGACAAATTCATAGTTCCAGAAACATATGCCGACATTGATGAGCGAACACAAAATGATTCTCCTCTCAAATGGAAAGTTAATGATTTCTAAAATGATCAGTTCCATAACAGCACTGGTTCAATGAAAGTATTATCCATACACTAACTACTAATACTAATGAATGAAAATTGTGGCGTATCTTCGTACAATGCTCATCTCCAAAATCTCAGTTCTCACTGAAACCTTTTTTTCTAGCCATATTTTCTTCCCAGACTACATCAAATATCACACTGAGGCTTGTTTGAGACCTTCAGAAAGTTCAAATGAAAAATTGTACTGACTTTTAATTTGTTTTATTTCAAAGAAATATTTTTCAGACACAGTTTGAATTTTGTCAATCTCCAAAATCTAGTAAAGGAAATCAATATAAAAAAAACATTTCCCATGTACTTGATTTGCAACTGTGGTGTTTCTAGAGCTTCTTCTATACCTCCTACCCATGTAAACTATCAAACTAAAATGATACCTACCATTCAATGGCAAAATACATACTTCTTCAAGGTCTCCATTTTACTTCGTGTCCATCATGAACTACCAAGGACTAATGACCAAAAGGACTAAATTTGCACATGTTCACAGGTCTGAGTTTTCATAAATTTTCCTCTTTTTTTTTTTGACCTAAAGTAAATGTCTGGAAACTTTTAAAGTCACCATATCTTATTTTTCTAATCATTGTGATATTTTGGAGCACAGTGACTTGATGAGCTAGAGGAGAGGGTGTGCACTGTTGCTGATAGTAATCATCAGCATGACAGGCAGACAAAAACAGAAGTTGAGTTTGTACCTCAAAGTGTACATTCATGTGACACTAAAAAAAAAAAAAAAAAACCAACAACAAAAAAAAAACCAGTCCTTAACACCAATTACTGTGCAGATTCATAACCCATCATTTCAGGTTGGAAATAAGGCCATGCTGTAAACCAAGGCTTCTATTTGCAATGTGACATAGAATTTTACCAGCAAGTTTGTTTCAAAGTGGGACTCCATTTCTCTGTCTGTCTCAGTCAATCGCCAGTTACAGTTTGTTTGTTTGTTTTTCTCTTTGCCTTTTTAACTTTCACTTTGATTCTCAACACCTGCGGTTGCATGATGTCTATGGCAGCCTCAGAAGTGGAGGCAACATAAGAACAAACATAAAAATCTGAACACATACAGCCACAGTTTAACACGCATCATACCTACCCACCCATTAACTGCCCCCTCCTCCTACACACACACACAAATCACCGAGTTGATATACACAGTACATAAGCTTTCAAATGTATACATACATACACGAGGGCTCGCACTGACAAAAAACCAAAATCACTCAACTTCTCAAACAGTCTGGCAAGCATGCTGTTAACCCTCCCCTTCTTCCCTTCCCTCTCCATCCTCCCCCCCCCCCTCTCCCCCCACACACACACCCTCAATCCCCTTTTCCAAAAAAATGTCGAACTAATGAGTATTGTCCACCTCTAGTCAAACCACAAACAGGACCATTTGTTGTACAGCTTTTGTCAATGAACAGTTTTAATCTCTTTCTGTTTTGCAGCGCCTTGCCAATTAATGCAACTCAGACTGTGACATCAGTTTGCGTATACTTGCGTAGACAAAATGGCCACAGCATGCTCTCGCAAGAAGTTTACACTAGTCAGATTTCTTTACAGTCAACAGCCTCATCTGTTACCAAACCGAAAATGTGACCAGCACTCTACACATGACACTGTCACTTTTTTCTCTTCTCCTGATCTTTTTGCCCGATTTTTAGCTGATCCTCATGTTCATATTTTGCTGAAATCTGCAAATTTGCAGGAAAGTGGAAGCCCTGGCACGCGCGCACGCACACACACACACGCACGCACACACACACACACACACACACACACCACACACTAACACACACACACACACACACACACACACACACACACACACACACACACACAACACACACACTTTCAAGCAGTCTTGGGCACAGTAATCTTTTAAGTTGGACACTGAATTTAAAATCTTATTTTACAATCCTAAAGCAGCAAACTAAAGGAATATCTGGAATCAAATTTAGAGGCAGAATTTGGTTAATTCAATACCATACTACAAGCTTTAACTTCATGCATCTAAAAAAAAAGTTCTTTTGACTATTTGAGTGTGTATCACACAATGACCATAATTATGACCAATTTATGACAGAGGTTAACCAGTGCTCATCTTTTCAGCAAAAGGATACCTCCTTTTTCCTGTATCAATGAAAGTCAAAAGATGTTATTGTCTGTTAGTAGATCTGATACATATCTTATAATATTTTATGTAAAGAACTAGCTAAGGGTAATCAATTTTGTGTCAGAAATGTAAAGCATGAGCAATCTAACACTAAAAACTTGAAAAAGGAAGCATGCTCCAGACCCACACCAGTTTTACTAGTAGTTGCAGTCTTAACTTTCAAAATAATTACACATCTAGAAACAAAGATGGAAAGAAGAATTGTGTCAAACATTTTCAGTGACCACTAAACTGCAAGTCTATTCTTCTGGTGACCAACGCACATGATATTTGGCTAGTGCAAAAAAATGGCATGGTTCTTGTATTGCCCTTTTCCATTTGGGTAACACAGAGGTTCTAGGGGCACCACAGATTCAACAATCACTCCCCTCCAAACATGTACTTTCTGTCAGAGTATTTACTATCCAACAAAGATCAACGTGGCCTTTGACGTGTTCTGCAACTGCTATTAAACAAAAGACACAAATTGGCATACTCTTTCAGCATCAGTTGTGAAGGAAGGAAGTTTTCAAAGTATTTATTAGCGTTTTATGGGACCCTAAAGTTCTGCTGAATAGATTATAATGTGCACATTTTGGTGCACAGTGGAATATAGCATGCTTAGCAAATTATGGCATATTAAATATGTCATCTTGGACACATTAATTTATAATAAATGATAATTTCTGACACCTGGTAGAATACTCACTCTAATCTGTTCCACTTCCAGTACACCAGAACAAAAGGACAAAAGAAAATCAACAACAACAAGAACAACTACAAAAACAAAACTTTAGCTCAGTCCCTGACACTGAAACATTTGGTATCTTTCTCCAGGAGTGAGTCCCTGTCTCAGTCTAACTCAAAAACCTGGTCAAACTGTTTAAATCAATGTCACTACAGGTAGTTCACCACAAGTTTCATTTGCTATAGTGCAGACTTACTAAAACTTCTCACAGTTGATCATAATGATCATTCAATGCACCCTCGTTTTCACCTGTAGATTTAAAAGGAGAAAAAAAAAAAACGGTTTAATGGATAAATCACACATTCAACCACACTGCACATTGACATCTTCGTATAGTTGATAAGGACAGCCGAGTTGGAGTCTGCAATATGTACGTGTACGGATTGTAATGCTCGCTGGGGAGAAAAAATATATTGGTCACTCACTATCTTCAAAGATTTCTGGTTAGTTTTATTCCCCAAAACACAGTTTACGATATGATTTCTTTCTAAATCCATTGATTATCCTCGATCAATTGTATGCGTTCACGATTCTGTTCCGTTCTTCAGAAGCAGCTGATAAAAAGAGTCCCCACCCCTCTTTCTGCGAGTCCCATCGGCCAGCGTCCGAGTGTCAGCTGGCTGACCACCGATTTGCATCAAAACAAAACAACTGGGCAGTTTTAAAAGCACTTTCAAGCAAAATTACAGCACGGTATAAATGGATTGTTAACACATAATAAAAAGGCTCAAATGCAACAAAAATTCTTCATTAAAGACCTTAACCTGTCTGCAGTTTGTTACTCACCGATGGGTCACTCTAGGTTTCGCCAATTCCTCAAGAGGAGTTTCGCCACACTGGAAACCAAGCGATAAATATTATCTGATTTTCTTCACAAGTGTTTTGTTAAAAGTATATATTTCTATGAATCTGTTAACATTTCATCAGTAACTTAAATAATTAAAAACAAAATCTGCAATAGACGCTTGTGAACATGGTCAATTCACACTTGTTTTATATTAAAATTAATTTCAATTCACCATTAGTTCTGCCTTTTCCAGGGACGTTACTGCAGGTGACCAGAAACAGGAAGAAGGCGTGGAACTGCCCTAGTTGTCGACCCTTAATGAATCACTGAATGCGGTCATGAAGTTCGATAAGAATTTTGCAATCATTTCTTCACGTGTCTTAAAATACCCGCATTTCTTCCTTCTGGCACCTCTGTAAACAATAAAGTATATAGCAGGTCTACAAATATTTCACAAATAAAGAAAATTACTATTTGCACAGTAACAGGAGCAGTAGCATCGGAATCTGAAAACCAACAAGTTTCAACATGATTGACAAACGAATTTCAACATGATTGACAAACGGTTTTAATTTTTTTGTTTGTTTTGTTTTGTTTTTTTTTTTTGTTTTTTTTTTTTTGTTTGCTAATTATCTTATCTTTAAAAAGAGAGACAAAGAAAGAAAAGAAAGAAAAAGAAAAGGAAAAAAACGCGTTTATAACCTGTGTCTGAAAGTTAATGACAATCCTATGGCACTATTCCTGATATGAGACACACAAAAAAGGTGAAGTAATTGCGAGCGTGCACATAATGTGTGCATGTATATATGTATGGGTGCGCGTGCACGCGAATGTGTGTGTGTGTGTGTGTGTGTGTGTGTGTGTGTGTGTGTGTGTGTGTGTGAGAGAGAGAGAGAGAGAGAGAGAGAGTGTGTGTGTGTGTGTGTGTGTGTGTGTGTGTGTGTGTGTGTGTGTGTGTGGTGAGTGAGTGAGAGAGTTGTGTATGTGTAAGTGTGTGAATATCTTTACATAAGTCATAAGTGAAGATTAACATAAAACAAAATACTTATAACAAACGACTAACTAATGAATTCAAGACAAAACGCATGAAAGTAGGTTTTTTTTAAATCCTTTGCTCCCCCTCCCACCTCCCCCCCCCCCCCCATCCCCGTCATATTTTATCCACCCCACCCCCCTTCATTTCTCCTTCCCCGCAAATAAAGTTAATAAAAATACAAGTATTTTCCAATAGGGATGCGTTCTAAGTGTACAAAGAATTCATACGTTAAAGCTGGTGACTCAAAAATAGCCTGCACAGTATTTTGCTTCAATACTGGAATGATATTTTTTTTCATATCACTGCATGAAACAATATGATCTGGAGTAATTTTGTTTCCACATATGCAAAACTACTTTTTTAATTTTATTTTTCTCTCTTCTTTTTTTTTTTCTTTCTTTTTTTTTTTTTTACATATTTTGTTTTAAATACATAAGTTTCCACCTGTACATTAATGAGTTATTTTCTATTAAAGTTAAAATTCTCTTTGATTCTTTTAATATCAAACTGTTCTTTATTGATGTGATCTACCATACTATATTCGAAAGTTTCCAGATATGCGACATAACTAAGTTTCACTGTTCATGTACTGATAAGGGGAAATCAAACAATTCTGAATCAAAACTATTTTGGATTTCACGTTTAGCTGCCCTCTCTACTTTTTCATTATAACGAAAAGAACAATGTGAAGAATCCAACAAAAAGCTACATGGGTTCCTCTTGCAGTTAGCACGTGTATCATACAACTTATCTCTATGACCATTTCAGGTCTTGTGTTCAATTGAAAAACTTTTAATGCCTGAAGCACTGATTTAGAATCAACACAGAACAGAATTTGAAATATTGTTTTTGGAAAGTTTAAAAGGTAATTTAAAGCCATGAGTGTCGCTGTTAATTCTGCTGTAAATATTGATTTGTTAATTCCGATATAAAATGATTATACTCTTAAG